>JASDDO010000010.1:337859618-339059618 GCA_030015575.1 Agapanthus africanus
GTGCCGATCGTTCAGAAAAGTAATGTTGACTTTTGACCACTGCTATAGGAAGACTTCTCTCCCATGGCCTCTCTCCCTCCCTCCCGCTCCCTCCTCCCCTCTTGTGTGCGTTAATACATAAACAGATATGTGTGTAAACATATACATATACGTGCACACACATATTTACACATAACTCTTGCATGTTTCTTGAAATTAATCTATAGCTACTTTGTTTTCTTTGTTGTTCGAGGTTCCAACTGTAGTCATGGTTATCACTCAAACTTAAAAATATGTATCCATAAACAATAAAAATCATATGGGTGATTTGATGATGATGATAGAAAATAAAATATTGACATAGGTAAAACAATGATTTTATAACTTTTGATCAACACAAGATGAGTAGACAAAATGGTACAATTTCATTATTACAACATGAGTAGAAAAAATAAAACAAAAATCATTTTGCATCTTAGAAGAAAATCTATTTAGATAGATTTATTGAAAAGCTGCAACCATCTGTTATATGTTCTGTAAAAAATAAAAAGAAAAGGGAAAGAGTACTTGATTTCAGAAAAAAATGATATATATTTAAGAAAAACAAAACAAAACCAAAAAGGACATAGCTAAAGAAAAAGTTACGAAAAAAATTACTCGTTATTTGTCTCCTTAGATTTGACTAATCATGAATTGTTAGAGGATAAAATCATAATTTTCTCTTTGTTAATTGTTTTTTCATTCTCAACATGATTTTTCTTCAACTTGAAAGTAATGGAGTCTTGATGGAGAAGGAGATGATGTACAGAGAAGAAAGAAAATTCATGAACAGGGTTTAGGAGAAAGTGATAGGTAGTGATAGTGGTGTCAAAAACGACCCGTGACCCGCTTGACCTGTGGGTCGACCCATGCAACACCAGTTTTGAATATTTACAACCCGTTTAAAAGTTACCCCTACTAGACTCGGCCGTTTAAAAGTATGCCCGTGAGCTTATGGGTTTTACCCATTCGTTGATTCGACCAGCGGGTTCGTGGGTTTTCCCTGACCCGCATTGAAAATAAAAAATCAAACCACTTATCATATTATTTTTCTAGGTATTTTCAATAAAAAAAAATTTGTTAAAGTTATATCACCAATATTATGTCATTTTTGGAATGTATATTTTATCATCTCTAGTTATGATGGTTGGTTTATTCGAGTACTAAAAATTTTAAAAACAAATTTCTTACATTAGATTGCAAACTATCTTAAAAATATTAAAATTTTGGTGACAATGTAAGTTACCTATTAACTCGTTAATCTGCTTATGAATAACTCGTTTATCCATACATGGGTTACCCGCACAACCGTCCGTCATATACGGGCGGGTGATAGGCACAATAATTATCACCCGTTTAAATCCAGGCATTTTTACCGGCATCCGTTTGACCTGCCATCCACAATGACCCGTTCGCGGATGGCCCGACATATCTGTTTGACACCTCTAGGGTTGAGAGAGGAGATTTTTAGGAGTTGGAAAAGACAGTATTCAATAATATGATTATGTTAAATTTTATATTATATATATTTTTTATAATGTGAGTGGAGAGGATTCTCTCTCCACTTCAGAGGAGAAAAGTACATCTCTCTATATATATTTGCAGACAGACGCAAAAAAAGCAGGAAGCAAGCTAGATGAGAGAGGAGTTGGGGAAGAAATCAGTTTTATTGATTTTTTCACACTTAAAAATGACGAAGAGCCCTCTTATTTTTACACCATCGAAGGAATCTTCCTTCACTACTAAGCAAAGCAAAAATAATAGACATAATGATTATATTGTTGACTAATTAAAACTTAACACTTAAACTAATGAGTTTTAGTGCTATCCAATCTCTCCATTAGTGCATTCTCATCAATCTTCTCCCGTAGTGCTCCACCAATTTAAATAAATGATAACAAATCACTTTATCTCTTTAGAATCCTTTAGGAATCCATCAAATCTCAAATTACAGCTCACCCGAATTTTTTGTCATCCACCATGCTTCTCGCATCTTCAGTCGTCTCGATTATTAGCCAAGTAGTCATCCACAATTGATCTAACTAAAGATGATCTAACCAGAGAGGGTATTTCCTTACGTTATGTAATTTCTTTACTCAAGAAAAACATATCCCTCGTATAAGCTTCTATGAGTCCTAAATTGTTTCCATCAAGTATAGATAAAAATAATCTTTTTTGTTTACGTTCTCTGGCATCTCATTAGCAGTTGAAATCCAATTTAATAGAACAACATTGCCTTGAGCGTGAATAACCGAACATCTATCATAATTTTTCCAAACTTCATCCAGAAATTCTATTGCTGCAGCGTGTCTTTCTTTATTATCATTTTTAAATTTCTTCCATCAACATATGTATGTTGTGGCCCATCAACTATCTTGTGGAGTTCCCAAGCTTGAAAAGATCTGAATAATTTTACATAGTCTTTCTTCCCAAATCGACCATATTCAGAACATATCGGTTCTCTGGAATTTGCTTGAGGTACTTGCAAAGTTTTGTGAAAAATATCGGGAATGAAAGCTTTATAACTTTCTTCTTTTTCTTTATCTAGATATTTCATATACTATTCCTTTTCTAATTACTTCTTGGTAAATATAAATATTATCAAAGCAAGCCAACATTCTTAGTCTCTTGTTTTTATATAGGATCAAATGATTTTCTTTTTTAATCATATTCTCAATATTATTTTTTTTCAAAATTTTAAGATATTTAATAACATGTTCGGCAGGAACCAAATCTTGTGTATGAAGTTCAACAAGTTCTCTAACTTGTTCTTCTGATTCTAATTTTTCAGTTTTTTCATTTTCAAACTTGAAGATTTTTACAAATTCTAAAAAATCTTATAATATATTTACCATATATGAAATATCAATTTCATCAATTATTTCTTATAATTACCTTTTTCGGCATTATTTCCCATTACTAAAGTATTTTTTCTCATTATCATTGCTAAAGATGCCGAGGTAGAGCAAAATTTTATCATGTTTTCGGCAATGGCTCTAGCCTTTTCAAAACCTTCATCTCTTTGCCTTATCATGTTTTCTTTTTCTTTTTTGATTTCTGTCATTCTTAGAATAATTACCTTTTCAAGGGCTGACAAGTGATCGGCTAACTGTTTTTCATCTTTGTTTGTGGATGTGTTTCTTTGTATCATACTCCATAACCCATTTATAGCATTATAAACTTCATCTTTTTTCTTTAGATCGTCATTGAACCAGTCCCTAATTTGTTTGCTAGCAGTGGGATACAGTCCATATCTAACAATCATATCTTTTCGGTCAGAGGTTTAGGTTCTTCTGAACGGAGAACCAAAAAGAGCTATGTAACCTCTGGGAATGAATCAGAATGGTTTTAGACCAGTTGTAGCTTGTGGGATTTGCATCATGATTTGTTTCATCGTTGGTGTGGTGACCTGTTGGGCCGGAACTTCTTTCATTGTGTTGCTTTCACTTTGTTCAGTGGCCTTTTCAACCTGAACAATTATCTTTCCATTGTTTTTTTTGAACGTTCGTCCAAGGTTTATCTCAATCCAAATCAATATTCCATTTTTCTACAAAATCATCGAAGAACTTCGCTTCTTCATCCATGTTTCTTGACAAATTATATCAACGTTTCAAAATTTAGTATATCACCACGCTATGCTGCGAGTGTAAAACTAAGATTTATTTTCAATATTTTTTATAGGTACTTTTACTGTTAAAGTTCCTGTTTCATTATCAAGTAATTGAGGCTTTTGATCTTCATGTGTTATAATAGGGTTTTCAATAGAAGGAAAATTTAAAGATGACAATCCATACACCAATTAATACAGGAGCTCAAGTTTCTCTATTAAATGAGATATTTGTACCGTTGGAATATAGAATTAAATTAGATCAGCTGTTGTAAATGGTTTTATGGTGCTAAAACGACTTTTCAATATAAAATAAAAAATTTAGCCATTGAAGTAGAAGATAGTAATAAATAGACAAAGCATCTGACTAATCTAAATTTTGCTTTAATACAAGGATTTTCTTTCGATTGCATCATTGGAATGGATAACTTAAAGAAATATTTGCCATTACAAATTGATACTTATACAATAAATTTTGCTAATAATCTCTGTATTTACAGAACACCTTTTGCTGTGCAAATTTCCGATATTTATCATCCTGCAGCATAGCGTGGTGAAAAACCCCAAGAAAAAATCGAGATTGATTCAGCCATAATTGAACATAAAATTGAAACATATAATATTCTTACCAATAATAGAGCAGATGAATCAATATTAAAAATGTTACAACCATTAATCAGTAAAGCTTTTTGACAAAGCACCAAGATACTGCAAATTAGAAGTCTTAGAAGAACAGAAAATTAAAAATATAAGAGTTAACAGTATAATGGTAAACCAATTAGATAAAGAAGAATTTGTAAAACAGATGCAATAATTATTAGAAATGAGATTAATAAGGAAAAGTTATAGTAATCGTAGTTCCCCTGCTTTCTTAGTTCGAAACAGAGCTGAGCAAGTTAGAGAAAAAGTTAAAATGGTTAACTATAAA
The DNA here is from genome assembly GCA_030015575.1 of Agapanthus africanus. Lineage (NCBI taxonomy): Eukaryota > Viridiplantae > Streptophyta > Magnoliopsida > Asparagales > Amaryllidaceae > Agapanthus > Agapanthus africanus. Next base: position 337,864,172 of record JASDDO010000010.1, read on the forward strand.
AGACTTAATACTGCATTAAAATTTGATGGACACTTTATACCGACGACCGAACATCTTAATCAGATACAAGGTACGAAAATTTATTCAAAATTTGACGCCAAATCTGGTTCTGGCAAATAAAATTGTAAGATAATGAATCAATTAGTTTAACTGCATTTAGTTGCCCACAAGGACATTTCGAATGGCCAGTCATGCTTTTTTGGTTTAAAGAATGCACCACAGATATTTCAAAAATGGATGAACCTATTATTTGGTCACCTTCCATTTGTTGTAGTTACATTAATGATATTCTTGTTTTCTCCAAAGATGAAAAAGAACATAAAGATCATTTGCTACACGTAGTAAAAATACTACTTGATAACGGGGTAATTTTAAGTCTAAAAAAGATAGAATTATTTTTTTTTCTTGGATAAAGAATACAAAATGGTAAAATTGAATTACAATCACATATACATAAAAAGATTAGGGATTTTCCTCAAGACTTCACAAATTTTTAAACAGTTACAAAGTTTTCTACAATTACTAAATTATGGTAGGAAATTTATATCAAATTTATCACAAAAAATAAAAAACCTGCAAGAAAGATTAAATGGTATTCAACAACAATATAGAAAGGATAATCACGGTGAACAACATATAAAATGGAATACTGATAAAATTCCTATACGGTTGGCAGAAAAGGAGACAAAAGAAATAAAAAATATAAAACTTTGGAAAAAGAGCAAAAAATATTATATTTCCCAAAGGAAATTGAAAATGTTATTCTACAAACTGATGCTTTCGATTTATTTTGGTCAGGTATATTATTTGTTAAAAGTCATAAAAATATGAAAATAATAGCTTGTGTATCAGGAAAATTTACTAAACTCGAGATAAAATATTCAACATATGATAAGGAATTAACAACAATAAAAAAATCTATAAAAAATTTAAAAACTTATTTTTTATCAAGACCTTTTATTATTGAAACAGATAATATAACAGTCGCTCAATTCCTAAATAGAAAAACTGTACATAATCCTGAGGAAAATCTGTGAAGAATTAGAATTACTATATACCTAGAGATTTTCTAGTATGAAGTTAGACATATAGCAAGATATACTAATATTGCTGCTGATTATTTAACCTGAGAATATGGATAAAGAAAAAAATATTTTGATTGAGGATGATATTCTAACCAGAAATGGTCCAGATTATATTTTTAAGGGTGAAAGCTCTAGCATAAACTATCCAGGAGATCTGAATCAACAGAGTATTCAAGTATCTCTTGAAAATCAAATTCAAGATCCATATGAAGAACAAAGAGAATTCCATCCTCTATCTTATAATGGAAAAATCTTCTTACAATGAGAATCGATAAATTACCGAAATAAATACAAAAGGAAATTGAGAAATGAAAGAAAAATTATATGAAAAGGACTACGAAAAATTTAATGACTTCTATTAGAAGACATGGATCAAGTAGGGCATAAAAACACATGTATACAATTCGGTGTTAGTTCCAACAATTCAAACGAGTTCTATCACTACCAATAAGATGTTCGAAGCAGGATTGATCAGTGTAATAGAACTTTATTCCAAAGTATGCAGCCTTCTGCCAGACTGTGTTAAAAGGTATGCCAGAGATCCAGCATGGGTGCTTAGCACAAGTGATATATATATAATGTTGGAAAGAGGCCCTGGGAGGCTTCTTCATCAGGAAGCGTAAAAAAAACTACACCCTTCACCATTTTATTCGACAATCTGCATCGTTGATCTTGTTCGTCTTCGGCTAATATGTCTATACACTAAATTTAATGTGATTCTAACGCATTTTCACCGTTGATTTAGCAATGTAAAAAAATCTATTGTCGGTAAACCGTTAATTTTGCATCCACCATATCAATGGTGAAAGTGTTAGAATCACATGAAATTGGATGTATCGACATATTAGACAATGAAGACTAAGATGGATGGTGTCGATTATCGAATAAATGTTGGAGGGTGTTTATTTTTTACGCACCTGACGAAAAAGCATCATATAGCCCTATATATATATATATATATATATATATATATATAAGGCCGATTTTCATTCTTATTTTGAGGCCAAACTTTTAAACATAACCTCCGCGTTTTTCACTAATCTGTACCGGTCATTTTGATCTATTTATATTAGATAGGCTATGTATAAAGTTTCATTAAATTTGAAGATCTCTAACATATCTATCAAGCGATCTTGTTTTTCATGCATCGTAAAACCGTCGATTTTTTAGTCAATTTGATGGATTAGTCAGAGTTCTCCAAACCTCGTAAAATTTTATACATAATCAATCTAACATGTGTAGATCATGATGATCGGTGTGGATCGATGAAAAACATGATGCATTATATCTAAAAAGTGGAACTCAAAATAAAAAATGAGGACAGTCCTCATAGGATCAGCTCATTATATATATGGGAGTTGCTATTTTACTCCATACGTATAACTAAGTTAGTTACATCCACCGTAAAATAACCCAAAAATTGAATTATTTTTCACGACCGGTTCCGTCCATCTTGATCTATATCATCTAAAATATTATTACACCAAGTTTCATGTGATTTGGATTTTATTTATATATTAATCATTGGTTATAAAATGTGCTATTGTCAGAAAATTGTCCATTTTGCAACCAACCGATGTATGAACAATAAGTTTCCAAATCATATGAAACTTGGTATAATAATACTTCAGATGATGTAGATCAAGATAGACGGAGCCGATCGTGAAAAATAATTCATTTATTTGGTTATTTTGCGGTGGGTGTAACTTAGTTACACCTAGAGAGTAAATAGCCGCTATATATAGGGAGTGATCCATTGCAAACCGGTACGCATTTTTAAAAAACGGGAATTCCCAATCTATGACATATTTTGACGATCCGATCATTTCAAGTTGATCACCTTACCCTTAAATATATGTATAAAAAATCAAAGGATTTAAAGACCTCTAGCTTATGTATCGGATGGCATTTATATTGCATTATCAAAAGACATTCATTTTTGCACCCATCGATGCATAGGCGAATGGCATTTATGTTGCATTATTGAAAGACGTTCATTTTTGCACCTATCGATGCATAGGCTAGAGGTCTTTAAATCTTTTGATTTTTCATATACATATATTTTAGGGTAGGATGATCAACTTGAACGGATCGGATCATTAAAAGATCCCGTAGATTAGGAGTTCCCGTATTTTAAAAACGCTGACCGGTTTGCAATGGATACATATATATATATAGGATAATGGAGGAGAGGTGCCATAGGAAAGAATTTCCTCTGATGGCGTCAAAAAAATACGCCGTCTATTTTTTCGACGATCGACACTCATCGTCTTCTTTATCATGTAAAATGTGGATACACCAAATTTCATATGATTCCATTACTATTTTCACTGTTGATTTAGTGGGTGCAAAATTAACGGTTTACCGACAATAGAACTTTTTATATTGCTAATTCAAGGATGAAAAAATGGTGGAATCACGTGAAATTTGGTGTTTCCACATCTTATATGATAAAGATGATGATGGGTACCGATCGTCGAAAAAAATCGTGGAGGATACAGATATTTAACGCCACGTAACGTAAAAGCCTCTCAAGGCCTCTTTTCTTCATTATTCACACACACACACATATGGACTATTCTCCTCTTGTGAGGAGTGAATCTTCTCCTACTTTTCTAATCTTTGGATCATTTCGGCTTGTAGTGGATGAAATAGGATGATGTCATCACCATTTTTTATTGGATGCCATAAAAAAATACATATTTGCATTCAACCGTTGAATCATAAATTCAATGGTGAAAAATATAGGAGAATATTCCCTTTCCTCCTTAGAGGAGAAAGTCAAACTTATATATATATATATATATATATAGAGAGAGAGAGAGAGAGAGCTGATCAATTGAGGCCAGTGTTCATTTTATAAAATGAGGCCAACTTTTTAAATACACAACCCCTGTGTTTTACACCGATCCAAACCGGTTATCTTAATCTATATGTTTTAAATAGCTCACATATCAAATGTCACAAGATTTGCTGACCTCTATCATACCATCAGTGATCACATTTTTCACATAAAGGACCGTTAATTTTTTACTCCACCTAATGGATGTGCTGGAGGTCTTCAAATCTCGTGAAATTTGATACATAAGCAATCTAAAAGATATAGATCGTAATGATCGGTTTGGATTGGTGTAAAACACGGGAGTTGTGTATTTGAAAAGTTGGCCTCATTTTATAAAATGAGTACCGATCTCAATTGATCAGCAACACAGACATTAGTAATGATACGGTGAGATGCGGAGATGAGATCTTAAAGTGAGACAGAAAATTCCAATCATCATCCATTAATCAAAATGACGATCGGCTCAATACATCTTGTTCTACATGTCAATCGACATACATGTATAGAAATTTAGATGATTTAGACACTTTTAAGGTATTGATATCATGGTCGTAAAATGGATGATGGTTAAAGCATCATAAAAGTTGCATACATTGCATACCCTTAACGCATGACTTACAATCCTTTAAATCGTCTAGTTTTTTATACATATATATTTTGACGTGTAGAATATGATGCAAATATTCGATCGTCGATCCTACCGTCGGATTTGACCATCTCACTTTAACTCACCATATATATATATATATATATATATATATGGTGATGCGAAGTATACATCCTACAGTGTCTAGACACACATGGTAGCACTAATCATGGGTTCCTCACTTTACCTTTTTTAATTCAAGTCCAATTAATGCATGTAGTTGTAAGATAATTATGCATATAGATTAAAAGATGGTATTGTGCTATATCATCCAACACTATTCATGGGTTCCTCCCACTTTACCTTTTTTAATTCAAGTGCAATTAATGTATGTAGTTGCAAGACAATCATGTATATGGATCAAATAATGGTATTGTGCTATATCATCCCACAATGTAGGAATTTCCTATGGTGTCACTTTATGATCTCTATATATATTTAGAGAGAGAGGATAATGAAGGAAAGATACCATAGGAGGGAATTTCCTCCTATGTCAAGAAAATATACCTTTCGTCTTTTTTCGACGATCGGAATATATCATCTTCATCATCTAAGATGTGCATACACCAAATTTCATATCATTCTATCTCTTTTTCACTGTTGATTTAGATGGTGCAAAATTAACGGTTTACCGACAATAGAACTTTTTACCTTTGCTAATTCAACGGCGAAAAAGTGGTAGAATCGCAGGAAATTTGGTGTATCCCACATCTTAGATGATAAAGATGATGATGGATGCCGATCGTTCGAAAAAATGGTGAATGGTGTATTTTTTCGACGCTATAGGAGGAAATTCTCTCCTATGGTCTCTTTCCTTCATTATACATACACACATATATAGGGGATTGATCTATTGCAAAATGGTTCGCGTTTTTAAAAAATAGGAGCTCTCGATTTACGAAATATTTTAACGATATAATCCGTTTAAGTTGATTACCCTATCTTCAAATCTATGGGCACGAAAAATCAAAGGATTTGAAGAGCTCTATACCATCGATGAATGCAAAAATGAATGTTTTTCGATAATGCAATATATTCATCCGATGTATAAGACGATAGCTACAAGGACGGTGATGCTTTATGGGTCAAAACAGACTATAATTGTTGACATATTGGACGGTGATGCTTTATGGATGGTGCCGATTGTCGAATAAAATGTTAAGAGGGTGTTTATTTTTATGCCACTTGACGAAAAAGCCTCATAGGGCCTCTTTCCTCCATTATTCTCGCTATATATAATATTCTCTCTCTTTATATATATATACAGAGGAAAGAGGCCTTATGAGGCTTTTTCGTTAGGTGGCGACAAAAAATACACCCTCTATTTTATTCGACGATCAGCATCATCCACCTTGATCTTCGTCATCTAAAATGTCAATACACCAAATTTCATGTGATTCCGACACTTTTTCATCTTTGATTTAGCAATATAAAAAGTTCTATTGAAGGGAAATCGTTAATTTTGCACCCACTAAATCAATGGTGAAAAGGTGTTAGAATCATATGAAATTTGGCGTATCGATATGTTAGACGATAAAGATCAAGATAGACGGTGCCGATCGTCGAATAAAATGGAGGGTGTATATTTTGCTGCCACCTAACGAAAAAGGCCTCCTAGGAGCTTTTTCCTCCATTATTCTCGTGTGTGTATAGAGGCCCTATGAGGCTATTTTGTCAGGTGGCGTCGAAAATCACCGTTTTTTGGACGATCGGTACACATCATTTTTATTATCTAAGACGTGCATATACCAAATTTTATATGATTTTACCATTTTTTTTACCGTTGAATTAGCAATGTAAAAAGTTCTAATGTCGGTGAACTGTTAATTTTGCACCCATTAAATCAACGGTGAAAAAATGGTATAATTACATGGAATTTAGTGTATCTACATCTTAGATGATATAGATGGAGTTGATGAATGCCGATCGTCAAATAAAATCATGGAAGGTGTATTTTTTTAACGCCATAGGAGGAAATTTCCTTCTATGGTATCTTTCCTCCGTTATCCTCTCTCTCTCTCTCTCTATATATATATAGGAGCGGCTATTTAACTCTCTAGGTTCACCGAAGTTAGTTACACCTACCGTAAAATGATGTGACCTAACCGATTTGAAGTGATATAATTGTAGTCAATAGAGGAATGTGGACTAAAGGTACAACTAGATGAATATGAAGGGAGACAAGTAAACAAATAGGCATAAGAGAATATAACCTTCTTCGTCTAAAACATATATACACCAAATTCAAGTGATTATAGTACTTTTTAATCGTTGATTTATGAAAGTAAAATGTTTTATTGTTGATAAAACGTTTATTTTGCACCCATTAAATCAACTGTTGAAATATGTTAGAATCGCATAAAGTTTGTTGCATACATCTTAGGTGATGAAGACGAAGATGGTCAGTGTCGATCGTTGAAAAAATAACGTAGGGTTGACTTTGACCACCGCCGTAGAAGTGATTCTCTCGTAGGATCTTTGTCCTCCATTACTCTCATATAAGAAAAGAATTAATAGGCTTATGGAATGAAAATGTCCATGTTGTAATTGTTGATTGTATATTGGCTACTAGAAAACAAAGTGCTCTCTTAAATTAATATGCACTATATATATGTTGTAATTGTTCGTTGGAAAATCAAATTTACCGATTTGGAAAGAAACATGCTCATGTATCACTACAACAAAAGATTTGAGGTTAGACAGTTTCTCTCTCGTAATTTAAGTATTACCAGGGTCAAAATTCTTTTCACTAAACTATCAAACCAAACATTATGCAAAGTGATCTAGTGATTAATGTTTCTTTGTGTTGTCATGCTTAGAAAAAATTTCTTTTCTCCTATTTATCTCATTGTGTTTCTTGTATCTCGTCGGTTCCTTCCTAAAATCTTTTATTGGATCCTAATGTAGATTGGTGGTAACCGGGTGGATGCTGCGGCAAGCAAAAGCAACACCTACAGCTGGAAGTTGTTCTTCGGTCAAAACAAGAAAACATCATAAATTACTAAGATTCAGGTCAAATGTGCATCCATCTACCACCTGCTGAATAAAAACAGTGCTCATACACAATCAAGATTCACTTAAACATTCCTCCTTGTCTTTGTATAATGGATGGCCACTACACTCATCACGCCATGCAAGTTTTACCATAATATTATTTTTATTTGTTGAAATAGCTGTATCAGAGTATCTGATTTATTAGCTCCCTCATGTAATAATGGGGGATAACCGTCATCTCATCATGATTATTGTCAATATCATCATTGTTGCTGCTGATTGTGATGTTACTTTTTTAGTTTTTAGTTTCAATTTTTACGATTTCATAAAGGGCCAAACAATTTTCTTCAGCTTGTGTGTTGTGTTGGGTATTCTTTTTGCCTAAATGCCGTGCAATATATTTTTCTTGTTGCAGCCTGAGGTGGCCATGTATTGATATTTTCCAGTTGAATTGTAAACTTGCTGCAAAATGGTCAAGAGAATATAGAAGATCCAATGTGTACTAACAGCCAATGGAGAGTTTAACTTTCAATAGCACAATTTGTGCGCAATCTTGCAACTGGTGTTATTGTATTACAACAGAAAGTGCTCCTTAAAGTTGATTAGGTGAATATTTGGGATGCAATCCTTTCTGTGTCGAACCCATGACCTATACTGGAAATAAATGCTCCTTTGGTATTCATCAAACACTATCAGTCTAGCGTTGGACTCTGATGCTAATGCTATTCAAACTACATCACAGATAATGCCATATGGGTTGACTTTTGGATTTTATCGACATAACCATGGAAAGATTGTGCTTGAAAACATTGTAAGGTTGTACTTTCAAAAATTTCAGAAACTATTACGGGATTAACCTTTTCAAACCCCCAAGTTTTCTGAAACTAATTTTAATTGTAGTTCGAGGATTTTTCGGCTGCTCTCCTCAAACACACAAGTTCTGTGAAAATAATTTTGGTTTTTCTCTTGCTGGACGAAGAATCGACACCAATGTACAATCTCCGTTTTTCGATAAGAGATGGGGGCTCCCAATGCAAACTTTTAACAGTAATTCAAGGAATTTTGGGCATGGAGTCACCGCTGCTCTCCTTTTTCAAACCCAAGATTTTTGTAATTAATTTTAACAGTGCTTCAAGGATTTTTGGGCACGGACATAACAAAGCTGCTCCTGGAAATCCTTTAAGTTTTTGGTGGTACCTCTTAATTTTAAAAGTTATGGGTAATTAATGCCCGTCATCATAGGCTGAAATTTTCATCCAAGCACAACTTATCATCTTTGGTTAACAGCTAACCATTTCGATGAACTCAAACAATCCACAGAATAGATATCAAAAAGTTTTCTAACAGTTGTATATAACAAAATTTGACCCAACAAGGAGAGAGACAGTTCAAACAAAATAATAGTTCACAACAGCAACGATAATCTGATAACTCTTTCCGAAGAGCCTAAGAAAACAAATCCAGCAAACATTTGTTACACGTCTTCAAAGTTCTTGGACAGGCAGACCTACAAAGCAAAAAAATACAGATGAGTTTCTACAAGACAAATGACCAACTCGGCTTATTCATTCATGACATCACCGGCACACCAAATAATTACAAAATTTGTTACGATAGAAAGACAAAGCACCAACAATAATGCTCTGGTCCAAGCATCGGTAGGCAGTGCCTCAATAAGATTAGTACAACTTTCAGTTTGTTAATGAACAAGCACAAGCAATTAAATATCGGATCAAAATATATATCTTGGCAGAAAAAATTCACGAGGTCACTAAACTTGATGTTAGGTTGAAAGAACTTATCGTGAAGAGGTTACCAATGGCAGACAAATTTCTGATTTTCGACTAGTAATAAATAAAACAGATCTGGGAACAAATGATGAGTTACAGATGTCTATTCCAAAATTACGGCAGCCTGCATGCATGGAACCCCAAACAGGATGTTTATAATTTAAGATTTGTCAACACGGGTGTGTTTTTGACAGCTTTATTTTATTATTTTTAATAGAACTTTGAAGAACTTCAAGAAACACGTCAATAAGCAGTTCTGAATAATTATTGCAAATTGCGGCATGCAGTTCCGAATGATTATTGCAAATTGCAACACGCGGCTTGTTATTTCAACAAAAGAATGATATTTAGACTTTTTTGGTAAATACCTTCATTATGTATGAGCCATGGTTCAATGCAAACAATTAAGTAACAGTGGTTTTCTTTTCTAGGAGTCTCCCCTTCCAACACTCACAGGAATTGGACTACTGAACTCTTTTACAGCTACGAGTCTGACTATCCCCTCTAGTATTGCTCCAAAAAACTAAATAAATTTCAAGCAACCATACTCTCGCTCTATAACAAAAACAATAAGCATAAACTACAGGTATGTGTTCTCTTTTGCTCATGGCTTAAACATGCCTAAGGGGTTGGATCGTAATATCTATTGGCAAACCTATATCCTAGACTTTTCCTAAATCCACAAGAATCTCAAAGATTCTGATAGCACCTCTCATCCATAGTTTTCTTGACAGGGCAAAAAGATATTTAAGGGTAAACAGAGGTGCTGGATACACGTCGGCCATAGAAAATGCAACTTCTTTCAAGAAGCCTTATTAAGCCAAACCTACTTAAAATACAAAAAGGCTATGATTATTATGATATTGAAATGCTACAACCTAAAAGGCCGTTAATAAGTAAATCAAATAACACTATTCAAATACGATTATTCTTCACAGCTATATATAAAAGCACTTGCGCAACAAAGTTAACAAATAGGCTTAATAAATGCAAGTAAATAATAACCTGGTGGAAGAGATTGCTTGAGCTTGTCGGCTTTCTCGTGATCAAAAACACACAAAGTGTAGAGGTACTTGGAGCACCTGACCTTGAACTTCACAACAACCTTTTTCCTCTTGATCTTCACTAATCTTGCATCCTTCCTTCTCGCCGTGAGAAGGAAGTCCTTAATCTCATGAATCTGCTTCGGCTGTACATCAAATTGAAATATAAGCTTATGGCACAATTTCAATTTCAACCATGTATGCCATTCATTTATTTGCACATGCTTGTTTCAGAAGTGAAAAAGGATAATCACAGTAACATACCAAAGTAAATGGGTAACATCGTAGAAAATTATTGCTAATGGTTAAATAAAATCTATAGAATTCAAATAGGATAATTTCTTCCAGCTTCAACTCTAAACTCAGTTAATCAGCTTCACAAAATTTAAGTTTTTTTAAATTTTTTTAGTGAGAACAAAAGCCATAAGCTCATCGTTCTGTTGTTCGCTATCATAAGAACACATGGGCTTCACGCTATACTAATCTCATCTAAGAATAGCATTCTTTTAGTTTAATTGATGAAACTTAATGAAGAAATTCTTCCAGCATCAACTCTAACCCTAGAGTAGCAAATTCATGGGATAAACTCATGATTCTGCTTCAACTCGTGAACACCCCACACAATTTTATCTAATAATTGAAAATCATTTCATTTCCAGAAATTTAATTTTTTCCGATTACAAAATTTTCAAAAACAAGGTTCAACTTTTGCAGCATCAACCCTAATCCTAGCCCCAAGAAAAAACATAAAATCAAAATATATTCGCTTAAAATAATAAGAGGAATAAAAGGGGTACCATTTTTCTTTGGTGGCAGACCTAGGAGAAAGAGGAGTTGCTTCGGCTGCTCAAAACCCTAGATTCGCAACGAGTTGGATTTATCGGCTTATCTATTGTGATATTTACTCAAATGCCCTTCTTGAAAATGGAAAGAGTTTTTGTGTGGGATGTTATAAAATCAATAATGGATGCTTGGGTTGAGCTAACAGAGGAAACTCTGTGGGATGAAATCTGGGGCTCAAAGCCCGACATTTTTTTAGGGCGATCTGTTGGAATCGGAGTTTGAAACCAAACTTCTTCTCAGGAGGATAGATGGGGCGATTCAGATGAGATCCAATGTAAATCTAACTTTCTATTCACTCGTGGGATCCGGACGGTCCGGGGGGACCACCGCGGCTCCTCTCTTCTCGAGAATCCATACATCCCTTACCAGTGTATGGACAACTATCTCTCGAGCACAGGTTTAGGATCGGCCTCAATGGGAAAATGGAGCACCTAACAACGCATTTTCACAGACCAAGAACTACGAGATCGTCTCTTTCATTCTGGGGTGACAGAGGGAACGTACCATTCGAGCCTTTTTTTCATGCTTTTCCCGGAGGTCTGGAGAAAGCAGCAATCAATAGGATTTCAATCTCATCTCAAGATACTATCTTTCTTGTTAAACTTCCAATAAGGACGGGAGCCTCTTTCCAATCCCGGCCTTTTTTAGGACGATCTCAAGATACAACACCGAGCACAATCTTAGTACCCTTTTCCTCTTTAATTCTGTAAAGCTAAACTTCAATTTGATTCCATGAACTTTAGCCACTTTCTTATGAAACCACCATCAACTTTTAAAATGATGCAAATGGATCAGAAAACTACCCTCTATTAATAAAATTGGCACATGACTATCGTATGCTTAATTTATGAGAAAAATGCCCTCTTCTTCTTCCTCATCTTTCTCTTTTTCCCTTCTCAAACTCTTCATCTTCTCACAAGATACTATCTTTCTTTTTAAGCTCCCAGTAACAACACCTATTCACTTTCTCCATCCAAATCTTATTTACATGGACAGATCTCCAATCCAAACTCAACATGTTTGATCTAGCCACGATTCTACCATTAAAACCCTAAATTTTGTTTTCATGGTCTTCGCTCTTCTTTTCCAAGAATAAAACACACTTTATTTTAAAATTTTAACCAAAAGTTGGATTTCTTTGGATAAAGTTATTTTCTTGTTGATGCAATTTAAATAAATAAATCAATTTTAAAGAATTTATCAATATAACGAATGAACGGATAGGCAAGAAGAAGAAACAATCAAAATGGGTTTCCATTAGTATCCTCTTGCTAATCTTCAAGGAGCATAAATGGTGAAGTTCGGTTTATATGTAAATAGATGATAAAGAAGAAATAAAGGGTAAATTTGTCACTTTTCGTAAGCTCTCTCAATTTACTTAGGGTGCAATCTGGTACTTAAAAAAAGTTCATGGTATGTTTGTATCGTTTTGGAAATTGATGGTAATTTTTAGGGAAAATGAGCATAAATCATAGCAGCTAAATTGAAATTTAGCCATTTTTTTAAAAATGAACATTTAAGGAGACAAATTAATTACTCTTAACATTGTATGAGACACAATTAAAGCTAGCAAGGTTGGATTGGACTGCTCGAATATAAGCACATTGAGTTAGGATTAGGGTTGCGTCCGAATCGGGTAGGAGCATTGTTATATCCGTATTTGTCTTTTGGTGATGGATACAGATATAATTCAATAATAAAATATCAAAAACTTATTTTACAATATGATATACATATATGAAGCGAATAAGAGACACAGACACGAATTACATATAGGTATAAGAAATAGATTAATCATAAACAAATATGGATGCAGAAAGGGTTTCTGTACATAATTGATATTCAAAAATGAACTTGAATGCTTCTTTGCTATGAGTATCTAAATTTTTTTGATAATGACAAATATGCAAACAAAAGAGATAAAACAAATAATACATTAACAAATATACTATACATATTACTAGTCTATTTTGCAGCTAATATGATGTCAAAATATATTTTATCTTAAAAATATATAATATGAGTGAAAAAACATATATGTAAATAAGTATTATTAACTAAAAAATAATTAATGATATTTTTCTTGTAGAGGTATCTAAATCCGTGTCTTTATTTGAATTCATATGTTCAGATACACGAAGTTGTATTTGGATAATTTTTCCGGAAAATATTTAAGTAGACATTCCTATCCATATTTGCTTCCAACCGAATCGAAAAATCTTATCCACATCAAAAAAATATTCGGGTCCGGATAATCTTTGAATATGCTGATCTGGATTCAATCATAGTTAGGATGGAAATTTATCTGATTAATAATATTCAAGTTTGGATACCATCATCCATAAATAAAATATACTGAAAAATGACATGAATTTACCGAACTCCAAGAAAAAAATATGGTAGAAAGCTGAAGCATCACCGTAGGGTCCCATTCCCGGAATTCTTTTCTCTATGTTTTGTAAATTCTTATACAAGTGGAACGAATGAGTTCTCTTACAAGATATGGTAATACTTATATGCAATTTCTACTTGTTTCGTATGCTTCATACGAAAAATTCTCTGACTTATGACAGGTGGACCATAAAATCAAGAATAAAAAAGGTAAAAACTAGGACATACAATGGGAAGCGGAAGGGCCTATTGTTGGAGATCTACCTTGATCTCAAAGTTAGACGGAAAGGTCTGGAAAAAACTAGTATGCAAGGGCTTGCATGGTGCAAGCCACTTGTAAGTCCTTGGATGGTTTTGGGATTTGTGTAAGAGAAGCCATCCAAGGGCTTGCAAGTGGCTTGCACCATGCAAGCCCTTGTATAGAAGTTTTTTCCGAAAGGTCCGATGAGCAAAAAGTTTAAACCTAATCAACATCTCATTTTTATCCTGTCTTCGTTCAACCATCGTCCGTTGGCACATTGCAAGAATTCAAACTCAATTTACCACAACCTAAGCAAATATATATAAGCTGTGTTATTAATATTTCCATATGAATTCATAGCAATTTCACGTGTGCATAACTAAGCCCAAATTTTAGATACACAATCGATTTCAAATTTGATGGGATCCCATGGGTGAGCATTATAATAGAGATAGAGATATAATAGACAGCACAATACATGTTATACTTGAGTAAAATGGGTTTTGTATACATTGGATATCATTTCCGATGGGCGTATGATATTTATTAGACTAAATGGCAGGAAATATCTTTCACAATTACCCTAATAGCAGGAAATACCTTTTACATTTTTAGAACCAGCGCTTTGCCCCCCTCAACTTCAATTGATTCTCAAAATGCCATTTATTTAAATATTTAATTAAAATATTTATATGAATGGTATTTGTTATATACCCCAAAATTTTTATGATAATTTGATATAACCCCATTATTCTTCGATAAGTACTTACACCCTCTAAAATTCTTTTAATTTTTTTAAACATCCCCCGACGCCATTAAATGATAATTAACTTTGACAGAAATCGTTTAAAAAATGTTAACATTCCCGCAATCTCTTGTTATTTATTTTTCACATGCTCTCAAATCCTCCCCCCACCCACCAAAAAATAAGATTGTTTCATCAAGTCGGGTTTTCTTATAATATTTGATTGATTCATATTTTCAATTTTGTAAGATTCGATTGAGTTGGATTTTTCCTAGGTTAAGAATTGCACGATGTTGAGTTTCTTTTGGGTTGGAATTTACTAGAACTTGGATTATTTTATATTAAGTTTTTTTTTGATTTGGGAGTAAATAAAGAAAAAAAAGATGATTTTTTCTAGGTTAACTGTCTTGGCCAAAGTCTTATGGTTCTAGCCAACCGGGTACAGTGCGATATCGACTCCCAATACCGGGAGAGACGAATCCCTGACAATCACTCATTGCCTCCATGTGGCTCGGGACTGCATCCAACCAAAACTTATTTGCACGATCCAGTAGAGTCGTGGTAGGGTAATGATCAAAGCACAATGGGAACTCACATGAGACAAATGATGACCTTAGGTCTTAAGACCAATCTGTACTCATGTCATCTGAGAATCGCTATCTGACGATAGGTATAATACTATCTAGAAGTTCTCGACGAGTCCGTCCAGTGTATTCACCTCCAGTGAGCATCTGTATACAATCTTAGGTGATCACACCAATGGTTGTGAGACCAACCACTGCCCCTCGTCGGGGTTTAGAAACGTATACACAAGTTTACTCTGGAGTATTGATGCCCGATCTCGATACTCCTACGACTTGGGACCTTTAAGCATGTGCTTATGGACTACCCAGCCCCCACAAGTATGATTTCCATCATAACGCTGGTAGTCAAGAAAGATCCTACGGGTTTTATCAACATGTAACCGCCATATGTTATATCGAGTATAACATATGCACATGTTAAGATAAGTCAAACCATAATAGTATACTACTATATCGATTCTTTATCAATATATGCAAGCAATATAAAGTATCAATAGAAAAAAATACACATATCAGGATAAAGACAACTTAAATAATATACTATATACAACTGAGCAAGATTGTCCTGTATATACATATCCCTAGCATCCTAGACAATACAGGCCTCTAGGGCATACATATCCAACAGTTATTACATAACTGCTTTTGTGTACCCGGTATGATATGTAATATTATATTTGTATCTTTGTTATCTAATGAAGAATATAATTTTGCACTTGAAAGCAATGTCATAAACATTCACCAAAATCATGAAATGATTGGGTCGGGTATACTTAATAACAAAACATACATTCTCAATCAACATCAAGTTTTCAACATCTAAAACACGTTGAAAAGAAAGACTCCAGAAACAAATCGAGCTTTCTTATGGGATTGTAGACTTGGTCTTATCACTGAAACACGATTGACTAAGTTACATAAAAATGGATACTTAGATCCGTTTGAGTATCAATTATATGCAACATGTCAATCATGTATCAGATGAAAGATGACAAATACTCTATTCACTGGACACGAAGAAAGAGTTATTGAGCTCCTGCGACTCAAGTTGGGTTGTCTACAACGGCATCAAGGTTTTGGGAGGTATCGTCCATACCAAATTAAAATTTTGCCGTTCTAGGTAACCCTCAACATAGATCGTTAACTAGAAATAATACGGAAAACATATGCAAACACTTTGCAAGCTATAGTGAGCAAGGAATACAACCTTTGTAGACCGATCCTTCACTTCAAATAGCTCCATGTAGTAGTCCCCTTTGCTGTGATTGCAAACTCCGGACTCCACAGAGGATCTCTTGAAAAAACGAACTTGTTTGCTTCGATGTCTGCGAGGCCGAAGATAATCTACGTCGAGTAGACACTAACCCAAGCTATTTCTTCACTAATCATGGAATTAGTGAAGCAAACACACTCTACTAAATGGCAAGTAGTAGAGGATGATGAAGTAGGAAGTAGGCTCACTTTAGATTTCATTTTCTCATACTTTTTCTCAAAACTCCATTAAAGCTAGTAAGCTTTTGATGAAGAAGAAGAAGAAGAGAAATATCTCACATGAATAAATCATCCAAATGAATTATTGTAACCATGGATGAGTTAAGCCCTCATGCTTAACTTATCTAGAGAATTAACCAAAGGCCAAGGTTAAGGGTTGGGTTAAGAAATATCCTAAGGAACGACAAAAGAGTTGACTTTGTCAATATTTCTACAAGCTTCATGCAAGCTTGATAACATTGACCAAGTCTTCTCTCTTTTGTTAAATCTTAAGAAATAAAAAAACCCCAATTTAACCCTAAAATGGTATAAGTCTCATACACCCATCTTGTATGTATCATCAAGCATGACACAGTACATGTATACAAACATACATATCACATATAAACAATGTGCACATCAAGTGAGAAATGAAATCATTAGTGAGCTTAATATTAGTTAATGTAATATAATATATCAAATATATAATTATATATTAAATTATCAAATCAACTCTTGATTTAATAATCCGGCTATATCATATATAACCGACTAATACTATATGAATCAACTTATCGAATCAACACTTGATCCGATAACCCGGCGATATCATATATAACCGACCGATATCACATATCGCGAGAATAGAATACGGTATCACATATCGTATTAATTTCGGTCACGCACATATCACATATGCGCTCCTACTCCGTTTCGCTTGAGCCAGGAAACCTCTGTGTAGGACTCTAAAGACTCGTCAATACGCCGGCAGTAGGTGATGATCATATCAAACACCCACAAGCCGCAAGCGGTCTGCTAAACGTAACGGCCACCCGGGTATTGAGCGATCAGAATATCAACAAGAAATCCTGTTCGTACTCCTGCGAATCCAATCAGTAACACTACCATACAGTCCGGTCTCTTCGTCTGATATGTCGCATATCACAGCCTGGGGTGATATAACGTCAGACCCCAAAAGCCTGATAAGTCATGCCGATGTGAGGTACATAACGGTTCGAGAAACTACTGATAACACTTACGAATAGATCTCAGCAATCCTGGCCAGGGATTTCATGTTATGGCCAATCGAGCATAGTGCAACATCAACTCCCAATACCGGGAGAGACGAAACCCCTCCTATCGCTCATTGCCTCCATGTGACTCGGGACTGTACCCAAAAGCCACAGTTTTGCACGATCTCTTGACCGTGGTAAGGTGGAAATCAAAGCACAGTGGGAATCACACAAGACTCTATGACGATCTCGGGTCTACAGACTAACCTGTACCAGTGTCACCAGAGAACTGCTATCCGACGATAGGTATTATACCATCTAGGAGTTCTCGGCGAGTCTGTTCAGTGTACCCATTCTCCACTGAGCACCCGTATACTGTCTCTGATGTCAAACAACAATGGATATAGGATCATCCATCGCCCATCTGTATGGGTCGAGAAGCTATACGCTGGTCTACTCTGGTATATCGATGCCCTGTCTCGATACACCCTCGACTAGGAACATTTGAAGGATGTACTTAGCGACTACACTGTCCCCACTAGTATGCTCTGCATCATAGTCCTGGTAGTCAAGTACACATCCTAAGGGCTTTACCAACATGTAATCAAGAGACAATCAGAGTACATGTTAAGATAAAGAGCAGCCAGATAGCATACTATCATGTCGAGCAAGAAAGTCCTCACTATATATGTCCAAGCATCCACTACAATATACATCGTATGTACAGTAATAGCCTCTAGGGCATACATATAACCAACAATCTCCCACTTGCACTAGGGCCATATGTTGTAGTATCTCATACCCAACAATCAGCAGTGGTTGAAGTATCTCATACTCAACCATCCCATATAAGTCTCTCCTGGGAATAGGCCTTTGTGAGTGGATCCGCTGTGTTGTCCTCCGAGTCTACTCTCCTATCCTCGATCTCCCTGGAGATCAACCATCTCCATGATCAGGTGATACTGTCTAAGAATATGTCTGGATAACTGATGGGATGGGGGTTCCTAGGTATAAGCCACAACTCCATTGTCACACAATGGTAGGAACGAAGTTCATCTCATGAACTATTATACATCCAGACTACTTCTTTGGTAGCATCCTTGGCAGTGATATATCCAGCCTTTATCGTCTAGTATGTCACGGTATCTAGCTTTGAACTCTTTCAACATACCGTCCCTCCACCGAGGGTAAAGACAATGCCTGTGACTGACATTCAGTCGACCTTATCACTCTGGAAGCTATCCAGTGATTCTCCCTAGGATCTATTGATACCATCTCACTACACCTAGTGAGAATCCTAATATCCACTTAGATCTATCTCATAAATCCAAAACCCAGGATTTAGGAGGTATCACCTTGATCCTATATGGAGAATCCTTGTGATAAGAGGAGATTGACCGAGCGTAGCATAGGAAACTCTTTTCCTATCAAGAGTATGTCATCCACGTACAATATGAGGATCACCACCATACTCCCTACTACCTTTTTTGTATATACAAGGTTCATCTACCATTTTGATGAAGTCAAACACTTTGACTACCACATCAAAACAGATGTTCCAACTCCGCGATGCCTGTTTTATCCCATAAAGCAACTTGCACACGTTTCCGCTGCTCCCACTGTCTACGAAACCCTCTGGCTGTGTACTTACAAACGCCTTCTTCTAAATCACTACTTAGAACAGCAGTCATGACACCCAACCGCCAGATATCGTAGTCATGGTATGTAGCAATGGCAAGTAAGATCCGGATGGACTTAAGCATAGACACTAGAAAAGCTTTCATCACAAACCACACTTGATCGATGGCGAGAACATTTTACAACAAGTCTAGCCTTGAAAGTCTCAACTTTTCCATGTATACCAAGTAATCTTCTCAAGTTATACTTGCTCCTGATGGGGATTTAACCCTTCAGATAAACCAACCAAAGTCCATACTTTGTTGGTGTATATGGATTCCATCTCAGATCGCATAGCATCCAGCCATTCTTACAGAGTCCCCACTCCTGATGGCCTGCTCGAAACTAGTTGGGTTATCATCTCATGATGCAATCCTCGCTCCCATTGTCATAGAGAAAAACTGAAGTATCTCTCAGGTGGGTGAGGAACCCTACCAGATCGGCAGAGAGGCTGAGGTTCGTCGGGAGCTATTGAATCCTTCGGTTCTACCAAATCATCAGCTGCAGTTTGTATAGCTGGAACTCCTTCCAGTTCTACCTCATGACCACTAATTTTTTCACAAGAAATTCCCTTTCCCAAAGGTGGCATGCTGAGAAACAAAATACCTTTTATTCCTCAGTGGGGTAGAAGATATTCTTTTGCGAATGCTTGGGATATCCAACAAACTTCCACAGAACTGACCTTGCCTCGAACTTGTCCAGATTATGCTTTTGACATAGGCCGGACAACCCCAAATCTTAACTTTCTTAAGAGATGGGCTCTTTCCATACCATATCACATATGGAGTGGTAGACACCTGATTTGGTTGGAACCCTATTCAATAGGTATACGTCTTCTCAAGTGGATAACCCATAAAAGGAAATAGGTAACTCAGTAGTACTCATCATAGAGCACACCATATCACATAGGGCGCGATTGCTCCTCCCCGATACACCTACGTGCTGTGGTGAATACGGAGGAGTAATGCTGAGAGAGAATCTCATTCTCCTTTAGAATAGTCCAGGATCTCCGTGCTCAAGTATTCTCCTCCCTGATCTCATCAAAGGACATACTACTTATACCCATTTTGGTTCTCTACTTCCAACTTATATTCTTTGAATTTCTCAAAAGCTTCAGACTTGTTTTTCAACAGGAACACATGTGCGAATCTTGAGAGACCATCAAAGAATTTAATGAAGCAAAAAGAACTAGTCCTGGCATTTGTAGACAGGGGACCTCATACATCATCATGTATCAATCCCAAGAGTTCACTAACTCTTTCTCTGTTTTCAATAAACGGAGCTATGATCATCTTATCTTTATGACATGACTGGCAAGTTTCATAAGATGTAAATTCAAACTGATTTAAATATGCATCTAAATGTAACTTAGCTAGTCGGGTTGCATTGATACGATCTAGTTTACAATACCTCAAAAATGATTCGTTCATTTCTGAACTATTCCTCTTGTGTGCGTTCTATACATTAAGAACCGTGGTTTAATTTAGAACGTATATGCTCTTAGATAACGTGCCTGAACCGATCAACTCTTGATATAGGAAATGCTCGAAATATTATCCAACAATACAAAATTATATCCTTCTTTACTAAATAAAGAGACTGATATGATGTTGTATATCAGGTTCAGTATCTAATAACATTCATTCAGAATCAATGTATTTGGTAATACAAGATGATAACTGCCAAAAAACTTGGCTGCAACACTTACACCGTTTCCAACTCTTGAAACTTATCACCCATTCTCAGTTCTCTACCTATATATAGCCCATGTAACAAATTACATATCTGGGATCCTGATCCGGTATCTCATACCCAGGATATAAAGTATACTGAGAAACAGTTCTCTGTAATGAACACACACGAAGAAGATGCATCATCATGCACTTTCGTCATTTGGGCGGCACGGGAATTCTGGTAATCTCCAATTTCCTGCTCGATCTTATAACAATTATAAGTTGGAGTGGGTCCGACGTTCCCCAGTGAAGTATAACAAGCGGGTTCGGTCAATACATCCGTATTATTATCTTGATTAAGGCGTGACATGGTCACTACCTGGAGAGAGAGAGAAGAAAACACTCTGCGTGTGCTCTTGCAAGATTAGATTGGTTATTAATTTATCTAATCAGGACGGCTCCCACTGTTTTAGTCAAATCTTCCTTCAAACCCTAAAAGGAAAGACTAGCCGGGATTAATTGCACCCTACAAGTTCGCCAATCTTTCAGCCAGGCCAGTGTCGGTACTTTGAGGGAGGTTCACCATGCTTTCGCACGGACCTAATTAAAATAAATCTCATTTTCCCAGGGGCGTAACCCCGTTAACACCTTTCTAGAAACCTACTTGATCGGCTAATTGTAATGTGTAAAACTCTCCCAGGGGTAACTCTTACTCGCAGTGGGTATCGGGATCCAACTATCTCATAGGAGGTATGCAATCTCATTGCAAATTTCAACACTTGAAATTCCCGATAATTGTTTTACCCCTAGTGACTTATGACCTTAACTATGGTCAACAAATCATAAGCACTAGTCAAGTTCTACCCGTTCATTTTGTGATTAATTAGACCCACTCACATGACCCTTAACTACGGTCAACAAAGTCACATGACTGTCCTAATTAATCGCATCATATGCTATGTAGGAAGCATCACATAGCTACCGCACACTGCGCCTTAACTAAGGTTAACAAACGCAGCACGAATACTAAGTACTCTACTTTCTAAAATGACGGAGGGTTACGATAGGTTTTTAAGAAAACCTTTTGCGTAATGAACATGATATCGTCGTAGAATTGAGGGATTTTGAAATGGAGTGATTTTGAGGCTTTTACTAGTTTTGCTAAAGAGGTCACTCCCGGTGAAGAGATCTCGGCTCTTTCCTTATCGAATAAGGTGCAGGATATTTCACAAATACCACTATGCAAAGCAAAAACTATAAAAGCAACCAGAAGACAAACCGAGTTTGTAGCATCTGCTAGTTTCGCTAAAGAGATCACTCCCGGTGAAGGGATCTCGGCTCTTTCCTTATCGAATAAGGTGCTGGATATTCTTTAAGGAATACCGCTATGCAAAGCAAGAACTAGAGCTACCAGTATCCGAAACAAGTTTCTACAACATCTTTAGGTTTCTTTTATTTCATTAATCTCATTAATGAAGTCCCATTTATTATGCTTCACAAGCATCACATATGAAACGAAATCAACAATATATATTATATATCACATAAATATAATATAAGCATTCGTCTCAGGCAGCAATATGATCTCATCACGGAACATTGCAGCAGAAGAACATATATGAAATACTGGATATACTAGGATTTCCGTGTTTTATATTAAGCCTATATAAAACACAGATTCCGCGGTCGTGATGAATAGCCAATCCCACACCCCTAGACCCCTACGAGAGCGGCAAGCAACCCTGCTAATTCTAGAGTTAGGAGACCCGGTCTCGACTCCTCGAGATGGTCTCTCACTGGACCCTAGAACCCGGTTACTTGTGCTCCCTACCTGGGGTCTATCATAATGCGGAAAAATAAATAATATATAATAGTGACATCATCCTCAACCCGGAAGTGCCCCAATAAAAGAATATTACATACAATGAATTTTACATGAATGAAAATGAAAAACTCTCATCTCACATAAAACCCCCGGCTATTCAAACATGACGATCCAATATAACATATCCCAGCAACAGATAACATCACATATCATCAACGTAAGTAAATATGCATACCCCAGTTGTCGTTGACATATAGCACCGAAACCGGCGATACACCACATATTACACTTACGGTCGCAGAAAAGAAAATGAAAAACTACAACAGTTGGAATCCGCAACCACCTTAGACATCATACCCAATGTATCACATATATTGGATTTCATGCTTAACCAAATGAATTTCTTAGACATCACATGCCTAACAATTATAAACCCCGCATTTTAGTGTCAATCTTGAAAACACTTTTCAATATCCAGTCGGGCAATTCAACAAGATTCCCGACTTCCTGATCGAATGCTCGTCGGAAACTTTAGTAGACGGCTGCACCCCCCGATGCCATCGACGAAGTGCACTAAGGCGAAACATAGCTGCCGCGAGCACCCGAACGGATGCTATAGGCGACGGGGTTCTCCTACAGTCACTTAGTCGGGGCTATGGGGCGTGGCTATCTATAAAGTTTACCCGGCGGGTATCCGCCTACACTATGTGATTGCGACGGACTTTTGATCACATCAAAATTCCGTGGCCACCGATCAAATGAGACTAAACTGCTAGATTTATAAAATTCAAACTAGTTATCTTATAACTACATGTGGATTCCAAATATTGTATCCCATCATATGATACCCGGACGATGTTAAACTTTTTCGATCGATTCATCAAAATCCCACAATTTCCCGACAGCTCAACACTTGAGCACTGTTTTAGTAGTACCCAGAAGATACCACAGTACCTATGAACCAGCCGTTGAAGGGTCAAACCAACGCCTCACATGTGACAATGCCGAACTACCAAAAACCGTAGGATTTAGTGGCGGTTCTGACGGCCACATAATCGAGTTAAGGTTTTTGTTCTTCTAGAGGGTCCACAGAATTACCTGCATGTACTTCCGAATACGTTAAATTTGTAAAAATGAGTTTTTGACATTCGATCGAACTTTTTAGCTTCGTCTAGACAACATGCGAATAACCCGAAACAATGTTAAAACTACGAATACGAAATACTCCGATTTGCTTGTAGTGTAAGATTACATCACATGCAAAATTAACAAAAATAAACAACACCTGAAACACCAAATCCCATTGACTGGAATACACCCAAATTTTTTTACCCAATTCCCCATAAGAAGTCCGGCGTCGCCGGAATCCCTAGCTTGGTCGCCGGCCATTTCCCGAGGGGTGGGGGTGAATTTTCTTATGTGTTCATGTGGTATCACATACAACATTCTGCACTTGTTTAAATAATTTTTTGAACACTATTTAAAATCGATAGAAACTGGGGTTTTTCGTTTCAAGTTTCGGAGTCATTTCGGTTTCGTAATTCTAACAAAATCCGTACTAATTTCTAGTATGGCTCTGATACCACTGTTGGGTTGTCTACAAAGGCAGCTAGGTTTCGGGAGGCATCGTCCACACCAAATTAAAATTTTGCTGTTCTAGGTAACCCTAAACATAGATCGTTTACTAGAAATAAAACAGAAAACTTATGCAAACACTTTGCAAGTTATAGTGAGCAAGGAATACAACCTTTGTAGACCGGTCCTTCACTTCAAATAGCTCCATGTAGTAGTCCCCTTCGTTGCGATTGCAAACTCCGGACTCTAGAGAGGATTCCTTGAAGAAACGAACGTGCTTGCTTCGATATCTTCGAGGCCGAAGATGATCTACGTCGAGGAGACACTAACCCAAGCTATTTCTTCACTAATCATGGAATTAGTGAAGCAAACACACTCTACTAAATGGCAAGTAGTAGAGGATGATGAAGTAGGAAGTGATCTCACTTTAGATTTCATTTTCTCACTCTTTTTCTCAAAACTCCATTAAAGCTAGTAAGCTTTTGATGAAGAAGAAGAAGAAAAATATCTCACAAGAATAATTCATCCAAATGAATTATTGTAACCATGGGTGAGTTAAGCCCTCATACTTAACTCATGTAGAGAATTAACCAAAGGCCAAGGTTAAGGGTTGGGTTAAGAAATATCCTAAGGAATGACAAAAGAGTTAACTCTGTCAATGTTTCTACAAGCTTCATGCAAGCTTGATAATATTGACCAAGTTTTCTCTCTTTTGTTAAATCTTATGAAATAAACAAAACCCTAATTTAACCCTAAAATGGTATAAGTCTCATACACCCATTTTGTATGTATCATCAAGCATGACACAATACATGTACACAAACATACATATCACATATATACAATGTGCACATCAAGTGAGAAATGAAATCTTTAGTGTGCTTAATATTAGTTAATGTAATATAATATATCAAATATATAATTATACATTAAATTATCAAATCAACTCTTGATTTAATAATCCGGCTATATCATATATAACCGACTAATACTATATGAATCAACTTATCGAATCAACACTTGATCCGATAACCCGTCTATATCATATATAACCGACCGATATCACATATCGCGAGAATAGAATACGGTATCACATATCGTATTAATCTCGGTCCCGCACATATCACATATACGCTCCTACTCCATTTCGCTTGAGCCAGAAAACCTCTGTGTAGGACTCTAAAGACTCGTCAATATGCCGGCAGTAGGTGATGATCATATCAAACACTCACAAGCCGCAAGCGGTCTGCTAAACGTTACGGCCACCCGGTTACTGATTGGATTCGTACTCCTGCGAATCCAATCAGTAACACTACCGTACAGTCCGGTCTCTTCATCTGATATGTCGCATATCACAGCCTGGGGTGGTATAATGTCAGACCCCAATAGCCTGATAAGTCATGCCGATGTGAGGTACATAACGGTTCAAGAAACTACTGATAACACTTACCAGTAGATCTCAGCAATCCTGGTCAGGAATTTCATGTTATGGCCAATCGAGCATACTGCAACATCAACTCCCAATACCGGGAGAGACAAAACCCCTCCTATCGCTCATTGCCTCTATGTGACTTGGGACTGTACCCAAAAGCCACCATTTTACACGAACTCTTGACCGTGGTAAGATGGAAATCAAAGCACAGTGGGAATCACACAAGACTCTATGACGTTCTCGGGTCTACAGACTAACCTGTACCAGTGTCACCAGAGAACTGCTATCCGACGATAGGTATTATACCATCTAGGAGTTCTCGGCGAGTCCGTTCAGTGTACCCATTCTCCACTGAGCACCCGTATACTGTCTCTTATGTCAAACACCAATGGATATGGGATCATCCATCGCCCATCTGTATGGGTCGAGAAGCTATACGCTAGTCTACTCTGGTATATCGATACCCTGTCTCGATACACCCTCGACTAGGAACATTTGAAGGATGTACTTAGCGACTACACTGTCCCCACTAGTATGCTTTGCATCATAGTCCTGGTAGTTAAGTACACATCCTAAGGGCTTTACCAACATGTAATCAAGAGACAATCAGAGTACATGTTAAGATAAAGAGCAGCCAGATAGCATACTATCATGTCGAGCAAGAAAGTCCTCACTATATATGTCCAAGCATCCATTACAATATACATCGTATGTACAGTAATGGCCTCTAGGGCATACATATAGCTAACAATCTCCCACTTGCACTAGGGCCATATGTTGTAGTATCTCATACCCAACAATCAGCAGTGGTTGAAGTATCTCATACTCAACCATCCCATATAAATCTCTCCTGGGAATAGGCCTTTGTGAGTGGATCCGCTGTGTTGTCCTCCGAGTCTACTCTCCTATCCTCGATCTCCCTGGAGATCAACCATCTCCATGATCAGGTGATACTGCCTAAGAACATGTCTGGATAACTGATGGGACGGGGGTTCCTAGGCATAAGCCACAACTCCATTGTCATACAATGGTAGCAACGAAGTTCATCTCATGAACTATTATACATCCAGACTACTTCTTTGGTAGCATCCTTGGTAGTGATATATCCCGCCTTTATCGTCTAGTATATCACGGTATCTAGCTTGGAACTCTTTCAACATACCATCCCTCCACTGAGGGTAAAGACAATACCTGTGACTGACATTCAGTCGACCTTATCACTCTGGAAGCTATCCAGTGATTCTCCCCAGGATCTATTGATACCATCTCACTACATCTAGTGAGAATCCTAATATCCACTTAGATCTATCTCATAGATCCAAAACCCAGGATTTAGGAGGTATCACCTTGATCCTATTGTTAGTTATGTATATGCCCTAGAGGCCATTGTTGTACATATGATATATATTATAATGGATGCTTGGATATATATAGAGATGACTTTCTTGCTCGTCATGATAGTATGCTATTTGGTTTCACTTTATCTTAACATGTTGACTTGTATTGGTTTACTGTTTTTCTCTCACATGTTGATAAAGCCCTTAGGATCTGTACTCGACTACTGGGACTATGATGAGATCATACTAGTGGGGCCACGGTAGTCGATGAGTACATCCTATAACTGTTCCTAGTCTAAGGTATATCGAGAAAGGGCATCGATACACCAGAGTAGACTAGCGTATACGCATCTTGACCCATATGATGGGCGATGGATGATCCCATATCCATCGGTGTTTGACATCAGAGATGGTGTACGGGTGCTCAGTGGAGACTGGGTACACTGGACGGACTCGCCGAGAACTCCCAGATGGTGATATACCATACGTCAGATGGCAGTTCTCCGGTGACACTGGTACAGGGTAGTCTGTAGACCCGAGATCGTCATAGAGTCTTGTGTGATTCCCACTGTGCTTTGATTTCCACCTTACCACGTCCAAGAGGGCGTGCAAAACGGTGGCTTTTGGGTACAGTCCCGAATCATATGGAGGCAATGAGCGATAGGAGGGGATTCGTCTCTCCCGGTATAGGGAGTTGATGTTGTGCTGTGTTCGATTGGCTATAACTGGAAGTCCCTGGCCAGGGCTGATATAGAGATTTACTGGTAAGTGTTACTAGTAGTTTCTCGACCCGTTATGAGCCATACATCGACACGACTTATCGGTTACTGGGGTCTGACGTATACCACCCCTAGACTTGATATGCGACATATCAGACGAACAGACCGGACTGTACGGGAGTGTTACTGATTGGATTCACAGGAGAACGCACAGGCTAGCTTGTTGATCTTCTGATCGCTCAATACCTGGGTGGCTGTTACGTTTAGCTGACCGCTTGCAGCTTATGGGTGTTTGATATGATCATCACCTGCTACCGGCGTATTGACGATTCTTTAGAGTCCTACACAGAGGTTTCTTGGCTCAGGCGAAATGGAGTAGAGGCACATATGTGATATGTGCAGGACCGAGAATAATGCGATATGAGATACCGTATTATATTCTCGCGATATTTAGATATGAATTGGGACATCGGATCAAGTGTTGATTCGATGAATCGGTACATGATATATTAGTCGGTAATATTCGTTATAGCCGGATCGTCGGATCAAGTGTTGATTCGATGATTTAATGTATAATAATATATATGATATATTATTACATTATCTAATATTGGCTTACTTTATTATTTCATTTTCTCACTGGATGATACATTGATATATATGCGATATATGTTAATTGTATTATTTTCTTTTGTTGAAAATATATAATATATATGTGATATATATTATTGTGACATGATATGATTTATTGTTAAACATGTTTAAGGATGATTAAATGAGGTTAGGGTTTGATTAGGGTTAGTTGCTTCTTGAACTTTCTAGAAGCAATTTCTTTTGTCATGGTTAAGATATTTGTTGATGACACATTTTTAACCCAACCAAACCCTAACTCTAGTTTATTCTCTACACATTCTTAGCCACTCATCCTTGACCATGGTTTATACATCAATCATATACTTTTATTTCTATTCATCACAAAAGGATTTATCATTATCTTTTCCATTATCATCTTCTTTTCTCTTGAAAAAGCTCACTAGAAATTCTTTATGTGATGAATAAATATGAGAAAATGATTTAAAAAGAAAGCAAAAATACTACTCTCTCATCCTCATCTCATTTAGCCCATGAGATTAGTGTGTTCATCTCTTTAGAGTGAGAAAGCTTGAGTCTTTGCAACTTCGACGTAGATCATCGGAGATTTGGAACACTTCAAGCTTGCATGGATCGTTCGAGTCGTGGAGCCTCTCATGAGTCCGGGAGATCGTGGATCGTGGCAAAGGGACTTCTACTCGGAGCTTGTGAAGCGAAGGAGCAGACTACAAAGGTTGTAATCTCTCACACTTAGATAAAAGTTATCATCTTGCATGTTTAACCCTAATAATCTAGCAAAGATCCCGGCTTTGGGTTGTTCGGCACGTCTAAATTTTTATCCGGGCATGTTTGATGCCTTATGAACCTTCACAAGAGTGCCTAGGAACCCTACAGTGGTATCAGAGCCTAGCTAGAGTATTAGGCGATGTGTTTACGAAGTTAAAACTCCGATCGAACCCGAACCGACGAATTTAACCCCCTCTCTGGAAATTTTTCAAAATTTGGGATTTTTCTGAATTAAAAATACCTGAAAAATACAGCAACAAAAGATAAGAATTACCGTGAAATTCATGCCTCTAATTCGACCATGTGGCCGCGGAACCGCGGCAAAGACCCCCCATTGGCGGCGGTTCCGCGGCAGTATAAGGGAATTAGCCACGGTTTTTCGCACAGTAATTCTCGTCTCTGTATTTACTATTTTATGGATATTTTTAATCTAACTCAAGTGTTGAGTATTCTGGGGTTTATTTTGTAATCGTAGATTCGATCGGAATATTTAAATTCGTATTTCTTTCCGGATATTTAGAAATTGTTAAAAAGTTCGAACGGATATCATTAACTCACTTTTTCCCGGCACGTAAAACTTTCAAGTGTTGAATTTTTATCGGGATTAAATCTTTCGGAAAAATTGTACAAGTTACGCGGTGGACCCTCTAGAAGACAACAAACCTTAACTCGATTATGTGACCGTCTTGAACTGCCTTTTGAACCTTCGGGTTTGGGGCAGTATGGCGTGCCACATGTGAGGCGTTGGCTTGACCCTTCTACGGCTGGATCACCGATACTGTGACATATTCTGGGATTATTTGAACTCCGCTCAAGCGTTGAGCAATTTAGGAAATTTTGGGTATTTGATTATCTGTTCAGAAAGTTTAATACTGTCTATTTATCTGGAATGTGATATAATATGTGGAATTCATAGAGTTAGGCATGAAATGCGAAGTATGTGATATTTCGGATTTACGATGTCTAAAGTGATTATGGATTCCAAATGTTGTAGTTTTACACTTTCTTTTCTGTGACCGTAAGTGTAATATGTGATATCGCCGGTTTCGTTGCTATATGTCAACGACAATTGGGATGCGCATATTTACTTACGTTGATGATATGTGATATTATGTGTTGCTGTGATATGTTATATTGGATCGTCGCGTTCTGAATAGCCGGGGGTTTTATGTGAGATGAGGGTTTTTATTTTCATTCATGTAAAATTCATTTGTAATGTAATATTCTTTTATTTGGGGCACTTCCAGGTTGAGGCTGCTGTCACCAGTGTATATTATTTACTTTTCCGCATTAGGTAGACCCAAGGAGGGGAGCACAGGTAACCGGGTTCTAGGGTCCAGTGGGAGGCCATCTCGAGGAGTCGAGACCGGGTCTCCTAACCCTAGAATTGGCAGTGTTACTTGCCGCTCTCGTAGGGGTCTTGGGATGTGGGTTTGGCTATTCGTCGCGACCGTGGAATCCGTGTTTTATACAGGCTCGTATTGAAAACACGGACGTCCTAGTATATCCAATATTTCATATATGTTCTTCTGCTGCAATGTTCTGTGATGAGATCATATTACTGCCTGAGACGAATGCTTATACTATATATATATGCTGATATATAAATATTACTGCTTTCGTTTCTTCTGTGATGCTTAGGAAGCATAAGCTGATGGGATTTTTATTAATGAGATTAATAAAAAGAAAAGAAACCTAAAGATGTTGTAGAATCAAAACTTTATAAAAAGGGTAGCTATAGTTTTTCTTTGCACAGTGATATATATGATATATCCTGCACCTTATTCGATGGGGAAAGAGCCGACGATCCCTTCACCGGGAGTGACCTCTTTAGCGAAACTGGCAGATGCTACAAAACTCGGTTTATCTTTTGATTGCTTTTAAAGTTTTGCTTTGCACAGCGGTATATATGATATATCCTGCACCTTATTCGATGAGGAAAGGGCCGACGATCCCTTCACCGGGAGTGACCCCTTTAGCGAAACTAAGAAAAGCCTCAAAAACACTCCTTTTCAAAACTTCACTCGATTCTACGACGATATCAAAGTTCATTACGCTCAGGGTTTTCTGAAAAACCTACGTAGCCCTCCGTCATTTCAGATAAAGACTATTTAGTATTCGTGCTGCGTTTGTTGACCTCTGTCAAGACGTAGTGTGTGGTAGCTAACTAGTAATTATCTGTAAAGCATGTGATGTGATTGGATTAGGGTAGTTGTACGACCTTGTTGACCTCTGTCAAGGGTCGTGCGAGTGGGTTTGATTCAATCAAGAAATGACGGGTTGAACTTGATTTGTGCACTATGGTTTGTTGACCTCTGTTAAGGTCATGGCACACTGGGGGCAATATATTATCGGGAATTTCAAGTGTTGAAATTTACAATGAGATTGCATACCTTTTATGAGATAGTTGGATCCCGATACCCACTGCGAGTAAGAGTTACTCCTGGGAGAGTTTTACACAGGACAATTAGTCATTCAAGTAGGTGTCTAGAAAAGTGTTAACGGGGTTACGCCTCTGGAAAAACGAGGTTTACTTTAATTAGGTCCGTGCGAAATCACGGGGAACCTCCCTCAAAGTACCGACACTGATCTGGCTGAAAGATTGACGAAATTGTAGGGTGTAATTAATCCCGGCTAATCTTACCTTTTAGGGTTTGAAGGTAGATTTGATAAAAACAGTGGGAGACATCCTGATTAGATAAGATAATAACCAATCTAATCTTGCAAGAGCATACGCTAAAGTGTTTTCTTCTCTCTCTCTCTCCAGGTAGCGACCATGTCAGGCTATAATCAAGATAATAATATGGATGTATTGACTAAACCTGATTATTGTACTGAGCAAGGGAACGTAAGACCCGTTCTTTCTTATAAGAGTTATAAGACTGAACAGGAAACAGGAGAATATCTGGATTCTCACACCGCCCAAAAGAACGTGCATGTTGATGCATCTTCTTCAGCTGTGTTAGTTATTGAGAACTGTTTCTCAGTTCACCCTACGTCCTGGGTATTAGATACCGGATCAGGATCCCACATATGTAAATTGTTACATGGGCTACGAAAAGGTAGAGAACTAGGAAAATGTGATCATTCCGTTCAAGTAGGGAACGGTGCAAGTATTGTAGCCAAAGCAGTTGGCGAATATCACCTTGTATTACCAAGTCGTAATACACTGATTCTGAATGAGTGTTATTATATACCGAACATGATGTGCAACATTATATCAATTTCTTTATTAAGTAAAGAAGGATATAATTTTGTAGTAAAGGATAATGTTATGAACATATTCCTAGATCAAAAGTTGATTGCATCAGGCTCGTTACATAATGGCATATTCATTTGAAATCAAAATACAGTCCTCAATATACAAAACACACACAAGAGGAAGAGTTCAGACATGAACGAATCCTTCTTGTGGCATTGTAGACTTGGTCATATCAATGCGACACGACTGGCTAAGTTACATAAAGATGGTTATTTGAATCCGTTCGAATTATCATCTTATGATACTTGCCATTCACGTCTCAAAGAAAAAATGACCAAAGCTCCGTTTAGTGGACACGGAGAAAGAGTTACTGAACTCTTAGGACTAATACATAGTGATGTTTATGGTCCCATGTCTACGCATGCCAGGAACGGTTCTTCCTACTTCATTACATTCACTGACGATCTCTCTAAATTCGGACATGTGTTCCTAATGAAACACAAGTCTGAAGCTTTTGAGAAATTCAGAGAATATAAGCACGAAGTAGAGAAACAAATGGGCAAAAGTATTAAGATCCTTCGATCTGATCGAGGAGGAGAATACTTAAGCAATGAGTTCCTAGATTATCTAAAAGAGAATGGGATTCTCTCTCAACTTACTCCTCCTTATACACCACAGCACAACGGTGTATCGGAACGGAGGAATCGCACCCTATTAGATATGGTGCGCTCTATGATGAGTACAGCTGAGTTACCTATTTCCTTTTGGGGGTATGCGCTTGAGAGAACAACATACCTATTGAATCAAGTTCCAACTAAATCTGTACCTACCACACCATATGAGATATGGAGTGGGAAGAGACCATGTCTTAAACGAGTTAAGATATGGGGTTGTCTGGCCTATGTCAAAAGGCAAAATCCAGACAAACTCGAGGCACGGTCAGTTCTATGTAAGTTTGTGGGATATCCTAAACATTCAAATGGATATTTTTTCTACCACAGTGAACAACAAAAGGTGTTTATTGCTCAACATGCCACCTTTTTAGAAAAGGAATTTCTTGAAAAAGAGATTAGTGGCTCTGAGGTAGAACTGGAAGAAGTTCCAGCAACACAAACTCTAACTGAAGATTTAGTGGAACCAGAGGATTCAGTAGTACCCGACGAACCCCAGCCTCTCCGCTGATCTAGTAGGGTTTCTCATCCACCTGAGAGATACTATGGTTTTCTCATTGATGGTGGAAGCGAGGATTGCATCATGGATGATGATAAACCGACTAGTTTCGAGCAGGCCATCACGAGTGGTGACTCTGTGAAATGGCTGGATGCAATGCGATCTGAGATGGAATCCATGTACACCAATAAAGTATGGATTTTGGAAAATGCTCCTGAAGGGGTAAAACCCATTGGGAGCAAGTGGATTTTTAAAAGGAAATTTGGTGTAGATGGAAAAGTTGAGACTTTCAAAGCTAGACCTGTAGCAAAGGGTTTTCGTCAACGACCAGGTGTGGATTATGACGAAACCTTTTCTCCAGTGGCTATGCTTAAGTCCATCCGGATCTTACTTGCCATTGCTGCATACCATGACTACGAAATCTGGCAATTGGATGTTAAGACCGCCTTTCTAAACGGTGATTTAGAAGAGAGCGTGTACATGACTCAGCCAGAGGGCTTCGTAGATAGTGGGAGCAGCGGAAAGGTGTGCAAGCTGCTTAAATCCATTTATGGGTTAAAACAAGCATCGCGGAGTTGGAACATCTGTTTTGATGTTGTAGTCAAAGAGTTTGACTTCATCAAAAATATAGATGAACCTTGTATCTATAAGAAGGTAGCAGAGGGTAAGGTTGTCTTCCTCGTATTGTACGTGGATGACATACTCTTGATAGGAAATGATATTTCTATGCTGCAATCAGTCAAGCTCTTCTTATCACAGAGATTCTCAATGAAAGATCTAGGTGATGCCTCCTGCATATTGGGAATAATGATCTATAGAGATAGATCTAAACGGATACTGGGATTGTCCCACTCCAGGTACATTGACACCATACTAAAGAGGTTTAGTATGGAAGAATCCAAGCGTGGGAACCAACCCACGATCTCTGGAATCACTCTCTCCAAAGAGATGTCTCCCAAGACTGATTTGGAGAGAGCTCGCATGCAAGGGATACCCTATGCTTTGGCAGTAGGCTCTATCATGTATGCGATGCTATGTACCAGACCTGATGTAGCATACTCACTAAGTGTAGTGAGTCGGTATCAAGCAGATCCTGGAGAGAGTCACTGGACAGCTGTGAAGAACATTCTCAAGTACTTACGAAGGACTAAGGAGATGTTCTTGGTGTATGGTAACAGAGAACTCCAGGTGGAGTCCTTTACCGATTCCATCTTCCAAAGTGATAAGGACGACTCTAAGTCGCATTCGGGTTTTGTCTTTACCCTTAATGGATGGGCGGTATGTTGGAAGAGTTCCAAACAGGATACCGTTGCAGACTCGACGATGGAGGCTGAATACATCGCTGCCAATGATGCTGCCAAAGAGGCTGTCTGGATCAAGAAGTTCATTACTGAACTTGGTGTGGTTCCATCCATTGAGCATCCAATACCTCTGTATCGCGATAACAATGGAGCTGTGGCGTTAGCCAAGGAACCCAGGTCCCATCAAAAGTCCAGACATATTCTGAGGCGGTATCACCTGATCAGGGAGATAGTTGATCGCCGGGAGATCGAGGTCAGGAGAGTAGATACGAAGGACAACACTGCAGATCCATTCACAAAGGCTATTCCCCAGATACAGTTTGAGAGATTATTCGGGATGCTAGGTATGAGATACTATAGCAGCTGGCCTTAGTGCAAGTGGGAGATTGTTAGTTATGTATATGCCCTAGAGGCCATTGTTGTACATATGATGTATATTATAATGGATGCTTGGATATATATAGAGATGACTTTCTTGCTCGTCATGATAGTATACTATTTGGTTTCACTTTATCCTAACATGTTGACTTGTATTGGTTTACTGTTTTTCTCTCACATGTTGATAAAGCCCTTAGGATCTGTACTCGACTACTGGGACTATGATGAGATCATACTAGTGGGGCCACGGTAGTCGATGAGTACATTCTATAACTGTTCCTAGTCGAAGGTATATCGAGACAGGGCATCGATACACCAGAGTAGACTAGCGTATACGCATCTTGACCCATATGATGGGCGATGGATGATCCCATATCCATCGGTGTTTGACATCAGAGATGGTGTACGGGTGCTCAGTGGAGACTGGGTACACTGGACGGACTCGCCGAGAACTCCCAGATGGTGATATACCACACGTCAGATGGCAGTTCTCCGGTGACACTGGTACAGGGTAGTCTGTAGACCTGAGATCGTCATAGAGTCTTGTGTGATTCCCACTGTGCTTTGATTTCCACCTTACCTTGTCCAAGAGGGCGTGCAAAACGGTGGCTTTTGGGTACAGTCCCGAATCACATGGAGGCAATAAGCGATAGGAGGGGATTCGTCTCTCCCGGTATAGGGAGTTGATGTTGTGCTGTGTTCGATTGGCTATAACTGGAAGTCCCTGGCCAGGGCTGATATAGAGATTTACTGGTAAGTGTTACTAGTAGTTTCTCGACCCGTTATGAGCTATACATCGACACGACTTATCGGTTACTGGGTTCTGACGTATACCACCCCTAGACTTGATATGCGACATATCAGACGAACAGACCGGACTGTACGGGAGTGTTACTGATTGGATTCACAGGAGAACGCACAGGCTAGCTTGTTGATCTTCTGATCGCTCAATACCTGGGTGGCTGTTACGTTTAGCTGACCGCTTGCAGCTTATGGGTGTTTGATATGATCATCACCTGCTACCGGCG
Source organism: Agapanthus africanus (assembly GCA_030015575.1). Taxonomy (NCBI): domain Eukaryota; kingdom Viridiplantae; phylum Streptophyta; class Magnoliopsida; order Asparagales; family Amaryllidaceae; genus Agapanthus; species Agapanthus africanus. The sequence continues at coordinate 337,900,553 of JASDDO010000010.1, forward strand.
TATTGACGATTCTTTAGAGTCCTACACAGAGGTTTCTTGGCTCAGGCGAAACGGAGTAGAGGCACATATGTGATATGTGCAGGACCGAGAATAATGCGATATGAGATACCGTATTATATTCTCGCGATATTTAGATATGAACTGGGACATCGGATCAAGTGTTGATTCGATGAATCGGTACATGATATATTAGTCGGTAATATTCGTTATAGCCGGATCGTCGGATCAAGTGTTGATTCGATGATTTAATGTATAATAATATATATGATATATTATTACATTATCTAATATTGGCTTACTTTATTATTTCATTTTCTCACTGGATGATACATTGATATATATGCGATATATGTTAATTGTATTATTTTCTTTTGTTGCAAATATATAATATATATGTGATATATATTATTGTGACATGATATGATTTATTGTTAAACATGTTTAAGGATGATTAAATGAGGTTAGGGTTTGATTAGGGTTAGTTACTTCTTGAACCTTCTAGAAGCAATTTCTTTTGTCATGGTTAAGATATTTGTTGATGACACATTTTTAACCCAACCAAACCCTAACTCTAGTTTATTCTCTACACATTCTTAGCCACTCATCCTTGACCATGGTTTATACATCAATCATATACTTTTATTTCTATTCATCACAAAAGGATTTATCATTATCTTTTCCATTATCATCTTCTTCTCTCTTGAAAAAGCTCACTAGAAATTCTTTATGTGATGAATAAATATGAGAAAATGATTTAAAAAGAAAGCAAAAATACTACTCTCTCATCCTCATCTCATTTAGCCCATGAGATTAGTGTGTTCATCTCTTTAGAGTGAGAAAGCTTGAGTCTTTGCAACTTCGACGTAGATCATCGGAGATTTGGAACACTTCAAGCTAGCATGGATCGTTCGAGTCGTGGAGTCTCTCATGAGTCCGGGAGATTGTGGATCGTGGCAAAGGGACTTCTACTCGGAGCTTGTGAAGCGAAGGAGCGGACTACAAAGGTTGTAATCCCTCACACTTAGATAAAAGTTATCATCTTGCATGTTTAACCCTAATAATCTAGCAAAGATCCCGGCTTTGGGTTGTTCGGCACGTCTAAATTTTTATCCGGGCATGTTTGATGCCTTATGAACCTTCACAAGAGTGCCTAGGAACCCTACACCTATATGGAGAATCCTTGTGATAAGAGGAGATTGACCGAGAGTAGCATATGAAACTCTTTTCCTATCAAGAGTATGTCATCCACGTACAATACGAGGATCACCACCATACTCCCTACTACCCTTTTTGTATATACAAGGTTCATCTACCATTTTGATGAAGTCAAACACTTTAACTACCGCATCAAAACAGATGTTCCAACTCCGCGATGCCTGTTTTATCCTATAAAGCAACTTGCACACGTTTCCGCTGCTTCCACTGTCTACGAAACCCTCTGGCTGTGTACTTACAAACGCCTTCTTCTAAATCACTACTTAGAACAACAGTCATGACACCCAACCGCCAGATATCTTAGTCATGGTATGTAGTAATGGCAAGTAAGATCCGGATGGACTTAAGCATAGACACTAGAAAATGTTTCATCACAAACCACATTTGATCGATGACGAGAACCTTTTACAACAAGTCTAGCCTTGAAAGTCTCAACTTTTCCATGTATACCAAGTCATCTTCTCAAGATATACTTGCTCCTGATGGGGATTTAACCCTTCAGATAAATCAACCAAAGTCCATACTTTGTTGGTGTATATGGATTCCATCTCAGATCGCATAGCATCCAGCCATTCTTACAGTCCCCACTTCTGATGGCCTGCTCGAAACTAGTTGGGTCATCATCTCATGATGCAATCCTCGCTCCTATTATCATAGAGAAAAACCGAAGTATCTCTCAGGTGGGTGAGGAACCCTACCAGATCGGCGGAGTGGCCGAGGTTCGTCGGGAGCTATTGAATCCTTCGGTTCTACTAAATCATCAGCTGCAATTTGTATAGCTGGAACTCCTTCCAGTTCTACCTCATGACCACTAATTTCTTCACAAGAAATTCCCTTTTCCAAAAGTGGCATGCTGAGAAACAAAATATCTTTTATTCCTCTGTGGGGTAGAAGATATTCCCTTACGAATGCTTGGGATATCCAAAAAACTTCCACAGAACTGACCTTGCTTCGAGCTTGTCCGGATTATGCTTTTGATATAGGCCAGACAACCCCGAATCTTAACTTTCTTAAGAGATGGGCTCTTTCCATACCATATCACATATGGAGTGGTAGGCACCTGATTTGGTTGGAACCCTATTCAATAGGTATACATCTTCTCAAGTGCATAGCCCCTAAAAGGAAATAGGTAACTCAGTAGTACTCATCATAGAGCACACCATATCACATAGGGCGCGATTGCTCTGCCTCGATACACCTACGTGCTGTGTTGAATACGGAGGAGTAATGCTGAGTGAGAATCTCATTCTCCTTTAGAATAGTCCAGGATCTCCGTGCTCAAGTATTCTCCTCCCTGATCTCATCAAAGGACATACTACTTATGCCCATTTTGGTTCTCTACTTCCAACTTATATTCTTTGAATTTCTCAAAAGCTTCAGACTTGTTTTTCAACAGGAACACATGTGCGAATCTTGAGAGACCATCAGAGAATTTAATGAAGCAAAAAGAACTAGTCCTGGCATTTGTAGACAGGGGACCCCATACATCATCATGTATCAATCCCAAGAGTTCACTAACTCTTTCTCTGTTTTCAATAAACGGAGCTATGATCATCTTATCTTTGTGACATGACTGGCAAGTTTCATAAGATGTAAATTCAAACTGATTTAAATATGCATCTAAATGTAACTTAGCTAGTCGGGTCGCATTGATATGACCTAGTCTACAATCCCTCAAGAAGGATTCGTTCATTTCTGAACTCTTCCTCTTGTGTGCGTTCTATACATTAAGAACTATGGTTTAATTTAGAACGTATATGCTTTTAGATAACGTGCCTGAACCGATTAACTCATGATATAGGAAATGTTCGAAATATTATCCAACAATACAAAATTATATCCTTCTTTACTAAATAAAGAGACTGATATGATGCTGTATATCAGGTTCAGTATCTAATAACATTCGTTCAGAATCAATGTATTTGGTAATACAAGGTGATAACTGCCAATAAACTTGGCTGCAACACTTGCACCATTTCCAACTCTTGAAACTTATCACCCATTCTCAGTTCTCTACCTATCTATAGCCCATGTAACAAATTACATATCTGGGATCCTGATCCGGTATCTCATACCCAGGACGTAAAGTATACTGAGAAACAGTTCTCTGTAATGAACACACACGAAGAAGATGCATCATCATGCACTTTCGTCATTTGGGCGGCACGGGAATTCTGGTAATCTCCAATTTCCTGCACGATCTTATAACAATTATAAGTTGGAGCGGATCCAACGTTCCCCAGTGCAGTATAACAAGTGGGTTCGGTTAATACATCCGTATTATTATCTTGATTAATGCGTGACATGGTCGCTACCTGAAGAGAGAGAGAAGAAAACACTCTGCGTGCGCTCTTGCAAGATTAGATTGGTTATTAATTTATCTAATCAGGACGGCTCCCACTGTTTTAGTCAAATCTTCCTTCAAACCCTAAAAGGAAAGACTAGCCGGGATTAATTACACCCTACAAGTTCGCCAATCTTTCAGCCAGGCCAGTGTCGGTACTTTGAGGGAGGTTCCCCGTGCTTTCGCACAGACCTAATTAAAATAAACCTCATTTTCCCAGGGGCGTAACCCCGTTAACACCTTTCTAGAAACCTACTTGATCGGCTAATTGTAATATGTAAAACTCTCATAGGGGTAACTCTTACTCGCAGTGGGTATCGGGATCCAACTATCTCATAGGAGGTATGCAATCTCATTGGAAATTTCAACACTTGAAATTCCCGATAATTGTTTTACCCCTAGTGACTTATGACCTTAACTATGGTCAACAAATCATAAGCACTAGTCAAGTTTTACCCGTTCATTTTGTGATTAATTAGACCCACCCATATGATCCTTAACTATGGTCAACAAAGTCACATGACTGTCCTAATTAATCGCATCATATGCTATGTAAGAAGACATCACTTAGCTACCGCACAGCGCGCCTTAACTAAGGTCAACAAACGCAGTACGAATACTAAGTACTCTACTTCCTAAAATGAAGGAGGGTTATGACAGGTTTTTAAGAAAACATTTTGCGTAATGAACTTGATATCGTCGTAGAATTGAGGGATTTTGAAATGGAGTGTTTTTGAGGGTTTTACTAGTTTTGCTAAAGAGGTCACTCCCGGTGAAGAGATCTCGGCTCTTTCCTTATCGAATAAGGTGCAGGATATTTCACAAATACCACTATGCAAAGCAAAAACTATAAAAGCAATCAGAAGACAAACCTAGTTTGTAGCATCTGCTAGTTTCGCTAAAGAGGTCACTCCCGGTGAAGGGATCTCGGCTCTTTCCTTATCGAATAAGGTGCTGGATATTCTTCAAGGAATACCGCTATGCAAAGCAAGAACTAGAGCTACCAGTATTCGAGAAAAGTTTCTACAACATCTTTAGGTTTCTTTTATTTCACTAATCTCATTAATGAAGTCCCATTTATTATGCTTCACAAGTATCACATATGAAACGAAATCAACAATATATTGTAAGTCCACATTACCTCTCCCGGTACTTACGGGCTTGCGGAAATGATGAAAACCGATTTTTCTTTTGGTGGTAACATGGATTCAAAATACGGATCTTTGTTAAACAACTATCTAACATTCCTAACAAGAGTTTTACCTACTCGGTTAGGGGGTTATACCTTAACTTGAACTCCTTCGTCTTCAACTCCTTGCGGTGGTCGGATCGGCCTCACCTCGTCGTCTCCTCGCGCCGAAGATGGATCCACCCGAAAGCTTCTACCTTTGGCTTCACTTCAAGCTAGAAGAAACTAGAACACTTGGCTTGCTAGACCTTGTGAACTAGGATGAGTAGAGGAGTGTGTTGGGTTTTATCTCTATGGTTCTTGCTTCTCAACACATGAGACAAGTAAACCATGAACTAGAGAGAGGGCAAGAGGAAGAGTGAGAGCTCAAGCATGAGAGAGAAAGGAAATGAAAGAATGAGCAAAACTTTTCTCACCTTTGCTCTCATAATCCAAAATAATCATAACTAATAATAGTAATTGAGTATTATGTGATGGTTCAAGTCAAAATGGCAATATCATTTCATGCACTCATTTTGTGAAGAATAACTAGCAAGCAAAAGTCTTTTCCATGAAATGTAACCATTGTAATGATGATGGTCAACTAGTCCAACCTAGTCAACCGGTCAACAAAGTCAACAAAGTCAACCCTTCATCCCAACCATGGCACAATAATACTTAATTAATATTATCATTAATCATACTTCTTATTCTCATTAGGGTTTAGCAAAAGTCAACAGTCAACAACCCTAATGAGAATCTTCTGCCTCTGTCTCTCTGTCAACCGTGCATACACACCCGCATCCGCGTTCCGAGGAACACGAATACAAACGAGATAAAACCAATCCCAAAACATACACTAGGATCTGGCTTAAACCAAAGCCCGCTAGTGATAACTGCCCGGACACTAAACGTGTATAAGTGTACAGATGTGACCGAACTCTGTCGCAAAACCATGCGCCCTCTACTCTTTTGCCTAAAGACGAATAACTCTCTGTGTGGGACTCTAAATACTCGACACTACGCTGGCAGTGGGTTTAACCATAGACCGCAAGCGGCACTAGCTGTGTGTAATGTCCCCCAGGTAGATGCCGATAAGAAGACGGACGAGGTGAAACCCATCTGAACTCCTACTGAGCCTGAATGTGACAATCTCCGTACAGTCCGGTCTGTTCGTCTGAGAATATAGCATGGTGGGCCTAGGGGGCGGTAAACGTCAGTCTCCTAATAGCGGTATAAGTCGTGTCGGAGTGTAGCCTAGAACACCCTGAGATAACACTGGAAACCTACCAGTATATCTCGCTTGCCCTGGCCAGGGACTTTGTGTAATGACTCTCCTAGACACAGCGCGATATCAACCCCCAATACCGAGAGAGACGAATCCTGTCTAACCGTCACTACCTCCAAGTGCTTCGGGACTGCACCCAACTACTACCTGTTTGCATGATTCTTTTGAGCCGTGGTAGGGTAGTAATCAAAGTACAGTGGGAACACATTCGAGGCGAAGTGATAGTGTCAAGTCAGCGGACTAAGCTGTACTCATGTCACCTGGGAACTGATAACTGACGATAGGTATAGTACCAACCAACAGTTCCCGACGAGTCTTGTCCAATGTACTCGTAACCTAATGAGCACCCACATACTATCTCAAGTACGACGTACTGACGGCTGTGGGACAGACCGTCTCCCCTGTTGGGATGAGAAGCGCATACGCTAGTCTACTCCGGAGTATCGATGCCCTGTCTCGATAGTCCTACAACTAGGGACCTGCATAAGGATGTGCTTGTGGATTACCCAGCCCCCACGAGTGTGACTGCCATCACAATGCTGGTAATCAAGCAAAGATCCTAAGGGCTCTACTAATGTGTATAGGCGATATGTTAAAAAAGAAACACATGCACACATTAAAGTAGAAACAAACCAAGTAGCATACTACTATTTTGAGCAAGCTTGTCTATACAACTGTGAATATCCCAAGCTTCCATTAAGTAATATACAAACTAGTATGATACGGTAATGGCCTCTAGGGCATATACACTAACAATCTCCCACTTGCACTAAGGCCATGTACTGGCGTATCGAAGACCTGTCTTCTCGATCAGCCGCTCGAACTGAGTCTGGGGTAAGTCCTTCGTGAGTGGATCAGCAGTGTTATCTTCCGTATTTACTCTCTTCACCTCGATCTCCCGGCGATCTACGATCTCCCTGATCAGGTGGTACCGCCTCAAAATGTGCCTGGACTTCTGATGGGACCTGGGTTCCTTTGCTAAAGCTATAGCGCCGTTGTTGTCACAATACAGCGATATTAGATCAACACTGGTAGGAACCACCTGAAGCTCTGTGAGGAACTTCTTCATCCAGACAGCTTCCTTTGCGGCATCGCAAGCAGCTATGTAATCCGCTTCCATAGTTGAGTCAGCAACGGTTTCCTACTTGGAGCTCTTCCAGCAAACCGCCCCTCCATTGAGGGTAAAGACATAACCCGACATGGACTTGGAGTCATCCTTGTCACTCTGGAAGCTGGAGTCAGCAAAGGCCTCGATCTGAAGGTCTTTTCCGCCATACACCAAGAACATCTCCTTAGTCCTTCTCAGGTACTTGAGAATGTTCTTTACTGCTATCCAGTGTTTCTCCCCTGGGTTCGACTGATACCGACGCTCAATGCGTATGCTACATCTGGTCTGGTACACAACATCGTATACATAATAGAGCCTACCGCAGATGCATAGGGTATTGATGACATGCGGGCCTTTTCCAAATTAGTCTTGGGAGACATCTCTTTGGAGAGGGTGATTCCGTGACAAGCCGGTAGATTACCGCGCTTGGAATCTTCCATACTAAATCATTTCAGTATGGTGTCGATGTACCTGGACTGTGAAAGTCCTAATATCCTTTTAGATCTATCACGATAGATCTGGATCCCCAGAATGTAGTTGGCATCGCCCGGTCCTTCATGGAGAACCTCTGTGACAAGAATCCTTTGACTGACTGTAACATAGGAATATCATTTCCTATTAGGAGAATGTCATTGACGTATAAGACGAGGAATACCACATTTCTCCCTACAATCTTACTGTAAATGCATGGTTCATCTGGGTTTTTGACAAAGTCGAATTCTTTGACAGTATCATCAAAGCAGATGTTCCAACTCCGTGATGCCTGCTTCAGTCCATAGATAGACTTGAGCAACTTGCACACTTTACCGCTGCTCCCACTCTGATTGAATCCCTCTGGCTGATCTATATAGACGCACTCTTCCAAATTTCTATTTAGGAAAGCCATCTTTACGTCCATCTGCCAGATCTCATAATCATGGAAGGCAGCAATGGCAAGAAGGATCCGAATGGATTTGAGCATAGCTACCGGAGAAAAGGTCTCGTCATAGTCCAAACCAGGTCTTTGACGAAAACCCTTTGCAACAAGCCTAGCTTTATAGGTTTCAACCTGCCCATTTACACCAATCTTCTTTCTGAAGATCCATTTGCAGCCTACGGGTTTTACCCCTTCTGGAGCAAAGTCCAAAGTCCAAACTTTGTTGGTGTACATGGACTCCATCTCGGTCCACATTGCATCCAGCCATTTTACTGAGTCACTGCTCTGAATGGCTTGCTGGAAGCTAGTAGGCTCATCATAATCAATGACGTAATCCTCTCTATCCCCGTTTATGAGAAAACCGTAGTATCTCTCGGGCGGATAAGACTGCCTACTACTCCTGCGGAGCGGCGCAGGAATGTCCGGTTCCCCTGAACCTTCTGGTTCTACTAAGGTTTCAGTAATAGCTTGTGGTTTTGGAATTTTTTTCAGTTCTATTGCGCTCCCACTTATCTGATTTTCTAAAAACTCAGTTTCCAAGAAGCGGGCATAACGAGAAACAAAGACTTTTTGCTCCTCTGCGTAATAGAAAAGATACCCCTTGGAGTTCTTTGGGTATCCCACAAACTTGCACCGTACCGAGCGTGCCTCGAGCTTGTCCGCATGCTGCTTTTTGACAAAAGCTGGACATCCCCATATCTTAAAGGGTTTAAGACAGGGTTTCTTCCCACTTCACATTTGATATGGTGTGGTAGGCACTGTCTTAGTAGGAACTTGGTTCAAGAGATATGCAGCTGTTTCAAGTGCATAACCCCAGAAAGATCGCGGTAACTCAGCCTTACTCATCATAGAACGAACCATATCCAATTGGGTTCGATTCCGCCTTTCAGATACACCGTTGTGTTGTGGTGTGTATGGAGGAGTACGCTGAGAGAGAATTCCATTCTCTTTTAAGTAGTCCAGAAACTCGGCACTCAAGTATTCACCACCTCGATCAGATCTTAGTGTCTTTATACTTTTGCCTATTTGTTTTTCAACTTCATTCTTGTATTCCCGAAATTTCTCAAAGGCCTCGGATTTGTGCTTCATTAAGAAGACATGTCCATACCTAGAGAAATCATCTGTGAAAGTAATGAAATATGAATAATCACTTCGCGCATGTATAGACATTGGACCACACACATCACTGTGTATGAGTCCCAAGAGCTCGCTCGCTCTTACTCCGTGTCCAGTGAACGGAGTCTTTGTCATCTTTCCCATGAGACAAGATTCACAAGTGGCATAAGACTGATACTCGAACGGATTCAAGTATCCCTCTTTATGTAACTTAGTTAATCGTGTCTCATTAATGTGACCCAGTCTACAATGCCATAAGAAAGCCTGATTTGTTTCCGGAGACTTTCTTTTAAGTGTGTTCTGGACACTGAAAATCTGAGCTTGATTCAATACGTATATCCCGTTATTTAATGTACCTGACCCAATCAGAACTTGATTTAGGTGGATGTGGACCATATTGCTTACAAAAGTAAAATCATATCCTTCCTTAGAAAGTAAGGATACAGATATGATATTACAAGTCGCACCTGGTACATACAAACAGTTACGCAGAACCAATATCTACCCAGTTGTCAGTCCAAGATGATATTCCCCTACGGATTCAGCATCCATGCTCATTCCGTTAGCAACCCTGAGAGTCATATCATCTTTCTTGATAACCCTACGGTTTCTCAGAGCCTGTAATGAATTACAGATGTGAGATTCTGATCCGGAATCCAATACCCAGGAAGTAGGGTTAACTGACATACAGTTCTCTATAGGGTTTATAGGCATACACATGAGGTTCCACAAGGCATCAACCATGCCAAAATCAAATTTTTATGTGCCTAACAACCCTATGCAAGATCGTTTACTAGAGGTAAGGCGAAAAAAAAGCAAGCAAACTACTTTGCTACTAAGTGAAAGGGATTACAACCTTTGTAGATCCGGTCCTTCACTTCTTTAGCTCCGTATTGACGTCCCTTCGCCGCGATCGTCGCGATCCCAGACTCTTGTGACGGTTTCCTCGGAGAAATGAACGGGCTAGGTCGTTGACTTCGAGGCCGAAGATGATCTACGTCGGGGAGACTCAAACTCAAGTTATTCCTTCACTTGGTCATAAACTTTGTGAAGAGAACACCCTATACTACATGGCAAGTGGTAGAGGATGAAGAAGTAGGAAGTGGGCTCACATTAGAATTGTTTTTCTCACACTTTTTCTCATGTCACCATTGGAGCTAGCAAGCTTTTTGATGGAGCTTGATGAAGAAGAAAAAGAAGAAAGAATAATGAATTATCTCATCCAAAAGAAAGCTTATCAATTTAATTATGGCACCATGGTTGAGTTAAGCCCTCATGCTTAACTCATGTAGAGAATTAACCAAAGTATTAGGTTAAGGGTTAGGTTAAAGAATATCAAGAGAAATGACAAAAGAGTGGACTTTGTCAAAGTTTCTCCAAGCTTCTTCAAGCTTGATAACTTTGACCAAGTTTAATTCTTTTGTTAAATCTTAAGATAAAACAATAACCCAAATCTGAAACCTAATCTCGGTATAAGTCTCATACACACATCTTGTATGTATCATCAAACATGATACAAACATATGTACACAAATATATATCACATATACACTTATGCACAAACTAGTGAGAAAACAATTCTTAAGTGAGCTAATACTAGTTAATGTAATGTAATATATCAAATATATAATTATACATTAAATTATTAAATCAACTCTTGATTTAATAATCCGGCTATAACCGACTAATATCAAAAATAACAACTTATCGAATCAACACTTGATCCGATAACCCGGCTATATCGCATACAACCGATCAATGTCACGAATCGTGAGAATAGAATACGGTATCTCATATCGTATTAATCTCGGTCCCGCACATATCACATATGTGCTCCTACTCCATTTCGCTTGAGCCAGAAAACCCCTGTGTAGGACTCTAAAGACTCGTCAATACGCCGGCAGTAGGTGATGATCATATCAAACACCCACAAGCCGCAAGCGGTCTGCTAAATGTAACGGCCACCCGGGTATTGAGCGATCAGAAGATCAACAAGCAAGCCCGCTAGTTCTCATGCGAATCCAATCAGTAACACTCCCGTACAGTCCGGTCTCATCGTCTGATATGTCGCATATCTCGCCTAGGGGTGGTAAACGTCAGACCCCAGTAGCTCGATAAGTCGTGTCGATATGAGGTCTATAACAGTTCGAGAAACTACTGATAACACTTACCAGTAAATCTCAGCAACCCTGGCCAGGGATTTCCGGTTATAGCCAATCGAACACAGCGCAACATCAACTCCCTATACCAGGAGAGACGAATCCCCTCCTATCGCTCATTGCCTCCATGTGATTCGGGACTGTACCCAAAAGCCACCTTTTTGCACGACCTCTTGGACGTGGTATGATGGAAATCAAAGTACAGTGGGAATCACACAAGACTCTATAACGATCTCGGGTCAACAGACTAAGCTGTACCAGTGTCACCAGAGAACTACCATCTGACGTAAGGTATAATATCATCTGGGAGTTCTCGGCGAGTCCGTCCAGTGTACCCAGTCTCCACTGAGCACCCGTACACCATCCTTGATGTCAAACACCGATGGATATGGGATCATCCATCGCCCATCATATGGGTCAAGATGCGTATACGCTAGTCTACTCTGGTGCATCGATGCCCTATCTCGATACACCCACGACTAGGGACCTTGAAGGATGTACTTATGGACTACCGTGTCCCCACTAGTATGATCCGCATCATAGTCCAGGCAGTCAAGTACACATCCTAAGGGCTTTACCAACATGTAACAGAGAGACAATCAGTGTACACGTTAAGGTAAAGAGTAACCAGATAGCATACTATCATGTCGAGCAAGAAAGTCCTCCCTATATATGTCCAAGCATCCACTACAATATACATCTCATGTATAGTAATAGCCTCTAGGGCATACATATAACTAACAATCTCCCACTTACACTAGGGCCATCTGATAACATAACAGTGGTTGTAGTATCTCATACTCAACCATCCCATAATAGTCTCTCTCTGGATAAAAGCCTTTGTGAGTGGATCCGCCATGTTGTCCTCTGAGTCTACTCTCCTAACCTCGATCTCCCTGAAGATCAACCATCTCTATGATCAGGTGATGCTGCCTAAGAATTTTATCTGGATTTCTGATGGGACGGTAGTTCCTTTGCTAAAAGCCACAACTCCATTGTCACACAATGGTAGGAACGAAGTTCATCTCATGAACTTATATATATCCAGATTGCCTCTTTGGTAGCATCCTTGGTAACGATGTATCTTGCCTTTAATCGTCTAGTATGTCACGGTATCTAGCTTGGAACTCTTCCAATATACCGTCCCTCCACTGAGGGTAAAGACAATGCCTGCGACTGACATTCAGTCATCCTTATCACCCTGGAACCTTTCCAGTGATTCTCCTCAGGATCGATTGATACCATCTTACTACAACTAGTGAGCATCCTAACATCCAATTAGATCTATCTCATAGATCCAAAATCCAGGATTCAGGAGGTATCACTATGATCCTATATGGAGAATCCTTGTGACAAGCGGAGATTGACCGAGCATAGCATAGGAAACTCCTTCCCTGTCAAGAGTATGTCATCCACGTACTCTACGAGGATCACCACCATACCCCCTACTACCTTTTTGTATATACAAGGTTCATTTACCATTTTGATGAAGTCAAACTCTTTGACTACCACATTAAAATAGATGTTCCAACTCCGCGATGCCTGTTTTATCACATAAAACATCTTGCACACGTTTCCGCTGCTCCCACTGTCTACGAAGCCCTCTGGCTGTGTACTTATAGACGCTATCTTCTAAAACATCATTTAGAAAAGCAGTCATGACACCCAACCACCAGATATCGTAGTCATGGTATGTAGCTGTGGCAAGTAGGATCTGGATGGAATTAAGCATAGCTTTGAAAGTCTCAACTTTTCCATGTACACCAAGTAATCTTTTCAAGATATACTTGCTCCTGATGGGGATTTAACCCTTCAGATAAAGCAACCAAAGTCCATACTTTGTTGGTGTTTATGGATTCCATCTCAGATCGCATAGCATCTAGCCATTCTTACAGAGTCCCCACTCCTGATGGCTTGCTCGAAACTAGTTGGGTCATCATCTCATGATGCAATCCTCGCTCCCATTGTCATAGAGAAACCGAAGTATCTCTCAGGTGGGTGAGGAACCCTACTAGATCGGCGGAGAGGCTGAGGTTCGTTGGAAACTACTGAATCCTTTGGTTCTACCAAATCATCAGCTGCAGTTTGTATAGCTGGAACCTTTCCAGTTCTACAAAACAGACCTTGCCTCGAGCTTGTCCGGATTTTGCTTTTAGACATAGGCCGGACAACCCCAAATCTTAACAAACTTAAGATATGGGCTCTTCCCTTTCCATATCATATATGAAGTGGTAGGCAACTGATTTGATTTGAACCCTATTCAATAGGTATGCATCTTCTCAAGTGCATAACTTCTAAAAGGAAATAGGCAACTCAGTAGTACTAATCATAGAGTACACCATATCACATAGGGTGTGATTGCTCCGCCCCGATACACCATCGTGCTATGGTGTATTCGGAGGAGTAATGCCAAGAGAGAATCTCATTCTCCTTTAGAATATTCCAAGAATTCCGTGCTCAGGTATTCTCCTCCCTGATCTCATCGAAGGACATAATACTTATACCCGTTGTTGGTTCTCTACTTCTAACTTACATTCTGTGAATATCTCAAAAGGTTCGGACTTGTATTTCAACAGGAATATATGTCTGAATCTTGAGAGATCATCAGAGAATGTAATGAAGTACAAAGAACCGGTCTTGGCATGTGTAGACAGGAGACTTTCATACATCAGCATGTATCAATCCCAAGAGTTTACTAACTCTTTCTCTGTTTCCAATAAACAGAGCTATGGTCATCTTATCTTTGTGACATGACCGGCAAGTTTCACAAGATGTAAATTCAAACAGATTTAAATATGCATCTAAATGTTATTTAGCCAGTCGGGTCGCATTGATATGACCTAGTCTATAATGCCTCAAGAAGGATTCGTTCATTTCTGAACTCTTCCTCTTGTGTGTGTTCTGTATACTAAGAACTGTATTTTGATTTAGAACATCAATGCTTTTAGATAACATGCCTGAACTGATCAACTCTTGATATAGGAAATGTTCAAAACATTATCCAACAATACAAAATTATATCCTTCTTTACTAATAAAGAGACCGATATGATTTTGTATATCAGGTTCGGTATCTAATAACATTCGTTCAGAATCAATGTATTCTGGTAATACAGGGCGACAGTGACCAACAGACTTGGCTGCAACACTTGCACCGTTTTCTGTCTCATGAAACTTATCACCCGTTCTCAGTTCTCTACCTTTCTGTAGCCTATGTAACAGATAACATATGCGGGATCCTGATCCGGTATCTCATACCCACGATGTAAAGGATACTGAGAAACAGTTCTTTGTAATGAACACACCCGAAGAAGATGCATCAGCATGCACTTTCTTCGTTTGGGCGGCACGGGAAATCTGGTATTCCCCAATTTCCTGCTCTGTCTTATAACAATTATAAGTTGGAGCGGGACCAACGTTCCCCAGCTCAGTATAACAAGTGGGTTCGGTCAATTCATCCGTATTATTATCTTGATTAAGGCGTGATATGGTCGCTATCTGGAGAGAGAGAGAAGAAAACACTCAGCGTATGCTCTTGCAAGATCAGATTGGTTATTATTTTATCTAATCAGGATGGCTCCCACTGTTTTTATCAAATCTTTCTTCAAACCCTAAAAGGAAAGACTAGCCGGGATTAATTACGCACTACAAGTTCGCCAATCTTTCAGCCAGGCCAGTGTCGGTACTTTGAGGGAGGTTCCCCGTGCTTTCGCACGAACCTAATTAAAGTAAACCTCATTTTCCCAGAGGCGTAACCCCGTTCACACCTTTTTAGACACCTACTTGATTGGCTAATTGTAATGTGTAAAACTCTCCCAGGAGTAACTCTTACTCGCAGCGGGTATCGGGATCCAACTATCTCATAGAAGGTATGCAATCTCATTGCAAATTTCAACACTTGAAATTCCCAATAATTTTGTTCCAAGCATCCCATGACCTTGACGAAGGTCAACAAACCATAGGGTGAAAGTCAAGTTCAACCCGTCATTTCTTGATTGAATCAAACCCATCCGCACGACCCTTGACGGAGGTCAACAAGGTCGTACGACTACCCTAATCCAATCTGCATCATATGCATAAGCAGATAAATACTAGCTAGCTACCGCACACTACGCCTTGACGGAGGTCAACAAACGTAGCACGAATACTAAGTAGGACTTATCTGAAATGACGGAGGGCTACGACAGGTTTTTCTGAAAACCTATTGCGTAATGAACTTGATATCGTTGTAGAATCAAATGATTTTTAAAATGGAGTGTTTTTGAGGCTTTTCTAGTTTTGCTAAAGGGGTCACTCCCGGTGAAGGGATCGTCGGCCCTTTCCTCATCGAATAAGGTGCATGATATATCATATATATCATTATGCAAAGCAAAACTCTAAAAGCAATCAAAAGACAAACCGAGTGTTGTAGCATCTGCCAGTTATTGCTAAAGGGGTCACTCCCGGTGAAGGGATCTCGGCCCTTTCCTTATCGAATAAGGTGCAGGATGTTCTACAAGGAACACCGCGATGCAAAGCAAGAACTGTAGCTACCTGTTTTTGAAAATTCGATTCCACAACATCTTTTAGGTTTCTTTTATTTCATTAATCTCATTAATGAAGTCCCATCATTTAAGTCACCTAAACATCACAGATAAATACGACGTACACTTATGCCATCCGCATTCGCCTCGATGTCCTCTCGTGCACCGTTAGGTTAGGTAACTAACGGCAGAGCGGGGCAGGGCTAGCGCGGGTGTAAAACATAAGTAACGTCTATATAATATATCATATATACTATATACAGTATCTATCAGAATATATCAAATGATCACATCACAGATATCGCAGCAGAAGAAACATATGAAACATTGGATATACTAGGACATTCGTGTTTTCAATACGAGCCTGTATAAAACACGGATTCCACGGTCGCGATGAATAGCCAAACCCACATCCCTAGACCCCTACGAGAGCGGCAAGCAACACTGCCAATTCTAGGGTTAGGAGACCCGGTCTCGACTCCTCGAGATGGTCTCCCACTGGACCCTAGAACCCGGTTACTTGTGTTACCCGCCTTGGGTCTACCTAATGCGGAAAAGTAAATAATATACAAGTGGTGACATCAACCTCATCCCGGAAGTACCCCAATAAAAGAATATTACATACAAATGAATTTTACATGAATGAAAATGAAAAACTCTCATCTCACATAAAACCCCCGGCTATTCAGACGCGACGATCCAATATAACATATCACAGCAACACATAATATCTCATATCATCAACGTAAGCAAGTATGCGTATCCCGATTTTCGTTGATGTATAGCAACGAAGCCGGCGATACACCACATACTACACTTACGGTCACAGAAAAGAAAGTGTAAAACTACAACAGTTGGAATCCTCAACCTGTTTAGACATCGCATGCCTAACCAAATGAATTCCTTAGATATCGCATGCCTAACAATTATAAACCCCGCATTTTAGTCTCATTATCGAAAACTCTTTTCAATATCAAGTCGGGCAATTCAACAAGATTCCCGACATCCTGATCGAATGCTTGTCGCAAACTTTAGTAGACGGCCGCACCCCCGGATGCCGTCGACGAAGTGCACTAAGGCGGAACACCGCTGCCGCGAGCACCCGAACGGATGCTTTCGACGACGGGGTTCTCCTACAGTCACTTGGTCGGGGCTATGGGGCATAGCTGTCTATTAAGTTTACCCAGCGAGTATCCGTGTACGCTACGTGATTGCGACGGACTTTTGATCGCATCAAAATTCCATGGCAACCGATCAATTGAGACTAAAGTGCTATGTTTATAATATTCAAATCAGTTATCTCATAACAATTTGTGGATTCCAAATATTGTATCATATTCCAGATAAATAGACAATGTTAAATTTTCCGATCGAATAATCAAACACCCAAGTTTTCCCAAATAGTTCTCAACACTTGAGGGGAGTTTAAAAACATCCATCACATGCCACAGTACCAATGGTCCAGCCGTAGAAGGGTCAAGCCAACGCCTCACATGTGGCACGCCGTACTGCCTCAAACCCTAAAGTTCAAAAGGTAGTTCAAGACGGTCACATAATCGAGTTAAGGTTTGTTGTCTTCTAGAGGGTCCATCGCGTTACTTGCACGACTTAGAACGTTCTTAAACAACGGAAAAATCCAACTCTTGGAAATTTTCCGGGTCGGGAAAAAGTGAGTTATTGATATCCGGTCGAACTTTTTAACAGTTTCTAAAATTATCCGGAAAAACTAAACAAAGTTAAATTATCCGATCGAATCTACGAGTCCCCAATATACCCCAGAAAAAACTCAACACTTGAGCAGAAATACAAATACCCATAAGAATCAGGAAGTATCTATAATAATTACTGTGCAAAGTACAAAGCATCATCTCACTATACGGCCGCGGTTCCGCGGCCAAAGGTAGGTCATGGCTGCGGTTCCGCGGCTATATGATGGAATTAATGTCTCGTATTTTCCAGTAATTCCTATAATACCCTGATGATTTTTTTGAGCATTTTTAATTTGAAAAAAATCACAGTTTTGAAAAATTTCCAGAGAAGGGGTCGGATTAGGGTTTCGTGTTTCGATCGGACTTTAAACTTCGCTCAGACTTCGCCTAAAGCTTTAGCTTGGCTCTGATACAACTGTAGGTCAAGCAGCTACCCCATCCAATGGGGTCACCGTAGCACCAATGGGTCCCTCAGCAGCTACTTTTTACACATGCCCCCTCACGAGGACTACAACCCGCCGGAACACCTTCTGGTCTTGGGACACCCTGGGGGTAAGAGCCTATGCCTCGCCACATTGTCACACAGTGAGAACCCCCCATAGGTCGACATCTAATGCCTAGTAGCTCTGATACCACTGTAGGGTTCCTAGGCACACACATGAGGTTCCATAAGGCATCAACCATGCCAAAATCAAATTTTTAAGTGCCTAACAACCCTATGCAAGATCGTTTACTAGAGGTAAGGCGAAAAAAAAGCAAGCAAACTACTTTGCTACTAAGTGAAAGGGATTACAACCTTTGTAGATCCGGTCCTTCACTTCTTTAGCTCCGTGTTGACGTCCCTTCGCTGCGATCGTCGCGATCCCGGACTCTTGTGACAGTTTCCTTGGAGAAATGAACGGGTTAGGTCGTTGACTTCGAGGCCGAACATGATCTACGTCGGGGAGACTCAAACTCAAGCTATTCCTTCACTTGGTCATAAACTTTGTGAAGAGAACACCCTATACTACATGGCAAGTGGTAGAGGATGAAGAAGTAGGAAGTGGGCTCACTTTATAATTATTTTTCTCACACTTTTTCTCATGGCACCATTGGAGCTAGAAAGCTTTTTGATAGAGCTTGATGAAGAAGAAAAAGAAGAAAGAAGAAAGAATAATGAATTATCTCATCCAAAAGAAAGCTTATCAATTTAATTATGGCACCATGGTTGAGTTAAGCCCTCATGCTTAACTCATGTAGAGAATTAACCAAAGTATTAGGTTAAGGGTTAGGTTAAAGAATATCAAGAGAAATGACAAAAGAGTGGACTTTGTCAAAGTTTCTCCAAGTTTCTTCAAGCTTGATAACTTTGACCAAGTTTAATTCTTTTGTTAAATCTTAAGATAAAACAATAACCCTAATCTAAAACCTAATCTTGGTATAAGTCTCATACACACATCTTGTATGTCTCATCAAACATGATACAAACATATGTACACAAATATATATCACATATACACTTATGCACAAACTAGTGAGAAAACAATTCTTAAGTGAGCTAATACTAGTTAATGTAATGTAATATATCAAATATATAATTATGCATCAAATTATTAAATCAACTCTTGATTTAATAATCCGGCTATAACCGACTAATATCAAAAGTAACAACTTATCGAATCAACACTTGATCCGATAACCCGGCTATATCGTATACAACCGATCAATGTCACGAATCACGAGAATAGAATACGTATCTCATATCGTATTAATCTCGGTCCCGCACATATCACATATGTGCTCCTATTCCGTTTCGCTTGAGCCAGAAAACTCCTGTATAGGACTCTAAATACTCGTCAATACGCCGGCAGTAGGTGATGATCATATCAAACACCCACAAGCCGCAAGCGGTCTGCTAAACGTAACGGCCACCCGGGTATTGAGCGATCAGAAGATCAACAAGCAAGCCTGCTAGTTCTCCTGCGAATCCAATCAGTAACACTCCTGTACAGTCCGGTCTCATCGTCTGATATGTCGCATATCTCGCCTAGGGGTGGTAAACGTCAGACCCCAGTAGCTCGATAAGTCGTGTCGATATGAGGTCTATAACAGTTCGAGAAACTACTGATAACACTTACCAGTAAATCTTAGCAACCCTGGCCAGGGATTTCCGGTTATAGCCAATCGAACACAGCGCAATATCAACTCCCTATACCGGGAGAGACGAATCCCCTCCTATCGCTCATTGCCTCCATGTGATTCGGGACTGTACCCAAAAGCCACCTTTTTGCACGCCCTCTTGGACGTGGTATGATGGAAATCAAAGCACAGTGGGAATCACACAAGACTCTATGACGATCTCGGGTCAACAGACTAAGCTGTACCAGTGTCACCAGAGAACTGCCATCTGACGTAAGGTATAATACCATCTGGGAGTTCTCGGCGAGTCCGTCCAGTGTACCCAGTCTCCACTGAGGACACGTACACCATCCTTGATGTCAAACACCGATGGATATGGGATCATCCATCGCCCATCATATGGGTCAAGATGCGTATACGCTAGTCTACTCTGGTGCATCGATGCCCTGTCTCGATACACCCACGACTAGGGACCTTGAAGGATGTACTTATGGACTACCATGTCCCTACTAGTATGATCCGCATCATAGTCCAGGCAGTCAAGTACACATCCTAAGGGCTTTACCAACATGTAACAGAGAGACAATCAGTGTACACGTTAAGGTAAAGAGTAACCAGATAGCATACTATCATGTCGAGCAAGAAAGTCCTCCCTATATATGTCCAAGCATCCACTACAATATACATCTCATGTATAGTAATGGCCTCTAGGGCATACATATAACTAACATTCTCTATTACAAACACACTCGAAGTCGAAGCCACAACATGCTTCGTATTCTGGCTACTGGCTTTGCTAGCCCTGCAATCCTTCTGCCAATGTTCATTCCCGTAACAACAGGAACATCCCTTTTTTACTACATCCAGTCCCGAAACTTTTGCCCTTCCCTTTCCTTCTTCTTCCCTGGTTTCCTTCAGGGTATAAGCAGAGGGCAGGGATTGTAGAATCAAGTCAGTATTTGACCCGTTCTCCAACGTGGTCTTCAGGTCCGTGAGCTCAAAATAGCTGGTCTCTGTAAGGACGTTGCCCCCTACAGATGACCCGGCAGTCAACCTCGCTTGAAGCAATTCGTTCGAGGTCTCATATCTTGCGATACGAGATTGCTCTCTATATAAATCTTTGTTATGGAGGAAGATAGAAACCGAGTCCATCTTCTCGTGCTGCCTCTGGTTTGCACCATCAACTGAGGCTAACACGAGGCACTTGGCTTTTGCACAGTTTTTTTCCGATGTCATACGGATGTCAATGTCCGTGACAGGGGAAACTGTTCCTGAGACGGCAGGGGTTTGATTAGTTAAGAGGTGTCCCAGCTTGTCATGGGTAATGGACATCTGGACAGACCTTTGCCAATCATAACAGTCAGATTCAGTCATTTTATTATCTAGATGTAACCTATGTGTGGTCACTGGGTCACTGCAATTAAGAGAGAGAGAAGAAAATACTCAGCATGATGCTCTTGCAAGTTTAGATTGGTTTTTAATTTATCTAAACAGGATGGCTCCCACTGTCTCTCGAATCCCTCCTCAAACCAAAAAGGAAGAATTAGTCGGGATCAATCTCACCGTACAATACTTGCTTAACCGTTCAACCAGGCCAGTGTCGGTACTTCGAGTGAGGTTTTCCAACGCTTTCGCGAAGTTCCTTAATTAAATAACCTCTTTTCCCTGGGGGCGTAGCCCCGCTAACACCTTTCTAGACACCTACTTGGTTTATAGCGTTGATCCTTAAGTGAGAAAGTTTCCGAGGAGTAGCATATTCTCACAGTAGGATCAGGATCCAAATATCATCGCGTGACAAAACTGAAGGAATCCTACCAGAATCATCACACTCCAAATGGTATGCAGCGCTAGCAAGTTTCAGTTTCTTTTGAAACTCCCGATGTGGATTTTTGCCCCATGCTCTTATGACCTTGACTAAGGCCAACAAATCATAAGTCACATGTCAAGTTCTACCCGTCGTTGTCCAGGTTGATTTGAACCCACCCGTATATACTCTTGACTATGGCTAACAAAGCAATACGACTGTCCCAAACCAACGCATCTATCTATGCAACATATGAATATCCACCAGCTACCAAACACTGTGCCTTGACTAAGGCCAACAAACACAGCTTGAATACTGTTAAATATTCATATGAAACGACGGAGGGCTACGAATGGTTTTGGCGAAACCGTGAACGTAGTGAACTTGATATAATCGAAGGAACTTTGATAGCTTTTAAAAGGAGTGGCTTAAGCTTCGCGTTTAAAAGTTGTTTTTGAAAAGAAACCGAGTGGTTTTTGAAATTGTTCCAACGACTTTTACTTGGTTTATTTTCTTGCATTAATTTTAATGCGTCCCATCATTAAATCCTACTATTGCAGAAAACAACGAAAATATGACGTACGCTTATGCCATCTGCATTCGCCACGGGGCCCCGTCATTACCCGTTAGGTTACTTAACTAATGACAGAGCGGGGGCTGGACTAGCGCAGATGCAAAACATAAGCAACGCCTAAATAGATATCATATATAGATATATACATTCGTCACATGAAATGATAGCCATTCCAGATCACAGATGAACACATTGGATATACTAGGAATCCGCATTCCGTACGAGCCTGTAACGAAGAGAGGATTACACGGTCGTGATGAATAGCCAATACCCCACCCTAGACCCCTACGGGTGCGGCAAACTACCCGCCAAATACCCGAAGTGAAGCAACCTCCCTCAACAAGGCCACTCGGCACTTCGAGGTACCCGGTAGTTTGTGCACCCCCTCCATGGGCCTATCCTAGGAGCAAAAACAGTAAAAGAAATTATACAATGACAGCTACAACCCCATCCCGGTTGTGCGGCCATATAAATAATATTACATCAATTACAAATTTACATGAATTGAAAGAAAAAGAAAACTCTCATCTCACAATCCCCGGCTATTCATCCGCGACAATCCAATGAATTCATATACACATACCATCAACATTACAGATCACAGATATGTATAACCCCCACTAATCGACGTATAGCGATTAGCCGAGGTTCAATACATATATCACATCACAGATATAACCCGTTAGCTTAAGTCTTTAGAAGTTCGATCAAAATACGGATTTTTAGACCCCAAAAGCAAATTTTGCTTTCTGGAAAATCTGGGCAGAAAAAACATATTGTAAAAATCCCAAAACACCCCATTGAACACACTGCAAGAAAATTCGCCTACGGCTGAGTCAACTCGGCCGCGTATCCGCGGCGAGAGCATGCTCCTGCCGCGGTTCCGCGGCGGTTTGACCGAGTCCCTAGACTAATTTTCTACAGTGTGTTATAAAAAGCCTGAGCCGATTTTTAGTGTAAGATTTATTATTTTTTGAATAAGAAAAAAAATCGGCAGAAACTATACTTTTCGGGCGTGTTTCGTGACTTTTTCTCCGATCGAACTTCTAGTTACTTTGCTAACATGTTAGATAGTGTTTAACTAGGCTCTGATACCACTGTAATTCTACGTTACCTCTCCCGGTACTTACGGGCTTGCGGAAATGATGAAAAACGATTTTTCTTTTGGTGGTAACACGGACTCAGAATACGGATCTTTGTTAAACAACTATCTAACAATCCTAACAAGAGTTTTACCTACTCGGTTAGGGGGTTATACCTTAACTTGAACTCATTCGTCTTCAACTCCTTGCGGTGGTCGGATCGGCCTCACCTCGTCGTCTCGTCGCGCCGAAGATGGATCCACCCGAAAGCTTCTACCTTTGGCTTCACTTCAAACTAGAAGAAACTAGAACACTTGGCTTGCTAGACCTTGTAAACTAGGATGAGTAGAGGAGTGTGTTGGGTTTTATCTCTATGGTTCTTGCTTCTCAACACATGAGACAAGTGAACCATGAACTAGATGTAAGTCTACGCTTGCGCCCCGGCCGTCTACAGACGCCAAATGCGGAACAAAAAACTTTTAACTGGCGCTATCGTATACTTTAACCCGGATCTGCCATTATTGCTAAACTAGAGTGTAGAAAGATTGTACCGAACGATCCGAGTCCTTCGTTCTTCAACCATCATCCCACGCTCCGTTGCGGCTGCTCCGATCTCGTCGATCTCCGATCTCCTTCATCGAGGTGGCACCACATGATCGGTTCTTTAAACGGGCTCCCGCCTCTGACTCGAGGCAACTCGATCGTCAAGTTTGCCAAAAGAGACGACCAAGAATGATGTAGAGAATGAGTAGATGACTTTGTCTCACTTCGTCCAAGTCCGTGGACGATCGGTTAATGAAGTTGCCGTGGAAATCGGGTGATGGAATGAAATGGACTGTGAAATTCCATACACCGATAAAACCTATCATAATCTTTTCTCTCTAAAATGAAACATCAAGTGAGAGTGAGGAGGAGAGAGAAGGCCGGCCTCTTTATATGATGGAGGGAGGTGACCGTAGGAGAGGGTGGTGACCATAGGATAAATATCATATGTGAACACAAACTAAATATCTTGCATAAAGATCTTAAGCAAAACAAGAAGTTAATGAAATCAAAGCATGAGTCACTAAGCCTTGTCACAAATTCTAGAACCTTCTAGAAGCACGACTCACTCTCATCCAAGAAAAGATAAATCCGCCTTTAACCAAATGTTAAAAGACGGCAGATAGAAAACTGGAAACTGGCAACTTCCAAAAGTGATCCTGAAACGAATTTCAGGACAACCCCGAAACTGTATAAATATACCCGCATTTGTATTACGACCGAATACAAATGCAACTGAGACAAAGATATTATACCTACTCAATATAATACTCGGATCCGGCTTAAACCAAAGCCGACCAGTATCAACTGCCCGAAAACTGACACGTGCGTAAACGCACGTGCATTTTCCGAACCCTGCCATAAAACCATACGGCCTCTACAACGTTTCGCCCGAACTTGGGAAACTGTCTGTGGGGGACTCTAATGACTCGTCAGCACCCTGGCAGTGGGTTTAACCACAAACCGTCAGCGGCACTAGCAATGCGTAACGGCTGCCCATGGACTGACCTCAAGGGATGCCGATGAGCGCACTCATCCGGAAAACCCTACTGAGCCTAACAGTGACAATGTATATACAGTCCGGTCCGTTCGTCAATGAGTATCGCATATCTGTCTAGGGGGCTAGTAACGTCAGACCCCCAATAGCAGTATAAGTCGTGTCGGAGTGAAGCCCAAATACACCCTGAGATACTACTGGAGTACCTACCAGTAAATCTCCTACCATGGCCATGGATTTGTGTAATGGCTCTCCTAGACACAGCACGACCTCGCCCCCAATACCGGGAGAGACGAATCCCCTGCCGATCCGCTCACGTACCTCCATATGGCTCGGGACTGTACCCAAAAGCTACCTGTTTGCACGACTCCTTTGAGCCGTGGTAGGGTAGAAATCAAAGCACAGTGGGAACTCATACGAGACAAATGACGACCTTAGGTCGATGAACTAACCTGTACACATGTCACCAGGGAACTGCTATCTGACGATAGGTATAGTACTAACTAGCAGATTCCCGGCGAGTCCTGTCCGGTGTACTCATAACCCAATGAGCACCTGTATACATCTTAGGTGATCCAACTGACACCAGTGGCTTGTGAGACCGGCCACCGCCCCTCGTCGGGGTCTCGACTGTACACACTAGTCTACTCCGGAGTATCGATGCCCTGTCTCGAAACTCCCACGACTAGGGACCACAATTAAGGATATGCATATAAACTACCCAACTCTCACGTATATGATCGCCATCATACTGTTGGTAGTAAAGCAAGATCCTAAGGGCTCTATCAAAGTGTAACATGCAATCAGTCACCTGAACATGTACACGACTGATAAAGGCAAACCAGATAGCATACTATCATCTCGAGTAAGACTGTCCTACCGGGATAGGTCCTCCGCAATCATTGCAATCACGTACCTGCGATCCAATAATTGACTATGAGGGCACTATCTCCAACACTAGAGAGAGAGCAAGAGGAAGAGGGAGAGCTCAAGCATGAGAGAGAAAGGAAATGAAAGAATGAGCAAGACTTTTCTCACCCTTGCTCTCATAATCCAAAATAATCATAACTAATAATAGTAATTGAGTATTATGTGATGGTTCAAGTCAAAATGGCAATATCATTTCATGCACTCATTTTGTGAAGAATAACAAGTAAGCAAAAGTCTTTGCCATGAAATGATAGCCATTGTAATGATGATGGTCAACTAGTCCAACCTAGTCAACCGGTCAACAAAGTCAACAAGTCAACAAAGTCAACCCTTCATCCCAATCATGGCACAATAATACTTAATTAATATTATCATTAATCATATTTCTTATTCTTATTAGGGTTTAGCAAAAGTCAACGGTCAACAACCCTAATGAGAATCCTCTGCCTCTGTCTCTCTGTCAACCATGCATACACACCCGCATCCGCGTTCCGAGGAACTTGAATACAAACGAGATAAAACCAATCCCAAAACGTACACTAGGATCTGGCTTAAACCATAACCCGCTAGCGATAACTGCCCGGATACTAAACGTGCACAAGTGCACGGATGTGACCGAACCCTGTCGCAAAACCATGCGACCTCTACTCTTTTGCCTAAAGGCGAATAGCTCTCTGTGTGGGACTCTAAAGACTCGACACTACGCTGACAGTGGGTTTAACCACAGACCGTAAGCGGCACTAGCTGTACGTAACGGCCCCCAGGTAGATGCCGATAAGAAGACGGACGAGGTGAAACCCATCTGAACTCCTACTGAGCCTGAATGTGACAATCTCCATACAGTCCGGTCTGTTCGTCTGAGAATATCGCATAGCGGGCCTAGGGGGGCGGTAAATGTCAGTCCCCTAATAGCGGTACAAGTCATGTCAGAGTGTAGCCCAGAACACCCTGAGATAACACTGGAAACCTACCAGTATATCTCGCTTGCCCTGGCCAGGGACTTTGTGTAATGGCTCTCCTAGACACAGCACGATATCAACCCCTAATACCAGGAGAGACGAATCCTGTCTAACTGTCACTGCCTCCAAGTGCTTCAGGACTGCACCCAACTACTACCTGTTTGCACGACTCCTTTGAGCCGTGGTAGGGTAGTAATCAAAGTACAGTGGGAACACACTCGAGGCGAAGTGACAGTGTCAAGTCAGCGGACTAAGCTGTACTCATGTCACCTGGAAACTGATAACTGACGATAGGTATAGTACCAACCAACAGTTCCCGACGAGTCCTGTCCAGTGTACTCATAACCTAATGAGCACCTGCATACTATCTCAAGTACGACGTACTGTCGGCTGTGGGACAGATCGTCTCCCCTGCTAGGATGAGAAGTGCATACGCTAGTCTACTCCGGAGTATCGATGCCCTGTCTCGATAGTCCTACGACTAGGGACCTGCATAAGGATGTGCTTGTGGATTACCCAGCCCCCACGAGTGTGACTGCCATCACAACGCTGGTAATCAAGCAAAGATCCTAAGGGCTCAACTAATGTGTATAGGCGATATGTTAAAAAAGAAACACATGCACACATTAAAGTAGAAACAAACCAAGTAGCATACTACTATTTTGAGCAAGATTGTCTGTACAACTGTGAATATCCCAAGCTTCTATTAAGTAATATACAAACTAGTATGATACAGTAATGGCCTCTAGGGCATATACACTAACATATATATATTATTTATCACATAAATATAATATAAGCATTCGTCTCAGGCAGCAATATGATCTCATCACGGAACATTGCAGCAGAAGAACATATATGAAATACTGGATATACTAGGATTTCCGTGTTTTATATTAAGCCTATATAAAACACCACGGTCGTGATGAATAGCCAATCCCACACCCCTAGACCCTTACGAAAGCGGCAAGCAACCCTGCCAATTCTAGAGTTAGGAGACCCGGTCTCGACTCCTCGAGATGGTCTCCCACTGGACCCTAGAACCCGGTTACTTGTGCTCCCTGCCTTGGGTCTATCATAATGCGGAAAAATAAATAATATACAATGGTGACATCATCCTCAACCCGGAAGTGCCCCAATAAAAGAATATTACATACAATGAATTTTACATGAATGAAAATGAAAAACTCTCATCTCACATAAAACCCCCGGCTATTCAAACATGACGATCCAATATAACATATCCCAGCAACACATAACATCACATGTCATCAACGTAAGTAAATATGCGTACCCCAGTTGTCGTTGACATATAGCACCGAAACCGGAGATACACCACATATTACACTTACGGTCGCAGAAAAGAAAGTAAAAAACTACAACAGTTGGAATCCGCAACCACCTTAGACATCATACCCAATGTATCACATATATTTGATTTCATGCCTAACCAAATGAATTTCTTAGACATCACATGCCTAACAATTATAAACCCCGCATTTTAGTCTCGATCTTGAAAACACTTTTCAATATCCAGTCGGGCAATTCAACAAGATTCCCGACTTCCTGATTGAATGCTCGTCGGAAACTTTAGTAGATGGCTGCACCCCCCGATGCCGTCGACAAAGCGCAGTAAGGCGGAACAACGCTGCCGCGAGCACCCGAACGGATGCTATAGGCGACGGGGTTCTCCTACAGTCACTTGGTCGGGGCTATGGGGCGTGGCTATCTATTAAGTTTACCCGGCAGGTATCCGCCTACACTACGTGATTGCGACGGACTTTTGATCACATCAAAATTCCGTGGCCACCGATCAAATGAGACTAAACTGCAAGATTTATAAAATTCAAACTAGTTATCTCATAACTACATGTGGATTCCAAATATTGTATCCCATCATATGATACCCGGATGATGTTTAACTTTTTCGATCGATTCATCAAAGTCCCACAATTTCCCGACAGCTCAATACTTGAGCACTGTTTTAGTAGTACCCAGAAGATGCCACAGTACCTACGAACCAGCCGTTAAAGGGTCAAACCAACGCCTCACATGTGACAACGCCGAACTACCAAAAACCCTAGGATTTAGTGGCGGTTCTGACGGCCACATAATCAAGTTCTTCTAGAGGGTCCACAGAATTACTTGCATGTATTTCCGAATACGTTAAATTTAGAAAAATGAGTTTTTGACATTCGATCGAACTTTTTAGCTTCGTCTAGACAACATGCGAATAACTCGAAACAATGTTAAAACTACGAATACAAAATACTCCGATTTGTTTATAGTGTAAGATTACATCACATGCAAAATTAACAAAAATAAACAACACCTGAAACACCAAATCCTATTGACTGGAATACACCCAAATTTTTTTACCCAATTCCCCATAAGAAGTCCGGCGTCGCCGGAATCCCTAGCTTGGTCGCCGGCCATTTCCCGAGGGGTGGGGGTGAATTTTCTTGTGTGTTCATGTGGTATCACATACAACATTCTGCACTTGTTTAAATAATTTTTTGAACACTATTTAAAATCGATAGAAACTGGGGTTTTCCGTTTCAAGTTTCGGAGTCGTTTCGGTTTCGTAATTCTAACAAAATCCGTATTAATTTCTAGTATGGCTCTGATACCACTGTTGGGTTGTCTACAATGGCAGCAAGGTTTCGGGAGGCATCGTCCACGCCAAATTAAAATTTTGCCGTTCTAGGTAACCCTAAACGTAGATCGTTTACTAGAAATAATACAGAAAACATATGCAAACACTTTGCAAGTTATAGTGAGCAAGGAATACTGTAGGGTTCCTAGGCACACTAATGAGGTATCACAAGGCATCAATCATGCCAAATTCAAAAATTTCCGGTGCCGAGAAACCCTAATGCGATCGTTGACTAGAGTTTAAGGCGAAACTACAACTAGTTAACAACTTAACTGCAAAGTGAAAGGGGCTACAATCTTTGTAGATCCGGTCCTCCACTTCCTAAGCTCCATGTTGACGTCCCTTCGCTGTGATCACCACGATCCTAGACCCTAGCGATGGTTTCGTCGGAGAAATGATCGGGCTAGGTCGTTGACTTCGATGCCGAAGATGATCTACGTCGAGGCAACTCAAACTCAAGCTCCACCTTTACTAAGTCATGAAACTTGTGAAGAAAACACCCAATACAACATGGCAAGTGGTAGAGGATGAAGAAATAGGAAGTGGGTTCACTTTGGATTTGGATTTCTCACTTGATTTCATCACTTTAGAATTTTCAAGAATGGTTTTCTTTTTCTTCATGAAGAAGAAGAAGAAGAGAATGAAAAATCAATTAATTTTCAAATAATAATACAAGTGAATACTTATCATAATGCAACCATGGGTGAAGTTTACTCATGTAGAGAATAAAATAGGGTTTAGTTAAAGGGTTAGGGTTAAGGACAAAACAAAAATGGTAGCCTTTTCAAGGATGCTAGAAAAGCTTCATGAAGCTTCAAGCATAACAACAAAGAAAGCCACCATTTCTTTTTTACCAAAAATAAATGAATAAATAAATAAGTCAAAAGAAACTCTAACCATTTACTAAACATGGTTTAAGTCAAACATACACCCAAGTTTGCATGTATCATCAAACATGATACAGACAAGTGCACAAAAATATATCACATATACAATGTGCACATCAAGTGAGAAAATCATCTTAAGTGAACCAATACTAGTTAATGTAAAGTAATATATCAAATATATAATTATACATTAAATCATTAAATCAACACTTGATTTAATGATCCGGTCATACTGCATATAACCGACTAATATAAAGTGTATCAATGTATCGAATCAACACTTGATTCGGTAACCCGGCTATATCACATATAACCTGCCGATGATACAAATCGCGAGAATAGAATACAGTATCACATACTGGTATTATTCTCGGTCCCGCACATATCTCATACGCGCTCCTATTTCGTTTCGCTTGAGCCAGGAAACCTCTGTGTAGGACTCTAAAGACTCGTCAATACGCCGGTAGCAGGTGATGATCATATCAAACACCCACAAGCCGCAAGCGATCTGCTAAACGTAACGGTCACCCGGGTATTGAGTGATCAGAAGATCAACGAGCAAGCCCGATCACACTCCTGTGAATCCAACCAGTAACACTTACCGTACAGTCCGGTCTCGTCGTCTGATATATCGCATATCTTGCCTAGGGGTGGTAAACGTCAGACCCCAATAGCTCGATAAGTCGTGTCGATATGAGGTCTATAACAGTTCGAGAAACTACTGGTAACACTTACCAGTAAATCTCAGCAACCCTGGCCAGGGATTTCCGGTTATAGCCAATCGAACACAGCGCAACATCAACCCCCTATACCGGGAGAGACGAATCCCCTCCTATCGCTCATTGCCTCCATGTGATTCGGGACTGTACCCAAAAACCACCGTTTTGCACGCCCTCTTGGACGTGGTAAGGTGGAAATCAAAGCACAGTGGGAATCACACAAGACTCTATGACGATCTCGGGTCTACAGACTAACCTGTACCAGTGTCACCAGAGAACTGCCATCTGACGTAAGGTATAATACCATCTGGGAGTTCTTGGCGAGTCCGTCCAGTGTACCCAGTCTCCACTGAGCACCCGTATATCATCTCTGATGTCAAACACCAATGGATATGGGATCATCCATCGCCCATCTGTATGGGTCGAGAAGGTATACGCTAGTCTACTCTGGTATATCGATGCCCCGTCTCGATACACCCACGACTAGTTACCTTGAAGGATGTACTTATGGACTACCATGTCCCCATTAGTATGATCCGCATCATAGTCCAGGTAGTCAAGTACACATCCTAAGGGCTTTACCAACATGTAACAGAGAGACAATCAGTATACACGTTAAGATAAAGAGCAACCAGATAGCATACTATCATGTCGAGCAAGAAAGTCCTCCCTATATATGTCCTAGCATCCACTACAATATACATCCTATGTATAGTAATGGCTTGCACTAGGGCATACATATAACTAACAATCTCCCACTTGCACTAGGGCCATCTGATAGCAGTGGTTGTAGTATCTCATACTCAACCATCCCATAAAAGTCCCTCTCTGGGAAAAGGCCTTTGTGAGTGGATCCGCCGTGTTGTCTTCTGAATCTGCTCTCCTAACCTCGATCCCCTGGAGATCAACCATCTCCATGATCAGGTGACACTGCCTTAGAATATGTCTGGATCACTGATGGGACGGACGTTTCTTGGCTTAAGCCACAACTCCATTGTCACACAATGGGAGAAACTAAGTTCATCTCATGAACAAATATACATCCAGACTGCCTCTTTGGTAGCATCTTAAGTAGCGATGTATCCAGCCTTTATCATCTAGTATGCCACGGTATCTAGCTTGGAACTCTTCCAACATACCGTCCCTTTACTGAGGGTAAAGACAATGCCTGTGACTGACATTCAGTCGTCCTTATCACCCTAAAACCCTTCCAGAGATTCTACCCAGGATCTATTGATACCATCTCACTACAACTAGCGAGTATCCTAACATCTAATTAGATCTATCTCATAGATCCAAAACTTAGGATTTAGGAGGTATCACTTTGATCCTATTTGGAGAATCATTGTGATAAGCGAAGATTGACCGAGCGTAGTATAGGAAACTACTTCCCTATCAAGAGTATGTTATCCACGTACTCTACGAGGATTGTCACCATACTCCCTACTACCTTTTTGTTTATACAAGGTTCATCTACCATTTTGATGATGTCAAACTCTTTGACTAATCCATCAAAACAGATGTTCCAACTCCGCGATGCCTGCTTTATCACATAAAACATCTTGCACACGTTTCCGCTGCTCCCACTGTCTACGAAGCCCTCTGACTGTGTACTTACAGAATCTTTTTTCTGAAACATCATTTTAGAAAAGCAGTCATGACACCCAACCGCCAGATATCGTAGTCATGGTATGTAGCCGTGGCAAGTAGGATCTGGATGGACTTAAGCATAGCCACTGGAAAAAGGTTTCATCATTATCCACGCCTGGTCGATGACGAAAAACTTTTAACAAGTCTAGCTTTGAAAGTCTCAACTTTTCCATCTACACCAAGTAATCTTCTCAAGATATACTTGCTCCTGATGGGGATTTAACCCTTCAGATATAGCAACCAAAGTCCATACTTTGTTGGTGTACATGGATTCTATCTCAGATCGCTAAGCATCCAGCCATTCTTACAGAGTCCCTGCTCTCGATGTCCTGCTCGAAAATAGTTGGGTCATCATCTCATGATGCAATCCTCGCTCCCACTGTCATCGAGAAACCGAAGTATCTCTCAGGCGGATGAGGAACCCTACTAGATCGGCGGAGAGGCTGAGGTTCGTTGGTAACTATTGAATTCTTTGGTTATATCAAATCATCTGCTGTAGTTTGTATAGCTAGAACCTTTCCAGTTCTACATTACAGACCTTGCCTCGAGCTTGTCCGGATTTTGCTTTTAGACATAGGCCGGTCAACCCCAAATCTTAACTAACTTAAGATATGGGCTCTTCCCTTTCCATATCACATATGAAGTGGTAGGCAACTGATTTGATTTGAACCCTATTCAATAGATATGCAGCTTCTCAAGTGCATAACTCCCAAAAGGAAATAGGTAACTCAGTAGTACTCATCATAGAGCACACCTTATCACATAGGGTGTTATTGCTCCGCCCCGATATACCATCGTGCTATGGTGTATACGGAGGAGTAATGCTGAGAGAGAATCTTATTCTCCTTTAGAAAAGTCCAAGAATTCCATGCTCAAGTATTCTCCTCCTTGATCACATCAAAGGACATAATACTTATACCCGTTTTGGTTCTCTACTTCTAACTTATATTCTATGAATATCTCAAAAGGTTCGGACTTGTGTTTCAACAGGAACATATGTCTGAATCTAAAGAGATCATCAGAGAATGTAATGAAGTACAAAGAACCGGTCTTAGCATGTGTAGACAGGGGACCTACATACATCATCATGTATCAGTCCCAAGAATTTACTAACTCTTTCTCTGTTTCCAATAAACAGAGCTATGGTCATCTTATCTTTGTGACATGACCGGTAAGTTTCACAAGATGTAAATTCAAACTGATTTAAATATGCATCTAAATATAACTTCAGCCAGTCGAGTCGCATTGATATGACCTAGTCTAAAATACCTTAAGAAGGATTCGTTTATATCTGAACTTTTCCTCTTGTGTGTGTTCCGTATACTAAGAACTGTAGTTTGATTTAGAACATCAATGCTTTTAGATAACATGCCTGAACCGATCAACTTTTGATATAGGAAATGTTCAAAACATTATCCAACAATACAAAATTTTATCATTTCTTTACTAATAAAGAGACTGATATGATTTTGTATATCAGGTTCGGTATCTAATAACATTCGTTCAGAATCAATGTATTGATAATACAGGGTGACAGTGACCAACATACTTGGTTGCAACGCTTGCACCGTTTTCTGCCTCATGAAACTTATCACCCGTTCTCAGTTCTCTACCTTTCTATAGCCCATGTAATATATTACATATGTGGGATCCTGATCCGGTATCAGATACTCAGGACGTAAAGGATACTGAGAAACAGTTATATGTAACGAACATACCCGAAGATGATGCATCAGTATGCACTTTCTTCGTTTGGGCGGCACGGGAAATATGGTATTCCCCAATTTCCTGCTCTGTCTTATAACAATTATAAGTTGGAGCGGGACCAACGTTCCCCAGCTCAGTATAACAAGCGGGTTCGGTCAAAATATCCATTTTATTATCTTGATTAAGGCGTGACATGGTCGCTACCTGGAGAGAGAGAAGAAAACACTCTGCGTGTGCTCTTGCAAGATTAGATTGGTTATTTATTTTATCTAATCAGGATGGCTCCCACTGTTTTTATCAAATCTTCCTTCAAACCCTAAAAGGAAAGACTAGCCGGGATTAATTACACACTACAAGTTCGCCAATCTTTCAGCCAGACCAGGGTCGGTACTTTGAGGGAGGTCCCCCGTGCTTTCGCACTAACCTAATTAATGTAAACCTCGTTTTTCCCAGAGGCGTAACCCCGTTGACACCTTTCTAGACACCTACTTGATCGGCTAATTGTAATGTGTAAAACTCTCCCAGGAGTAACTCTTACTCGCAGCGGGTATCGGGATCCAACTATCTCATAGAAGATATGCAATCTCATTGCAAATTTGAACACTTGAAATTCCCGATAATATTTTGCCCCAAGCCTCCTATGACCTTGACAAAGGCCAACAAATCATAGGCTGCTAGTCAAGTTCAACCCGTCATTTCTTGATTGAAATAAACCCACCCGCACGGCCCTTGACAAAGGCCAACAAGGTCGCACGACTACCCTAATCCAATCTGTATCATATGCATAAGCAGATAAGTACCAGTTAGCTACCGCACACTACGCCTTGACAAAGGCCAACAAACGCAGCACGAATACTAACTACTACTTATCTGAAATGACGGAGGGCTACGACAGGTTTTTCTGAAAACCTATTGCGTAATGAACTTGATATCTTTGTAGAATCAAATGATTTTGAAATGGAGTGTTTTTGATGCTTTTCTAGTTTTGATAAAGGGGTCACTCCCGGTGAAGGGATCGTCGGCCCTTTCCTCGTCGAATGAGGTGCGGGATATATCATATATATCACTGTGCAAAGCAAGAACTATAGAAGCAATCAAAAGACAAACCGAGGGGTGTAGCATCTGCCAGTTATTGCTAAAGGAGTCACTCCCGGTGAAGGGATCTCGGTCCTTTCCTTATCGAATAAGGTGCAGTATGTTCTACAAGGAACACCGCGATGCAAAGCAAGAACTGTAGCTAGCTGTTTTATTTAGAAATTCGATTCCACAACATCTTAGGTTTCTTTTCTTTCATTAATCATATTAATGAAGTCCCATCATTTAAGCACCTAAACATCACAGATAAATACGACGTACACTTATGCCATCCGCATTCGCCTCGATGTCCCCTCGTGCACCGTTAGGTTAGGTAACTAACGGCAGAGCGGGGTAGGGCTAGCGCGGGTGTAAAACATAAGTAACGTCTATATAATATATCATATATACTATATACAGTATCTATTACAGAACATATCACATGATCACATCACAGATAACGCAGCAGAAAATATCATATGAAATATTGGATATACTAGGACGCCCGTGTTTTCAATACGAGCCAGTATAAAACACGGATTCCACGGTCGTGATGAATAGCCAAAACCCACACCCCTAGACCCCTACGAGAGCGGCAAGCAACCCTACCAATTCTAGAGTTAGGAGACCCGGACTCGACTCCTCGAGTTGGTCTCCCACTGGACTCCCGAACCCGGTTACTTGTGCCCTCCTCCTTGGGTCTATCCTAGTACGGAAAAGTAAATAATATACAAAAGGTGACATCTTCCGCAACCTGGAAGTGTCCCAATAAAAGAATATTACATACAAATTTTTACATGAATGAAAATGAAAAACACTCATCTCACATAAAACCCCCCGGCTATTCAAACACGACGATCCAATATAACATATCCAGCAACACATAACATCACATGTCATCAACGTAAGTAAATATGCCCATCCCAATTGTCGTTGACGTATAGCAACGAAACCGGCGATATCACACATTACACTTATGGTCACAGAAAAGAAAGTGTAAAACTACAACAGTTGGAATCCGCAAACTCTTTAGACATCGCATGCCTAATCAAATGAATTACTTAGACATCGCATGCCTAACAATTATAAACCTCGCATTTTAGTCTCTATATCGAAAACACTTTTCAATATCAAGTCGGGCAATTCAACAGGATTCCCGACATTCTGATCGAATGCTCGTCGCAAACTTTAGTAGACGGCTGCACCCCGGATACCGTCGACGAAGTGCACTAAGGCGGAACACCGCTGCCGCGAGCACCCGAACGGATGCTTTTGGCGACGGGGTTCTCCTACAGTCACTTGGTCGGGGCTAAGGGGTGTAGCTGTCTATTAAGTTTACCGGCGAGTATCCGCGTACGCTACGTGATTGCGACGGACTTTTGATCACATCAAAATTCCGTGGCAACCGATCAAGTGAGACTAAACTTCTAGATTCATAACATTCATTTCAGTTATCTCATAATTACATGTGGATTCCAAATATTGCATCACATTCCAGATAAATAGAAAATGTTAAACTTTTCGATCGAATAGTCAAACACCCAAGTTTTCCCGAAACAGCTCAACACATGAAATAAGTTTAAAGACATCCAGTTCATGCCTCAGTACCAACGGTCCAGCCGTAGAAGGTTCAAGCCAACGCCTCACATGTGGCACGCCGTACTACCCCAAACCCGAAGGTTCAAAGGGCAGTTCAAGACGGTCACATAATCGAGTTAAGGTTTGTTGTCTTCTAGAGGGGTCCATCGCGTTACTTGCACTACTTAGAACGTTATTAAACCACGGAAAGATCCAACACTTGGAAATTTCCCGACATGGGAAAAAGTGGGTATTTATATCCGGTCGAACCTTTTTAACATATTCTAAAATAATCCGGAAAAACCTATAGACGAAGTTAAACATCCCGATCGAAACACCGAGTCCCCAATACAACCTAGAAAACTCAACTCTTGAGTAGAATTTAAAAATTCCCAGAAAATACAGCACCAAAATATAGGAATTACTATGCAAATTTCAAAACGTGATGCGACAGAATGGCCGCGGAACCGCTGCACGAGGCATGCTTGTGCCGCGGTTCCGCGGCGGTTTAGAGGAATCAGGCGCATGTGCTTCACAGTAACTCTTAGAAAACCCTGCTTATTTTTCTGCATATTTTTAATTCACAAAAATCCCAAATTCCAGAAAATGTCCAGTGAGTGGTTTGAGTTAGGGTTTCGTTGTTCGTTCGGATTTCTAACTTCGTCTACACTTCGCCTAAGGCTCTAGCTAGGCTCTAATACTACTGTAGGGTTCCTAGGCACACTAATGAGGTCTCACAAGGCATCAATCATGCCAAATTCAAAAATTTCCGGTGCCGAGAAACCCTAATGCGATCGTTGACTAGAGTTTAAGGCGAAACTACAACTAGTTAACAACTTAACTGCAAAGTGAAAGGGGCTACAACCTTTGTAGATCCGGTCCTCCACTTCCTAAGCTCCATGTTGGCGTCCCTTCGCTGCGATCATCACGATCCTGGACCCTAGCGATGGTTTCGTCGGAGAAATGATCGGGCTAGGTCGTTGACTTCGATGCCGAAGATGATCTACGTCGAGGAAACTCAAACTCAAGCTCCACCTTCACTAAGTCATGAAACTTGTGAAGAAAACACCCAATACAAAATGGCAAGTGGTAGAGGATGAAGAAATAGGAAGTGGGTTCACTTTGGATTTGGATTTCTCACTTGATTTCATCACTTAAGAATTTTCAAGAATGGTTTTCTTTTTCTTCATGAAGAAGAAGAAAAAGAGAATGAAAAATCAATTAATTTTCAAATAATAATGCAAGTGAATACTTATCATAATGCAACCATGGGTGAAGTTTACTCATGCAGAGAATAAACTAGGGTTTAGTTAAAGGGTTAGGGTTAAGGACAAAACAAAAATGGTAGACTTTTCAAGGATGCTAGAAAAGCTTCATGAAGCTTCAAGCATAACAACAAAGAAAGCCACCATTTCTTTTTTGCCAAAAATAAATGAATAAATAAATAAGTCAAAAGAAACTCTAACCATTTACTAAACATGGTTTAAGTCAAACATACACCCAAATTTGCATGTATCATCAAACATGATACAAACAAGTGCACAAAAATATATCACATATACAATATGCACATCAAGTGAGAAAATCATCTTAAGTGAACCAATACTAGTTAATGTAAAGTAATATATCAAATATATAATTATACATTAAATCATTAAATTAACACTTGATTTAATGATCCGGTCATACTGCATATAACCGACT
Organism: Agapanthus africanus; assembly: GCA_030015575.1. Taxonomy (NCBI): domain Eukaryota; kingdom Viridiplantae; phylum Streptophyta; class Magnoliopsida; order Asparagales; family Amaryllidaceae; genus Agapanthus; species Agapanthus africanus. The sequence continues at coordinate 337,939,080 of JASDDO010000010.1, forward strand.
AATATAAAGTGTATCAATATATCGAATCAACACTTGATTCGGTAACCCGGCTATATCACATATAACCTGCCGATGATACAAATCGCGAGAATAGAATACAGTATCACATACTGGTATTATTCTCGGTTCCCCACATATCTCATACGCGCTCCTATTTCGTTTCGCTTGAGCCAGGAAACCTCTGTGTAGGACTCTAAAGACTCGTCAATACGCCGGCAGCAGGTGATGATCATATCAAACACCCACTAGCCGCAAGCGGTCTGCTAAACGTAACGGCCACCCAGGTATTGAGCTATCAGAAGATCAACGAGCAAGCCCGATCACACTCCTGTGAATCCAACCAGTAACACTTACCGTACAGTCTGGTCTCGTCGTCTGATATGTCGCATATCTTGCCTAGGGGTGGTAAACGTCAGACCCCAATAGCTCGATAAGTCGTGTCGATATGAGGTCTATAATAGTTCGAGAAACTACTGGTAACACTTACTAGTAAATCTCAGCAACCCTGGCCAGGGATTTCCGGTTATAGCCAATCGAACACAGCGCAACATCAACCCCCTATACCGGGAGAGACGAATCCCCACCTATCGCTCATTGCCTCCATGTGATTCGGGACTGTACGCAAAAACCACTGTTTTGCACGCCCTCTTGGACGTGGTAAGGTGGAAATCAAAGCACAGTGGGAATCACACAAGACTCTATGACGATCTCGGATCTACAAACTAACCTGTACCAGTGTCACCAGAGAACTGCCATCTGACATAAGGTATAATACCATCTGGGAGTTCTCGGCGAGTCCATCCAGTGTACCCAGTCTCCACTGAGCACCCGTATATCATCTCTGATGTCAAACACCAATGGATATGGGATCATCCATCGCCCATCTGTATGGGTCGAGAAGGTATACACTAGTCTACTCTGGTATATCGATGCCCCGTCTCGATACACCCACGACTAGGGACCTTGAAGGATGTACTTATGGACTACTATGTCCTCATTAGTATGATCCGCATCATAGTCTAGGTAGTCAAGTACACATCCTAAGGGCTTTACCAACATGTAACAGAGAGACAATCAGTATACACGTTAAGATAAAGAGCAACCAGATAGCATACTATCATGTCGAGCAAGAAAATCCTCCCTATATATGTCCTAGCATCCACTGCAATATACATCCTATGTATAGTAATGGCCTCTAGGGCATACATATAACTAACAAATACAACCTTTGTAGACCGGTCCTTCACTTCAAATAGCTCCATGTAGTAGTCCCCTTCGCTGCGATTGCAAACTCCGCACTCTAGAGAGGATTCCTTAAAGAAACGAACGTGCTTGCTTCTATATCTTTGAGGCCAAAGATGATCTACGTCGAGGAGACACTAACCCAAGCTATTTCTTCACTAATCATGGAATTAGTGAAGCAAACACACTCTACTAAATGGCAAGTAGTAGAGGATGATGAAGTAGGAAGTGAGCTCACTTTAGATTTCATTTTCTCACACTTTTTCTCAAAACTCCATTAAAGCTAGTAAGCTTTTGATGAAGAAGAAGAAGAAAAATATCTCACATGAATAATTCATCCAAATGAATTATTGTAACCAAGGGTGAGTTAAGCCCTCATACTTAACTCATGTAGAGAATTAACCAAAGGCTAAGGTTAAGGGTTGGGTTAAGAAATATCCTAAGAAATGACAAAATAGTTGACTCTGTCAATGATTCTACAAGCTTCATGCAAGATTGATAATATTGACCAAGTCTTCTCTTTTTTGTTAAATCTTATGAAATAAACAAAACCCTAATTTAACCCTAAAATGGTATAAGTCTCATACACCCATCTTGTATGTATCATCAAGCATGACACAATACATGTACACAAACATACATATCACATATATACAATGTGCACATCAAGTGAGAAATGAAATCTTTAGTGTTCTTAATATTAGTTAATGTAATATAATATATCAAATATATAATTATACATTAATTTATCAAATCAACTCTTGATTTAATAATCCGGCTATATCATATATAACTGACTAATACTATATGAATCAACTTATCGAATCAACACTTGATCCGATAACCCAGCTATATCATATATAACCGATCGATATCACATATCGCGAGAATAGAATACGGTATCACATATCGTATTAATCTCGGTCCCTCACATATCACATATGCGCTCCTACTCCGTTTCGCTTGAGCCAGGAAACCTCTGTGTAGGACTCTAAAGACTCGTCAATACGCCGGCAGTAGGAGATGATCATATCAAACACCCACAAGCCGCAAGCGGTCTGCTAAACGAAACGGCCACCCGGGTATTGAGCGATCAGAAGATCAACAAGAAAGCCTGTTCGTACTCCTGCGAATCCAATCAGTAACACTACCGTACAGTCCGGTCTCTTCGTCTAATATGTCGCATATCACAGCCTGGGGTGGTATAACGTCAGACCCCAATAGCCTGATACGTCATGCCGATGTGAGGTATATAACGGTTCGAGAAACTACTGATAACACTTACCAGTAGATCTCAGCAATCCTGGCCAGGGATTTCATGTTATGGCCAATCGAGCATACTGCAACATCAACTCCCAATACCGGGAGAGATAAAACCCCTCCTATCGCTCAATGGCTCCATGTGACTCGAGACTGTACCCAAAAGCCACCATTTTGCACGATCTCTTGACCGTGGTAAGGTGGAAATCAAAGTACAGTAGGAATCACACAAGACTCTATGACGATCTCTGGTCTACAGACTAACCTATACCAGTGTCACCAGAGAACTGCTATCCGACGATGTGTATTATCCCATCTAGGAGTTCTCGGCGAGTCCGTTCAGTGTACCCAGTCTCCATTGAGCACCCGTATACTGTCTCTGATGTCAAACACTAATGGATATGGGATCATCCATCGGCCATCTGTATGGGTCGAGAAGCTATACGCTGGTATATCGATGCCCTGTCTCGATACACCCTCGACTAGGAACATTTGAAGGATGTACTTAGCGACTACACTGTCCCCACTAGTATGCTTTGCATCATAGTCCTGGTAGTCAAGTACACATCCTAAGGGCTTTACCAACATGTAATCAAGAGACAATCAGAGTACATGTTAAGATAAAGAGCAGCCTGATAGCATACTATCATGTCGAGCAAGAAAGTCCTCACTATATATGTCCAAGCATCCACTACAATATACATCGTATGTACAGTAATGGCCTCTAGGGCATACATATAACTAACAATCTCCCACTTACACTAGGGCCATATGTTGTAGTATCTCATACCCAACAATGAGCAGTGGTTGAAGTATCTCATACTCAACCATCCCATATAAGTCTCTCCTCGGAATAGGCCTTTGTGAGTGGATCCGCTGTGTTGTCCTCCGAGTCTACTCTCCTATCCTCGATCTCCCTGGAGATCAACCATCTCCATGATCAGGTGATACCGCCTAAGAATATGTCTGGATAACTGATGGGATGGGGGTTCCTAGGCATAAGCCACAACTCCATTGTCACACAATGGTAGGAACGAAGTTCATCTCATGAACTATTATACATCCAGACTACTTCTTTGGTAGCATCCTTGGTAGTGATATATCCAGCCTTTATCGTCTAGTATGTCACGGTATCTAGCTTGGAACTCTTTCAACATACCGTCCCTCCACTGAGGGTAAAGACAATGCCTGTGACTGACATTCAGTCGACCTTATCACTCTGGAAGCTATCCAGTGATTCTCCCCAGGATCTATTGATACCATCTTACTACACCTAGTGAGAATCCTAACATCCACTTAGATCTATCTCATAGATCCAAAACCCAGGATTTAGGAGGTATCACCTTGATCCTATATGGAGAATCCTTGTGATAAGAGGAGATTGACCGAGCGTAGCATAGGAAACTCTTTTCCTATCAAGAGTATGTCATCCACGTACAATACGAGGATCACCACCATACTCCCTACTACCTTTTTTGTATATACAAGGTTCATCTACCATTTTGATGAAGTCAAACACTTTGACTACCACATCAAAACAGATGTTCCAACTCCGCGATGCCTGTTTTATCCTATAAAGCAACTTGCACACGTTTCCGCTGCTCCTATTGTCTACGAAACTTTCTGGCTGTGTACTTACAAACGCCTTCTTCTAAATCACTATTTAGAACAGCAGTCATGACACCCAACCGCCAGATATCGTAGTCATGGTATGTAGCAATGGAAAGTAAGATCCGGATGGACTTAAGCATAGACACTAGAAAAGGTTTCATCACAAACCACACTTGATCGATGACGAGAACCTTTTACAACAAGTCTAGCCTTGAAAGTCTCAACTTTTCCATGTATACCAAGTAATCTTCTCAAGATATACTTACTCCTGATGGGGATTTAACCCTTCAGATAAAGCAACCAAAGTCCATACTTTGTTGGTGTATATGGATTCCATCTCAGATCGCATAGCATCTAGCCATTCTTACAGAGTCCCCACTCCTGATGGCTTGCTCGAAACTAGTTGGGTCATCATCTCATGATGCAATCCTCGCTCCCATTGTCATAGAGAAAAACCGAAGTATCTCTCAGGTGGGTGAGGAACCCTACCAGATCGGCGGAGAGGCTGAGGTTCGTCGGGAGCTATTGAATCCTTTGGTTCTACCAAATCATCAGCTGCAGTTTGTATAGCTGGAACTCCTTCCAGTTCTACCTCATGACTACTAATTTCTTCACAAGAAATTCCCTTTCCCAAAGGTGGCATGCTGAGAAACAAAACACCTTTTATTCCTCAGTGGGGTAGAAGATATTCCCTTGCGAATGCTTGGGATATCCAACAAACTTCCACAGAACTGACCTTGCCTCGAGCTTGTCCGGATTATGCTTTTGACATAGGCCGGACAACCCCAAATCTTAACTTTCTTAAGAGATGGTCTCTTTCCATACCATATCACATATGGAGTGGTAGGCACCTGATTTGGTTGGAACCCTATTCAATAGGTATACATCTTCTCAAGTGCATAACCCATAAAAGGAAATAGGTAACTCAGTAGTACTCATCATAGAGCACACCATATCACATAGGGCGCGATTGCTCCGCCCCGATACACCTACGTGCTGTGGTGAATACGGAGGAGTAATGCTGAGAGAGAATCTCATTCTCCTTTAGAATAGTCCAGGATCTCCATGCTCAAGTATTCTCCTCCCTGATCTCATCAAAGGACATACTACTTATACCCATTTTGGTTCTCTACTTCCAACTTATATTCTTTGAATTTCTCAAAAGCTTCAGACTTGTTTTTCAACAGGAACACATGTGCGAATCTTGAGAGACCATCAAAGAATTTAATGAAGCAAAAAGAACTAGTCCTGGCATTTGTAGACAGGGGACCTCATACATCATCATGTATCAATCCCAAGAGTTCACTAACTCTTTCTCTGTTTTCAATAAACGGAGCTATGATCATCTTATCTTTGTGACATGACTGGAAAGTTTCACAAGATGTAAATTCAAACTGATTTAAATATGCATCTAAATGTAACTTAGCTAGTCGGGTCGCATTGATATGACCTAGTCTACAATCCCTCAAGAAGGATTCGTTCATTTCTGAACTCTTCCTCTTGTGTGCGTTCTATACATTAAGAACTGTGGTTTAATTTAGAGCGTATATGCTTTTAGATAACGTCCGTGAACCGATCAACTCTTGATATAGGAAATGTTCGAAACATTATCCTACAATACAAAATTATATCCTTCTTTCGTAAATAAAGAGACCGATATGATGTTGTATATCAGGTTCAGTATCTAATAACATTCGTTCAGAATCAATGTATTTGGTAATACAAGGTGATAACTGCCAATAAACTTGGCTGCAACACTTGCACCGTTTCCAACTCTTGAAACTTATCACCCATTCTCAGTTCTCTACCTATCTATAGCCCATGTAACAAATTACATATCTGGGATCCTGATCCGGTATCTCATACCCAGGATATAAAGTATATTAAGAAACAGTTCTCTGTAATGAACACACACGAAGAAGATGCATGATCATGCACTTTCGTCATTTGGGCGGCACGGGAATTCTGGTAATCTCCAATTTCCTGCTCGATCTTATAACAATTATAAGTTGGAGCGGGTCCAACGTTTCCCAGTGCAGTATAACAAGCGGGTTCGGTCAATACATCCGTATTATTATCTTGATTAAGGCATGACATGGTCGCTACCTGGAGAGAGAGAGAAGAAAACACTCTGCGTGCGCTCTTGCAAGATTAGATTGGTTATTAATTTATCTAATCAGGATGGTTCCCACTGTTTTAGTCAAATCTTCCTTCAAACCCTAAAAGGAAAGACTAGCCGGAATTAATTACACCCTACAAGTTCGCCAATCTTTCAGCCAGGCCAGTGTCGGTACTTTGAGGGAGGTTTCCCGTGCTTTCGCACGGACCTAATTAAAATAAACCTCATTTTCCCAGGGGCGTAACCCCGTTAACACCTTTCTAGAAATCTACTTGATCGGCTAATTGTAATGTGTAAAACTCTCCCAGGGGTAACTCTTACTCGCAGTGGGTATCGGAATCCAACTATCTCATAGGAGGTATGCAATCTCATTGCAAATTTCAACACTTGAAATTCCCGATAATTGTTTTACCCCTAGTGACTTATGACCTTAACTATGGTCAACAAATCATAAGCACTAGTCAAGTTCCACCCGTTAATTTTGTGATTAATTAGACCCACCCACATGACCCTTAACAATGGTCAACAAAGTCACATGACTGTCCTAATTAATCGCATCATATGCTATGTAGAAAGACATCACTTAGCTACCGCACACTGCGCCTTAACTAAGGTCAACAAACGCAGCACGAATACTAAGTACTCTACTTCCTAAAATGACGGAGGGTTACAACAGGTTTTTAAGAAAACCTTTTGCGTAATGAACTTGATATCGTCGTAGAATTGAGGGATTTTGAAATGGAGTGTTTTTGAGGCTTTTACTAGTTTTGCTAAAGAGGTCACTCCCGGTGAAGAGATCTCGGCTCTTTCCTTATTGAATAAGGTGCAGGATATTTCACAAATACCACTATGCAAAGCTAAAACTATAAAAGCAATCAGAAGACAAACCGAGTTTGTAGCATCTGCTAGTTTCGCCAAAGAGGTCACTCCCGGTGAAGGGATCTCGGCTCTTTCCTTATCGAATAAGGTGCTGGATATTCTTCAAGGAATACCGCTATGCAAACTAAGAACTAGAGCTACCAGTATTCGAGACAAGTTTCTACAACATCTTTATGTTTCTTTTATTTCATTAATCTCATTAATGAAGTCCCATTTATTATACTTCACAAGCATCACATATGAAACGAAATCAACAATATATATTATATATCACATAAATATAATATAAGCATTCTTCTTAGGCAGCAATATGATCTCATCACGGAACATTGCAGCAGAAGAACATATATGAAATACTGGATATACTAGGATTTCCGTGTTTTATATTAAGCCTATATGAAACACGGATTCCATGGTCGTGATGAATAGCCAATCCCACACCCCTAGACCCCTACGAGAGCGGCAAGCAACCCTGCCAATTCTAAAGTTAGGAGACCCGGTCTCGACTCCTCGAGATGGTCTCCTACTGGACCCTAGAACCCGGTTGCTTGTGCTCCCTGCCTTGGGTCTATCATAATGCGGAAAAGTAAATAATATACAATAGTGACATCATCCTCAACCCGGAAGTGCCCCAATAAAAGAATATTACATACAATGAATTTTACATGAATGAAAATGAAAAACTCTCATCTCACATAAAACCCCCGGCTATTCAAACATGATGATCCGATATAACATATCCCAGCAACACATAACATCACATGTCATCAACGCAAGTAAATATGCGTACCCCAGTTGTCGTTGACATATAGCTCCGAAACCGGCAATACACCACATATTACACTTACGGTCGCAGAAAAGAAAGTGAAAAAATAAACAGTTGGAATCCGCAACCACCTTAGACATCATACCAATATATCACATATATTGGATTTCATGCCTAACCAAATGAATTTCATAGACATTACATGCCTAACAATTATAAACCCCGCATTTTAGTCTCGATCTCGAAAACACTTTTCAATATCTAGTCGGGCAATTCAACAAGATTCCCGACTTCCTGATCGAATGCTCGTCGGAAACTTTAGTAGACGGCTGCACCCCCCGATGCCGTCGACGAAGTGCACTAAGGCGGAACACCACTGCCGCGATCACCCGAATGGATGCTATAGGCGACGGGGTTCTCCTACAGTCATTTGGTCGGGGCTATGGGGCGTGGCTATCTATTAAGTTTACCCGGCGGGTATCCGCCTACACTACGTGATTGCGACGGACTTTTGATCGCATCAAAATTCCGTGGCCACCGATCAAATGAGACTAAACTGCTAGATTTATAACATTCAAACTAGTTATCTCATAATTACATGTGGATTCCAAATATTGTATCCCATCATATGATATCCGGACGATGTTAAACTTTTTCGATCGATTCATCAAAGTCCCACAATTTCCCGACAGCTCAACACTTGAGCACTGTTTTAGTAGTACCTAGAAGATGCCACAGTACCTATGAACCAGCCGTTGAAGGGTCAAACCAACGCCTCACATGTGACAACGCCGAACTACCAAAAACCCTAAGATTTAGTGGCGGTTCTGACGGACACATAATCGAGTTAAGGTTTTTGTTCTTCTAGAGGGTCCACAGAATTACTTGCATGTATTTCCGAATACGTTAAATTTAGAAAAATGAGTTTTTGACATTCGATCGAACTTTTTAGCTTCGTCTAGACAACATGCGAATAACCAGAAACAATGTTAAAACTACGAATACGAAATACTCCGATTTGCATATAGTGTAAGATTACATCACATGCAAAATTAACAAAAATAAACAACACCTGAAACACCAAATCCCATTGACTTGAATACACCCAATTTTTTTTACCCAATTCCCCATAAGAAGTCCGGCGTCGCCGGAATCCCTAGCTTGGTCGCCGGCCATTTCCCGAGGGGTGGGGGTGAATTTTCTTGTGTGTTCATATGGTATCACATACAACATTCTGAACTTGTTTAAATAATTTTTTGAACACTATTTAAAATCGATAGAAACTGGGGTTTTCCGTTTCAAGTTTCGGAGTCGTTTCGGTTTCGTAATTCTAACAAAATCCGTATTAATTTCTAGTATGGCTCTGATACCACTGTTGGGTTGTCTACAACGGTAGCAAGGTTTTGGGAGGTATCGTCCACGCCAAATTAAAATTTTGCCTTTCTAGGTAACCCTAAACATAGATCGTTAACTAGAAATAATACAGAAAACATATGCAAACACTTTGCAAGTTATAGTGAGCAAGGAATACAACCTTTGTAGACCGGTCCTTCACTTCAAATAGCTCCATGTAGTAGTCCCCTTCGCTGCGATTGCAAACTCTGGACTCTAGAGAGGATTCCTTGAAGAAACGAACGTGCTTGCTTCGATATCTTCGAGGCCGAAGATGATCTACGTCGAGGAGACACTAACCCAAGCTATTTCTTCACTAATCATGGAATTAGTGAAGCAAACACACTCTACTAAATGGCAACTAGTAGAGGATGATGAAGTAGGAAGTGGGCTTACTTTAGATTTCATTTTCTCAAACTTTTTCTCAAAACTCCATTACAGCTAGTAAGCTTTTGATGAAGAAGAAGAAGAAGAAAAATATCTCACATGAATAATTCATCCAAATGAATTATTGTAACCATGGGTGAGTTAAGCCCTCATGCTTAACTCATATAGAGAATTAACCAAAGTCCAAGGTTAAGGGTTGGGTTAAGAAATATCCTAAGGAATGACAAAAGAGTTGACTCTGTCAATGTTTCTACAAACTTCATGCAAGCTTGATAATATTGACCAAGTCTTCTCTCTTTTGTTAAATCTTAAGAAATAAACAAAACCCTAATTTAACCCTAAAATGGTATAAGTCTCATACACCCATCTTGTATGTATCATCAAGCATGACACAATACATGTACACAAGCATACATATCACATATATACAATGTGCACATCAAGTGAGAAATGAAATCTTTAGTATGCTTAATATTAGTTAATATAATATAATATATCAAATATATAATTATACATTAAATTATCAAATCAACTCTTGATTTAATAATCCGGCTATATCATATATAACCGACGAATACTATATGAATCAACTTATCGAATCAACACTTGATCCGATAACCCAGCTATATCATATATAACCGACCGATATCACATATCGCGAGAATAGAATACGGTATCACATATCATATTAATCTCGGTCCCGCACATATCACATATGCGCTCCTACTCCGTTTCGCTTGAGCCAGGAAACCTCTGTGTAGGACTCTAAAGACTCGTCAATACGCCGGCAGTAGGTGATGATCATATCAAACACCCACAAGCCGCAAGCGGTCTGCTAAATGTAACGGCCACCCGGGTATTGAGCGATCAGAAGATCAACAAGAAAGCCTGTTCGTACTCCTGTGAATCCAATCAGTAACACTACCGTACAGTTCGGTCTCTTCGTCTGATATGACGCATATCACAGCCTGGGGTGGTATAACGTCAGACCCCAATAGCCTGATAAGTCATGCCGATGTGAGGTACATAACGGTTCGAGAAACTACTGATAACACTTACCAGTAGATCTCAGCAATCCTGGCCAGGGGTTTTGTAAGTCGATGTACTACACCCAAATACTTGTGGGGAGGCGGAATTTTCAAAAACGAACTTGTTTAGTGAACAAACATCGACTAACCGCTTGAATCGAAGCTAAACGATAACTAACCAAACATATAGTTGTTCTAAACTACTATGCTTAGGGATTATACCTATCGAACCAAGTCCTTCGTCTTTACGATCACCTCGTCCTCCTCGGCCTTCTCTTTGTAGTAGACGATCCACCCGAGAGCAAAACTCCAAGCTTAGCCTCTAAACTTGAGGCAACTAACCTTCTTGGATTGCTAATGAAAGAAGATAGATGAGACAGAGTGAGGGTTATGGATTGTTTAGTCTAGCTAATCCTAGTTCTCAACACATGAGAGGTGAGGATTAGGGTTTGAAGAGAGAGAGCTTGAGGAGAGAGAATGTGTAGATGATAATTGAATAAAGCTTATGAGTATCATAATAGATATGAAGCATTTTCTTTTATGAAGAAAAGAATAAAGAGTGATGAATAATCATGCTTCACAAATATCAAGTGGTGATTCATTAGCATGAGTCATTAAGCATTTAATATGCATTAATGAGATGAATGAATCACCCTCATGACTCATATAACCCATTCAATGTATATGACACCTAAACCTCCTTAGTCACCATCTTTTAGAAGCTTCTTGCACAATTACGAGAATGCCCCTCCGATCCGCAAAAATATGGAAAAACTTTAGACTGTAAAAATCCAATAACCGGATACCAGTAACTGGCTTAAACCAAAGCCGACTGGTAAAAACTGTCCGAAAGTCGTACGCGCGTAAACGCACATATGCGTCCGAACCCTTGTCGTAAAACCATACGACCTCTATATCGTTTCGCCTGGAGTAGGAAACTCTCTGTGTGGGACTCTAGAGACTCGACTACCACGCTGGCAGTGGGTTTAACCACAGACCGCAAGCGGCACTAGCTGTACGTAACGGTCCCCAGGTAGTTGTCGATAAGAAGGACGATGAGGAAACCCATCCGAACTCCTACTGAGTCTGATGTGACAATCTCCATACAGTCCGGTCCATTCGTCTTAGACTATCGCATATCCGGCCGAGGGGGCGGCAAGCGTCAGTCCCCTAATAGTGGTATAAGTCGTGTCGGAGGGAAGCCCATTACACCCTGAGAAACTACTGGAACCTACCAGCAAATCTCGCTTGCCCTGGCCAGGGACTTTGCGTAATGGCTCTCTGACACAGCGCGATATCAACTCCCAATACCGGGAGAGACGAATCCTGTCTAACCGCCACTGCCTCCAAGTGCTCGGGACTGCACCCAACTGCTACCTGTTTGCACGCCTCCTTTGAGCCGTGGTAGGGTAGCAATCTAAGAACAGTGGGACACACTCGAGGCTAAGTAGCAGTGTCAAGTCTGCGGACTATGCTGTACTCATGTCACCTGGGAACTGTTCACTGACGACTGGTATAAAACCAACCAACAGTTCCCTGTGAGTCCTGTCCGGTGTACCCGTAACCTAACGAGCACCTGTATACTATCTCCAGTACGACGTACTGACGGCTGTGGGACAGACCATCTCCCCAACTGGGATGAGAAGCGTACACACTAGTCTACTCCAGAGTATCGATGCTCTGTCTCGATAATCCAATGACTAGGGACCTGAATAAGGATGTGCTTGTAGACTACCCAGCCCCCACTAGTGTGACTGCCATCATAATGCTGGTAGTCAAGCAAGATCCTAAGAGCTCTATCAATATGTATACTCACATATTAAGATAGAAAAAACCAAGTATCATACTACCATGTTTAGCAAGACTGTTATATACATGTGAATATCCCAAGCTTCCATTAAGTAATATACAAACTAGTATGATACAGTAATGGCCTTCTAGGGCATAAACACTAACAATCTCCCACTTGCACTAGGGCCATGTACTGGCATATCGAAGACCAATGATCTCGAGTAGCCTCTCGAACTGCGTCTGAGGTAGGGCCTTCGTGACTGGATCAGCAATGTTCTCTTCTGAAGCAACTCTTCGAACCTCGATCTCCTGACGATCAATGATCTCCCTGATCAGGTGATACCGCCTCAAGATGTGTCTGGACTTCTGATGGGACTTTGGTTCCTTCGCTAAAGCTATAGCTCCGTTGTTGTCGCAATACAGAGGTATTGGATCAACTATGGTAGGAACCACCTGAAGTTCTGTTAGGAACTTCTTCATCCAGACAGCTTCTTTTGCGGCATCGCAAGCAGCTATATACTCCGCTTCCATCGTCGAGTCAGCAACAGTGTCCTGCTTGGAGCTCTTCCAGCACACCGCCCCTCCATTGAGGGTAAAGACATAACCCGACATGGACTTGGAATCGTCCTTATCACTCTGGAAGCCGGAATCAGCAAAGGCCTCCAACCTGAGGTCTTTTCTGCCGTAAACCAAGAACATCTCCTTAGTCCTTCTCATGTACTTGAGAATGTTCTTTACTGCTATCCAGTGCTTCTCCCCTGGGTCTGACTGATACCGGCTTACCACGCTTAGTGCGTAAGCTACATCTGGTCTGGTACACAACATCGCATACATTATAGAGCCTACCGCAGAAGCGTAGGGTATAATAGACATGCGTTCCCTTTCCAAATCAGTCTTGGGAGACATCTCTTTGGAGAGGGTGATTCCGTGACAAGCCGGTAGATTACCGCGCTTAGAATCTTCCATACTGAATCTTTTCAGTATAGTGTCGATATACCTGGACTGCGAAAGTCCCAACATCCTCTTGGATCTATCACGGCAGATCCGGATCCCCAGAATGTAAGAGGCATCACCCAGGTCTTTCATGGAGAACCTGTGTGACAAGATTCCTTTGACAGATTGTAGCATAGGAATGTCATTTCCTATCAATAGAATGCCATCCACATACAAGACGATGAGTACAACACTTCTGGCTACAACTTTACTATATATGCACGGTTCATCTGGATTTTTGATAAAGTCATATTCTTTGACTGTCTCATCAAAACAGATGTTCCAACTCCGCGATGCCTGCTTTAGTCCATAAATGGACTTAAGCAGCTTGCATACTTTCCCGCTGCTCCCACTCTGATTGAAACCCTCTGGCTGATCCATATAGACGCTCTCTTCTAAATTTCCATTCAGAAAATCCGTCTTTACGTCCATCTGCCAGATTTCATAATCATGGAAGGCAGCAATAGCAAGAAGGATCCGAATGGATTTGAGCATAGCCACTGGAGAAAAAGTTTCGTCATAGTCCAAACCAGGTATTTGACGAAAACTCTTTGCAACAAGTCTAGCCTTATAGGTTTCCACCTGTCCATCTACACCAATCTTTTTCTTGAAGATCCATTTGCATCCTATGGGTTTTACCCCATCTGGAGCAAAGTCCAAAGTCCATACTTTGTTGGTGTACATGGACTCCATTTCGGCCCGCATTGCATCTAGCCATCGTACCGAGTCGCCGCTCTGGATGGCCTGCTGGAAGTCAGTAGGTTCGTCATCATCTATGATGCTATCCTCTCTATCCCCATCTATGAGAAAACCGTAGTATCTCTCAGGCGGATGAGACGGCCTACTACTCCTGCGGAGGGGTGCGGGAATGTCCTGTTCTTCTTGAACTTCCGGTTCTACCAAACTTTCAGTATTAGTTTGTGGTTCTGGAATTTCTTCCAGTTCTATTTCGCTCCCACTTGATTCCTTTTCTAAAAACAGATGTTCCAGAAAATGGGCATTACGAGAAACAAAGACCTTTTGTTCCTCTGCGTAATAGAAATAATATCCCTTGGAGTTCTTTGGATATCCCACAAACAAACATTTTACTGATCGTGCCTCGAGCTTGTCCACATGCTGCTTTTTAACAAAAGCTGGACATCCCCAAATCTTCATATGCTGAAGATGGGGTTTCTTCCCAGTCCACATCTGATATGGAGTGGTAGGCACAGTCTTGGTAGGAGCCCTGTTCAGAAGATATGCCGCTGATTCTAGCGCATAACCCCAGAAAGATCGCGGTAACTCAGCATTACTCATCATGGATCGTACCATATCTAATAGGGTTCGATTCCGTCTCTCCGATACACCGTTATGCTGTGGAGTGTATGGAGGAGTAAGCTGAGAGAGAATTCCTTTCTCTTTTAGGTAACCTAGGAACTCGGCACTCAAGTATTCTCCACCTCGATCAGATCTTAGTGTCTTGATACTTTTGCCGGTTTGGTTTTCTACTTCATTCTTACACTCTTGGAATTTCTCAAAAGCCTCGGATTTATGTTTCATCAGATAAATGAATCCGTATCTTGAGTAATCATCCGTGAAAGTAATGAAATAGGAAAAACCACCTCTTGCATGTGTAGACATTGGACCACATACATCGCTGTGTATGAGTCCTAAGAGCTCGCTCGCTCTTACTCCTTGTCCAGTAAATGGAGTCTTTGTCATCTTTCCTTTGAGACAAGATTGACAAGTGTCATAAGATTGATATTCGAACGAGTCCAAATATCCTTCTCTATGCAACTTAGTCAACCTTCTCTCATTGATGTGACCCAGTCTACAATGCCATAAGAAAGCTTTATTCAAATCCGGAGACTTTCTTTTTAGTGTGTTCTGGACATTGAAAATTTGGAGTTGGTTTAAAACATATATATCGTTATTTAATGTACCGGACCCAATCAAACCATGATTAAGGTGGATGTTAACAACATCTCTTACAAACGTGAAATCATAACCTTTATTTGATAACAAGGAAACTGATATGATATTACACGTTAAGCTTGGTACAAAATAACAGTTATGTAAAACCAAAATGTGTCCACTCGTCAATCCTAGGTGATAATCCCCGACGGACGCAGCTCCCACGCTAGCTCCGTTAGCAACCTTTAGGGTCATATCACCTTCCTTCAGCACTCTACGGTTTTTCAGTGCCTGCAATGAATTGCAAATATGAGATCCTGATCCGGTATCTAATACCCAGGAAGTAGAGTTGATCGACAGACAATTCTCAATTACAAACACACCTGAAGTCGAAGCCACAGCTTGCTTCGGTTCCTGGTTCTTGGCGTTCCACGCCTTGCAATCCTTCTTCCAGTGCCCTTTTCTGTGACAATGGAAGCACTCATCCTGGCCAACTACCGGTACAGCAAACTTTTTCTTTCCCTTCCCTCCCACCTTACTAACACCTCCTCTGGGTTTGGGTGCGGCCTTCTTCTTCTTTCCTTTGGCCCTTGCCTTAGACCCGGAAGAAGATGTACCGCCAACAAACATAGCGGGTGTTTCCCTTGTATTCTTCAAGGTGCCCTCTGCACTCCTTAACATGTTCAGGAGTTCCGGAAGTTCAACTTCTTTTCTTTGAATGTTGAAGTTCAGGATAAACTGGGCGTAGGTGTGAGGAAGGGACTGGAGAATAAGGTCTGTATAGAGCTCATTATCCAAAGTCGTCCCAAGGTCTGCGAGCTCTTCTATATAGCCGATCATCTTTAGGACATGTTCTCCTACCGATGACCCGACAGCCAACCTCGCTCGAAACAAGTTCTTAGAGGTCTCGTATCTTGCTATACGAGATTGCTCTCCATAAAGTTCCTTTGTATGGAGAAATATGCCATCAAGGTCCATATCCTCGTGCCTCCTCTGATGTTCATTGTTCATCGAGGCAAGCACGATGCACTTGGCTTTCGCGCAATCTAAATCCCAGGTTTTGCGGATTTCCTTATCCGCATTACTGGAATTGGGACCAGGGACAGCATGTGCCATAGCGGTGAGGACGTGCCCCAATTTGTCATAGGTCAAAGCCATTTTGACATTCCGCAGCCAATCTTTATAGTTTGACCCTGTCAGTATATTTTTCTCTAAAAGTAACTTAAGTCCAGTCATTTTCAGGGTCACTGCAATTAGGAGAGAGAGAAGAAAACTCTTTAGCATGATGCTCTTGCAAGTTTAGAGTGGTTTTTAGTTTATCTAAACTGGATGGCTCCCACTGTTTCTCGAATCCTTCCTCAAACCATAAAAGAAGAATTAGCCAGGACTATTCTCACCGTACAATACTTGCTTAACCGTTCAGCCAGGCCAGTGTCGATACTTCGAGGGAGGTTTTCCAACGCTTTCGCGAAGTTCCTTAATTAAATAACCTCTTTTCTCTAGGGGCGTAACCCCGCTGACACCTTTCTGGACACCTACTAGGTTTATAGCATTGATCGTTAAGTGACGAATATCCTGATAAGTAGCATATACTCACAGTAGGATCGGGATCCAAATATCATCGTCTGATAATGCTGTAGGAATGCTACCAACATTCATCAAACTCCAAATGGTATGCATCTCTTTGCAAATTTCAGTTTCTTTAGAAATTCCCGATATAAGTTTTTGCCCCATGCTTTTATGACCTTGGCTTTGGTCAAAGTGTCATAAGTCACATGTCAAGTTCTACCCGTCATTATCTTGTCAATTTGAACCCATCCGTATATACCCCTGACTTTGGTCAAATGGTAATACGACTGTCCCAAACCAACTCATCTATCTTATGCAACAAATGAAAACCCAGCAGCTACCAAACACTATGCCTTGACTTTGGCCAAAATGCATAGCTTGAATACTACTGAATACCCAAATGAAATGACGGAGGGCTACGAATGGTTTTGGCGAAACCGTGAACGTAGTGAACTTGATATAACCAAAGGAACCTGATAGCTTTTAAAAGGAGTGGTTAAAGCTCCGCATTTAAAAATATCTGTTTTAAAAAATAACCGAGTGGTTTCTTTTAAATTGTTCCAACGATTTAAACTTGGTTTATTTTCTTTGCATTATAGATAATGCGTCCCATCATTAACCTATCATTGCAGAAAACAACGAAAACATGACGTCCTCTTATGCCATCTGCATTCGCCACTGGGTCCCGTCATCACCCGTTAGGTTACTTAACTAACGACAGAGCGGGGACTGGGCTAGCGCGGGTGTAAAACATAAGTGACGTCTAAAATAGCTATCATATATATAGATATTTTACATTCGTCTGACGCAATGATATACATTCCAGAACACAGATAAACTTTATTGGATTTGCAAGCAATCTGTATTTCTTTTGAGCCTGCAAGAAAAGACAGATTACACAGTTGTGATGAATAGCCATTACCCCACCCAAGATCCCTATGGGTACGGCAAACTACCCGCCCGGCAGTTTGTGTACCCCACCTTGGATCTGTCCTAGGAGCAAAAACAGTAAAATGAAATAATACAACGGTGGCTACAACCGCAACCTGGATGTGCCCCGCAAAATAATATTACAACAAATTACATTTACATCAAATGAATTAAATGATAACCCATCACAAAACCCCGGCTATACATCACAACAGTCCAACACAGTTCATATGCACAAATAGATAAAATCCATTTCAGAAATGTGCAACCCCCTGCCAACTGACATACTAGCAGTTAGGGGAGGTTTACGAACACATTAAACAATCACAGATATAATCCAACAAGCAAATACTGTATAATTTCGATCGATTAGACACTTTTAATCTTGCTCCAATACTGTTCTGAAAATCTGAAACCTGAGCAAAAATTAAATATTCCAGAAAATCCCAAATACCACAGAGAACCAACACAAGAAAAATGGGTCCCTGGATCGTCAACTCGGCGGCGGAAGCGCGGCGGATCGGTGCTATCCTCCGTGGTTCCGCGGCGCCGTAGGCGATTCAGGGGACCAAATTTTTTGTGTGTTCTTCTGGTGTCTTTTCAAGCTTTCTGAACTTCCCTGAAAAATTTTTGGAGTTCATTTAAAAATCGACAGAAACTTGTGGTTTTTAGGGTTTTTCGGCTTCGTTTTTCCGTTCGAAATTTGTACAAATTTGCAATCAAGTTATTTATTGTTTAGCGAGGCTCTGATACCACTGTAAGTCGATGTACTACACCCCAATACTTGTGGGGAGGCGGAATTTTCAAAAACGAACTTGTTTAGTGAACAAACATCGACTAACCGCTTGAATCGAAGCTAAACGATAACTAACCAAACATATAGTTGTTCTAAACTACTATGCTTAGGGATTATACCTATCGAACCAAGTCCTTCGTCTTTACGATCACCTCGTCCTCCTCGGCCTTCTCTTTGTAGTAGACGATCCACCCGAGAGCAAAACTCCAAGCTTAGCCTCTAAACTTGAGGCAACTAACCTTCTTGGATTGCTAATCAAAGAAGATAAATGAGATAGAGTGAGGGTTATGGATTGTTTAGTCTAGCTAATCCTAGTTCTCAACACATGAGAGGTGAGGATTAGGGTTTGAAGAGAGAGAGCTTGACGAGAGAGAATGTGTAGATGATAATTGAATAAAGCTTATGAGTATCATAATAGATATGAAGCATTTTCTTTTATGAAGAAAAGAATAAAGAGTGATGAATAATCATGCTTCACAAATATCAAGTGGTGATTCATTAGCATGAGTCATTAAGCATTTAATATGCATTAATGAGATGAATGAATCACCCTCATGACTCATATAACCCATTCAATGTATATGACACCTAAACCTCCTTAGTCACCATCTTCTAGAAGCTTCTCGCACAATTACGAGAACGCCCCTCCGATCCGCAAAAATACGGAAAAACTTTAGACTGTAAAAATCCAATAACCGGATACCAGTAACTGGCTTAAACCAAAGCCGACTGGTAAAAACTGTTCGAAAGTCGTACGCGTGTAAACGCACGTATACGTCCGAACCCTTGTCGTAAAACCATACGACCTCTATATCGTTTTGCCTGGAGTAGGAAACTCTCTGTGTGGGACTCTAGAGACTCGACTACCACGCTGGCAGTGGGTTTAACCATAGACCGCAAGCGGCACTAGCTGTACGTAACGGTCCCCAGGTAGTTGTCGATAAGAAGGCCGATGAGGAAACCCATCCGAACTCCTACTGAGTCTGATGTGACAATCTCCATACAGTCCGGTCCGTTCGTCTTAGACTATCACATATCCGGCCTAGGGGGCGGCAAGCGTCAGTCCCCTAATAGCAGTATAAGTCGTGTCAGAGGGAAGCCCATTACACCCTGAGAAACTACTGGAACCTACCAGCAAATCTCGCTTGCCCTGGCCAGGGACTTTGCGTAATGGCTCTCTGACACAGCGCGATATCAACTCCCAATACCGGGAGAGACGAATCCTGTCTAACCGCCACTGCCTCAAAGTGCTCGGGACTGCACCCAACTGCTACCTGTTTGCACGACTCCTTTGAGCCGTGGTAGGGTAGCAATCTAAGAACAGTGGGACACACTCGAGGCGAAGTAGCAGTGTCAAGTCTGCGGACTATGCTGTACTCATGTCACCTGGGAACTGTTCACTGACGACTGGTATAAAACCAACCAACAGTTCCATGTGAGTCCTGTCCGGTGTACCTGTAACCTAACGAGCACCTGTATACTATCTCCAGTACGACGTACTGACGGCTGTAGGACAGACCATCTCCCCAACTGGGATGAGAAGCGTACACACTAGTCTACTCCGGAGTATCGATGCTCTGTCTCGATAATCCAACGACTAGGGACCTGAATAAGGATGTGCTTGTAGACTACCCAGCCCCCACTAGTGTGACTGCCATCACAACGCTGGTAGTCAAGAAAGATCCTAAGAGCTCTATCAATACGTATACTCACATATTAAGATAGAAAAAACCAAGTAGCATACTACCATGTTCAGCAAGACTGTTATATACATGTGAATATCCCAAGCTTCCATTAAGTAATATACAAACTAGTATGATACAGTAATGGCCTTCTAGGGCATAAACCTAACAGATTTCATGTTATGGTCAATCGAGCATAGTGCAACATCAACTCCCAATACCGGGAGAGACGAAACCCCTCCTATCGCTCATTGCCTCCATGTGACTCGGGACTGTACCCAAAAGCCTCCGTTTTGCATGATCTCTTGACCGTGGTAAGGTGGAAATCAAAGCACAGTGGGAATCACACAAGACTCTATGACGATCTCGGTTCTACAGACTAACCTGTACTAGTGTCACCAGAGAACTGCTATCCGACGATAGGTATTATACCATCTAGGAGTTCTCGGCGAGTCCGTTCAGTGTACCCAGTCTCTACCGAGCACCCGTATACTGTCTCTGATGTCAAACACCAATGGATATGGGATCATCCATCGCCCATCTGTATGGGTCGAGAAGCTATATGCTGGTTTACTCTGGTATATCGATGGCTTGTCTCGATACACCCTCGACTAGGAACATTTGAAGGATGTACATAGCGACTACACCGTCCCCACTAGTATGATCTGCATCATAGTCCTGGTAGTCAAGTACACATCCTAAAGGTTTTACCAACATGTAATCAAGAGACAATTAGAGTACATGTTAAGATAAAGGGCAGCCAGATAGCATACTATCATGTCGAGTAAGAAAGTCCTCACTATATATGTCCAAGCATCCACTACAATATACATCGTATGTACAATATTGGCCTCTAGGGCATACATATAACCAACAACTTATACACAGCGACGCGTGTGGGCCAATGTCTACATATTCAAGAAGTGGCTATTCCTACTTCATTATTTTCGCCGATGATTTGTCAAGGTATGGACATGTATTCTTGATGAAATATTAATCCGAGGCCTTTGAGAAATTCCAGGAGTATAAGAATGAAGTGGAAAAGCAAACCGGAAAAAGTATCAAGATGCTCCAATCTGATCAGGGTGGTGAATACTTAAGTGCCGATTTCCTGGAATATCTAAAAGAGAATGGAATTCTCTCTCAGTTTACTCCTCCATACGCACCACAACACAACGGTGTATCAGAAAGACGGAATCGCGCCCTACTTGATATGGTGCATTCCATGATGAGTAATGCTGAGTTGCCGCCGTCCTTCTGGGGTTATGCATTAGAATCTGCTGCATACCTATTGAATAAGGTTCCAACTAAGTTTCTGCCTACCACTCCATATGAAATATAGAGTGGTAAGAAGCCCTGTCTTAATTATCTTAAAATACGGGGTTGTCCTGCTTTTGTCAAAAAGGTTCATCCGGACAAGCTCGAAGCACGTTCAGTATTGTGTAAGTTTGTGGAATACCCCAAGAACTATAAAGGGTATTATTTCTATTACGCTGAGAAACAAAATATCTTTGTTTCTCATCATGCCTGCTTTATGGAAATTCAATTTCTTGAAAAGGAGATTAGTGGGAGAGCAATAGAGCTGGAAGAAATTCCAGAACCATAAACTATTACTGAAAACTTAGTAGAACCTGAGATTTCAATAGAACCGGACGTATCTACGCCACTCCGCAGATCTACTAGGAAGTCTCATCCGCCCGAGAGATACTACGGTTTTCTCATAGTCGGGGATTGAGAGAATTGCATTATCGATAATGATGAGCCAATTAGTTTTCAGCAAGCCATCATAAGTAGAGACTCGGTGAGGTGGCTGGATGCTATGCGATCCGAGATGGATTCCATGTACACAAACAAAGTATAGACTTTGGATTTTGCTCCTACTGGGATAAAACCCGTAGGATGCAAATGGATCTTCAAAAGGAAGATTGGTGTAGATGGACATGTAGAAACCTATAAAGCTAGACTTATTGCAAAAGATTTTCGTTAAAGACCAGGATTGGACTATGACGAGACTTTTTCACCAGTGGCTATGCTTAAATCTATTCAGATCCTACTTGCCATTGCTGCCTTCCATGACTATGACATCTGGCAAATGGATGTTAAAAACGCTTTTCTAAATGGAAGTTTAGAAGAGCGTGTTTACATGGATCAACCAAAGGGTTTCATAGACAGTGGAAGCAGTGGAAATGTTTGTAAATTGCTTAAATCCATTTATGGATTAAAGCAGGCATCACGGAGTTGGAACATCTGCTTTGATGAGACGGTCAAGGAATTTGATTTTATCAAAAATGTAGATGAACCTTGTTTCCCCCAATCAGAGCAAACATCTGTTCAAAATTTGAAATTTAAACTGAGGAAGCGACTTACGTGTGAAGCACGAGAGCGCTGGCGCCAGGAGCGCCAGCGCTAAGAGTCAAAGACTCTGAGGCAGCGCCTCACGTGCAAAGCACGAGAGTGCTAGCGTCAGGAGCGCCAGCGCTAAGAGTCAAAGACTCTGAGGCAGCGCCTCACGTGCAAAGCACGAGAGCGCCAAGCGCTAGAACTAAATGTTCTCCACCCTTGGATCAAAGACCCAACGAAGATGATTAAATCATCAAATCACCAGAATAAAATTCTATTGAGGAAATACTCCTTAAATCTTTCCAAACAGGAAAGATTGTGCTCTGTAAATCGGAGCACCGTTGGATCAAAGTTCCAATGGTGATTAAAAATCACCAAGATACAGAATAAGCTTTGTATGGGAAAATATTTTCCCAATTTTGTTAAAAACAAGAAGATTGTCTTCTGTAAAACAGAAGCCTTTGGATCAAAGATCCAATGGTGGGAAACATCTACAAATCAATTAAGAAATCTCTCAATTAGAGAT
Organism: Agapanthus africanus; assembly: GCA_030015575.1. Classification (NCBI taxonomy): domain Eukaryota; kingdom Viridiplantae; phylum Streptophyta; class Magnoliopsida; order Asparagales; family Amaryllidaceae; genus Agapanthus; species Agapanthus africanus. The sequence continues at coordinate 337,962,284 of JASDDO010000010.1, forward strand.
TTCCTCAACCAATCAACAAATCTGCCTCCCTTATATAAAGGACCCAAGACTTCAAGTCTTACAGAGAGGAACCCCCCCATAAACTTCAAATTCTCAGAAAAGAAAAAGAGAAGAGCAAGCTCTGAAAAGAAGAATTTCTTCAAGGTAAATAAAACAGAGAGATCAAAGCATCTCATAAAAAAAAAGAAGAACTTAGTTCTTTTCCCAGATCATAAATCTACAAAGACAGAAGTCTTTCATAAGAGTAGAAGAGATTGGAGCATCTCATCATAAAAAATGAGAGGGAGAAGAACTTAGTTTTCTATAGATCACAGATCTATAAAACAAAGACAAATTCTTTCACAAAAACAGAAGAGATCATAGCATCTCCTATTAAAATAAGAACTTAGTTCTTGGATCCACGAGACAAAGTCTCTTAATTCTCTGAGCACAGAATTGACCAAGAGCGCTTTGCACTCATTGGCTAGCGCTAAGCGCCAAGCGCGCCACATGCTCCTTACGTGAGCATTACTTAATAAAGAGTGCTCCGCACTCATTGGCTGGCGCTCAGCGCCAAGCGCACCACTTGCGCCTCACGTGAGCGCTACTTCAAAAGAAGCGCTCCAGTGCTCCAAGTCTGGCGCTCCAAGTGTCCTCATTATCTGGAGCTCAGCACCAAGCGCGCCACGTGCTCCTCACATGTGCGCCATTTCATAAGAAGCGCCTTAGCGCTCTAGGTCTGGTGCTCAGCGTCAAGCGCACCGCGTGCTCCTCACGTGCGCGCTGAAGGAACACAAAGTGTTCTTTAAATAAAGCCCAACGCTATAATAAAGAGTGTCCAACACTCAATAAAAAGACAAAAGAAGAAGGGGTGTCAGAACCCAAAATTAATGCTCTGCATTATTGAACAAAAAGGGCATGAGCCCACACAAATGTTAACATTTTGTTAAAAAATGAATGGACTGAGTCCAAATAAGTGTTCAAACACTTTAACTGAATGGGCTGAGCCCAAGTAGGCCATAAATCCCTAATTCAGATTAACTGAACCCATGTGCTCCTAATATTTTTAATTGGTCTTAGTCCCAAACCTTGACTATAGATCTCTCAACCAATATCGGTTCAAGGGTACATCTTCCTCTGATATGTGTCGTTGTAATTCTTCAACGTTTTCAGAGAGGTGACCGGTCCCGACAACCAGACACTCTATGGACTATGATGTCCTTAAACTTATGGACCGCAACGTCCCTAAACTAAACCCCACAGACTATGATGTCTTTAAACTCCATGGACTATGATGTCCTTAAACTCCATGGACTATGATGTCCTTAAACCCAATGGACTACAACGTCCTTAAACTAAAATGATAGAGTCCAAATACTCTTTCGTTGGATCTAAATGATCCCAAAATCTTGTTGAGTAGATCTTAGTCTAAAATTAGACTAACGTATACCCAACAAACGTTTAAGATGATCTTAATCTCAATGAGAATAACGATACTTAAACCCAAACCAAAACCAAATCTAAGAAAATACGGATTTGGACTAATCCACGCCTTATGGGCGATAACATAAATTAGTCTCCGTATACAATCCACGGGCAACCAAAAATAAAATAAACACACATGACACAAAGTGACCATCTGGAGAAGGAGAAAATTGTTACCGCGATGCGGTAGCGTAATTAACTACAGGGGCTTGCGCCTGCAGGGAAGAGCGTCCCCACAATCAAAAATCCCACAAATGAGGGGGAATCTGACGAAGTCTGCTACAACGGCCGCATCCGTCTAAACCTCTGATACACGGTGCCATAAATCAACTTGGCATCTTCGGAGAGGTGGACGGATAAAAGCAAATAGCATCTGCCCCTAAATTCAGGAAAGATGTTTGTCTTCCCGGTTTTCGGCGGCGAACAGATTTTGGCACGACCGGTAGGACCTTTTTCTCTTTCCACTCCACACTTCGTGTGTCATGTTCGCGAACGAATCACGGTTTAATGTGGTTGCCCCTAGATTCGATATACTAAGATTTGGTGTCTTGCTCTCGTGCAGAGAAAATGGCTTCCAACTGCACTAGCTGCAACAACAACTCCCACTCCGTCCTTTCCGGAGGAGTGACTTATGGGCCTCAAGCGGCCTCCATCTTCACCATACCATTGGAACAGGTGACTCAGGCCACCACTGTACTGTTCTTCGGGACCATGCTCCCACCAACAAGCTTCAGCACCCCAGTGCCATCGTAAGAAGCTCCAAAGAAGTCGGTCTTTGATCGGCTTGCAACTATCGCGGCCCCTCTTAATGGGTCGCCCAAATCCAACGTCTCGGTCTTTAACAGACTGGGCCAAAACTCCAATGGGTTCGTGAAGAATTTTGCGATACCTGAGGGGGTTATCCCGAAACGGATAGCCATTACTGTTCCAGTAAATGAAATCATCGGAGATGCTTCTCCTATTAAGGGGTCAGTCTTCGCAAGACTGGCTATGCCAACTCCCGCTCCAGGCAAAGTCACCAAAGCCGTTACCCCTGCTCGAAAGTCTGCCTTCGACAGGTTGACCATCCCCTCTCAACGGACGTCAGTCTTTGAAAGGCTGACACAAACAGCGGTTTCTTATCAAAGCATGAAGCACGATGCAGCTACCCCAACAGCAGAGGTGATCCCAGCCGCTCGACATGCTCGACGTCGCCACTAGCGCCGAGTGAGGAAAGCTGGGGGTAGTTCCCCTTTTGGTCTTACCCCACCAGCTCCAACGATGGAAGTTGATGCTGCTGTTCCAACTGGAAACAGCTTTGAATCACTTAACAGGGTACGCAGAAATTCACCAACTACCGTGCTGAAAAAGTCTCCTCCGCCTGCTGAAAAGATCACAAAAGCGAAGCCGGAGCAGCCCCCTCAGCGGTTGTCCTCTAAAATCCATAGGGTCTGGCGTGTTAGTTGTATGTATGCCCTAGAGGCCAGTATTGTACATATGATGTATATTATATTGGATGCTTGGACATATATAGAGATGACTTTCTTGCTCGATATGATAGTATGCTATCTGGTTGCTCTTTATCTTAACATGTATACTTGTCTCTTTATACTGTCTTATGGTTACATGTTGGTAAAGCCCTTAGGATGTGTACTTGACTACCTGGACTATGATGCGGATCATACTAGTGGGGACATGGTAGTCCATAAGTACATCCTTCAAGGTCCCTAGTCGTGGTTGTATCGAGACGGGGCATCGATATACCAGTGTAGACTAGCGTATACGCTTCTCGACCCATGAGATGGCGATGGATGATCCCATATCCATTGGTGTTTGACATCAGAGATGGTATACGGGTGCTCAGTGGAGACTGAGTACACTGGACGGACTCACCGAGAACTCCCAGATGGTATTATACCTCACGTCAAATGGCAGTTCTCAGGTGACGCTTGTGCAGGTTAGTCTGTAGACCCGAGATCGTCATAGAGTCTTGTGTGATTCCCACCGTGCTTTGATTTCCACCTTACCACGTCCATGAGGGCGTGCAAAACGGTGGTTTTTGGGTACAGTCCCGAGTCACATGGAGGCAATGAGCGATAGGAGGTGTTTCGTCTCTCCCGGTATTGGGGGTTGATGTTGCGCTGTGCTCGATTGGTCGTAACAGGGAAGTCCCTGGCCAGGGCTGATTCAGAGATTTGCTGGTAAGTGTTACCAGTAGTTTCTCGACCCGTTATGAGCCTCACATCGGCACGACTTATCAGTTATTGGGGTCTGACATTTACCACCCCTAGACTTGATATACGACATATCAGACGAGGAGACCGGACTGTACGGGAAGTGTTGCCGGTTGGCTCGACGGGAGTTGTAGTAGGTTCGCTTGTTTTCTTCTGATCGCTCAATACCCGGGTGGCCGTTACGTTTAGCTGACCGCTTGCGGGTTGGGGGTGCTTGATATGATCATCACCCACTGCCGGCGTATTGACGAGTCTTAGAGTCCCACAAAGGAGTTACCTAGTCCAGGCGAAACGTTGTGGTGCGCGTATGCGATAGGCGCATCGACCCGATTAAAATGCGCGTATAGGATACCGAACGTTGATCGGGCGGCTTGCTTTTGGTGTGGTCATATATGATATGGCCGGATTGATAAATAAAGTGTTGATTTATCATTTAACTATTAGTTTTCTCACTTGAAACCTTTTCTTGTTGATGATGGATGTATGCATGCATGTATGCTATCTTTCTTTTAGTTTCCTACACATATGGATGTGCATACATACATACATACACCATCTATCATGGTTGATTACACATGGAAAATGGTGGTAATATAAGACTCACACCATGGATAAATATATGGATTATTATTTGATTTTGTGTTTAAAACAAAATGGAAAAGGAAAGGATAATTCTTGACTTGCATCTACATTCTTCTTTAACCTAACCATCCTCACCTACCCTTAACCTTGGATTAAACTTTCCTTCTATGTTTTAAACCTTAATTAAATAATAACTCAAACATTTAACCATGGTTTGACATGAGAAGAAATAAAATATATATAGATATATTTCATTTCTTTTCAATGGTTAATCTTTTCTCTTCTTCAAAAGAAAAGCCATCATCTTCCTCCTTCTTCTTCCTTTGCTCTCTAGTTTCTTCTAGTGAGCAAAACACACATCAAGAAAGGTTTTTGAAGTGAGAATTAGAACCACAACATCATTCTACACAAGTTTAGCCCACTTGTTTAGAGTGTTCTCTTCATTTCTCCTCTTGAAAAGTGAAGTTGCAAGCTTGGACTAGGAGCTTCGGGTGGATCATCGTGGATGCTAGAAGACTTTAAGAGAACCTTCCTCCGACACCCAAGAGGTCAAAGAGTCTAGCAAAGGGAGATACAAAGGTTGTAGTCTCGAAACCCTAGTCTTTATTGCCTTTAACTTTTAGAAACCCTAATTTTCTAGGATCGATCCCATTTATGCTTGCTTAGCACCATAAAAACTTAAACTTTGTGACATGTGATGCTTCAAAACTCTACATAGGGTGCTAGGTAAACCTAACACTGGTATCAGAGCCGACCTAGAATATTAGGCGACACTTTTACGAAGTAAAAATCCCGATCGGATCAAAATACGATTTTTCGAGACCTTCTCTAGACAAATTTTAAAATCTGACATTTTTCAGAATTAAAAATACTTAAAAAATACAGCAGGAAGAACTAAGAACAACTGTGAAATTCGAAGCTCTGATGCTTACAAACCGCCGTGGAACCGCGGCAATTCCTGGCTTAGGCTCGACTCCGCGGCCGTACAGAGGCATCATTGCTTCAAATTTGCATTATAATTCTTATAACTGCTTGTATAGTGTTTTAGGTATGTTTAATCTGAATATAGTACTGTATTTTCTGGAGATGGTTTTAGATTCGTCGATTCGATCGGAATTTTCATTTCGTTTCTTTTCCGGGGAAACTAGAAAGTATTGAAGTGTTCGAACGAGTATCATTTGCTCACTATTCACGGGGTTTAAATATTTTGGAGATACGTGCAAGTTTTGTGGTGGACCCTCTAGAAGACAACAAACCTTAACTCGATTATGTGACCGTCTTGAACTGCCCTTTGAACCTTAGGGTTTGGGACAGTACGGCGTGCCACATGTGAGGCGTTGGCTTGACCCTTCTACGGCTGGACCGCTACTACTGTGTCACACTCCAGGTTTTTTTTGAACTCCGGTCAAGTGTTGAGCTTTAGGGGATCTTGGGTGTTTGATTATTCGTTCAAAAAACTTTAATACCGTCTATTTATCTGGAATGTGATACAATATGTGGAATTCATATAGTTTAGGCATGAAATACAAAATATGTGATATTTCGCATTTATGATGTCTAAAGAGAATGTGGATTCCAAATATTGTAGTTTTACACTTTCTTTTCTGTGACCGTAAGTGTAGTATGTTCGATATCGCCGGTTTCATTGCTATACATCAACGACAATCGGGGTACGCATACTTACTTACGTTGATGATATGAGATATTATGTGTTGCTGAGATATGATATGCAGGATTGTCGCGATTGAATAGCCGGGGGGTTTTATGTGAGATGAGATTTTTATATTTTCATTCATGTAAATTCAAATATAATGTAATATTCTTTTATTTGGGGCACTTCCGGGTTGAGGTTATGTCACCAGTGTTGTATATTATTTACTTTTCCGCATTAGGATGGACCTAAGGAGGGGAGTACAGGTGACCGGGTTCTGGGGTTCAGTGGGAGGCCATCTCGAGGAGTCGAGACCGGGTCTCCTAAACTGCAGAATTGGTAGGGTTGCTTGCCGCTCTCATAAGGGTCCAGGGTGTGGGCTTGGCTATTCATCGCGACTGTGGAATCCGTATTTTCTATTCTGGCTAAATACTAAATACGGACGTCCTAGTATATCCCACATTATATCTATGTTTCTGCTGCCTGTGTTCTGTGATGTCTGAGATGAATGACATATTATATATATGATATATAGTAGACGTTGCTTATGTTTTACACCTGCGCTAGTCCCGTCCCGGTATGCCGTTAGTTAAGTAACCTAACAGGTGCATAACGGAACATTACGGCGAATGCGGATGGCATAAGCGTACATGTTATTTTCGTTTCTTTTCTGTGATTGGCTTAAGGACTTAAATGATAGGATTACATTAATGTGATTAATGTAAAGAAAATAAACCTAAAAGATGTTGTAGAATCAAATTTTAAAATAAAAGGGTAGCTACAGTCTTGCATTGCATAGCGGTATATATGATATACCCTGCACCTTATTCGATGGGGAAAGAGCCGAGATCCCTTCACCGGGAGTGACCTCTTTAGCAAAACTGGCAGATGCTACAAAACTTGGTTTGGTCTTTGATTGCTTTTGGAGTTTTGCTTTGCACAGTGATATATATGATATATCCTGCACCTTATTGGATGAGGAAAGAGCCGAGATCCCTTCACCGGGAGTGACCTCTTTAGCAAAACTAATAAAAGCCTCAAAATCACTCCATTTCAAAACTTCACTTGATTCTACAACAATATCAAGTTCATTACGCAATAGGTTTTCAGAAAAACCTGTCGTAGCCTTCCGTCATTTCAGATAAGTCCTGCTTAGTATTCGTGCTGCGTTTGTTGACCTTGTCAAGGCGCAGTGTGCGGTAGCTGACCAGTATTTATCTGCTTATGCATATGATGCAGATTGGATTTGGGTAGTCGTACGGCCTTGTTGACCTTTTCAAGGGTCGTACGGGTGGGTTTAATTCAATCATGAAGTGACGGGTTGAACTTGACTTACGGTCTATGGTTTGTTGACCTTGTCAACGTCATAGATTGTTTGGGGCAAAATATTATCGGGAATTTTAAGTGTTGAAATTTGCAATGAGATTGCATACCTTCTATGAGATAGTTGGATCCCGATACCCACTGCGAGTAATTGTTACTCCTGGGAGAGTTTTACACAGGACAATTAGTCGATCAAGTAGGTGTCTAGAAAGGTATCAACGGGGTTACGCCTCTGGGAAAACGAGGTTTACTTTAATTAGGTCCTTGCGAAAGCACGGGGAACCTTCCTCAAAGTACCGACACTGGCCTGGCTGAAAGATCGGCGAAGTTGTAGGGTGTAATTAATCCCGGCTAGTCTTTCCTTTTAGGGTTTGAAGGAAGATTTGATAAAACTAGTGGGAGCCATCCTGATTAGATAAGATAATAACCAATCTGATCTTGCAAGAGCATACGCTAAAGTGTTTTCTTCTCTCTCTCTCTCCAGGTAGCGACCATGTCATGCCTTAATCAAGATAATAATATGGATGTATTGACTGAACCTGCAAGTTATACTGTGCTGGGGAACGTCGGTTCCGTTCTTTCTTATAAGAGTTATAAGACTGAACAGGGCATAGGGGAATACCAGGATTCCCATGCCACCCGAATGAAGAAAATACTTGTTGATGCATTTTCTTCGGGTGTGTTCGTTATAGAGAACTGTTTCTCCATGTGCCCTACGTCCTGGGTATTAGATACCGGGTCAGGATCCCATATATGTAATCAGTTACATGGGCTTAGAAAAGGTAGAGAACTTGGAGAAGGTGATAAAGACATAAGGGTTGGAAATGGTGCAATTGTTGCAGCTAAGACTGTTGGGGAATATCACCTTGCTTTACCAACTGGTAATACATTGATTCTGAACGAATGCTATTACATGCCGAACCTGATATGCAACATTATATCAGTTTCTTTGTTGAGTAAAGAGGGATATAATTTTGTATTATAGGATAATGCTATGAACATTTTCCGTAACCAAAAGTTGGTTGGATCAGGCACGTTGTGCAATGGCATTTATGTTCTAAATCAATCAACAATTCTGAGTATAACAAACACACACAAGAGGAAGAGTTCAGATCTGAACGAATCCTTCTTATGGCATTGTAGACTAGGTCACATCAATATGACACGACTTGCTAAGTTGCATAAAGATGGATTTTTGAAACCGTTCGAATTTTTATCTTATGACACTTGCCAGTCATGTCTCAAAGGCAAGATGACCAAAACTCCGTTTACGGGACACGGAGAAAGAGTTACCGAACTCTTGGGACTGATACATAGTGATGTATGCGGTCCCATGTCTACACATGCCATGGATGGTTCTTCGTACTTCATTACATTCACTGACGATCTCTCTAGATTCGGATATGTGTTCCTGATGAAACACAAATTAGAAGCTTTTGTGAAATTTAGAGAATATAAACAGGAAGTCGAGAACCAAACCGGAAAAAGTATTAAAATCCTTCGATCTGATCGAGGAGGTGAATACTTGAGCAATGAATTCCTGGACTTCCTAAAAGAGAATGGGATTCTCTCTCAGTTGACTCCTCCATATACACCATAACACAACGGTGTATCGGAACGAAGGAACCGCAACCTATTAGATATGGTGCGCTCTATGATGAGCACAGCTGAGTTACATATTTCCTTCTGGGGATATACGCTGGAGACAGCAGCATACCTATTGAATCAAGTTCCATCTAAATCTGTATCTACCACACCATATGAGATATGGAGTGGGAAGAGGCCATATCTTAAACGAGTTAAGATATGGGGTTGTCCGGCCTATGTCAAAAGACAAAATCCGGAAAAACTCGAGGCACGGTCAGTTCTTTGCAAGTTTGTGGGATATCCAAAGAACTCATATGGGTTTTTTTCTACCACAGTGAGGAACAAAAAGTGTTTGTTGCTCAACATGCCACCTTTTTAGAAAAGGAATTTCTTATAAAAGAAATTAGTGGCAAAGTGGTGGAGCTGGAAGAGGTTCCAGATACACAAACCGTAACTGAAGATTTAGTGGAACCAGAAGATTCAGTAGCTCCCAACGAACCTCAGCCTCTCTGCCGATCTAGTAGGGTTCCTCGCCAACCTGAGAGATACTACGGTTTTCTCATGGATGGTGGAAGCGAGGATTGCATCATGGAGGATGATGACCCAACTAGCTTCGAGCAGGCCATCACGAGTAGGGACTCAGTGAAATGGCTGGATGCAATGCGGTCCGAGATGGAATCCATGTACACCAACAAAGTATGGACTTTGGAAGTTGCTCCTGAAGGGGTAAAACCCATTGGGAGCAAGTGGATCTTCAAGAAAAAACTTGGTGTAGATGGGAAAGTGGAGACTTTCAAAGCTAAACTTGTTGCAAAGGGTTTTCGTCAAAGACCAGGTGTGGACTATGACGAAACCTTTTCTCCAGTGGTTATGCTTAAATCCATCCGAATCATGCTTGCCATCGCTGCATATCATGATTAAGAAATCTGGCAAATGGATGTTAAGACCGCCTTTCTAAACGGTGATTTAGAAGAGTGCGTGTACATGACTCAGCCAGAGGGCTTCGTAGATAGTGGGAGCAGCGGGAAGGTGTGCAAGCTGCTTAAATCCATTTATGGATTAAAGCAAGCATCGCGGAGTTGGAACATCTGCTTTGACGTCGTTATCAAAGAGTTTGATTTTGTCAAAAACGTAGATGAACCTTGTATCTACAAGAAGGTGGCAGAGAGTTAGGTTGTCTTCCTCGTATTGTACGTGGACGACATACTCTTGATAGGAAATGACATTCCTATGCTGCAATCGGTCAAGCTCTTCTTGTCATAAAGATTCTCAATGAAAGATCTTGGTGATGCCTCCTGCATATTGGGGATTAGGATTTATAGAGATAGATCCAAATGGATATTGGGATTGTCCCAATCCAGGTACATTGACACCATACTAAAGAGGTTTAGTATGGAAGAATCCAAGCGTAGGAACTTACCCACGATCTCTGGAGTCACTCTCTCCAAAGAGATGTCTCCCAAGACTGATTTGGAGAGAGCTCGCATGCAAGGGATACCCTATGCTTCAGCTGTAGGCTCTATCATGTACGCGATGCTATGTACCAGACCCGATGTAGCATACTTACTAAGTATAGTGAGCAGGTATCAAGCTGATCCTGGAGAGAGTCACTGGACAGCTGTGAAGAGCATTCTCAAGTACTTGCGAAGGACTAAAGAGATGCTCTTGGTGTATGGTAACGGAGAACTCCAAGTAGAGTCCTTTACCTATTCAAGCTTCCAGAGTGATAAGGACGACTCTAAGTCGCAGTCGGGATTTGTCTTTACCCTTTACTGAGGGGCGGTTAGCTGGAAGAGTTCCAAGCAGGAAACTGTGGAAGACTCGACGATGGAGACTGAATACATCGCTGCCAACGATGCTGCCAAAGAGGCTGTCTGGATCAAGAAGTTCATTACTGAACATGGAGTGGTTCCATCCTTTGAGCATCCAATACCTTTGTATTGCGATAACAATGGAGCGGTGGCTTTGGCCAAGGAACCCAGGTCCCATCAGCGATCCAGGCATATTCTGTGGCGGTATCACCTGATCCGGGAGATAGTTGATCGCGGGAGATCGAGGTCAGGAGGGTTGACACGAAGAACAACACAGCGGATCCACTCACGAAGGCCATTCCCCAGATACAGTTTGAGAGACTCTTCAGGATGCTCGGTATGCGATACTACAGCAGCTGGCCCTAGTGCAAGTGGGAGATTGTTACTTGTATGTATGCCCTAGAGGCCAGTATTGTATATATGATGTATATTATATTGGATGCTTGGACATATATAGAGATGACTTTCTTGCTCGATATGATAGTATGCTATCTGGTTGCTCTTTATCTTAACATGTATACTTGTCTCTTTATACTGTCTTATGGTTACATGTTGGTAAAGTCCTTAGGATATGTACTTGACTACCTGGGCTATGATGCGGATCTTACTAGTGGGGACATGGTAGTCCATAAGTACATCCTTCAAGGTCCCTAGTCGTGGGTGTATCGAGACGGGACATCATATACCAGTGTAGACTAGCGTATACGCTTCTCGACCCATGAGATGGGCGATGGATGATCCCATATCCATTGGTGTTTGACATCAGAGATGGTATACGGGTGCTCAGTGGAGACTGGGTACACTGGACAGACTCGCCGAGAACTCCCAGATGGTATTATACCTCACGTCAGATGGCAGTTCTCAGGTGACACTTGTGCAGGTTAGTCTGTAGACCCGAGATCGTTATAGAGTCTTGTGTGATTCCCACCGTGCTTTGATTTCCACCTTACCACGTCCATGAGGGCGTGCAAAACGGTGGTATTTGGGTACAGTCCCGAGTCACATGGAGGCAAGGAGCGATAGGAGGGCTTTCGTCTCTCCCGGTATTGGGGGTTGATGTTGCGCTGTGCTTGATTGGCCGTAACAGGAAAGTCCCTGGCCAGGGCTGATTCAGAGATTTGCTGGTAAGTTTTACCAGTAGTTTCTCGACCCGTTATGAGCCTCACATCGGCACGACTTATCAGTTATTGGGGTCTGACGTTTACCACCCCTAGACTTGATATGCGACATATCAGACGAGGAGACCGGACTGTACGGGAAGTGTTGCCGGTTGGCTCGACGGGAGTTGTAGCAGGTTCGATTTAGACTAATCCACGCCTTACGGGCGATAACATTAATTAGTCTCCATATACAATCCACGGGCAACCAAAAATAAAATAAACACACATGACACGAAGTGACCCTCTGGAGAAGGAGAAAGTTGTTACCACGATGCGGTAGCGTAATTAACTGCAGGGGCTTGTGCCTGCAGGGAAGAGCGTCCCCACAATAAAAAATCACTCAAATGAGGGGGAATCTGACGAAGTCTGCTACAACGGCCGCATCCGTCTAAACCTCTGATACACGGTGCCATAAATCAACTTGGCATCTTCGGAGAGGTGGACGGATAAAACCAAATAGCATCTGTCCCTAAATTCAGGAAAGACGTTTGTCTTCCCGGTTTTCGGCGGCGAACAGATTTTGGCACGACCTGTGGGACCTTTTTCTCTTTCCACTCCACACTTCGTGTGTCGTGTTCGCGAACGAATCACGGTTTAATGTGGTTGCCCCTAGATTCGATGTAATAAGATTTGGTGTCTTGCTCCCATGCAGAGAAAATGGCTTCCAACTGCACTAGCTGCAACAACAACTCCCACTCCGTCCTTTCCGGAGGAGTGACTTATGGGCCCCAAGCGGCCTCCATCTTCGCCATGCCATTGGAACAGGTGACTCAGGCCACCACTGGACTGTTCTTCGGGACCATGCTCCCACCAACAAGCTTCAGCACCCCAGTGCCATCGCAAGAAGCTCCAAAGAAGTCAGTCTTTGATCGGCTTGCAACTATCGCGGCCCCTCTTAATGGATCGCCCAAATCCAACGCCTCGGTCTTTAACAGATTGGGCCAAAACTCCAATGGGTTCGTGAAGAATTTCGCGATACTTGAGGGGGTTATCCCGGAACGGATAGCCATCACTGTTTCAGTAAATGAAATCATCGGAGATGCTTCTCCTATTAAGGGGCCAGTCTTCGCAAGACTGGCCATGCCAACTCCCGCTCCAGGCGAAGTCACCAAAGCCGTTACCCCTGCTCGAAAGTCTGCCTTCGACAGGTTGACCATCCCCTCTCAACGGAAATCAGTCTTTGAAAGGCTGACACAAACAGCGGTTTCTTATCAAAGCATGAAGCACGATGCAGCTGCCCCAACAGCAGAGGTGATCCCAGCCGCTCGACATGCTCGACGTCGCCACTAGCATCGAGTGAGGAAAGCTGGGGGTAGTTCCCTTTTGGTCTTACCCCACCAGCTCCAACGATGGAAGTTGATGCTGTTGTTCCAACTGGAAACAGCTTTGAATCACTTAACAGGGTACGCAGAAATTCGCCAACTACCGTGCTGAAAAAGTCTCCTCCGCCTGCTGAAAAGATCACAAAAGCGAAACCGGAGCAGCCCCCTCAGCGGTTGTCCTCTAAAATCTATAGGGTCTGGCGTGTTAGTTGTATGTATGCCCTAGAGGCCAGTATTGTACAGATGATGTATATTATATTGGATGCTTGGACATATATAGAGATGACTTTCTTGCTCGATATGATAGTATGCTATCTGGTTGCTCTTTATCTTAACATGTATACTTGTCTCTTTATACTGTCTTATGGTTACATGTTGGTAAAGCCCTTAGGATGTGTACTTGACAACCTGGACTATGATGCGGATTATACTAGTGGGGACATGGTAGTCCATAAGTACATCCTTCAAGGTCCCTAGTAGTGGGTGTATCGAGACGGGGCATCGATATACCAGTGTAGACTAGCGTATACGCTTCTCGACCCATAAGATGGGCGATGGATGATCCCATATCCATTGGTGTTTGACATCAGAGATGGTATACGGGTGCTCAGTGGAGACTGGATACACTGGACGGACTCGCCGAGAACTCCCAGATGGTATTATACCTCATGTTAAATGGCAGTTCTCAGGTGACACTTTTGCAGGTTAGTCTGTAGACCCGAGATCGTCATAGAGTCTTGTGTGATTCCCACCGTGCTTTGATTTCCACCTTACCACGTCCATGAGGGCGTGCAAAACGGTGGTTTTTGGGTACAGTCCCGAGTCACATGGAGGCAATGAGCGATAGGAGGTGTTTCGTTTCTCCCGGTATTGGGGGTTGATGTTGCGCTGTGCTCGATTGGCTGTAACAGGGAAGTCCCTGGCCAGGGCTGATTCAAAGATTTGCTGGTAAGTGTTACCAGTAGTTTCTCGACCCGTTATGAGCCTCACATCGGCACGACTTATCAGTTATTGGGGTCTGACGTTTACCACCCCTAGACTTGATATGCGACATATCAGACGAGGAGACCGGACTGTACGGGAAGTGTTGCCGGTTGGCTCGACGGGAGTTGTAGCAGGTTCGCTTGTTTTTTTCTGATCGCTCATTACCCGGGTGGCCGTTACGTTTAGCTGACCGCTTGCGGGTTGGTGGTGCTTGATATGACCATCACCCACTGCCGGCGTATTGACGAGTCTTAAAGTCCCACAAAGGAGTTACCTAGTCCAGGCGAAATGTTGTGGTGCGCGTATGCGATATGCGCATCGACCTGATTAAAATGCGCGTATAGGATACCGAACATTGATCGGGCGGCTTGCTTTTGGTGGGGTCATATTAGATATGGCCGGATTGATAAATCAAGTGTTGATTTATCATTTAACCATTTGTTTTCTCACTTGAAACCTTTTCTTGTTGATGATGGATGTATGCATGCATGTATGCTATCTTTCTTTTAGTTTCCTGCACATATGGATGTGCATGCATACATACATACATACACCATCTATCATGGTTGATTACACATGGAAAATGGTGGCAATATAAGACTCACACCATGGATAAATATATGGATTATTATTTGATTTTGTGTTTAAAACAAAATGGAAAAGGAAAGGATAATTCTTGACTTGCTTCTACATTCTTCTTTAACCTAACCATCCTCACCTACTCTTAACCTTGGATTAAACTTTCCTTCTATGTTTTAAACCTTAATTAAATAATAACTCAAACATTTAACCATGGTTTTACATGAGAAGAAATAAAATATATATAGATATATTTCATTTCTTTTCAATGGTTAATCTTTTCTCTTCTTCAAAAGAAAAGCCATCATCTTCCTCCTTCTTCTTCCTTTGCTCTCTAGTTTCTTCTAGTGAGCAAAACACACATCAAGAAAGGTTTTTGAAGTGAGAATTAGAACCACAACATCATTCTACACAAGTTTAGCCCACTTGTTTAGAGTGTTCTCTTCATTTCTCCTCTTGAAAAGTGAAGTTGCAAGCTTGGACTAGGAGCTTCGGGTGGATCATCGTGAATGCTAGAAGACTTTAAGAGAACCTTCCTCCGACACCCAAGAGGCCAAAGAGTCTAGCGAAGGGAGCTACAAAGGTTGTAGTCTCGAAACCCTAGTCATTATTGCCTTTAACTTTTAGAAACCCTAATTTTCTAGGATCGATCCCATGTATGCTTGCTTAGCACCATAAAAACTTGAACTTTGTGACATGTGAAGCTTCCAAACTCTACATAGGGTGCTAGGTAAACCTAACATGGCGAAGGGTCCAAGACTCTGTGATTAATCAAGACTACTCCCGCAAACCAAGGAAAATGAAGGTTCGGCAAGAGAAGGACCATCCTGTTGTACCACAGAAAGTATCATTTACTTGGGTGCCCGCTGCAACGGCCCCCTCTACTTCGACCGCCCACAAAAGAAGGCCGATGAAAATCCCCGTGTCCATGACAAAGCTCAGAGGCACTGAATCCAAACGCCCCAAGTCTGGAGGCATGGTGGTGCACACTATTTACATGGCTTCCGGGAAAGAGGATAGCCGAATTTCCACGGGCCATCGAACACTTACGCGGTCAGTCACTGAGGCTCAGGAGCAACAACAAAAAAAGCTCCAAGAGATGCTAATAGCCATGACCGTGCTCACTGGGCCAAAAGAAAGCCCGGAAACATCGTCGGAACAGCGTCAGGAGCAGAAAACCGGTGCCGAGTTCCTCCGAAGAATGCTCGGGAAGAAAGACAAAGAGGCCGCGGAACAAGTGGCCAACATAAAACAAATGGCGCTATTGTTCCAAGATATGGTGGGCATGATGATGCAGCTAGACCACCCAGCCGAAGATCCTCCGGTAATAATTGAAGACGACAGAGGGGAGACATCGAACCCTCTTCCAGCCTTTTCAGCCGCCAAGGAGGAAACATTCCCGAAAGCTGCGCTCGATGATTATATAGCTCAACAGATACGAGCCCATCAAGCGAGCGAAGCAGCCGACCAAATCGTCAAAACTGGGCGACCATACCCAAGTTGGTATGATCAGATTAAGTACCCGCCAGGATACACGATTCCTAAGTTCCACATATACAAGGGGACTGGAAATCCCCATCAACATGTCGCTCAGTTCAGGGCTCTCTGCGGCAATACTTTAGGTGACGATAAGCTGCTGCTTCGCCAATTCGTCTGCAGCTTAGCGGAGACGGCTTTCGAATGGTATTTAGAGCTTCCGAATGACTCCGTCAAAACGTTTACAGAAATAGAGTTGCTATTCACTCAGCGTTTCGCAAGCGCCAGTGAACTCACCCAATCACGGCGTTGATCAATGCCCGAGTGAAGTCAGGGGAGACATGGGTTCAGTATGCGATTCGGTGGCGCAACCTATGGTCGAAGTGCGAATAGCACATAGAAGAGGCTCCTGCAGTAGGCATGTTTATGGGAACCCTCGATCCGCAGACGACCATATTCCAATTCATGATGTTCTTCAAGCCGACCACCTTCCAGGCCTTAATTGATAAGCTGGCCCAAGTGGACCAGATGGGCCATAAGCTGTCCTCGTCGAAAACGGAGCTTCGAAACAAAAAAAGGGAAAGGGAAAGCAACCTTCGTCGCTAATGCTCAACAACAACCGAGTGGCCCAAGACCGGTTGTTTGCCAAAGCAACAAGCGGCAATCCCTCAATGAGAAGTTGAGACGTCCTTACTCATTTCCCCAGGAAAAAACAAGGAAACTGTTTGAACTGGCAGTGCGCAACGAGCTCATCACTCTACCGGAGTCGAGACACCCACCACAACCGAATGATGTCAACGATCCCAATTACTGCCCCTACCACCGAGCATTGGGCGATCCGATCGAAAACTGCTACATCTTCAAGAAAATGGGTTGAAGATCAATACCAACAAGGCAAGTTTGCGTTATCTGAAAACTGGAAGGTGAATCCACCACAACAGCACACTCCTAAAAGGGTGGACACGCCGGGGGCATCATGCTCATTCATAGAGGAAGCTCCATGGGAAGTAGTTCTTTCGGCAAAAATGAAAATAATGCTGAAGGATCTTCAAGCATGCCCCGCAATTAGGTGGAAAAGCCCGCTAGAGCCTGAGAGCATTCAGGGAATGCTAAAACAGCGCCCGACGCCGAGAATTGGTAGCGATGGTCAAAACGCTCAGGCCCAGCCGTTAAAGTCTTCAAAGAAGAAGAAGAAGCCCGTGAAGCCTGATGAAAAGCGCACGGACTTGCAAAAGCATATTGACAAGCTGGAGGAATACAACCAGAAGGCACAGACCCCAGTCACACTCCATGAGTTTCTCAACCATATCCTTGAAAATAGAGGCAATGACAATGACAAGGGAGACGACGCGTCAGAAAACCCCCGAATATTACGTGGCAAGTTGTCACATGATCTTGTAGGGTGTTTTTCGTCACCCCATTGAGATGGGAATACGCGCACGCGTCTCAGGCGTACTACAGATTCCCCCTGCCTAGGGTAGGCCAGGGTTTAATGATTATGGGGATCCGAATCTCCGGCAGCCGCGGACTAAGCTGCCGTTAATTACCCCTCGCCTTTGGGGCGAGGGAACCTTCGATTAACGGGTTAAACTGGTCATGCGAACTCAATGTGCAGTGTACGTGTGTTTTGTTTTGAAAGGGGGTTTTGGATATATCGGGAGCCACGCAGAGTTTTTACGGGTCGGTCCACAGGGATGTGAAAATTTCCTTTAAGTTCTTACGAGTTAATTCCAAATGGTGTTTGGATTTATAATTAAACCTAAAAATTGAAGTTGTATGAGACTAGGATTAGAAACTTGCTAGGATTAGGTCTAGGGAAAATTTGGTAAATAAAGATCTACATCTCTTTCCATTGCTATTAATTAAATGCATCATATTAGAGTTATGGTAAATATTAACAAAGGGGATTAGGATGATTGGGAAGATTGATTCTTCCTCTAGATCCTTGTCCTTCCTTTCTTAATCTTCACCCTAACCTCCATGGAAAACCTTAATATCCGGGCCTTTAGACTACGGAATCACCGTTACCTTGCGGGTAAAAGTGCCGTAGGGAGCGGAATAGAAAGGTATGCATGGAGTTCTAATGTTCATAAAAGTTTTAGCAACGAAAAGAGATGAGAGATCTTCATCTCTCAAATCCTTCCCTATTCCTAACCCTAACAAGCGAGGAAACTACTCGCTCATTGAGGGGATGAAAGAAAACAAGAATTTGTTAAAGAAAGAAGACATCGATTGCAAGTTAATAAAAACTAAACTAATTTAAACTAAGGCGAGAAAATAAGAGCAGATATGAAAAACTAAAATTATTGCAAGGAAAATAACCTACTTACTTTTGATGCACTCTAACTTCAAGAAAACAGAATTTTATTCATGAGTAGAGGCATAAGAAAATACAAGGTCTTGGGTTCTATTTATAGGACATAGAAACCCTAGGTTTACAACTGCACCGCATGTCTAAAGTTACAAATATACCCCTAGAAAATCTTTCCACAGCCGCCAAGGAGTTATGGTAAAAATTTATGCGCACTAGGGCTTAAGGTAGCCGCGGAACCGCGGCATGGGTGCGCTTGGGCCGCGGTTCCGCGGCCCAATGATGAGGTCAGCTGATGGGCTTTTCTGGGCTTGGTTTGGATCTTCTGGTCTTCTTATTTCTTTATTTCTTTTTCCACTTGGGCTTCTGCAGTGATTCCAGAACTCCAGTGAACACTTTGCGATGGATCTTTTAACCGTCTTTCTTGCAAATTTGGATCTTGCGTCGCCTTGTTGATGGTGAACCGTTCTTCTGCCGGGCTTTACTAAGATCTTCCTATTTGTTGGTCAAAACTCCTTCTTTTGTGTCGTCTTTTGTGTTTTTCACTGTTTTCGCTCCCAGAACCTGTAACCTGTAACATGTAGCAGACATGGGTCAAAAGCACCTGTTTTTATTGTAAAATGCATAAGAATGGGGAATACAAAATGCAATATTATGTTGTGAACAAATACCCCCAAACTTATCTTTTGCTCGCCCTCGAGCAAACTTATTATTTAAATAAAAATCTAACCTTGCCGCACTTTTGCAGGGAAACGCGATTGCACTGAGCTCGTGCAACAAGCCGTTAAACCTCTAGGTGTCCCTAGTAGGAGGAGTGTTGTCTCCTGAGGGTTTTCAGCGGATACTACCCACAAAATCCTATCAACTTGGTTTCTCGACATTTAGGTTTTTTTAACAAGGAATTCTATTATCGTCGACCCGCAAATTATCCATCCATATTCTTCACACTTCCTCATTATTTAACTTAAGATTACATATATCCTGTAGAATTACCTAGCTTTCGGCATTTCTTAAGTTTTCCTTCTAGAGTTCCATCTCCACTTAGGAATTTCTATCAACTCTATTAAAGACACAAGTTCTATTCTTCATTCCTTTCTCTTATCTAAACTCTAATCACATATCCCCACGTGTGTGTAAGTATCACCCCTACACTTGGAAATTCAAATCAAGCAATCGTACCCCCGTCCATTGTCCAAAGCACTAGTGAAATTTCGCTTTCACATCCTTCATGCGATTGTTAATACTTCTTGAGGTACCAAAAACCGATTACAAGATGCGTTAGCGTTTTAAAGCGTACTTCCTAGTTTTGCAACACCCAAGGCTTTTAGCAGTGGCTCCCAAACCAGTTGGTCTAAGGCACTAGGTGATGAAGCACCCTCGCTAAATATTTTTCTATTTTTACAGCCTTAAGTAATCACAAAAACCAGTGTCCATTTTTTTTCTTCTATCCACCCCTTTTTTTTCTTTTTCATTGTGCTAAGGACTTTAGACAAGAGTATTTCAAGGTCTCTTCTACTAATCCAAGTTTTAAGGTGCGTGTTTGTGCATTTTGTAGGGTACATGTTTTCAGAATCTAGACTTAAGCTAGGAACTATTTTTCAAACTTATACTCTAATAAAAGTTTTAATACTTTTCCTTCGTTTCGACTTAGCCCAAGAACTGAACCCAAAATTTGCCTATTTCTAAATAACCTACAAAGACATATGCTTTCCACAGTCAAACTCTAAGGAAGGTTATTTTTAGGGTTTTTAATTTACTAAGTCTAAGATTTAGTTTTTCCTAGCCAGTTAACCTATTTATCAAACTCAAGTCAATTAACCAGAATTGAATACATTAATTTTTATAATTTTTGAATTTTTTCAATTTTTATGGGTTTTTCTGTTTTCTAATTTTTTTTTTTTTCAAATTTTTCAAATTTTTATGATTTTTATAAAAATGCAATGCAGAAATTAAATATGCAAAAAGGGAAAAATATATACAATATGCTATGCAAAAGATAACTATATACACTACCCTCTCCCCCAAACTTGAGCAAAGCAGTGCCCTCACTGCCCGGCCCCACGTCGCGCTCGTGAACGTGAACGTGATCTTTCCCCTCTAGCCAAAAGTGTTTGGATCCCCCTCTCAATTTCCGTCAACCGACGGTCGTGATCTCGTGCGGTCGCGCGAAACTCATCCCTCAAAGAATCAATCCCTCGCACTGCCCTCCGCATCAATTGCGCATGCTCTTGGGGGGTTAGCTCTTCCCCGCTCGAAGTCGAGCTCGAGCTCGGGGTGTGTGCAGGTACATGTTCTGCCGGTTCTGTCCGTGTCCAAATATCCGTTAGTCTAGAGTAGGACGACGAGACGCCCTCTAAAAGTGGTCGGACCGGGGTACCGTCTATCAAATATGAGTCAAATTCCTCGGCTGGGAGGAAATAACGGCAGAGTTGGGTAACTAGCATGGGGCATGGGTATACAGGACCTCGTTTCCCCGAGCCTATAGAGTGGAGCAAAACCGTACACATGTCGAACCTAGGATTTTTCGTCATTAGAGTGTGGACGACATGTAACGAAGGGGTGAAAAAGGTCGTGTTGTGAGAACTTCCAAAAATATTGTTTTGTGCCCACCGGCACACAGTTAAAACATTTGCGAAAAGGGTCCGTGCTTGGATACCCTTACGCGGCTCTCGTGCATAGTTATTACCCATTAAAGGCATATAGTCTTCAAAGTGCAGTGGGTGGTCATGTGCAGGGACACGCGGTATGAGTGTAACCTCGTGTATCATGTCCCTATCGATGCGAATTTCTTGAGTTCCCCAATTCAATTTAATGTATCCGAAGTTGTATAGACTATTTTCCTCCATTGATTCATAAAATAGAGTAACGAGTTCAGGTAGGGCAAATGCAGATCCGTGATTGTAGAGGAGGAAATTCCAGCCCCGTTGTGCGATTTCGTGTGGGAAATAACTACCATAAATCTCATGTGCAAACACAGGGGAAAAGTCCCTTTCAAATTGGAATTTATGTGCCATATAGATGTGTGCAGGAAAATATATGTAATAACAGAGAGGAAAGACACAGATGTACCTCTCCTGAAAATTTCAGGGGGTGAAGCTTCAGATACGCGGCGGATCAGCGGCTGGAGGCGGCGGATGCGGCGGTTGCACGGCGGGTTGGCGGCGGCACGGCGAAAATCTTCTGGAACAGATCGGTGGCGGCGCTAGGGTTTTAAGGAGAATGAAAGAATTAGGGTAAAATGACAGGAGGGGTCGGGTACCTTTAAATAGGGGGGAAATGGTGATTTGCAAAAAACTCCCTCTAAAGCGAGGGTTTTATTAGTAAATTCAGCTATTAATCTGCAAAATTGCAATTAGGTCCAAAATTTTTATTTTTATTTTATTTTTATTTTTTTTTCTTTCATTTTTTATGGTATTTTGGAAATATATATTTACAAATTATATACACACCCCCAAACTTATTTGAAATACTGTTTTGGAAAAAAAAAATGAAATTTGGGGGTGAAAGTGGAGGAAAATTACTCAGTGTAGATCGGCTCCTGTAAAAGCAGGAGCTCCTCAGAATGGTTCGCTGAGAAGAACGGTTTCAAACGATATCCATTTACTTTGAATAAAGCACCGTCTTCTGGATTCTCAAGATCAACCGCACCGTGCGGATAAACGGTGCGGACTACAAAAGGTCCTTTCCATCGGGACCGGAGCTTGCACCGTGCGGATAAACGGTTTAAATGTCTTTCGCAAAAGGTTTTTATCATGAAATACCTTAACTCGATTCTTAGCAATCACGGCATTATCATATGCCTCATCCCGCAGCTCCTCCAATTCGTTCAATTGCAGCTTTCGATTGCTGCCCGCATCTCCTAAAGATAGATTCAGCTCTTTAATGGCCCAAAATGCCTTGTGCTCAATTTCTACAGGAAGGTGGCAAGCCTTCCCGTAAACAAGCCGGTAAGGAGACATGCCGAGATCGGTCTTGTATGCAGTACGGAAAGCCCATAGTGCATCGATCAATTTTAGCGACCAATCTTTACGGTTTTTAGAAACCGTTTTCTCCAAGATTTGCTTAATTTGTCGATTTGAGGTCTCGGCTTGCCCACATGTTTGGGGATGGTATGGCGTTGACAGCTTATGGGTGATAGAGTATTTGCGCATTAGGGACTCAAAAGTTCTATTGCAAAAGTGAGAACCATTATCACTTATTATTGCGCGAGGGTGCCCAAATCGAGAAAAGATGTGTTCTTTTAGAAATCGAACGACAACCTTGTTATCATTCGTTCGACTAGGCACAGCCTCGACCCATTTTGAAACATAGTCAACAACCAAAAGAATATTCACATTTCCAAAAGAGTTAGGAAATGGTCCCATGAAGTCTATACCCCAAACATCAAAAATGTCTACAACCAAAATCGGTTGGAGCGGCATTTCGTTTCTCCGCGATATCCGGCCCAAGTGTTGGCACCGGGAGCAAGTTTTGCAGTATTCGAATGCATCTTTGAAGAGTCGTGGCCAATAGAAACCACACTGCAAAACTTTCTCGGCTGTCTTCTTTGGGCCAAAGTGCCCGCCACATGCTTGATCGTGGCAAAAAGACAGCACACTCTTAACCTCATTTTCAGGTACACACCGGCGAATGATTTGGTCGGAACAATATTTAAAAAGATAAGGTTCATCCCAGTAAAAATGCTTTACTTGGGACAAAAATCGTAGTTTGTCTTGTTTCGACCAATCGTTAGGTATCAAGCCGGTGGCTAAGTAGTTTACAATATCGGCGAACCATGGTTCGCAAGAAACGGTCAAGAGTTGCTCATCGGGGAAAGCATCAGTGATAGGCAGTTCAAGTGTAGGCGAAGAAGGAAGTCGTGAAAGGTGATCGGCCACTACATTTTCACATCCCTTTTTGTCCCTTATAACAAGGTCAAATTCTTGCAGCAAAAGGATCCAACGTATTAGCCTAGACTTAGCATCCTTCTTCGCAAAAAGGTGGCGAAGAGCTGAGTGATCCGTGTACACTATAACTGGAGAGCCGATTAAATAAGGCCGAAATTTTTCAAGTGCAAACACAACCGCTAAAAACTCTTTTTCTGTTGTTGTGTAGTTTAATTGGGCCTCATTTAATGTTCGGCTAGCGTAGTAAATTACATGCGGCATCTTGTTAATGTGCTGTCCAAGAACAGCACCAATGGCAAAATCTGATGCGTCGCACATAATTTCAAAAGGGTGCGTCCAGTCTGGAGATGAAAGGATGGGCGCAGAAATGAGTGAGTGTTTCAAAGACTCGAACGCTTTCATGCAAGTTGAGTCAAAAACAAAAGTAGTGTCCTTGGCCAACAAGAGAGTCAAGGGTCTAGCAATCTTGCTAAAGTCCTTGATGAACCGTCTATAAAAACCGGCATGGCCAAGGAAAGCTCGGATATCTTTGACGCATTTAGGAGGAGGAAGATTAGAAATGACTTCGATTTTAGCTCTATCAACCTCTATGCCGTTTTGCGAGATCACATGTCCTAAGACAATGCCTTCTCGTACCTTAAAGTGGCATTTCTCCCAATTCAAAGTCAAGTTCTTTTCCCTACAGCGGGTGAGAACTGCGTCAAGATGTCGTAAACACTCATCGAAGGAGTCACCAAAAATGGAGAAATCATCCATAAAGATTTCCAAAAACTTCTCCACCATGTCCGAAAAGATCCCCATCATACACCGCTGAAATGTAGCGGGTGCATTGCATAACCCAAAGGGCATGCGACGATAAGCAAAAGTGCCAAATGGACAAGTAAATGTAGTCTTGTCTTGATCCTCTTTGGCTATGGGGACTTGATTATAACCGGAATAGCCATCTAAAATGCAGTAGAATTTGTGCCCCGCCAATCGTTCTAGCATTTGGTCAATGAATGGTAAAGGAAAGTGGTCCTTCCTTGTCGCGGCATTGAGTTTTCGGTAGTCGATGCAAACTCGCCACCCAGTTTGGGTGCGAGTAGGAATTAACTCATTTGCCTCATTGGTGATGACCGTGATGCCCGATTTCTTTGGCACGACATGAATGGGGCTAACCCATTGGCTATCCGAGATAGGGTAAATGATACCGCTATCAAGACACTTAACAATCTCCTTCTTGACCGCCTCTTTCATGATGGGGTTGAGGCGTCTTTGTGGATCCCTTGCCGGCTTGGCATCATCCATCAAGTGTATATGATGTTCGACTATGAGGGGACTAATCCCCTTGATGTCTGCCATAGACCAGCCGAAAGCTTGCCGATTATTGTATAAGACCGTTAAAAGAGCCTTCTCTTGCTCAAGAGCTAGAAAGGCCGATATGATAACTGGTAAGGTCTCATTTTCACCTAGATAAGCATATTTTAGGTGCGACGGCAAAAGCTTTAGCTTGAGTTTAGGTGGTGAAACAATAGATGGTAGCAATGGGGTAACTGTTTCAAACTCGAAGGATTCCATCAAAGGTTCAAATTGAGTGTACGCTACCGAGTCGGATGGTTCAACTAACTCATCCGCAAAAGCAAAAGACTCAAACTCGGGTGGAGAGTCTTCAAGATCATCAACAAAGGTGAAACACTCATAATCTTTGTCCGTCGTGAAAGCTGTGTCGGATTCTAGGAGGAACACACTAGTGGCGTCAATATTACTGTGATCAAACATGAAATTCTCGAACTCACAGTCCTCCTCCGCGATCTCATCGATCGAGCACACATCAAGTACGCTAGAATTAGGCTCGCAAGGCTGACTTCCTAACTTGAAAATGTTAAGTTCAACCGTCATCTTGCCAAAAGATAGATTCATTGAACCATTACGACAGTTGATTACCGCGTTAGAAGTCGCGAGGAAAGGTCGACCAAGTATCACCGGAATTTGATTACGGGGGTTAGCGACAGGCTGTGTATCCATAACAATAAAGTCTACGGGGAAAATGAAATCCCCTACTCTAATTAACACATCCTCCAACTCTCCCCTAGGGTGAGTGATTGAACGGTCAGCCATTTGGAGAGTGTAATGAGTAGGCTTGAGCTCTCCAACGCCTAATTGTTCGTACACCGAATAGGGTAGCAAATTGACACTAGCACCAAGATCTAATAGTGCTCTATTGATGGTCTTGATCGAAATAGTAGGACAGCCGGGGTCCTTGTGCTTTGGGGGTAAAGAATTGACAAGAGCATCACTAACAGCACTAGCCACGAAAACTTTCTTTGGTACTTGTGACTTCCTCTTTTTGGTGCATAAGTCCTTTAAGATTTTTGCATATGAAGGAACTTGTTGGATTGCATCCAAAAGAGGGATATTTATGCTAACCTGTTTGAACAACTCTACAATCTTCTCCATCTGTGGAGTTGGTTTATTGGATCTCAACCGATTTGGAAAAGGAACATTTTGAAAGGTTGTTGAGTCCAATTTTTGTGGATCAGATTATTGAGTTGGAACGGAACCCCGTGTAGATGTGTTCGTGTTGTGAGGAGAGGGTCCGTTCGAGCTAGAAGAAGTAGAGCCATGTGAAGGATGGAGAATAGGCTCTAACGAAGAAGAAGAGGAAGATGAAGAACCACCGGCAGAGGTGTCATGGTGAGTACCCATATTGTTTTGCAGCACTTTTCCGGATCTCAACGTAGTCACAGCATTCACGTTATGATTCTGCTGTCCATGTGCAACATATGCGTGACCGGGATTTGGAAGTGGTTGAGACGGAAGTTTTCCTTTCTCTCGCTCTTTCAATGCTGCGTTGAGTTGTGCAATTTGTGCCTCAATAGCTTTGATGCTTTGATCATGTGAGGCACTGTTCTGCACCAAAGATTGAACAGAAGTCTCTATCCTAGCTGTGGACTGTGCAGATTGCTTTAGGAATGCTTCTAGACTTCTTTCGAGCGAGCTAACAGCATTTTGAGGGGGAACAAAATTGTTGGGCACAAAATTGTTCATCTGATTAGGGTAAGGTTGCTGTTGGGGAGGCTGCTGAAATTGAGCTTGTGGAGGTGCTTGTTGTTGTTGTGGAGGAGGAGCTCTTTGAAAATTGTTGTTTCCTTGGACTTGTTGATTTTGGTTCCAAGTGAAATTAGGGTGGCTCTTCCAACCCGGATTGTATGTCGAAGAGTATGGATCATTTCTTTGTCATTGCTGAAAGGCAGCATTGACTTGATCTTGTCCTTGAGTGGATGCAGTGTAAGGACACTCTTCAGTGAGATGTGATGGATCCGAACAACAAGCACAAACAGTTCGTGGAGGCACAATAGGGGCAGGAGAAGGTGCTGAGATTTTGGTCTCAAGCGCTTCTAGTTTTTTCGTAAGAGCGGCCATCTCGGCCTTCATAGCAATTGACATCTCTACTTGATGTATGCCTGCCCTAGGTTGACCAATAGAAGAAGATGATGATGTGGTCTTGGTGCTCTCCCACTGAATCGTTTGCTCACTAAGATCCTCAAGAAACTGCCACGCTTCCTCACTAGATTTGGACAGAAAGTGACCTTGACTAATGGTTTCTAGCAACTGCTTCGTTGCCGGGTTCAATCCCTCGTATAATGTTTGGCAAAGTTGCCATCTTTCGATTCCATGGTGAGGGCATTGAACGAGAAGGTCTTTGAATCTTTCAAAACATTTCCAAAATGGTTCGGCAGGAAGCTGTGAAAATTGTATAATTTCATTACGGATTTTAGCAGTTTTGTGATGAGGATAGAACTTTTTAAGAAAAGCTTTCACAAACTCGTCCCAATTTCTAATTGAGTGTGATGCGGTGCTGTATAGCCACTTCTCGGCTAGGTCACATAAGGTGAAAGGAATGACCCTTAGCCTTATAGCGTCATCACTTAATTGGGTAGTTTTCATCATGGCGCAAACGTTTTGGAATTTGTTGATAAAGATATATGCATCTTCGGATTCCAAACCATGAAACTTAGGCAGCATGTTGATGAAGTGGGGTTTGATCTCAAAGTTGTCCCCATTAGCCGGTGGGAGGGAAAGACAAGTAGGAAGGGCGGTGCGGACGGGGTAGAAAAGATCCTGGAGCGCGACTTGTGCGGGCGCTTCGACAGGAGGAAGATTCGGGTTATTCGCACCTGGCGGAGGTGGAATCCTTCCCGTCTGTAAGGTGTTGTTAGGATCGTATCCCGACATACCTTCGAAAGAATGTGATGGTGAAAGTGAAGAAGTGGACAAGATTTCGACTTCGGAGTCGAAAGGTTCGTCGGTCGGTACCAACGAAACACGGACTAATCGGGCGCTAGGGTCCCTAGTCCAACCGGACATACACTAAAAGGGTTAGTGTAGTCGAAAGATGAAAGACAGAATGTGAAGGCAAGAAAACGTCAATGAGAAGAAGTGGTGTAAGTGAGTGCAAAGATTCTTTAGCGACAAGTTGCAAGTTTTGAAAAGATTTTCCTTTTTCTTATTAAGTGAGCTTTTGCACAAAGATTTTGAAAAGAGACTAGTGACACAACTGCAATTAACCACACATGCACAATCAGGCCTAAGTCTAGGGTCACCTAGGTCAGCTAGACAGCTCCTAACTGTTCCAAAGGGCTAGAGATAGGACCTCAAACCGCCTCTTCACGGACAAGTACGGCCAGGTAAGTGGGAAGGAACCACCACTACAGTGGGCCTAATTAAAAACTACTAGCCTAGTCACCCAATGTCGGTTAGGATAAACGGCCGATGCCTATACTAGTCCTCTATCCTATTGAGCTCGACGTCCTTAGGGCTGAGTCTAATATTTTTTAAATTAAAAGTGGTCAATGCAAATGCTTTAAGTGATTTCTGGGGTCCTGGGAAGGGTGATGAAATCCCCACCCAATCTGATTTGGTCAAAAGCCCCTTAAAGTCAGATTAAAGTATGCAAAGCAGTAAATCACTTGCAATCAATTTGCTTTTTAGCGCGGCGCAAAGAATCCTGCAGAAAATCAATTATTGGAAGGGGGAAGAAGATTTTTAGCGCAAAGAATCCTGCAGAAGATTTGACAGAAGATATATGGGGATTTGCAGAGGGGAGAACAAGGAAACAAACAGTGCAATTTTTGCACAGAGATCTCCACAGGGAGACGCGGATCCGCCGCAGATGACACGTATAGGCCGCGTTTCCGCGGTTGGAGGGAGAGATCGTGCTCTGAAAAAAATCGTACGGCTCTTCTGTAGCAATCTACCTCTGTTCTGATGTACCTTTTCCTGATTCTCCTTCTGTATTGTTTCAGATCCGTCAATCCTGCAAAGATCCACAAAGAAAACCCTTCAAACAATAAAAGATGATAAATTTTTTTATTTTTGGAATTTTCAGATTTTTATGATTTTTTTTAGATTTTATATTAACCCGAAATTACAAAAAGAAAATTTTACGCCATCCCGGGCAACGGCGCCATTTGATTAAGAGAGGTTTTGTCGATCAAAAATATTTACCGCAATCAAGAACGGCGTCGCTTGAAGCTAGCCGGTGAATACGGGTCGGTCCACAGGGATGTGAAAATTTCCTTTAAGTTCTTACGAGTTAATTCCAAATGGTGTTTGGATTTATAATTAAACCTAAAAATTGAAGTTGTATGAGACTAGGATTAGAAACTTGCTAGGATTAGGTCTAGGGAAAATTTGGTAAATAAAGATCTACATCTCTTTCCATTGCTATTAATTAAATGCATCATATTAGAGTTATGGTAAATATTAACAAAGGGGATTAGGATGATTGCGAAGATTGATTCTTCCTCTAGACCCTTGTCCTTCCTTTCTTAATCTTCACCCTAACCTCCATGGAAAACCTTAACATCCGGGCCTTTAGACTACGGAATCACCGTTACCTTGCGGGTAAAAGTGCCGTAGGGAGCGGAATAGAAAGGTATGCATGGAGTTCTAATGTTCATAAAAGTTTTAGCAACGAAAAGAGATGAGAGATCTTCATCTCTCAAATCCTTCCCTATTCCTAACCCTAACAAGCGAGGAAACTACTCGCTCATTGAGGGGATGAAAGAAAACAAGAATTTGTTAAAGAAAGAAGACATCGATTGCAAGTTAATAAAAACTAAATTAATTTAAACTAAGGCGAGAAAATAAGAGCAGATATGAAAAACTAAAATTATTGCAAGGGAAATAACCTACTTACTTTTGATGCACTATAACTTCAAGAAAACAGAATTTTATTCATGAGTAGAGGCATAAGAAAATACATGGTCTTGGGTTCTATTTATAGGACATAGAAACCCTAGGTTTACAATTGCACCGCATGTCTAAAGTTACAAATATACCCCTAGAAAATCTTTCCACAGCCGCCAAGGAGTTATGGTAAAAATTTATGCGCACTAGGGCTTAAGGTAGCCGCGGAACCGCGGCATGGGTGCGCTTGGGCCGCGGTTCCGCGGCCCAATGATGAGGTCAGCTGATGGGCTTTTCTGGGCTTGGTTTGGATCTTCTGGTCTTCTTATTTCTTTATTTCTTTTTCCACTTGGGCTTCTGCAGTGATTCCAGAACTTCAGTGAACACTTTGCGATGGATCTTTTAACCGTCTTTCTTGCAAATTTGGATCTTGCGTCGCCTTGTTGATGGTGAACCGTTCTTCTGCCGGGCTTTACTAAGATCTTCCTATTTGTTGGTCAAAACTCCTTCTTTTGTGTCGTCTTTTGTGTTTTTCACTGTTTTCGCTCCCAGAACCTGTAACCTGTAACATGTAGCAGACATGGGTCAAAAGCACCTGTTTTTATTGTAAAATGCATAAGAATGGGGAATACAAAATGCAATATTATGTTGTGAACAGGCACTCTACGCTTGAGCGCTGCGCGCTTGAGTGCAAGCGCGTCATGTGTCGGTACGCGGGCGCTCTGCGCTTGAGCGCCGGCGAGAATAAAAGGCTTTTAGCCTAAACAAAATTTCTCCGAAGAGAAATCAGAGAGGAGTTGGACTCCTAAGTGTTTTTCTTTGGGTTTAGTGAAAGGGGTTCTTCTTCTTCCTCCTCTGTTGGCTGGATCTTGAAGATCAAGAGATGTGAAATCTCAAAATCTCTCCTTTTTGGGATCTAAAGACAGATCCAAGTTCCCCTTTATGGGTTTGGTGGTGAAAAACTATTTTGTTTTTGAAAGGGAAGAGTAAAACTCTTGATTAATTCAGAAGAAAGAAGAAGGTTTGAGACCTTTAGAAAAGGGGAAGAAATACAAACCCTAGGTTTTTTTTGAGAGAATGAAAAGTGTATATTTTATACATCATCATTTTGCCTTATATAGGCTTACATATTTACATATAGCCCCTTGGCCTTTACAAAAATGGCATTTTTGTCATCCCATGGTTCATGTGCCATTTCATTTTTACACATAAGCCATGGGCTTACAAAATATTGGCTTTATGCCCATTTTGTTTACATTCATGCATAAAAAATTACATAAAAATTATTTATGACATGATTTCGTTGTTGGCATGGGAAGGCTGGCCGCGGGCTCGACTTGGGCATGGGCCCGCTTGACCTGGGGTTGGACCCACCTAGCTTGGGGGGTTGACCTTGACTTTGACTCGGTCAACCGGGGTGTAAATTTTTACCCCAACAAATTGCCCCCCATCAATAAATGCACACCGCACATGTGGGTCCTGTGCATGGAATTGATGGATCTTCTTTCACGTGGAGGCGACTTGCTTTGGTTCCCACTTTTTGGGATGCACTGCCCTTTTTACGACGTGGACGGTCAACGCTTGACGCGTCTCCGAGACGGAGTGTTCGTGGTAGACGTTTCCCTGGCCCGGAGCGATCTGGTTCCTGCTTTGTAGGAAGCCTGCACTGCCCTTTTTACGACCTGGACGGTCGACGCTCTGATCCGGAGCGATTTGGGTTCCCAATTTGCGGGAGCCTGCACTGCCCTTTTTGTGACATAGACGGTCGACGCTCTGTTACGAAGCGATTTGGGTTCCCAATTTGCGGGAGCCTGCACTGCCCTTTTTGCGACATAGACGGTCGACGCTCTGATCCGGAGCGATTTGGGTTCCCAATTTGCGGGAGCCTGCACTGCCCTTTTTGCGACATAGACGGTCGACGCTCTGTTACGAAGCGATTTGGGTTCCCAATTTGCGGGAGCCTGCACTGCCCTTTTTGCGACATAGACGGTCGACGCTCTGATCCGGAGCGATTTGGGTTCCTAATTTGCGGGAGCCTGCACTGCCCTTTTTGCCACATAGACGGTCGGCGCTATGTTACGAAGCGATTTGGGTTCCTAATTTGCGGGAGCCTGCACTGCCCTTTTTGCGACATAGACGGTCGATGCTCTGATCCGGAGCGATTTGGGTTCCCAATTTGCAGGAGCCTGCACTGCCCTTTTTGCGACATAGACGGTCGACGCTCTGATCCGGAGCGATTTGGGTTCCCAATTTGCGGGAGCCTGCACTGCCCTTTTTGCGACATAGACGGTCGACGCTCTGTTACGAAGCGATTTGGGTTCCTAATTTGCGGGAGCCTGCACTGCCCTTTTTGCGACATAGACGGTCGACGCTCTGATCCGGAGCGATTTGGGTTCCCAATTTGCGGGAGCATGCACTACCCTTTTTGCGACATAGACGGTCGACGCTCTATTACGAAGCGATTTGGGTTCCCAATTTGCGGGAGCCTGCACTGCCCTTTTTATGACATAGACGGTCGACGCTCTGATCCGGAGCGATTTGGGTTCCCAATTTGCGGGAGCCTGCACTTCCCTTTGTTAGTGTATATGCCCTAGAGGCCATTACTGTATCATACTAGTTTGTATATTACTTGATGGAAGCTTGGGATATTCACAGTTGTATATACAATCTTGCTCGAAATGGTAGTATGCTACTTGGTTTGTCTCTACTTTAATATGTGCATGTGTTTCTTTTAGCATATTGCTGATATACATATTAGTAGAGCCCTCAGGATCTTTGCTTGATTACCAGCGTTGTGATGGCGCTCACACTCGTGGGAGCTGGGTGATCTATAAGCACATCCTTATACAGGTCTCTAGTCATTGGACTATCGAGACAGGGCATCGATACTCTGGAGTAGACTAGCGTATGCGCTTCTCATCCTAACGTGGGAGACGGTCTGTCTCACAGCCATCAGTACGTCGTACTTGAGATAGTATGTGGGTGCTCGTTAGGTTACGAGTACACTGGACAGGACTCGTCGGGGACTGTTGGTTGGTATTATACCTATCGTCAGTTATCAGTTCCCAGGTGACATGAGTACAGCTTAGTCCGTTGACTTGACACTGTCACTTCACCTCGAGTGTGTTCCCACTGCACTTTGATTACTACCCTACCACGGCTCAAAGGAGTCGTGCAAACAGGTAGTTTTTGGGTGCAGTCCTGAAGCACTTGGAGGCAGTGACGGTTAGACAGGATTCGTCTCTCCCGGTATTGGGGGTTGACATCGCGCTGTGTCCAGGAGAGCCATTACACGAGTAGTCTCTGGCCAGGGAAAGCGAGATATACTGGTAGGTTTCCAGTGTTATGTCAGGGTGTTCTGGACTACACTCCGACACGACTTGTACCGCTATTAGGGGACTGACGTTTCACCACCCCCCTAGGCCCGCCATGCGATGTATCAGACGAACAGACCGGACTGTACGGAGATTGTCACATACAGGCTCAGTAGGAGTTCAGATGGGGTTCACCTCGTCAGTCTTCTTATCGACATCTACCTGGGGACCGTTATGTACAGCTAGTGCCGCTTGCGGTCTGTGGTTAAACCCACTGCCAGCGTAGTGTCGAGTCTTTAGAGTCCCACATAGAGAGCTATTCGCCTTTAGGCAAAATGAGTAGAGGTCGCATGGTTTTGCGACAGGGTTCGTTCACATCCGCGCACTTGTGCACGTTTGCTGTCCGGACAGCTTATACTAGCGGGGTTTGGTTTAAGCCGGATCCTAGTATATGATTTGGGATTGGTTTTTCTCATTGTATTCGTGTTCCTCGGATCACGAATACGGGTGCGTATGCACAGTTGCTTGAGACAGAGGGAGAGGACTTTGATTAGGGTTAATAACCATTGTCATTTTATTAACCCTAATGATTATGTGTGTGTTATGGTTAATTGATATTAGTTTAATAATTGTGCATGGTTATGGTTGTTGACCATTTGACCTATCTTGACTTGTTGACCTTGTTGACACTTTGACCATCATCATTTCATTCGGAAGATGCTCTTTGATCCTTGCAATTTGCATTAAAAATGAAATGATAATGGTCATATCTTGATTAACCATGACAATTATCTAGCTAATTATCTAATTAAATAATTCACACATATATGTGAGAATGGTTTATTTTATTCTCATTCTATCATTCACATTCTCTCTCTTGTTCTTCCTCTCCCTCAAGCTCCCCCCTCTCATGTGTTGAGAAATACTTGAGCTTGAGAAAAACCCTCTCTTGATAATCTCTACTCTCATCTAGGGTTCAAGGATTAACACTTCTTGCACCCTAGTTACTTCTAGCTTGGAGTTGAAGCCAAAGGTCGAGGCTTTCGGATGGATCTTTCTTCGACGTGAGAAGACGACTAAGGTGACCTCCTTCCACCACTCCAAGGAGCAAGGAGAGAAGGACATAAAGCCCAAGGTATAACCTTTCTAGCACTTAGCTAGTTTCTAGTTAGCTTTAGCTTGTTTTTGTTTAGCAAAGATCCTTCATAGTCTAGTCCATGTTGCCTAAGTTCATAAAAATTCGATTTTTATTCCGTTTTCCGCCTCCCCGCAAGTACCGGGGTGGGCAACGTGGACTTACAGTGGTATCAGAGCCTAACTAAACATAAACTAGCTAGGTAGTAAAGTGTATGGAAGTTCGACCCAAAAAAAATCGAAAAACCGAGTTTTCAAAACCCTAAGTTTCTGTTAAAATTTTTTCTGTTAAAAATAAAATTTGTTATACTCCAAAAATCATCTCAGGGTTTTGTGAAGAAAGCCACCAAAAACGATCCAGTGATTCGACCAAAGAGCCGCATTTCCGCGGCCATCTTGGCTCTTCACTGGGTCGAGTTTGGTGCAGTGTATTTCTGGCTAGGTTTTAGGATTTTTAAGATGGTTTATATGTGCCCAGATTTTCCAGAATAGAAATTTGTTTTTGGGGGCCTATAAATCCGTATTTTTTTCCGAACTTCAATACACTTTGACTAAAAGGTTATATC
This sequence comes from Agapanthus africanus, assembly GCA_030015575.1. Taxonomy (NCBI): domain Eukaryota; kingdom Viridiplantae; phylum Streptophyta; class Magnoliopsida; order Asparagales; family Amaryllidaceae; genus Agapanthus; species Agapanthus africanus. The sequence goes on from JASDDO010000010.1 coordinate 337,996,818, forward strand.
TGTGATGTTTATATGTATTGAACATAGGCTAATCGCTATATGTCGATTAGTCGGGGTTATACATATCTGTGATCTGTGATTGATGATGGTTTGTGTATATGAATGGGTTGGATTGTCGCGGGTGAATAGCCGGGGTGGATGTGAGATGAGTGTTGCTTTTTCTTTCATTCATTGTAACAAGTAAATTGATGTAATATTATTATTTGTATGGCCGCACAACCGGGTCGGGGTTGTAGCCGTCATTGTATAATTTTTTTTACTGTTTTTGCTCCTAGGATAGACCCATGGAGGGGGTGCACAAACTATCGGGTATCTCGAAGTGCCGAGTGGCCTACTCACGGTGGTGAGGGAGGTTGCTTCGCTTCGGGTACTTGGCGGGTAGTTTGCCGCACCCGTAAGGGTCTTGGGTGGGGTATTGGCTATTCACCGCGACCGTGTAATCCACTTTTCGTTGCAGGCTCGAACGGATTGCGGATTCCTTGTATATCCAATGTATTCATCTGTGATCTGTAATGTCTATCATTGCTATATATTTATATATGATAACTATTTAGGCGTTTCTTATGTTTTACAACCGCGCTAGCCCAGCCCCCGCTCTGTCGTTAGTTAAGTAACCTAACGGGTGATGACGGGGCCCCGTGGCGAATGCGAATGGCATAAGCGTACGTTATATTTTGGTTGTTTTCTGCAATGGTAGGATTAAATGATGGGACGCATTAAAAGAACTAATGCAAGAAAATAAACTAAGTAAAATTCGATTGGAACACTTTGAAAACCACTCGGTTCTTTTCAAAACTAAACTTTTAAACGCGGAGCTTGAACCACTCCTTTTAAAAGCTATCTCGTTCCATCGATTATATCAAGTTCACTACGTTCATGGTTTCGCCAAAACCATCCGTAGCCCTCCATCATTTCAGTTAAATATTCTGTAGTATTCAAGCTATGTATTTTGACCTCACGCCAAGGCATAGTGATTGGTAGCTGCTGGATATTTATCTGTTGCATAGATAGAATGCGTTGGTTTGAGACAGTCGTACTGCCATTTTGGCCTACGTCAAGGGTAGGTACGGGTGGGTTCAAATTAACCAGGATAATGACGGGAAGAACTTGACATGTGACTTATGACATTTTGACCTCACGCCAAGGTCATAAGAGCATGGGGCAAAAATCCACATCGGGAGTTTCATAAGTACTGAAACTTGCTAGCGCTGCATACCATTTGGAGTGTGATAATTCTGGTAGGATTCCTTCGGTTTTATCACGCGATGATATTTGGATCCCGATCCTACTGTGAGTATATGCTACTCCTCGGGAAAACTCTCACTTAACGATCAATGCTATAAACTTAGTAGGTGTCTAGAAAGGTGTTAGCGGGGCTACGCCCACAGGGAAAAAAGGTTACTTAATTAAGGAACTTCGCAAAAGCGTTGGAAAACCTCCCTCGAAGTACCGACACTGGCCTGGCTGAACGGTTAAGCAAGTATTGTACGGTGAGATTGATCCTGACTAATCCTTTCTTTACGGTTTGAGAAGGGATTCGAGAGACAGTGGGAGACATCCAGTTTAGACAAACTAAAAACCACTCTAAACTTGCAAGAGCATCATGCTAAAGTGTTTCTTTTCTCTCTCCTAATTGCAGCGACCATTCAACATGACCGGACTTAAGTTATTACTAGATAAAAACATATTGACAGGGCCAAACTACAAAGATTGGCTCAGGAATGTCAAGATGGCAATCACTTACGACAAGTTGGGGTATGTCCTTACCACCAAAGCTCCCCCTGTCCCAGGTCCGAAAACCAGTGTCGCGGATAGGGAAATCCGTAAGACATGGGAAATAGATTGCGCGAAGGCCAAATGCCTCGTACTTGCCTCGATGGACAACGAACATCAGAGGAGGCACGAGAATATGGACCTAGAGTCCATATTTCTTCATACAAAAGAACTGTATGGAAAGCAGTCTCGTATCGCAAGATACGAAGTGTCGAAGAAGTTTTTTCGGTAAGGTTGGCCGTCGGATCATCGGTAGCGGAACACGTGCTTAAGATGATTGGCTACATTGAGGAGCTCGCGGACCTTGGGACCACGTTGGAGAATGAACTCTATACTGATTTGATTCTCCAGTCCCTTCCTTCCACTTACGCCCAGTTTATTCTTAACTTCAACATGCAAGGAAAGGAGGTTGAACTTTCCGAGCTTCTGAACATGTTGAGGAGTGCTGAGGGCACCCTACAGAAGGGTAGGGAGACATCCACTTTGTTTGTAGGAGGATCTTCCTCTTGTAGGTCCAGGGCGAAAGCCAAGGGCAAGAAGAAGAAAGCCCCCGCCAAACCAAGAGGCGGTGTCGGTAAAGTGGATACGAAGGGAAAAGGAAAAGCAACAAAGATAGCGGGAAAGCTGGTGGGGAAGGAAGAATGCTTCTATTGTCATAAAAGTGGTCACTGGAAACAGGATTGCAAGGCTTGGAAGGCCAGAACACAGGATTTGAAGCGAGTTGCAGCTTCAGCTTCAGGTGTGTATGTTATTGAAAACTTTCTATCAATAAACTCTATATCCTGGGTATTGGATACCGGATCAGGATCTCATATCTGTAATTCTTTGCAGGCGTTGAGAAAGCGTAGAGTTTTGAAGGCAGGTGACATGACCCTCAGAGTTGCAAACGGTGCTAGCATGGATGCTGAGGCCGTGGGGGACTATCACCTGGGATTGTCGGATGGACACTTTTTGGTTTTGCGTAGTTGTTATTATGTACCAAACGCAACCTGTAATATCATTTCTGTATCTTTATTATCTAAAGAAGGTTATGAATTTGCATTTGTAAGTAATGTAGTGAACATTCACCTTAATCAAGTTTTGATTGGGTCAGGTACATTGAACAACGTTATATACGTATTAAACCAGCCACAGATTTTCAATGTACAGAATACACACAAAAGAAAGTCTCCAGAAATTGATAAAACTTTCTTATGGCATTGTAGACTGGGTCACATCAATGAGAGAAGGTTGACTAAGTTACATGCAGAAGGATATTTGGATTCGTTCGAATATCAATCGTATGCAACTTGTCAATCCTGTCTCAAAGGAAAGATGACAAAGACTCCGTTCACTGGACACGGAGTAAGAGCGAGTGAGCTCTTGGGACTCGTACACAGCGACGTGTGCGGTCCAATGTCTACACATGCGCGAAGCGGTTATTCTTACTTCATTACTTTTACGGATGATTTCTCAAGGTTCGGACATGTCTTCTTGATGAAGCATAAATCCGAAGCTTTTGAAAAGTTCCAGGAATATAAGAATGAAGTAGAAAAACAAACAGGCAAAAGTATCAAGGCACTGAGATCTGATCGAGGTGGTGAATACTTGAGTGCCGAGTTCCTGGGTTACTTAAAAGAGAATGGAATTCTCTCTCAGCTTACTCCTCCATACACTCCGCAACATAACGGTGTATCGGAGAGACGGAACTGAACTCTATTGGATATGGTACGGTCCATGATGAGTAACGCTGAGTTACCGCGATCATTCTGGGGATATGCGCTAGAAACAGCTGCATACCTTTTGAACCGTGTTCCCACTAAGACCGTGCCTACCACACCATATGAGTTATGGAGTGGGAAGAAACCCTATCTTCAATACCTGAAGATTTGGGGATGTCCAGCTTATGTCAAAAAGCAGCATACGGACAAGCTCGAGGCACGCTCAGTATTGTGCAAGTTTGTGGGATACCCAAAGAACTCCAGGGGGTATCTTTTCTATTACGCAGAGGAACAAAAAGTCCTTGTTTCTCGTAATGCCTATTTTCTGGAACACCAGTTCATAGAAAAAGAAATAAGTGGGAGCGCAATAGAACTGGAAGAAATTCTAGAACCACAAGCTATTACTGAAAGCTTAGTAGAACCAGAGGGTTCGAAAGATCAGGACATTCCCACGCCACTCCGCAGGAGTAGTAGGCAGTCTCATCCGCCCGAGAGATACTACAGTTTTCTCATTGACGGGGATAGAGGATTGCATCATAGACTTTGATTAGCCTACTAGCTTCCAGCAAGCTATTCAGAGCATCGACTCGGTAAAATGGCTGGATGCAATGCGGACCGAAATGGAGTCGATGTACACCAACAAAGTATGGACGTTGGACATTGCTCCAGATGGGGTAAAACCCGTAGGATGCAAGTGGATCTTCAAAAGGAAGATTGGTGTAGATGGACAGGTTGAGACCTATAAAGCTAGGCTGGTAGCAAAGGGTTTTCGTCAGCGACCTGGTTTGGACTATGACGAAACCTTTTCTCCAGTAGCTATGCTGAAATCCATTCGGATCCTTCTTGCCATTGCTGTTTTCCACGATTATGAAATTTGGCAAATGGATGTAAAGACCGCTTTTCTAAATGGACATTTATAGGAGTGTGTCTATATGGAACGGCCAGAGGGTTTCATTCAGAGTGGGAGCAGCAGAAAGGTGTGCAAGTTGGTTTAGTCCATTTATGGACTAAAGCAGGCATCGCAGAGTTGGAACATCTATTTTGATGAGACGGTCAAGGAATTTGGCTTTATCAAAAATCCAGATGAACCATGCATCTATTATAGATTTGTAGCGAGAACTGTAGTATTCCTCGTTTTATACGTGGATGACATTCTCTTAATAGGAAATGACATTCCTATGCTACAATCTGTCAAGGGGTTCTTGTCACACAGGTTCTCCATGAAAGACCTGGGTGATGCCTCATACATTCTGGGTATCCGGATTTACCGTGACAGATCCAAGAGGATATTAGGACTTTCGCAGTCCAGGTACATCGACACCATACTGAAGAGATTCAGTATGAAAGATTCCAAGCGCGGTAGTCTACCGGCTTGTCACGGGATCACCCTCTCCAAAGAGATGTCTCCCAAGACTGATTTGGAGAGGGATCGCATGTCTATTATACCCTACGCTTCTGCGGTAGGCTCTATAATGTATGCGATATTGTGTACCAGACCGGATGTGGCTTATGCACTGAGTGTGGTAAGCAGGTATCAGTCAAACCCTGGGGAGAAACATTGGATAGCAGTAAAGAACATTCTCAAGTACCTGAGAAGGACTAAGGAGATGTTCTTGGTGTATGGCGGAAAAGACCTGTAGATTGAGGCCTTTGCTGACTCCAGCTTCCAGAGTGACAAGGATGATTCCAACTCCATGTCGGGTTTTGTCTTTACCCTCAATGGAGGGGCGGTGTGTTGGAAGAGCTCCAAATAGGAAACCGTTGCTGACTCGATTATGGAAGCGGAATACATCGCTGCATCTGATGCCGCAAAATAAGCTGTCTGGATGAGGAAGTTCTTGAAAGAACTTCAGGTGGTTCCGTCCATTGTTGACCCAATACCTCTGTATTGCGACAACAACGGGGCTATAGCTTTAGCGAAGGAACCCAGGTCCCATCAGAAATCTAGACACATCTTGAGGCGGTATCACCTGATCAGGGAGATCGTGGATCGCCAGGAGATCGAGGTTCGGAGGGTTGCTTCAGAAGATAACACAGCAGATCCATTCAACAAGGCCTTGCCCCAGACTCAGTTCGAGCGGCTGATCGAGATGATAGGTCTTCGATACGCCAGTACATGGCCTTAGTGCAAGTGGGAGATTGTTAGTGTATATGCCCTAGAGGCCATTACTGTATCATACTAGTTTGTATATTACTTGATGGAAGCTTGGGATATTCACAGTTGTATATACAATCTTGCTCGAAATGGTAGTATGCTACTTGGTTTGTCTCTACTTTAATATGTGCATGTGTTTCTTTTAGCATATTGCTGATATACATATTAGTAGAGCCCTTAGGATCTTTGCTTGATTACCTGCGTTGTGATGGCGCTCACACTCGTGGGAGCTGGGTGATCTATAAGCACATCCTTATACAGGTCCCTAGTCGTTGGACTATCGAGACAGGGCATCGATACTCCGGAGTAGACTAGCGTATGCGCTTCTCATCCCAGCGTGGGAGACGGTCTGTCCCATAGCCGTCAGTACGTCGTACTTGAGATAGTATGCGGGTGCTCGTTAGGTTACGAGTACACTGGACAGGACTCGTCGGGGACTGTTGGTTGGTATTATACCTATCGTCAGTTATCAGTTCCCAGGTGACATGAGTACAACTTAGTCCGTTGACTTGACACTGTCACTTCGCCTCGAGTGTGTTCCCATTGCACTTTGATTACTACCCTACCACGGCTCAAAGGAGTCGTGCAAACAGGTAGTTTTTGGGTGCAGTCCCGAAGCACTTGGAGGCAGTGACGGTTAGACAGGATTCGTCTCTCCCGGTATTAGGGGTTGACATCGAGCTGTGTCCAGGAGAGCCATTACACGAGTAGTCCCTGGCCAGGGCAAGCAAGATATACTGGTAGGTTTCCAGTGTTATCTCTGTTAGTTATATGTATGCCCTAGAGGCCATTACTGTACATTGGATGTATATTGTAGTGGATGCTGGGACATATATAGGGAGGACTTTCTTGCTCGACATGATAGTATGCTATCTGGTTACAGTTTACCTTAACGTGTATACTGATTGTCTCTCTGTTACATGTTGGTAAAGCCCTTAGGATGTGTACTTGACTACCTGGACTATGATGCGGATCATACTAGTGGGGACATGGTAGTCCATAAGTACATCCTTCAAGGTCCCTAGTCGTGGGTGTATCGAGACGGGGCATCGATATACCAGAGTAGACTAGCGTATACCTTCTCGACCCATACAGATGGGCGATGGATGATCCCATATCCATTGGTGTTTGACATCAGAGATGATATACGGGTGTTCAGTGGAGACTGGGTACACTGGACGGACTCGCCGAGAACTCCCAGATGGTATTATACCTTACGTCAGATGGCAGTTCTCTGGTGACACGGTACAGAGTAGTCTGTTGACCCGAGATCGTCATAGAGTCTTGTGTGGTTCCCACTGTGCTTTGATTTCCACCTTACCACGTCCAAAAGGGCGTGTAAAACGGTGGTTTTTGGGTACAGTCCCGAATCACATGGAGGCAATGAGCGATAGGAGGGGATTCGTCTCTCCCGGTATAGGGAGTTGATGTTGCGCTGTGTTCGATTGGCTATAACCGGAAATCCCTGGCCAGGGTTGCTGAGATTTACTGGTAAGTGTTACCAGTAGTTTCTCGAATTGTTATAGACCTCACATCGACACGATTTATCGAGCTATTGGGGTCTGACGTTTACCACCCCTAGGCGAGATATGCGACATATCAGACGACGAGACCGGACTGTACGGTAAGTGTTACTGGTTGGATTCACAGGAGTGTGAGCGGGCTTGCTCGTCGATCTTCTGATCGCTCAATACCCGGGTGGCCGCTACGTTTAGCAGACCGCTTGTGGCTTGTGGGTGTTTGATATGATCATCATCTGCTGCCGGCGTATTGACGAGTCTTTAGAGTCCTACACAGAGCTTTCCTGGCTCAAGCAAAACGAAATAGGAGCGCATATGAGATATGTGCGGGATCGAGAATAATACCAGTATGTGATACCGTATTCTATTCTCGCGATGAATGTGTCGAATGGTTGTATGTGATATAACCTAGTTATCGAATCGAGGATTGATTCGATAAATCGATACATTGTATACTAGTCGGTTGTGTGCGACATGACCGGATCATTGAATCAAGTGTTGATTTAATGATTTAATGCATAATTATATATTTGATATATTACTTTGCATTAATTAGTATTGGTTCACTTTAAATGGATTTTCTCACTTGAAGTTCACAAGTTGTATATGTGATATACTTTTGTGCACTTGATTGTATCATGTTTGATGATACATGCTTACTTGAGTTTGTGTAAAGTTTAAACCTTGGTTATGTAAATGGTTAGGGTTTTGTTTAATTTATTTATTCATTTATTGATTTGTTTATTTCATTTTGGCAAAAGGAAAATGGTGGCTAATTTTGTTTCTTTGTTGAAGTTTCATGAAGCTTTGAAAAAGTCCACCATTTTTGTTTTATGCCTAACCTAACCATTCACCTAACTATAGTTTGCTCTCTACACATAACCATGGTTGGTTTATGATAAGTATTCTATGATTTTATATTTTAAAGAATAACTTATCATAATTCTATCATCTTCTTCTTCAAAGAAAAAGCTTGCTACCAACAATGGTATCTTGAGCATAAGTGTGAGAAATCCAATTCTAAAGTGAACCCACTTCCTATTTCTTCATCCTCTACCTCTTTCCAAGTAGTAGAGTGTGTTTTCTTCACAAGTTTCATGACTTGGTGAAGTGGGAGCTTGATCTTGTGATGCCTCGACGTAGATCATCTTCGGCACGAAGCCGACGACCTTGCCCTCCCATTTCTCCGATGAAGCCGACGCTAGAGCCCGGGTTTCCATTTGGACAGCGAGGAGACTTCATTACGGAGCTATGGAGGTGAAGGACCAGATCTACAAAGGTTGTATTTCCGTTCTCTTAGTAAAGTAGTTTACTAGTTCTAGTTTCGCCTAAATATCTAGTTAACGATCCGTAGTCTAGGGTTTCTCGGCACCGTAAAATTTAAAATTGGCATGGTTGATTCCTTGTGAGACCTCATTTGTGTACCTAGGAGCCCTACAGTGGTATCAGAGCCTAGCTAGAGCCTTAGGCGAAGGTAGACGAAGTTTGAAACCCGATCGACCCGAAACCCTAAAATCAAAGTGCTCTCTGGACTTTTTCTAAAAAGTGGGTTTTTTCCAGATTAAAAACTCTTAAAAAATACAGCAGGGAATTCTAAGAATTACAGTGCAAAATTTTTCCCATGATCTATTAAAGGAGCGGCGGAACCACGGCAGAAGCATGGCTTCTGCGGCGGTTCCGCGGCCAAAAGATGACATCATCATCCCCTGTTTGCACAGGAACTCCTATTTTATTATGCTGGATTTTCTGGGAATTTTTAATATTTATTCAAGAGTTGAATTTTCTGGGGTTATTTTGGGGATTTGGTGTTTCGATCGAAGTATCAGATTTTGTCTATGTGGATTTCCGGATAATTTTAGAATATGTTAAAAAGTTCAACCGGATATAAATACCCAACTTTTCCCCTGTCGGGAAATTTACATGTGTTGGATTTTTCCGTGGTTTAAAGACGTTCTAAGTAGTGCAAGTAACGCGATGGACCCTCTAGAAGACAACAAACCTTAACTCGATTATGTAACCGTCTTGAACTGCCCTTTGAACCTTAGGGTTTGGGGCAGTACGGCGTGCCACATGTGAGGCGTTGGCTTGACCCTTCTACGGCTGGACCGTTGGTACTGAGGCATGAACTGAATGTTTTTAAACTTATTTCATGTGTTGATCTACTTTGGGAAAACTTGGGTGTTTGATTGTTCGATCGGAAAGTTTAACATTTTCTAATTATCTGGAATGTGATACAATAATTGGAATTCACAAACAGTTATGAGATAACTGAATGAATGTTATAAATCTAGCGGTTTAGTCTCACTTGATCGGTTGCCACGGAGTTTTGATATGATCAAAAGTCCGTCGCAATCACGTAGCGTACGCGGATACTCGCCGGGTAAACTTAACAGACAGCCTCATTCCATAGCCCCGACCAGGTGACTGTAGGAGAACCCCGTCGCCGAAAGTATCCGTTCGGGTGCTCGCGGCTGCGGTGTTCCGCCTTGGTGCACTTCGTCGACGGTATCGGGGGTGCGGCCGTCTACTGAAGTTTGCGACGAGTATTCGATCAGGATGTCGGGAATCTTGTTGAATTATCCGACTTGATATTGAAAAGTGTTTTCGATATTGAGACTAAAATGCGGGGTTTATAATTGTTAGGCATGCGATGTCTAAGGAATTCATTTGGTCAGGCATGCGATGTCTGAGGTGGTTGCGGATTCCAACTGTTGTAGTTTTACACTTTCTTTTCTGTGACCGTAAGTGTAATATGTGATATCTCCAGTTTCGTTGCTATATGTCAACGACAATTGGGATGCGCATATTTACTTACGTTGATGACATGTGATGTTATGTGTTGCTGGATATGTCATATTGGATCGTCGCGTTTGAATAGCCGGGTTTTTTTTATGTGAGATGAGTGTTTTTCATTTTCATTCATGTAAAAACTTGTATGTAATACTCTTTTATTGGGGCACTTCCAGGTTGCGGAAGATGTCACCTTTTGTATATTATTTACTTTTCCGCACTAGGATAGACCTAAGGAGGGGAGCACAAGTAACCGGGTTCTAGAGTCCAGTGGGAGACCAACTCGAGGAGTCGAGTCCGGGTCTCCTAACTCCAGAATTGGTAGGGTTGCTTGCCGCTCTCGTAGGGGTCTTGGGGTGTGGGTTTGGCTATTCATCGCGACCGTAGAATCCGTGTTTTATACTGGCTCGTATTGAAAACACGGACGTCCTAGTATATCCAATATTTCATATGTTTCTTCTGCTGCGATATCTGTGATGTGATTATGTGTTGTTGTGTGATAGATACAGTATATAGTATATATGATATATTATATAGACGTTACTTATGTTTTACACCCGCGCTAGCCCTGCCCCGCTCTGCCGTTAGTTACCTAACCTAACGGTGCACGAGGGGACATCGAGGCGAATGCGGATGGCATAAGTGTACGTCGTATTTATCTGTGATGTTTAGGTACTTAAATGATGGGACTTCATTAATGAGATTAATGAAATAAAAGAAACCTATGATGTTGTAGAATCAAATTCAAAAAAATAAAACAGGTAGCTACAGTTCTTGCTTTGCACAGCGGTATATATGATATATCCTACACCTTATTCGATAAGGAAAGGACCGAGATCCCTTCACCGGGAGTGACTCCTTTAGCAATAACTGGCAGATGCTACACACTTGGTTTGTCTTTGATTTCTTTTAAGTGATTTTGCTTTGCACAGTGATATATATGATATATCCCGCACCTCATTCGACGAGGAAAGAACAGACGATCCCTTCACCGGGAGTGACTCCTTTAGCAAAACTAGAAAAGCCTCAAAAACACTCCATTTTAAAAATCATTTGATTCTACAACGATATCAAGTTCATTACGCAATAGGTTTTCAGAAAAACCTGTCGTAGCCCTCCGTCATTTCAGATAAGTGGTAATTAGTATTCGTGCTACGTTTGTTGGCCTGCGTCAAGGCGTAGTGTGCGGTAGCTAACTAGTATTTATCTGCTTATGCATATAATGCAGATTGGATTAGGGTAGTCGTGCGACTTTGTTGGCCTGCGTCAAGGGTCGTGTGGGTGGGTTTAATTCAATCATGAAATGACGGGTTGAACTTGACTAGCGCACTATGGTTTGTTAGCCTGCGTCAAGGTCATAGGACGCTAGGGGTAAAATTATTGGGAATTTCAAGTGTTGAAATTTGCAATGAGATTGCATACCTCCTATGAGATAGTTGGATCCCAATACCCGCTGCGAGTAAGAGTTACTCCTGGGAGAGTTTTATACATTACAATTAGCCGATCAAGTAGGTGTCTAGAAAGGTGTCAACGGGGTTACGCCTCTGGGAAAATGAGGTTTACATTAATTAGGTCGTGCGAAAGCACGGGGGACCTCCCTCAAAGTACCGACACTGGCCTGGCTGAAAGATTGGCGAACTTGTAGTGTGTAATTAATCCCGGCTAGTCTTTCCTTTTAGGGTTTGAAGGAAGATTTGATAAAAAGCAGTGGGAGCCATCCTGATTAGATAAAATAATAACCAATCTATTCTTGCAAGTGCGCACGCTGAGTGTTTTCTTCTCTCTCTCTCCTGGTAGCGACCATATCATGCCTTAATCAAGATAATAATACGGATAATTGACCGAACCCGCTTGTTATACTGGGCTGGGGAACGTTGGTCCCGCTCCAACTTATAATTGTTATAAGATAGAGCAGGAAATTGGGGAATACCAGAATTCCCGTGCCGCCCAAACGAAGAGAGTGCATGCTGATGCATCATCTTCGGGTGTGTTCGTTACACAGAACTGTTTCTCAGTATCCTCTACGTCCTGGGTATTAGATACCGAATCAGGATCCCGCAAATGTAATCTGTTACATGGGCTACAGACAGGTAGAAAACTGAGAACGGGTGATAAGTTTCATGAGGCAGAAAACGAGGCAAGTGTTGCAGCCAAGTCTGTCGGTCACTGTCACTCTGTATTACCAATACATTGATTCTGAACGAATGTTATTAGATACCGAACCTGATATACAAAATCATATTAGTCTCTTTATTAGTAAAGAAATGATAAAATTTTGTATTGTTGGATAATGTTTTGAACATTTCCTATATCAAAAGTTGATCGTTTCAGGCACGTTATCTAAAAGCATTGATGTTGTAAATCAAACTACAGTTCTTAGTATATGGAACACACACAAGAGGAAGAGTTCAGAATTGAACGATTCCTTCTTGAGGTATTGTAGACTAGGTCAGATCAATGTGACCCGACTAGCCTGAGTTACATAAAGATGCATATTTAAATTAGTTTGAATTTACATCTTGTGAAACTCGCCAGTCATGTCACAAAGATAAGATGACCATAGCCCTGTTTATTGGAAACAGAGAAAGAGTTAGTAAACTCTTGGGATGATACATGTTGATGTATGTAAGGTCCCCTGTCTACACATGCCAGGACTGGTTCTTTATACTTCATTACGTTCTCTGATAATCTCTCAAGATTCAGTCATATGTTCCTGTTGAAACATGAGTCCGAACCTTTTGAGATATTCACAGAATATAAGCGAGAAGTAGAGAACCAGAATACGGGTATAAGTATTATGTCCTTTGATGTGATCAAGGAGGAGAATACTTGAACACGGAATTCCTGAACTATTCTAATGGAGAATGAGATTCTCTCTCAGGATTACTCCTCCGAATACACCATTGCACGATGGTATATCGGGGCAGAGCAGATACACCCTATTTGATATGGTGTGCTCTATGATGAGTACTACTGAGTTACCTATTTCCTTTTGGGAGTTATGCGTTTGAGAAGCTGCATACCTATTGAATAGGGTTCGAATCAAATCAATTGCCTACCATTTCATATATGATATAGAAAGGGAAGAGCCCATTTCTTAAGTTAGTTAAGATTTGGGGTTGTCCGGCCTATGTCTAAAAGCAAAATCCGGACAAGCTCGATGCAAGGTCTGTTATGTAGAACTGGAAATGTTCCAGCTATAAAAACTGCAGCTGATGATTTGGTAGAACCGAAGGATTCAATAGAAACCAACGAACCTCAGCCTATCCGCCGATCTAGTAGGGTTCCTTACCCACCTGAGAGATACTTCGGTTGCTCTATGACAGTGGGAGCGAGGATTGTGTCATGAGATGATGACCCAACCAGTTTCGAGCTGGCCATCAAGAGTAAGACTCTGTAAGAATGGCTGGATGTTTATTGATCTGAGATGGAATCCTTATACACCAACAAAGTATGGACTTTGGTTGCTATATCTGAAGGGTTAAATCCCCATCAGGAGCAAGTATATCTTGAGAAGATTACTTGGTGTAGATGGAAAAGTTGAGACTTTCAAAGCTAGACTTGTTAAAGGTTTTCGTCATCGACCAGGAGTGGATAATGATGAAACCTTTTCAGTGCCTATGCTTAAGTCCATCCAGATCCTACTTGCCACGGCTACATACCATGACTACGATATCTGGTGGTTGGGTGTCTTGACTGCTTTTCTAAATGATGATTTGGAAGAAAGCGTCTATATGTACACAGCCAGAGGGCTTCGTAGACAGTGGGAGCAGCGGAAACGTGTGCAAGATGTTTTATAGGATAAAGCAGACATCGTAGAGTTGGAACGTCTGTTTTGATGAAGTAGTCAAAGAGTTTGACATCATCAAAATGGTAGATGAACCTTGTATAAACAAAAAGGTAGTAGGGAGTATGGTGACGATCCTCGTAGAGTACGTGGATGACATACTCTTGATAGGGAAGGAGTTTCCTATGTTACGCTCGATCAATCTCCGCTTATCACAATGATTCTCCACATAGGATCAAAGTGATACCTACTAAATCCTGGATTTTGGATCTATGAGATAGATCTAATTGGATGTTAGGATACTCACTAGTTGTAGTGAGATGGTATCAATCGATCCTGTGGAGAATCACTGGAAAGGTTCCAGGCTGATAAAGACGACTGAGTGTCAGTCACAGGCATTGTCTTTACCCTCAGTAAAGAGACGGTATGTTGGAAGAGTTCCAAGCTAGATACCGTGGCATACTAGACAATAAAGGCTGGATACATCGCTACTTAAGATGCTACCGAAGAGGCTGTTTGGGTGTATATTGGTTCATGAGATGAACTACGTTCCTACCATTGTGAGACAATGGAGTTGTGGCTTATGCCAAGGAACGCAGGTCCCATCAGTGATCCAGACATATTCTAAGGCAGTATCACCTGATCATGGAGATGGTTGATCTCCAGGGGATCGAGGTCAGGAGAGTAGACTCAGAGGACAACACGGCGAATCCACTCGCGAAGGCCTATTCCCAGAGGGAGACTTTTATGGGATGGTTGAGTATGAGATACTACAACCACTGCTATCAAATGGCCCTAGTGCAAGTGGGAGATTGTTAGTTATATATATGCCCTAGAGGTCATTACTGTACATTGGATGTATATTGTAGTGGATGCTGGGACATATATAGGGAGGACTTTCTTGCTCGACATGATAGTATGCTATCTGGTTACAATTTACCTTAACGTGTATACTGATTGTCTCTCTGTTACATGTTGGTAAAGCCCTTAGGATGTGTACTTGACTACCTGGACTATGATGCGGATCATACTAGTGGGGACATGGTAGTCCATAAGTACATCCTTCAAGGTCCCTAGTCGTGGATGTATCGAGACGGGGCATCGATATACCAGAGTAGACTAGCGTATACCTTCTCGACCAATACCGATGGGCGATGGATGATCCCATATCCATTGGTGTTTGACATCAGAGATGATATACAGGTGTTCAGTGGAGACTGGGTATACTGGACGGACTCGCCGAGAACTCCCAGATGGTATTATACCTTACGTCAGATGGCAGTTCTCTGGTGACACTGGTACAGAGTAGTCTGTTGACCCGAGATCGTCATAGAGTCTTGTATGGTTCCCACTGTGCTTTGATTTCCACCTTACCACGTCCAAGAAGGCGTGCAAAATGGTGGTTTTTGGTTACAGTCCCGAATCACATGGAGGCAATGAGCGATAGGAGGGGATTCGTCTCTCCCGGTATAGGGAGTTGATGTTGCGCTGTGTTCGATTGGCTATAACCGGAAATCCCTGGCCAGGGTTGCTGAGATTTACTGGTAAGTGTTACCAGTAGTTTCTCGAATTGTTATAGACCTCATATCGACACGACTTATCGAGCTATTGGGGTCTGACGTTTACCACCCCTAGGCGAGATATGCGACATATCAGACGACGAGACCGGACTGTACGGTAAGTGTTACTGGTTGGATTCACAAGAGTGTGAGTGGGCTTGCTCGTCGATCTTCTGATCGCTCAATACCCGGGTGGCCGTTACGTTTAGCAGACCGCTTGCGGCTTGTGGGTGTTTGATATGATCATCATCTGCTGCCGGCGTATTGACGAGTCTTTAGAGTCCTACACAGAGGTTTCCTGGCTCAAGCAAAACGAAATAGGAGCGCATATGAGATATGTGCGGGACCGAGAATAATACCAGTATGTGATACCGTATTCTATTCTCGCGATGAATGTGTCGAATGGTTGTATGTGATATAACCTAGTTATTGAATCGAGGATTGATTCGATAAATCGATATATTGTATACTAGTCGGTTGTGTGCGACATGACCGGATCATTGAATCAAGTGTTGATTTAATGATTTAATGCATAATTATATACTTGATATATTACTTTGCATTAACTAGTATTGGTTCAGTTTAAATGGATTTTCTCACTTGAAGTTCACAAGTTGTATATGTGATATACTTTTGTGCACTTGATTGTATCATGTTTGATGATACATGCTTACTTGAGTTTGTGTAAAGTTTAAACCTTGGTTAAGTAAATGGTTAGGGTTTTGTTTAATTTATTTATTCATTTATTGATTTGTTTATTTCATTTTGGCAAAAGGAAAATGGTGGCTAATTTTGTTTCTTTGTTGAAGTTTCATGAAGCTTTGAAAAAGTCCACCATTTTTGTTTTATGCCTAACCTAACCATTCACCTAACTATAGTTTGCTCTCTACACATAACCATGGTTGGTTTATGATAAGTATTCTAAGATTTTCTATTTTAAAGAATAACTTATCATAATTCTATCATCTTCTTCATCTTCTTCTTCAAAGAAAAAGCTTGCTACCAACAATGGTATCTTGAGCATAAGTGTGAGAAATCCAATTCTAATGTGAACCCACTTCCTATTTCTTCATCCTCTATCTCTTGCCAAGTAGTAGAGTGTGTTTTCTTCACAAGTTTCAAGACTTGGTAAAGTGGGAGCTCTTGTGATGCCTCGACGTAGATCATCTTCGGCACGAAGCCGACGACCTTGCCCGCCCATTTCTCCGATGAAGCCGATGCTAGAGCCCGGGTTTCCATTTGGACAGCGAGGAGACTTCATTGTGGAGCTATGGAGGTGGAGGACCGGATCTACAAAGGTTGTATTTCCGTTCTCTTAGTAAAGTAGTTTACTAGTTCTAGTTTCGCCTAAATATCTGGTTAACGATCCGTAGTCTAGGGTTTCTCGGCACCGTAAAATTTAAAATTGGCATGGTTGATTCCTTGTGAGACCTCATTTGTGTGCCTAGGAGCCCTACAATCTCAAGGTTTTCTGGGCTACACTCCAACACGACTTGTACCGCTATTAGGGGACTGACGTTTCACCGCCCCCTTAGGCCCACCATGTGATGTATTAGACGAACAGACCAGACTGTACGGAGATTGTCACATACAGGCTCAGTAGGAGTTCAGATGGGGTTCACCTCGTCAGTCTTCTTATCGACATCTACCTGGGGACCGTTACGTACAGCTAGTGCCGCTTGCGGTCTGTGGTTAAACCCACTGCCAGCGTAGTTTCGAGTCTTTAGAGTCCCACACAGAGAGCTATTCGCCTTTAGGCAAAATGAGTAGAGGTCGCATGGTTTTGCGACAGGGTTCGTTCACATCCGCGCACTTGTGCACGTTTGCTGTCCGGACAGCTTATACTAGCGGGCTTTGGTTTAAGCTGGATCCTACTATATGATTTAGGATTGGTTTTTCTCATTGTATTCGTGTTCCTCGGATCACGAATACGGGTGCGTATGCACAGTTGCTTGAGACAGAGGGAGAGGACTTTGATTAGGGTTAATAACCATTGTCATTTTATTAACCCTAATGATTATGTGTGTGTTATGGTTAATTGATATTAGTTTAATAATTGTGCATGGTTATGGTTGTTGACCATTTGACCTATCTTGACTTGTTGACCTTGTTGACACTTTGACCATCATCATTTCATTTGGAAGATGCTCTTTGATCCTTGCAATTTGCATTAAAAATGAAATGATAATGGTCATGTCTTGATTAACCATGACAATTATCTAGCTAATTATCTAATTACAATAATTCACACATATATGTGAGAATGGTTTATTTTATTCTCATTCTATCATTCACATTCTCTCTCTTGTTCTTCCTCTCCCTCAATCTCCCCCCTCTCATATGTTGAGAAACACTTGAGCTTGAGAAAAACCCTCTCTTGATAATCTCTACTCTCATCTAGGGTTCAAGGATTAGCACTTCTTGCACCCTAGTAACTTCTACCTTGGAGTTGAAGCCAAAGGTCGAGGGTTTCGGGTTGATCTTTCTTCGACGTGAGAAGACGACTAAGGTGACCTCCTTCCACCACTTCAAGGAGCAAGGAGAGAAGGACATAAAGCCCAAGGTATAACCTTTCTAGCACTTAGCTAGTTTCTAGTTAGCTTTAGCTTGTTTTTGTTTAGCAAAGATCCTTCATAGTCTAGTCCATGTTGCCTATGTTCATAAAAATTCGATTTTTATTCCGTTTTCCGCCTCCCCGCAAGTACCGGGGTGGGCAATGTGGACTTACACCCTTTTTGCGACATAGACGGTCGACGCTCTGTTATGAAGCGATTTGGGTTCCCAATTTGCCGGTGCCTGCACTGCCCTTTTTCCGACATAGACGGTCGACGCTCTGATCTGGAGCGATTTGGGTTCCCAATTTGCGGGAGCCTGCATTGCCCTTTTTGCGACATAGACGGTCGACGCTCTGTTACGAAGCGATTTGGGTTTCCAATTTGCGGGAGCCTGCACTGCCCTTTTTGCGACATAGAAGGTCGACGCTCTAATTCGGAGCGATTTGGGTTCCCAATTTGCGGGAGCCTGCACTGTCCTTTTTGCGACATAGACGGTCGACGCTCTGATCCAGAGCGATTTGGGTTCCCAATTTGTGGGAGCCTGCACTGCCCTTTTTGCGACATAGACGGTCGACGCTCTGATCCGGAGCGATTTGGGTTCCCAATTTGCTGGAGCCTGCACTGCCCTTTTTGCGACATAGACGGTCGACGCTCTGTTACGAAGCGATTTGGGTTCCCAATTTGCGGGAGCCTGCACTGCCCTTTTTGCGACATAGACGGTCGACGCTCTGATCCGGAGCGATTTGGGTTCCCAATTTGCAGGAGCCTGCACTGCCCTTTTTGTGACATAGACGGTTGACGGTCTGATCCGTAGCGATTTGGGTTCCCAATTTGCCGGAGCCTGCACTGCCCTTTTTGCGACATAGACGGTCGACGCTCTGTTATGAAGAGATTTGGGTTCCCAATTTGCGGGAGCCTGCACTGCCCTTTTTGCGACATAGACGGTCGACACTCTGATCCGGAGCGATTTGGGTTCCCAATTTGCAGGAGCCTGTCCTGCCCTTTTTGCGACATAGACGGTCGACGCTCTGTTACGAAGCGATTTAGGTTCCCAATTTGCGGGAGCCTGCACTGCCCTTTTTGCGACATAGACGGTCGACGCTCTGATCCGGAGCGATTTGGGTTCCCAATTTACGGGAGCTTGCACTGCCCTTTTTGCGACATAGACGGTCGACGCTCTGTTACGAATCGATTTGGGTTCCCAATTTGCGGGAGCCTGCACTGCCCTTTTTGCGACATAGACGGTCGACGCTCTGATCCAGAGCGATTTGGTAGACGTGCCCCCGGCACGGAGTGTCGCTGGTCGACGTTTCCCCGAGGTGGAGTGTCGCTGTTTGACGCAAAGGTCGATGTTGGAATTGGTTGGCTTGATTTGTTTGACTTGAGTTGATATCAGCATCGCTATACTGGAATATGGTACCAGGAGCGAATCATCGTCCGCCATGAGAGGATTTGGGAATTGGTTTTTTTTTTGTTTGGCATCTGCATTGCTGCGCTGGAATAATGCCAGGAGCAACTCATCATGTGCCCCGAGAGGATTTAGGAATTGGTGGGTTAGGAGACAGGTTTAGATCCCTGTCACCTAAGGTTTTTCCATTTTGTGAGCCGTAAGGGTCTCACTAAGCATTTTCTCCCTACGGGTCGTAAGGATCCCGTAGGTGTATTTTCTCCTTAGGAGTCGTGGGGACTCCTAAGTGTGTTGCTCCTTTGTGAGTCGTAGGGATCTCACGCGGGAATTTTCTCCTCACAAAGTCGAGAGGACTTTGTGAGTGCATTTCATTTCTTTTTTTTCTTTTACGAGTTTGGCCCCTTTCGGGTTTTCACAAACTCGCCGGCAGTCCTGCTGTTTTTACTCACGGAGCCCTTTCGGGTTTTCATCCGTGCCCATTTTTCTTGTGGACATACCGTTCTTTTTTTTTGTTTTTTTTGAGAGATCGGGATTGTTTTACTCCCGTGGATTGTATACGGTTTTGCAGGATGTATGATCCAGACCGTAGGGCCAGAAAAATTTCAGGACTTTGTTCGCGTCTGCATCGCTGCAGTGGAATATGGTACCAGGAGCGACTCATCATTCGCCGTTGGGGTATGGGATTTGGAATTTGGTTGGCGTCTGCATCGCTGCACTGGAATATGGTACCAGGAGCGACTCATCATTCGCCACTTGGGGGTTGGGGAGCGATGGCTTAGGAGACAGGTTTAGATCCCTGAACCTAAGACTTTTCAATTTTATGGGCCGTGGGGGTCCCATAAAAGCATTTTCTCCCTACGAGTCGTAAGGATCTCGCAGGTGTATGTTCTCCTTAGGAGTCGTGAGGACTCCCAAGTGTGTTTTTCCTTCGTGAGCCGTAAGGATCCCACAAAGGTTTGTTCTCCTCATGTATCGTGAGGACACATGAGTGGATTTCCCTCGTTCCCAGTTTAATGACTTAGAGGTCGACTGTTTTCAGTTTAACGACTTAGAGGTCATCTGTTTCCAGTTTAACGACGTAGTGGTCATCTGTTCTAGTTTAACGACTTAGCGGTCATCTGTTTCCAGTTTAAAGACTTAGGGGTCTGCTGTTTCCAGTTTAACGACTTAGAGGTCATCTGTTTCCAGTTTAACGACATAGTGGTCATCTGTTTCCAGTTTGACGACATAGTGGTCATCTGTTTCCAGTTTAAAGACTTAGAGGTAATCTGTTTCCAGTTTAACAACATAGTGGTCATCTGTTTCCAGTTTAACGACTTAGAGGTCATCTGTTTCCAGTTTAAAGACTTAGGGGTCTGCTGTTTCCAGTTTAACGACTTAGAGGTCATCTGTTTCCAGTTTAACGACATAGTAGTCATCTGTTTCCAGTTTAAAGACTTAGAGGTCATCTGTTTCCAGTTTAAAGATATAGTGGTCATCTGTTTCCAGTTTAACGACATAGAGGTCATCTGTTTCCAGTTTAAAGACTTAGGGGTCTGCTGTTTCCAGTTTAACGACTTAGAGGTCATCTGTTTCCAGTTTAACGACATAGTGGTCATCTGTTTCCAGTTTAAAGACTTAGAGGTCATCTATTTCCAGTTTAAAGACTTAGAGGTCATCTGTTTCTAGTTTAAAGACTTGGTGGTCTGCTGTTTCCAGTTTAAAGACTTAGAGGTCTACTGTTTCCAGTTTAAAGACTTAGTGGTCATCTGTTTCCAGTTTAACGACTTGGTGGTCTATTGATGGCGAGCTTGGAATTTTGGGGTTGGGGCCGGCATCAGCGTTGCTAACACTGAAGCAGAGGTGCCAGGCAATTCATCATTTGTCTTTTCCTGTTAGGGAGCGATGGCTTAGGAGACAGGTTTAGGTCCCTATCACCTAGGGCTTTTCAATTTTATGGGCCGTGAGGGTCCCATAAAAGCATTTTCTCCTTGCGAGTCGTAAGGATCCCGCAGGTGTATTTTCTCCTTAGAAGTCGTGAGGACTCCTAAGTGTGGTTTTCCTTTGTGAGTCGTAAGGATCCCACAAAGGTTTGTTCTCCTCATGTATCGTGAGGACACATGAGTGGGTCTTCTCAATGGAGCATAATTCCCAAGGCGAAGACCAGCCGCATAACTGGTGGTTGCGGTGGGGCATGGGTATGCTGAGAATTATTTGAGCCCGTAGATTGTATACGGCAGTCAATTTGGGGACTAACCGTAGGGCTGGAAGAATTTTGGGAAACTGGATTTTTGTTTGGCGTCTGCATTGCTGCACTGGAATAATGCTAGGAGCAACTCATCATCCGCCCTTGTTTTTTTTTTTGTTTTTGTTTTACCGCGATTGCTCTATCATTTCAGCTTTTATCATCACGAAAATCGCGATTGCCCTATCATTTCGGCTATTTATTCGCGGTTGCCCAATCATTTCGGCTTTATTTTCATCTTTATTTTTACTCGCTGATTTTTATTGCGAGTTGCTCAATCATTTCGGCTTTTCATTTTTTCTTTTATTTACACATTTTTTATTTACACATGTATATATATATATATATATATATTTTTACATTCCCAGTTTAACGACTTAGAGGTCGATTGTTCCCAGTTTAATGACGTGGTGGTCGATTGTTTCCCAGTTTAATGACGTGGTGGTCCTCTTTGCTTATCCCAGCTCCTTGAACATTGATCTTGGCGGAGCTGTGTTGATGACCTAGCTCTGTGGTTTGCCGATACATCCGAGGATTGTGAGGTTTTTCCAAGCTTATATTGGTCCTCTGCCCAATCTTTGAAAACACAGCAGTCTTCAATGGTATGACTCAGCACTCTATGGTATGGGCAGTATATGGGATTGCCAGTCATATTCATTTCATGTGGCCTCTTCGGAATAGGCAGTTGCATGCCATTGTTCAGGGCTTTCCTCGAATATATCGCGGACCTCATCCCTCCTAAAGGAGTACACCTTCTTCCTTCTCTCCATCAGAGTAGGTGCCCTCACTGACGCCGGTCCCTGAGGCCGATCAATCTTTGGTTCGCCCTACACATGTCTGGGAGGGTTAGGTTCCCGAAAGGTTTCGGTCTCCATTTGCATGAAATTGGCGGTCGTAGCTTGACTGTTTGCTAACACGCCTTTAGACAGTTCTATCTCTCCCGTCTTGTATTGCCTTTCGACCCAATCTTTGAAAACGAAGCAGTCCTCAATGGAATGACCTATCACCCTGTGATAGGGGCAATATTTTAGGTCGTCGGTCATATTCTCTTTTTGCGGTCTTTTCGATTCTGGCAGTTGTAGACCGTTTCTTAGGGCGTCCCTGAATATCTTGTGGTCCTTTTCCCTCTTGAAGGAATAGACCTTTTCCAGCTTCTCTTTCAGAGGAGATTCCCCCCTGGCGTATGTATCGGAGGGACTGGAGGCTGATTGCGGCCGTTTCTCGCGAAGGCGCTCCGCTTTTAGGTTTAAAGGGATATCAGTTGGCTGCTCCCGGGTACCAATCCCTGGCTCATGAGCCAAAATTTGATTCTGCTGTATTTGCAACCGGGCGACTTGGGTCGTGAGATCTGCCATGACGTTTGCCAGCTCGTCGACTTTGGAATAGACCTCGGCCATCTTCTCATCCCTGTCCTGAAATTGCCTTTGAAGCCATTGGAATAATGCTTGCTCTGTAGTTCCGGTTATGACAACCGGGTAATCTTTATTGCCTGAGCTCCATTCCGTAGGAACCACGGGCTCCTCTGGCTTATCGGCCTGAGCGGGCTCTTCATCATTTAGATCGAGCCGATGCTGGGTAGCGTCAACCGTATCATCACCATGGCTGTGAAGAAGAAGAGGGTTCGTTTCTTCATGTCCGGCCATGTAGACAGTGTGGATAACACATTCAGCCGTTCTTTCACCACTGGCAGCTGGTTTCGCGGAGCGGTCCGGGCTTTGGAAATTCATAAATTTTAACATGGCCAGAGCCCTAGCCCTTTTGTTGGCTCTATATCTGAGCCGCTTCTGCCTCAGCTTCTCTGCCTTAAGCGCTTGGCAGGCTTCTGCTCTTCGGGAAGCTGCCATAGGCCGAGTGATGGGGATGCTTGAGAAGATACCCGATCGAGCAGTTGTCAAGGGCACCGCCAGAGCTTGCTCAAGAGGCCTTGTTTCTTTGTCGGTGTTGATGGCCTTGCCCCCAGCTGGGGCCAAGGAAAGTCGTTCAGATATCGACTCGCGTTTGGGTTGGGGCGCCCTCGAGATCACCACATTTGGTCTCCTGCCTTTCGAGACCGGTTTGTCTGTTGCTGGAGCTTGAGGAGCTGGGATGGCGCCAATTGGTATGAACATAATAGAGCCGAAAGGTAGCAGCGGCTCCTCCCATTGTTGCCCGAGACTGGCCGGAAGGACCGTCCTGGAGTCTATCTTCATCGTGTAGGAGACGGGAGCTGAGTTCATCATCGAAGACATCGTCGGAAGGTGATTGCTTGAAAATATGCATGAAAAAGCATTATTTTTAGTATGAATACAGGTATGTACATTGATTGAGTTCGCATGAACGCTTAACCCGAAATATGGGAGGAGAGATTGGGCCCACGGGGAGTGCCAGAATCTGTAGGGTGTTTTTCGTCACCCCATTGAGATGGGAATACGCGCACGCGTCTCAGGCGTACTACAGATTCCCCCTACCTAGGGTAGGCCGGGGTTTAATGATTGTGGGGATCCGAATCTCCGGCAGACGCGGACTAAGCTTCAGTTAATTACCCCTCGCCTTTGGAGCGAGGGAACCTCCAATTAACGGGTTAAACTGGTCATGCGAACTCAATGTGCAGTGTACGTGTGTTTTGTTTTGAAAGGGGGTTTTGGATATATCAAGAGCCACGCAGAGTTTTTACGGGGGTCCCGCTACCCGGATAGCGGGCTGGGGGTCAAGGGGGCTAGCAGCCCCCTTGCGGGGTTCGGGGCAGCGCCCCGGCCCAAACATTTTTTGAGGGGAAGAGTGTTGCGGAGTATGTGTATATGTACATATGTATACATATGTATATATATACATGTATATATAAACAAAGGGGGGAAAAGACATCCAAAGGATGCATGGGGCAACACCTCGGGCGCTGTGCGCCTAGGTACTGTGCGCTCAGGCGCAAACGCGCCACGTGTCGACACATGGGCGCTCTACGCTTAAGCGCTGCGCGCTTGAGCGCAAGCGCGCCACGTGTCGGCATGCGGGCGCTCTGCGCTTGAGCGCCGGCGAGAATAAGAGGCTTTTAGCCTAAAATAAATTTCTCCGAAGAGAAATCAGAGAGGAGTTGGACTCCTAAGTGTTTTTCTTTGGGTTTAGTGAAAGGGGTTCTTCTTCTTCCTCCTCTGTTGGCTGGATCTTGAAGATCAAGAGATGTGAAATCTCAAAATCTCTCCTTTTTGGGATCTAAAGACAGATCCAAGTTCCCCTTTGTGGGTTTTGTGGTGAAAAACTATTTTGTTTTTGAAAAGAAAGAGTAAAACTCTTGATTAATTCAGAAGAAAGAAGAAGGTTTGAGACCTTCAGAAAAGGGGAAGAAATACAAACCCTAGGTTTTTTTTTGAGAGAATGAAAAGTGTATATTTTATTCATCATCATTTTGCCTTATATAGGCTTACATATTTACATATAGCCCCTTGGGCTTTACAAAAATAGCATTTTTGTCATCCAATGGCTCATGTGCCATTTCATTTTTGCACATAAGCCATGGGCTTACAAAATATTGGCTTTATGCCCATTTTGTTTACATTCATGCATAAAAAATTACATAAAAATTATTTATAACATGATTTCGTTGTTGGCATGGGAAGGCTGGCCGCGTGCTCGACTTGGGCATGGGCCCGCTTGATTTGGGCTTGGGCCCACCTAGCTTAGGGGGTTGACCTTGACTTTGACTCGGTCAACCGGGGTGTAAATTTTTACCCCAACAGATCTCTCACTCGTCAATAGATAATAAGGAAGCTCCTGATGCAGAGAAGCTGGGGGCAGAATCGACACCAAAATCCTTAGAACAGTTCGATGAGCCGATTGACGTGCTGCTAAACGAAGCCCGTCAGAAGAGCAAAGTTGATCGAGAACGCAAAATGGCCATATTCGAAAAAGCCAGGCATCAACGTCAAGTGGAAGAAGTCGCGGTAGGCATGGATCACAAAACACCCCTACCAAACCAAATCACACCCTAAATGGGTGTATCCCACTTTATCGTTACGTATCCCGTCACGTGACAGATACACGTGCATACAGGATGAACGATGGACCGTAATGTCCTAAAACTAACAATAGACCGTAATGTCCTGAAATTAGCGATGGACCGAAACTTCTTTAAACTACTACAAACCCCCGGCATCCCCAGGCTGACGTGGTGTAAAAAAACGGTACGTCCATAAGCAAGATGGGCACAGATGAAAACCCGAAAGGGCTCCGTGAGTAAAAACAGCAGGGCTACCGGTGAGTCTGTGAAAACTCGAAAGGGCGCAGACTCGTAAAAAATTCATGCACATTGGCAAGGTCCTCTCGACCTTATAAGGAGAAAACTACCTGCGTGAGTTCCTTATGACTCATAAAGGAGCAACACACTCAGGGATCCCCATGATTCCTAAGGAGAAATTACACTTACGAGATCCTCACGACTCGTAAGGAGAACCCTGTTATGAGACCCTCACTGCTCATAAGATTCAAAATCCTTACCTACAGGGATCTGAACTTGTTCTTAAGCCATCACCTTTTCCAGATTGACCTACAAGCGGTTCAATATTTACCCTTGTATACAATCCACGGGCATAAATAATCACTTCCTTGCCGAGTCCCACCAACGACGAGGAATGCCCTCATTTGATGAACAAACACTTGTAGGTCCTCTCGATTTACAAGGAGAAAACACTCTTGCAAGATCCTTACGACTTACGAGAGAACATACACTTAGGAATTCTCACGACTCCTAAGAAGAAAAGACACCTACGAGATTCCCATGACTCGTAAGGAGAAACATCTTTATGAGACCCTTACGGCTCATGAAGTCAAAAGTCTTAGTCGACCGGATCTTAACGCTATTTGCTAAGCCATATTTGTTTGAACCGACAAAGACAGATGATGATTCGCTCCTGGCAACATCCCCGTTGTAGCGATGCTGATGTCTGAATCGGTATCAAATTCCAAGTCCTTTCATGGCAAATGATGAGTCGCTCCTGACAACATTTCAGTCGCAGCAATACTGATGCAAGATTGGTATCAGACCATGAGTTCCATACTCGAAAAAAATGCATATGAAATAGCTGAAATGTTTGGGCAACTCGCAATAAAAATCAGCGAGTAAAATATATGCATACAAAAATAGCCAAAATGATTGGGCAAACCACAATAAAAAACAGCGAGTAAAAAGGAAAAGACAGCCGAAATGTTTGGGCACTGCGAAAAATAGCCGAAATGATCGGGCAATTGCGACTTTTGCGATACAAAAAGCTGAAATGATAGAGCATCGCGGAAAGAAATAAAAAAATGAAATGAAACTTTTTTCCCTGCAGGTGAGATCACATTGACCTCTGTATACAATCCATGGGCATAAACGAAAGGGAACCACATATCCTAACAAACTCTGTCAAAGGGAAAAGTCACATATCGATAGCAACATCTGCATCCTAGAAGACCAATAACGGCGTTCCTCCTCGTTCCAGCAGAGCACGGATGCGACACAACGAAACGGAGCCATGGCAAAGTCCCTAGTTCCAAATCTTAACGGCAATATCTACAGCCTAAAAATCAGCACGTCATTCCTTCTTAACCCCAGCAGGATGCAGACGTAATATCAACAACCAACCCCAGAGTCATGATGAAACGGAGCCATGGCAAAGTCCTTAGTTCCAGATCTCAACGGCAACGTCTACAGCCTAGAGATCAGCAACGACGTTCCTCCTCATTCCAGCAGGATACGGACACGACACCACCAATTGGAATCACGGCAAAGTCCCTAGTTCTAAGACTCCACGGTTCACAGACAACCTAGAATCAATCCCAACACCGAAGAAAGTGGATAATGTCAACCTTGACATCGCGGAAAGCAGAGCAAGTCAGTCAATGACCTCCGACCTCTAGGGAAATCAGTGGTGGCCAAACCTCGATTCAGGGAAATCAGCGTCCTTGATGAGAACCTCTCGATTCGCGTCGACCCATAAGGAAATCAGTGTCTTTGCAGGAATCTCTCGATTCGTCTCGACCTCCAGGGAAATCAGTGTCCTTGGCAAAATCTTGATTCAGGGAAATCAACATCCTTAGCGAGAACCTCTCAATTTGCGTCGACCCGCAGAGAAATCGGTGTCTTTGCAGGAATACCTCGACTCGTCTTGATCCCCAGGGAAATTAGTGCCCTTGGCCAAACCTCTCGATTCAGGAAAATAAGCGTCCTTGACGAGAGTATCTCGATTCGGGTCGACCCGCAGAGAAATTAGTGTCTTTGCAGGAATCTCTCGATTCGTTTCGGCCTCTAGGGAAATCAGTATCCTTGGCCAAACCTCGATTCAGGGAATCAGCGTCCTTGACGAGAGCATCTCGATTCGCGTCGACCCACAGAGAAATCGGTGTCTTTGCAGGAATCTCTCGATTCGTCTCGACTTCCAGGGAAATCAGTGTCCTTGGCAAAACCTCAATTCAGGGAAATCAGCGTCCTTGACGAGAGCATCTCTATTCGTGTCGACCCGTAGAGAAATCAGTGTCTTTGCAGGAATCTCTCGATTTGTCTCGACCTCCAGGGAAATCAGTGTCCTTAGCAAAATATCGATTCAGGGAAATCAGCGTCCTTGGTGAGAACCTCTCGATTCGTGTCGACCCACAGAGAAATCAGTGTCTTTGCAGGAATACCTCAATTCATCTCGACCCCCAGGGAAATCAGTGTCCTTGGAAAAACCTCTCGATTCAGGGAAATCAGCGTCCTTGACGAGAGCATCTCGATTCGCGTTGACCCGTAAAGAAATCAGTGTCTTTGTAGGAATCTCTCGATTCGTTTCGACCTCCAAGGAAATCAGTGTCCTTGGCAAAACCTCGATTCAGGGAATCAGCGTCCTTGACGAGATCATCTCGATTCGTGTTGACCCGCAGAGAAATCAGTGTCTTTGCAGGAATCTCTCGATTCGTTTCGACCTCCAAGGAAATCAGTGTCCTTGGCCAAACCTCGATTCAGGGAAATCAGCGTCCTTGGCGAGAACCTCTCGATTCGCGTCGACCCGCAAGGAAAGTGTCTTTGCGAGGATCTCTCGATTCATCTCGACCTGCGGGGAAATTAGTGTCCCTACGCATAAAGAAAATTCTCTTGTGGGATCCTTATGATTTTCAAGAGAAAACGTACTTAGGAATCCTCACGATTCCTAAGGAGAAAATACACCTACGAGATCCTCACCAGTTGTAGGGAGAAAAGTCTTTATGAGACCCTCACGGCTCATAAAGTTGGAAAGTCTTAGGTGGCAGATTCTAACCTAGTCTCCTAAGCCATCACTGCCCTACAAGGAGATCAAGATGGAATATTTATGGGCCACACTCTCCGAAGTCGAACATCGACGAGGAGGGAAACAACCACTAACAAGTCCTCTTGACTTGTAAGGGAAAAATTCTCTTGTGAGATCTTTACGACTCTCAAGAGAAAACACACTTAGGAGTCTTCATGACTCCTAAGGAGAAAATACACCTACGGGATCCTCTCGACTCGTGGGGAGAAAAATCTTTATGAGACCCTCACGGTTCATAAAGTTGAAAAGTCTTAGGCAGCAGGCCTGAACCTGTTTCCTAAGCCATCGCTACCCTGCAAGGAGGTCAAGATGGACCATCTACAGGCCACACTTGCCAAAATTACATGCCAATGAAATAGAAGTGCTATTCAAGTGTACATAAACTACTTTGCGCCAAGTCAAAACAAAATGGCATAACCCATGGACATCAGCCACATACTATGCAAGGCAACAAAGAGAACATTCGACTCGCATCCAATTAAGCTTTCGAAGCATACTCAATCGTGTATACGTGGAAAGGATTAATGCGTGAAATAAATGCATAGAAAGGGAAAATTTTTCATTCATACTCCAGAAAATTCTTACATTGATGAAGACAGTAAAACAAAAAAAATCATTAAAATGTTTACAATGGTAAAACATTAAATCCTGGACATGGATTGAGGAATTCAGAAGTAAGGCCGTCTAAAATACTTCTGGCCTTTCTGACCATTCTCGTGTGCATCTTCTCGCGAATACAAGCGTCAGGATTTTCACTGATATCATCCGCCCTTTGATAGGCAGAGATTATCGTTGTCTGTTGGAAACTTAATGCAAGATATCAACAAGACTATCTCGCCGCCTCTTCGAGTCAAGCCCATCAGATACACTGAGTGTACCTTGTCTTTGGTGTTATCAACCGCCTCCAGCGGCATGGCTTCGTAAAATCCAGGAAGGGCTTCCCAAATCGCTCCCACGATGATCTTCAACAAAGCAGAACGACGGGGGAGTAGTCGACCGTTGTGTTCATCGAACCGACGCATAACCTCAGTGCATTGAGCGTTCGTAAACTCCTGGTTTTGACAACGGCCTTGGATGCGAATGTCTTCATAGGAGATAATTTCGTCAAGATCATACAAATAAGCGGCCATAGTACCTACGCAAAAAAAAGAACAAGGGTTAGATGCCAATGCTATAGTTCAAGTTTGGTACTTGGTACTTTAAATTTGTACCGCACTGCAATGCAGTGGAAGGGGACCAAAAGGGACCCACAAAATCTAGATGACGTCTCATCATTGATGAGACAGTCATTCATTAAATAGAAAATCCTAAAAGGGTTCTCATTTAATGAGAGGCCCCTCGGGCCAAGGAGTTAATCTCCCTTGAGAGCAGCGCTCTACAACAGAAATGACATCTGTCAGAATTAATGATGAAGGGAATAAAATTTTCCCCAAAACTTCTAAGGAGCCATGCTCTGCGAAGAAGATGGAATAATCCATCAAAAAACCCTAAAAGCAAAGCTTTTAATGAATTAAAAATTCCAAGATCTTTAAGATCTATGAACAAACTCTAAGAGTTCTTCATGGAAGATGAACAGTGTTCCAGTTTATGGGTTAAAATCATCCTAAAAAGATTATATCTTGAAGATCTATGATCTAAAGATGAGCGCGGCTATGTTAATGGGTAAAACCCTAAAACATTTTAAGATCTATGATCTGAGAAGAGCAAAGCTCTCTTAATAAGTTTAATTCTTACCAAAGATTGGGTAGAGTTTTGACTCTTAAGAAGTTTCTTAAGGCAGAGAGCTTGCCTTTGAAGGAGAATTAATTCTCAAGAAAAACAAGAAGATGAACAAACAGTCATCTCAAGGGCCAAAGGCACTATTTTGTCACGACCCGAAATTGGCACGTGACGGTCTTAATACTACGTAACGCCTAAAGACGTAACGCAGTAAAAGAAAGCCAAAACCCAGAAATCTAAACCATGAAAATACGGAAAAGATAATAAAAGTTTTTGAAACAATTGAAATCGCAACCCAAATTCTTTAAAAGTCCAACTTCTTTCTTTAAAATTTTAGCAACACCCCATTTTGTAAAAAACTGGCCCAAAGGCAGAAAACAATCCACATCACAAATACACGATGTCGTAGTAAAGAAATAAAGACAATAGAGATAAAGCTGTATATAAGACAACAAAGCCACAATAATATACAATATCGTCCTCACCAAGTCTCTAAGTCAACAACATAATAGTAGATGGAGAGTACAAGATACAACGAATGTACAATACAAAATACAGTTAACCACCAAAACCCACCTAAGCAAAATAGCACACTGTGAGCCGATGCGGTATCTGTAGCAAAAGATGATAGGTGAATAGCCTGCCTCGACTACTCTGGAGAACAATCTGCAACACCTGTGGCACAACGGGGGTGAGTTGCCAACTCGTGAATAGTAGATAACATATGCAGGTAATCGCAGGAATGTACGTACATCATGAATCTAAGATATGCAAATTACAGTAATAACAAGTCATGTGAATGCAGAATAATGGAAAGTACACTAGCAGGTACAATCAATATGTGAAGCAATAATAAACATGATAATAGTATGCAATAACCATGCAATAGGGATATGAGAATGTAGATATGCAGCAATCATAAGGGTACACTAACAGGTACTACCAATATATGAAACTGTGCATAAATAGGTAAGTGTGAGGTATGGGGTGAAACATGTCATCCCACGGAATCCTGTCATCGTGGTAGGATCACAATCCATCGAGACACTCAAATCCCAATTCCTCAAATCAGCCCCCAAGTTGGGCTCTCACATCATATAAGTCTCACATCTCCTAAATGTACAATATCGAGTAATCTCCTATATCCCGAATGTACAAATCAGTAATCCCATATGTATGTCCAATATCCAATCTCAATGAATCACCTAATATCCCAAATCAAATCTCAAGTAGTATTCTAACATCCTAAAGGTATATATATGCAGAAATAAAATAAATATGA
This sequence comes from Agapanthus africanus, assembly GCA_030015575.1. Classification (NCBI taxonomy): domain Eukaryota; kingdom Viridiplantae; phylum Streptophyta; class Magnoliopsida; order Asparagales; family Amaryllidaceae; genus Agapanthus; species Agapanthus africanus. The sequence goes on from JASDDO010000010.1 coordinate 338,028,561, forward strand.
TGGGGTCAATACACATATATTAGCGTCCCATTCCACTAATATTGGTGTAAGGGTATATATAACAATGGCTAAATCCCCTGTTATATATACAAATGTGTTTAAAGGAAATATCATGAAAACAATGTGCCAAGCATCGATACAGAAATCCTGATAGGTACGTATCATACGCTATCCCGAAAGCACGAGTGCCTAGCTCTGACCCTCGCCTTTCGACGTATGTATACGTGCATGACTCCCAACGGTATCTCCATGATCCCCGCCGAGTCAATGGTACTGTCACCGGTAGGTACTCGCCCGCTTCCAGGCTCAATCGGCAAAGTCCATCGATCTTCTTGTCGAGGGGAACCATACCGGGCCCCACCATGTACCTTCATACGACAACCACACCTCATATGGAGTATATAATCAGAACCGATAAATCTCATGGTGGCTGCGCAAATATCATATCAAGGAAACCGGGTTTTTCAATGTATTCATAATTTCATGAACTCCCGCGGTTCCCAAATCCAGAAAACATCATGTAAAATCCAAATAGACAATGCACAAATCCAGGAATAAATATATACGATATATCTAAAATGCGAGCATATAAATGAGAATATGTAGCTGAAACCAGATGTATGCAAAATCAATAAGGTACAGCCGACTATAGGTGTCTACCTATAAGTAAGTGATATCGTATACCCCCTGGGTATAAGTAGAATATGTAGGATACCCCCTGGGTATAAGTAAAATATGTGCAAGGTATACCTGTAGCTGTATCGTAAGGTGTATATGTACCTATCACTAATGGTATGATACACTATAGGTATACCGACAAGCTAGATGTCATGTGTGATAAGCAATACGAATCAATGTCACAAGGTCCCTAACCAAGCAATATGATATCTATAATGGTTTGTGTGTGACATTGCAATTATTGACGGTGTGTGTGTAGCATACAATCCGTGCTCGTGCAACATAAACCGTCAATAATATGTGCAGTGTCCAACGGCTGCTAGTCACAGTACAACTACATCTAAGTAATAGGGTAAAGGCGCAATTCTAACAATGACGTAGAATATGCGACAAGTATTAGAATTCTAGCCCAGACGCATAACTCCATGCGGGCGATTCCCCTGTAGATGTTAAATTTACTCACCTACGCTCCACGCTAGGTGAATCCTACCAGCTGTCTCCCTCTGTAGCCGTGTCTGTAGTCCCCGCCTGCAAAATGTGAAATTAAGACAAGGAATACATATATAAGTAAATATCTCGCAAAACGCGATATCGAACCCAAACGAGAAACTCGCATCGCGAACTAAACGCGCGTGTGCACGATACGCTAAAACGTGTGTATACTGTAGGGTTCCTAGGCACTCAAGTGAGGTCTCACAAGGCATCAAACATGCCAATTTCAAAAATATGGTGCCGAGAAACACCCGACTACGGATCGTTTGCTAGATGTCTAGGCGAAAAAGCTAACTAGTTAATACTTAACTAATGAGAATACGGAAATACAACCTTTGTAGATCCGGTGCTCCACCTCCATAGCTCCGCAACGATGTCTCCTCGCTGTCCAAAATCCATCCCGGGCTCTAGAGTCGGCTTCGTCGGAGAATGGGCAAGCTAGGTCGTCGATGTCCATGCCGAAGATGATCTACGTCGAGGCATCGCTAAATCAAGCTCCGACTTCACCAAGTCAAGAAACTTGTGAAGTAAACACACTCTACTACTTGGCAAGAGGTAGAGGATGAAGAAATAGGAAGTGGGTAGACTTTAGTTTTGGATTTCTCACTTGTTTCCATCAATCACCATTGATGGAGCAAAGCTTTCTTCACTTGAAGAATGAAGAAGATGAAGAATGTTATTATGATAAGATAATTTAATAATGGAAAAAGAATTATACTTATCATAACTTAAACCAAGGTTAGATGTAGAGAGTTAACTCAAGTTAGATGAATGGTTAGGGTTTTAAGAAGAAGACAAAAAAGTTTCTTGAGTCAAAGTTGCATGAAGCTTCATGAAGCTTCATGTTGAAAGCAACCTTTTTATTTTCTTCTCACATTTTCTTTTAATCCAAATTAAAAGATAAATGAATAAATGAATAAGAAATGAAACCCTAACCATTTACTTAATTAAGGTTTAACTCTTTACACAAAACCTAGTAATCTTGCATCATCAAACATGATACAAAACAAGTGCACAAAAGTATATCACATATACAATGTGCACACCCGAGTGAGAATATCCATTTAAAGTGAACCAATACTAGTTAATGCAAAGTAATATATCAAATATATAATTATACATTAGATCATTAAATCAACACTTGATTTAACGATCCGGTCATATCGCATATAACCGACTAGTATCATCAGTAACAACTTATCGAATCAACACTTGATCCGATAACCCGGCTATATCGCATATAACCGATCAATGTCACAACGCAAGAATCGAATACAGTATCACATATTGGTATTATTCTCGGTCCCGCACATATCTCATATGCACTCCTATTTCGTTTCGCTTGAGCCAGGAAACCTCTGTGTAGGACTCTAAAGACTCGTCAATACGCCGGCAGCAGGTGATGATCATATCAAACACCCACAAGCCGCAAGCGGTCTGCTAAACGTAACGGCCATCCGGGTATTGAGCGATCTGAAGATCGACGAGCAAGCCCGCTCACACTCCAGTGAATCCAACCAGTAACACTACCGTACAGTCCGGTCTGATCGTCTGATATGTCGCATATCTTGCCTAGGGGTGGTAAACGTCTGACCCCAATAGCTCGATAAGTCGTGTCGATATGAGGTCTATAACAATTTGAGAAAGTACTGGTAACACTTACCAGTAAATCTCAGCAACCCTGGCCAGGGATTTCCTGTTATAGCCAATCGAACACAGCGCAACATCAACTCCCTATACCGGGAGAGACGAATCCCCTCCTATCGCTCATTGCCTCCATGTGAATCGGGACTGTACCCAAAAACCACCGTTTTGCACGCCCTCTTGGACGTGGTAAGATGGAAATCAAAGCACAGTGGGAACCACACAAGACTCTATGACGATCTCGGGTCAACAGACTACTCTGTACCAGTGTCTCCAGAGAACTGCCATCTGACGTAAGGTATAATACCATCTGGGAGTTCTCGGCGAGTCCGTCCAGTGTACCCAGTCTCCACTGAGCACCCGTATATCATCTCTGATGTCAAACACCAATGGATATGGGATCATCCATCGCCCATCTGTATGGGTCGAGAAGGTACACGCTAGTCTACTCTGGTATATCGATGCCCTGTCTTGATACACCCACGACTAGGGACTTTGAAGGATGTACTTATAGACTACCATGTCCCCACTAGTATGATCCGCATCATAGTCCAGGTAGTCAAGTAAACATCCTAAGGGCTTTACCAACATGTAGCAGAGAGACAATCAATGTACACGTTAAGGTAAAGAGTAACCAGATAGCATACTATCATGTTGAGCAAGAAAGTCCTCCCTATATACGTCCCAGCATCCACTACAATATACATCATATGTACAGTAATGGCCTCTAGGGCATACATATAACTAACAATCTCCCACTTGCACTAGGGCCATCTGTAGCAGTGGTCGAAGTATCTCATACTCAACCATCCCTAAAAGTCTCTCTCTGGGAATAGCCTTCGTGAGTGGATCCGCCGTGTTATCCTCTGAGTCTGCTCTCCTTGCCTCGATCACCTTGGAGATCAACAATCTCCATGATCAGGTGATACAGCCTTAGAATAAGTCTGGATCACTGATGGGACTGACGTTCCTTGGCATAAGCCACAACTCCATTGTCACACAATGGTAGGAACCTAGTTCATCTCATGAACCAATATACACCCAAACGGCCTCTTTGGTAGCATCTTAAGTAGCGATGTATCTTGCCTTTATCGTCTAGTATGTCACGGTATCTAGCTTGGAACTCTTCCAACATACCGTCCCCTTTCTGAGGGTAAAGACAATGCCTGCTACTGACATTCAGTCGTCTTTATCACCCTGGAACACTTCCAGTGATTCTCCCCAGGGTCGATTGATACCATCTCACTACAACTAGTGAGAATCCTAACATCCAATTAAATCTATCTCATAGATCCAAAATCCAGGATTTAGTAGGTATCATTTCGATCCTATGTGGAGAATCATTGTGAGAAGCGGAGATTGATCGAGCGTAGCATAGGAAACTCCTTCCCTATCAAGAGTATGTCATCCACGTACTCTACAAGGATCGTCACCATACTCCTACTACCTTTTTGTTTATACAAGGTTCATCTACCATTTTGATGATGTCAACTTCTTTGACTAACGCATCAAAACAGACGTTCCAACTCCGCGATGCCTGCTTTATCTTATAAAACATCTTGCACACGTTTCCGCTGCTCCCACTGTTTACGAAGCCCTCTGGCTGTGTACTTATAGACGCACTCTTCTAAAACATCATTTAGAACAGCAGTCATGACACCCAACCACCAGAGAACGTAGTTATGGTATATAGCCGTGGCAAGTAGGATCTGGATGGACTTAAGCATAGCTATTGGAAAAGGTTTCATCATTATCCACACCTGGTCAATGATGCAAACTTTAACAAGTCTAGCTTTGAAAGTCTCAACCTTTCCATATACACCAAGTAATCTTCTCAAGATATACTTGCTCCTGATGGGGATTTAACCCTTCAGATATTGGAACCAAAGTCCATACTTTGTTGGTGTATAAGGATTCCATCTCAGATCACTAAGCATCCAGCCATTCTTACAGAGTCTTACTCCTGATGGCCAGCTCGAAGCTAGTTGGGTCATCATCTCATGATGCGATCCTCGCTCCCACTGTCATCGAGAAATCGAAGTATCTCTCAGGTGGGTGAGGAACCCTACTAGATCGGCGGAGAGGCTGAGGTTCGTTGGAATCTATTGAATCCTTTGGTTCTATTAAATCATCAGCTGTTGCTTGTATAGCTGGAACCTTTCCAGTTCTACTTAACAGATCTTGCCTCGAGCTTGTCCGGATTTTGTTTTTCAGACATAGGCCGGACAACCCCAAATCTTAACTAACTTAAGATATGGGCTCTTCCCTTTCCATATCACATATGAAGTGGTAGGCAACTGATTTGATCTGAACCCTATTCAATAGGTATGCTACTTCATAAGTACATAACTCCCAAAAGGAAAAAGGTAACTCAGTAGTACTCATCATAGAGCACACCATATCAAATAGGGTGTATCTGCTCCGCCCCGACATACCATCGTGCTATGGTGTATACGGAGGAGTAATGCTGAGAGAGAATCTCATTCTCCTTTAGAATAGTCCAGAAATTCCATGCACAAGTATTCTCCTCCTTGATCTCATCAAAGGACATAATACTTTTACCCGTATTGGTTCTCTACTTCTAACTTATATTCTGTGAATATCTCAAAAGGTTCGGACTTGTGTTTCAACAGGAACATATGTCTGAATCTTGAGAGATTATCAGAGAATATAATGAAGTAAAAAGAACCGGTCTTGGTATGTGTAGACAGGGGACTTACATACATCAACATGTATCATCCCAAGAGTTCATTAACTCTTTCTCTGTTTCCAATAAACAGAGCTGGTGTCATTATATCTCTGTGACATGACTGGCAAGTTTCACAAGATGTAGATTCAAACTGATTTAAATATGCATCTTCATGTAACTTCAGCTAGTCGGGTCGCATTGATATGACCTAGTCTATAATACCTCAAGAAGAATTCGTTCATTTCTGAACTCTTCCTCTTGTGTGTGTTCCATATACTAAGAACTGTAGTTTGATTTAGAACATTAATGCTTTTAGATAACGTGCCTGAACTGATCAACTTTTGATAAAGGAAATGTTCAAAACATTATCCAACAATACAAAATTATATCCTTTCTTTACTTTTAAAGAGACTGATATGATTTTGTATATCAGGTTCGGTATCTAATAGCATTTGTTCAGAATCAATGTATTAGTAATACAGGGTGACAGTGACCAACAGACTTGGCTGCAACACTTGCCCCGTTTTCTGCCTCATGAAACTTATCACCCGTTCTCAGTTTTTCTACCCTTTTGTAGCCCTATGCAACAGATTACATATCTGGGATCCTGATCCGGTATCATATACCAGGATGCGGAGGATATTGAGAAACAGTTCTGTATAATGAACACACCCGAAGATGATGCATCAGCATGCACTCTCTTTGTTTGGGCGGCACGGGAAATCTGGTATTCCCCAATTTCCTGCTCTGTCTTATAACAATTATAAGTTGGAGCGGGACCAACGTTCCCCAGCTCAGTATAACAAGCGGGTTCGGTCAATATTCCGTATTATTATCTTGATTAAGGCGTGATATGGTCGCTACCAGGAGAGAGAGAGAAGAAAACACTCAGCGTGCGCTCTTGCAAGAATAGATTGGTTATTATTTTATCTAATCAGGATGGCTCCCACTGCTTTTTATCAAATCTTCCTTCAAACCCTAAAAGGAAAGACTAGCCGGGATTAATTACACACTACAAGTTCGCCAATCTTTCAGCTAGGCCAGTGTCGGTACTTTGAGGGAGGTCCCCCATGCTTTCGCACGAACCTAATTAATGTAAACCTCGTTTTCCCAGAGGCGTAACCCCATTAACACCTTTCTAGACACCTACTTGATTGGCTAATTGTAATGTGTAAATCTTTCCCAGGAGTAACTCTTACTCGCAGCGGGTATCGGGATCCAACAATCTCATAGAAGGTATGCAATCTCATTGCAAATTTCAACACTTGAAATTCCCGATAATATTTTGCCCCAAGCATCCTATGACCTTGACGAAAGCCAACAAACCATAGCCCGCTAGTCAAGTTCAACCCGTACATTTCTTGATCGAATTAAACCCACCCGCACGACCCTTGACGAAAGCCAACAAAGCCGCACGACTACCCTAATCCAATCGCATCGTATGCTAACAGATAAGCAGCATATAGCTACCGCACACTGCACCTTGACGAAAGCCAACAAATGCAGCACGAATACTATATACTACTTATCTGAAATGACGGAGGGCTACGACAGGTTTTTCTGAAAACCTATTGCGTAATGAACTTGATATCGTTGTAGGATCGAATGAATTTTGAAATGGAGTGTTTTTGAGGCTTTTCTAGTTTTGCTAAAGGAGTCACTCCCGGTGAAGGGATCGTCGGTCCTTTCCTCGTCGAATGAGGTGCGGGATATATCATATATATCACTGTGCAAAGCAAAAACTTTTAAAAGCAATCAAAAGACAAACCGAATGTGTAGCATCTGCCAGTTATTGCTAAAGGAGTCACTCCCGGTGAAGGGATCTCGGTCCTTTCCTTATCGAATAAGGTGCAGGATATATCGTATATACCGCTGTGCAAAGCAAGAACTGTAGCTACCTGTTTTATTTTGAAATTCGATTCTACAACATCTTAGGTTTCTTTTATTTCATTAATCTCATTAATGAAGTCCCATCATTTAAGTACCTAAACATCACAGATAAATACGACGTACACTTATTCCATCCGCATTCGCCTCGATGTCCCTTCGTGCACCGTTAGGTTAGGTAACTAACGGCAGAGCAGGGCAGGGCTAGCACGGGTGTAAAACATAAGTAACGTCTATATAATATATCATATATACTATATACTGTATCTATCATAGAACATCATATGATCACATCACAGATATCGCAGCAGAAGAAACATATGAAATATTGGATATACTAGGACGTCCGTGTTTTCAATACGAGCCAGTATAAAACACGGATTCCACGGTCGTGATGAATAGCCAAACCCACACCCCAAGACCCCTACGAGAGCGGCAAGCAACCCTACCAATTCTGGAGTTAGGAGACCCGGCCTCGACTCCTCGAGTTGGTCTCCCACTGGACTCCAGAACCCGGTTACTTGTGCCCTCCTCCTTGGGTCTATCCTAGTGCGGAAAAGTAAATAATATACAAAGGGTGACAACTTCCGCAACCTGGAAGCGCCCCAATAAAAGAATATTACATACAAGTTTTTACATGAATGAAAATAAAAAACACCCATCTCACATAAAAACCCCCGGCTATTCAAACACGACGATCCAATATAACATATCCAGCAACACATAACATCACATGTCATCAACGTAAGTAAACATGCGTATCCCAATTGTCGTTGACATATAGCAACGAAACCGGCGATATCACATATTACACTTACGGTCACAGAAAAGAAAGTGTAAAACTACAACAGTTGGAATCCGCAACCTCCTCAGACATCGCATGCCTGACCAAATGAATTCTTTAGACATCGCATGCCTAACAATTATAAACCCCGCATTTTAGTCTCAAAATCGAAAACACTTTTCAATATCAAGTCGGCAATTCAACAGGATTCCCGACATCCTGATCGAATGCTCGTCGCAAACTTCAGTAGACGGCCGCACCCCTGATACCGTCGACGAAGTGCACCAAGGCGGAACACCGCTGCCGCGAGCACCCGGACGGATGCTTTCAGCGACGGGGTTCTCCTACAGTCACTTGGTCGGGGATATGGGGTGAGGCTGTCTATTAAGTTAATCCGGCGAGTATCCGCGTACGCTACGTGATTGCAACGGACTTTTGATCACATCAAAATTCCGTGGCAACCGATCAAGTGAGACTAAACTGCTATGTTTATAACATTCATTCAGTTATCACATAACTTTTGTGAATTCCAATTATTGTATCACATTCCGGAAAAATAGAAAATGTCAAACTTTCCGATCGAACAGTCGAATACCCAAGTTTTCCCGAAACAGCTCAACACATGAAATAAGTCTAACAACATTCAGTTCGTGCCTCAGTACCAACGGTCCAGCCGTAGAAGGGTCAAGCCAACGCCTCACATGTGGCACGCCGTACTGCCCCAAACCCGAAGGTTCAAAGGGCAGTTCAAGACGGTCACATAATCGAGTTAAGGTTTGTTGTCTTCTAGAGGGTCCATTGAGTTACTTGCACTACTTAGAACGTCGTTAAACTACGGAAAAATCCAACACTTGGAAATTTCCCGACAGGGGAAAAATTGGGTATTTATATCCGGTCGAACTTTTTAACATATTCTAAAAATTATCCGGAAAGGCAAATAGACAAAATTTGATACCCCGATCGAAACACCGAATCCCGAAAACAACTCCAGAAAAATTCAACTCTTGAAAAACAATTAAAAATTCCCAGAAAAAGAAGCACTGGAAATAAAGAATTACTGTGCAAATAACATAAAATAAGTCGGCCGTACGGTCGCGGAACCGCCGCATGAGCCTTGCTCATGCCGCGGAACCGAGGTGGAAAAGTTGAATTGGGCCCACGAAATTTATAGTAATTCCTAATAAACCCTGCTTGATTTTCTGAATATTTTTAATTGCGAAAAATCCCAGATTTTGAAAAAAGGACAGAGAGCAATTTTAGGGTTTTGGTTTTGATTCGATCGGAGTTCAAATTCCGTCTAGACTTCGCCTAAGGCTCTAGCTAGGCTCTGATACCACTATAGGGTTCCCAGGCACTCAAGTGAGGTCTCACAAGGCATCAAACATGCCAATTTCAAAAATATGGTGCCGAGAAACACCCGACTACGGATCGTTTGCTAGATGTCTAGGCGAAAAAGCTAACTAGTTAATACTTAACTAATGAGAATACGAAAATACAACCTTTGTAGATCCGGTGTTCCACCTCCATAGCTCCGCAACGATGTCTCCTCGCTGTCCAAAATCCATCCCGGGCTCTAGAGTCGGCTTCGTCGGAGAATGGGCAAGCTAGGTCGTCGATGTCCATGCCGAAGATGATCTACGTCGAGGCATCGCTAAATCAAGCTCCGACTTCACCAAGTCAAGAAACTTGTGAAGTAAACACACTCTACTACTTGGCAAGAGGTAGAGGATGAAGAAATAGGAAGTGGGTAGACTTTAGTTTTGGATTTCTCACTTGTTTCCATCAATCACCATTGATGGAGCAAAGCTTTCTTCACTTGAAGAATGAAGAAGATGAAGAATGTTATTATGATAAGATAATTTAATAATGGAAAAAGAATTATACTTATCATAACTTAAACCAAGGTTAGATGTAGAGAGTTAACTCAAGTTAGATGAATGGTTAGGGTTTTAAGAAGAAGACAAAAAAGTTTCATGAGTCAAAGTTGCATGAAGCTTCATGAAGCTTCATGTTGAAAGAAACCTTTTTATTTTCTTCTCACATTTTCTTTTAATCCAAATTAAAAGATAAATGAATAAATGAATAAGAAATGAAACCCTAACCATTTACTTAATTAAGGTTTAACTCTTTACACAAAACCTAGTAATCTTGCATCATCAAACATGATACAAAACAAGTGCACAAAAGTATATCACATATACAATGTGCACACCCGAGTGAGAATATCCATTTAAAGTGAACCGATACTAGTTAATGCAAAGTAATATATCAAATATATAATTATACATTAGATCATTAAATCAACACTTGATTTAACGATCCGGTCATATCGCATATAACCGACTAGTATCATCAGTAACAACTTATCGAATCAACATTTGATCCGATAACCCGGCTATATCGCATATAACCGATCAATGTCACAACGCGAGAATCGAATACAGTATCACATACTGGTATTATTCTCGGTCCCGCACATATCTCATATGCGCTCCTATTTCGTTTCGCTTGAGCCAGGAAACCTCTGTGTAGGACTCTAAAGACTCGTCAATACGCCGGCAGCAGGTGATGATCATATCAAACACCCACAAGCCGCAAGCGGTCTGCTAAACGTAACGGCCACCCGGGTATTGAGCGATCTGAAGATCGACGAGCAAGCCCGCTCACACTCCAGTGAATCCAACCAGTAACACTACCGTACAGTCCGGTCTGATCGTCTGATATGTCGTATATCTTGCCTAGGGGTGGTAAACGTCAGACCCCAATAGCTCGATAAGTCGTGTCGATATGAGGTCTATAACAATTCGAGAAAGTACTGGTAACACTTACCAGTAAATCTCAGCAACCCTGGCCAGGGATTTCCTGTTATAGCCAATCGAACACAGCGCAACATCAACTCCCTATACCGGGAGCGACGAATCCCCTCCTATCGCTCATTGCTTCCATGTGAATCGGGACTGTACCCAAAAACCACCGTTTTGCACGCCTTCTTGGACGTGGTAAGATGGAAATCAAAGCACAGTGGGAACCACACAAGACTCTATGACGATCTCGGGTCAACAGACTACTCTGTACCAGTGTCACCAGAGAACTGCCATCTGACGTAAGGTATAATACCATCTGGGAGTTCTCGGCGAGTCCGTCCAGTGTACCTAGTCTCCACTGAGCACCCGTATATCATCTCTGATGTCAAACACCAATGGATATGGGATCATCCATCGCCCATCTGTATGGGTCGAGAAGGTACACGCTAGTCTACTCTGGTATATCGATGCCCCGTCTCGATACACCCATGACTAGGGACTTTGAAGGATGTACTTATAGACTACCATGTCCCCACTAGTATGATCCGCATCATAGTCCAGGTAGTCAAGTACACATCCTAAGGGTTTTACCAACATGTAGCAGAGAGACAATCAATGTACACGTTAAGGTAAAGAGTAACCAGATAGCATACTATCATGTCGAGCAAGAAAGTCCTCCCTATATACGTCCCAGCATCCACTACAATATACATCATATGTACAGTAATGGCCTCTAGGGCATACATATAACTAACATATACGCGTCTAAAACTACCGCGACACGCTGCGACACGCTGGATCGCAGAACCCACTCACGTATCGCGCGTATCGCGCAAACAAAACGGACATGAAATACGATATTTGATCCTAGATTTTCCTACAGGTCAAATCTTACAAAACTATACATGCCAAAACACTAGAAAACACAGCAGAGAACCCTAGCCAAGACCCCAACACCCCTATCCCCTTTCTGGCTGCAATTTGCGTCCAGATGCAATAAATTGGTGGCCTGCATTGGGAATGGTGGGTTTGTGTTCTGGTGGTATTGTCTAAACCTAATGAGCATGCTCCAGTATCCTCAATTTTACCCTGAAGGGTCCGGGTCAATAGCAGATTACAAAATGCTAATATATCGCTTTAAAAACACCAATTTTGCACAAAACACAAACCTTATGGTATTTTAGTGAAACCTAGGTTAAACTCAGTTAAAGTAACCCTAACAACACTAAAATAAGTTAAGTTAGCTAACACAATCATCACTTAACCAACATTCCACATAATTCACCATTTTAGCACAAAACTAACTATTTAACACAAACCGATGCTAAACTACACACAACTTAAGCAAACCAGGAAATTGGGTTCAAGAATTATACCCTATAGAACCCTAAGAAGCAGGAGAATGAGTGAATGGAGGAGGGAGAGCTGCTGCAAGTTGCTGTTGCTTCAGCTGTTGCTGCTACTGCTGCTTGCTGCTGATGCTGATGCTCTGCTGCTGAAGCTGAAGCTCTGTTGCTGCTGCAGATGAATGAGCTGCTGCTGTTGCTGTCTTCTGGTGCTGCTGGAGCTGATGCAGGGGTGTGTGTGAGTGTGTTTGAGAGTGTGAGAGTATGAGAGAAAAAAGAATGAGAAGGCAAGGGAAAATGAGAGCAAGGCTTAGTCAACCCTCTCTCTTCATTAAATGAAGGCATGGGCAAGCCATCATGCCCTATAATGCGCTCTCTCTCTCTCTCTCTCAAGTCAACACAAGAAAGTCAAATTTAAATCCCCTTTTAAATTCATTTTTCATTTTAAAACAATCATCATACTTAAAACCCATAACACTTAAAACAAAACTATAAAGCTAGATTGAAGAAAAATGGTTAGCTCACCATGTTGCTAATCATGGTTAAGCTCCAAATTACAACCCTAGTTATCATGCACAAGTGTGTGCAAGCGTAGGAAAAATCTAATAAAATATTCATTAAATAGGATAAAATAATTAAAACCCAATTTGGTAAACTTTTTATTAAGAACCATTTATTAAAATATAATTAGCCACAAAACACATTCTAAGGTGTTACAATCTCCCCCCTTAATAGAAATTCGTCCCCGAATTTTAAAATATACTGTTACACGTACCTTCAAGGAGAAGATTACAGCTCTCAAATCTCGCTCGCAGCCTCCCAAGTGATTACCTCACTATATGGCTACGTCCAAGAAAACCCTTCACAGATGGCAAGACCCTTGACCGACGTTTCTCCACCTGCCGAGGCATTAACACAAATGGCTGCCGGTGAGCGAAACGATCGCGTCCATGCCAATTGGTCTGGTGCCAAATCATGTGAGAAAGGTCATGAAGGTAATTGTAAAGTATCATCACAAGGAATACGGGGTGAAAACTCAATAATCTGGGCGGAAGTGCCAAATTAAAGGCAATGAAGCTAACTCGCTTATAGGATCTCAGAAGGACCTAAATCCTGGGTAAAGCTTCCCAAAATCCAACACGTCTTTTATCGAAAAAATCTGCAGGAATACATGGTCTGTCCCTGCGAACTCGAGTCCACGACCAACACAGTCGGCATAAGACCTCCGTCTGCAATGAACAATTCTCATCCTGACCTGAATCAATTGGATCATCTCCGAAGTTTCTAGACATAGCTGGGGTCCAAAATCCTAAATACGCAGAGTCAGAAAAACAACAGACTGGTGATGGACACAACCTAACCCTTAAGCCTAAAGGTTGCCAATTGGAGTGTCTCCTGATAACAGCTATCGAAGAAGAACCCTAACAATGGCGAGTGACGATCCCCAACTGCTGACAACAATCAACACCACGCACAACTTAACAAAGAACAACTGAGCACACTGTGTTGGGTGAGCCTAGCACCTCATGAAGGGTTTGGAAGCATCATATGTGCCAAAGGTGGAGTCTTTAGGGTGCTAAGTTAACAAACATCGGATCGTTCCTAGAAAATTAGGGTTTCTAAATTTTTCACATCATCTCATGAAAGAAAAGCTAGGGTTTTAGAGAGTACAACCTTTGTAGCTCCCTACGCTAGACTCCTCGGCTACTTGGGGTTTGAAAAAGCTCCGTTTGAACTTCTCGAGGTCACCGATGATCCACCCGGAGTCCGCTTTGTCCAAGCTTGCAACTTTACCGATCAAGTGAACGAAATTAAGCTAACACTCTAAACAAGTTGGCTAAACTTGTGTAGAATGATGTTGTGGTTCTTATTCTCACTTCAAAATCCAATCTTGATGAGTATATTGCTCACCACAAAAAACTAGAGAGCAAAATGAGAGAGGAAGAAGAAGATGATGGTAATTTTGAGAAGAAGATAAGTTCAACCCTTAAAAGAAAATAGAAAATATATTAATATATATTTTTTATCTCTCATCTTAAACCATGGTTGAATCATTATTGTACTTGAGTTAAAAAATAAAAGGAAGAGTAAACCATGGTTAAATGGTGGGTGAGTAAGGTTAGGTCAAGAAGAGTGTAGAAACAATTCAAAACTAACCCTTTTCTTTTTCCTTTTGTTTTTAGCTTAAATACAATAATATTCCATATAAAAAACCCATGGTGTGAGTCTTATATTGCCACCATTTTCTTTGTATAAACAACCATAATTGATGATGTATGTATGTATGTATGTATGTATGCACATCCATATGTGCATGAATCTATAAAGAAACTATACATGCATGCATACATCCATCATACTCAAGAAAGGATTTCAAGTGAGAAGCTAATGGTTAAATGATAAATCAACACTTGATTTATCAATCCGGTCATATCACATATGACCCCTACCAAAAGCAAGCCGCCCGACCAATATACGGTATCCTATACGCGCATTTTAATCGGTTCCATGCGCATATCGCATACGCACACCACAACGTTTCGCCTGGACTAGGAAACTCCTTTGTGGGACTCTGAGACTCGTCAATACGTCGGCAGTGGGTGATGATCATATCAAGCACCCCCAAGCCGCAAGCGGTCAGCTAAATGTAACGGCCACCCGGGTATTGAACGATCAGAAGAGAACAAGCGAACCTGCTACAACTCCCGTCGAGCCAATCGGCAACACTTCCCGTACAGTCCGGTCTCCTCGTCTGATATGTCGCATATCAAGTCTAGGGGTGGTAAACTTCAGACCCCAATAACTGATAAGTCGTGCCGATGTGAGGCTTATAACGGGTCGAGAAACTACTGGTAACACTTACCAGCAAATCTCTGAATCAGCCCTGGCCAGGGACTTCCCTGTTACGGCCAATCGAGCACAGCGCAACATCAACCTCCAATACCGGGAGAGACGAAACCCCTCCTATCGCTCATTGCCTCTATATGACTCGGGACTGTACCCAAAAACCACCGTTTTGCACGCCCTCATGGACGTGGTAAGGTGGAGATCAAAGCACAGTGGGAATCACACAAGACTCTATGACGATCTCGGGTCTACAGACTAACCTGCACAAGTGTCACCTGAGAACTGCCATCTGACGTGAGGTATAATACCATCTGGGAGTTCTCGGCGAGTCCGTCCAGTGTACCCAGTCTCCACTGAGCACCCATATACCATCTCTGATGTTAAACACCAATGGATATGGGTTCATCCATCGTCCATCTCATGGGTCGAGAAGCGTATACGCTAGTCTACACTGGTATATCGATGCCCCGTCTCGATACACCTACGACTAGGGACCTTGAAGGATGTACTTATGGACTACCATGTCCCCACTAGTATGACCTGCATCATAGTCCAGATAGTCAAGTACACATCCTAAGGGCTTTACTAACATGTAACTATAAGACAGTTTAAAGAGACTAGTATACATGTTAAGATAAAGAGCAACCAGATCGCATATTATCATATCGAGCAAGAAAGTCATCTCTATATATGTCCAAGCATCCAATATAATATACATCATCTGTACAATACTGGCCTCTAGGGCATACATGCAACTAACAATCTCCCACTTGCACTAGGGCCAGCTGCTGTAGTATCGTATACCGAGCATCCCGAAGAGTCTCTCAAACTGTATCTGGGGAATGGCCTTCGTGAGTGGATCCGCCGTGTTGTTCTTCGTGTCAACCCTCCTGACCTCGATCTCCCGGCGATCAACTATCTTCCGGATCAGGTGATACCGCCTCAGAATATGCCTGGATCGCTGATGGGACCTGGGTTCCTTGGCCAAAGCCACCGCTCCATTTTTATCGCAATACAAAGGTATTGGATGCTCAATGGATGGAACCACTCCAAGTTCAGTAATGAACTTCTTGATCCAGACAGCCTCTTTGGCAGCATCGTTGGCAGCGATGTATTCAGCCTCCATCGTCGAGTCTGCCATGGTTTCCTGCTTGGAACTCTTCCAGCTAACCGCCCCTCCGTAAAGGGTAAAGACAAATCCCGACTCCGACTTAGAGTCGTCCTTATCACTCTGGAAGCTCGAATCGGTAAAGGACTCCATTTGGAGTTCTCCGTTACCATACACCAAGAGCATCTCTTTAGTCCTTCGTAAGTACTTGAGAATGCTCTTCACAGCTGTCCAGTGACTCTCTCCAGGATTAGCTTGATACCTGCTCACTACACTTAGTGAGTATGCTACATCGGGTCTGGTACATAGCATCGCATACATGATAGAGCCTACAGCTGAAGCATAGGGTATCCCTTGCATGCGAGCTCTCTCCAAATCAGTCTTGGGAGACATCTCTTTAGAGAGAGTTACTCCAGAGATCGTGGGTAAGTTCCCACGTTTGGATTCTTCCATACTAAACCTCTTTAGTATGGTGTCAATGTACCTGGATTGGGACAATCCCAATATCCGTTTGGATCTATCTCTATAGATCCTTATTCCTAATATGCAGGAGGCATCACCAAGATCTTTCATTGAGAATCTTTGTGATAAGAAGAGCTTGACCGATTGCAGCATAGGAATGTCATTTCCTATCAAGAGTATGTCATCTGCGTACAATACGAGGAAGACAACCTTACTCTCTGCCACCTTCTTGTAGATACAAGGTTCATCTACGTTTTTGACGAAATCAAACTCTTTGATAACGACGTCAAAGCAGATGTTCCAGCTCCGCGATGCTTGCTTTAATCCATAAATGGATTTAAGCAGCTTGCACACCTTCCCGCTGCTCCCACTATCTACGAAGCCCTCTGGCTGAGTCATGTACACGCACTCTTCTAAATCACCGTTTAGAAAGGCGGTCTTAACATCCATTTGCCAGATTTCGTAGTCATGATATGCAGCGATGGCAAGCATGATCCGGATGGATTTAAGCATAGCCACTGGAGAAAAGGTTTCGTCATAGTCCACATCTGGTCTTTGACGAAAACCCTTTGCAACAAGTCTAGCTTTGAAAGTCTCCACTTTCCCATCTACACCAAGTTTTTTCTTGAAGATCCACTTGCTCCCAATGGGTTTTACCCCTTCAGGAGCATCTTCCAAAGTCCATACTTTGTTGGTGTACATGGATTCCATCTCGGACCGTATAGCATCCAGCCATTTCACTGAGTCCCCACTCGTGATGTCCTGCTCGAAGCTAGTTGGGTCATCATCCTCCATGATGCAATCCTCGCTCCCACCATCCATGAGAAAACCGTAGTATCTCTCAGGTTGGCGTGGAACCCTACTAGATCGGTGGAGAGGCTGAGGTTCGTTGGGAGCTACTGAATCTTCTGGTTCCACTAAATCTTCAGTTACGGTTTGTGTATCTGGAACCTCTTCTAGCTCTACCACTTTGCCACTAATTTCTTTAACAAGAAATTCCTTTTCTAAAAAGGTGGCATGTTTAGCAACAAACACTTTTTGTTCCTCACTGTGGTAGAAAAATACCCATATGAGTTCTTTGGATATCCCACAAACTTACAAAGAACTGACCGTGCCTCGAGTTTGTCCGGATTTTGTCTTTTGACGTAGGCCGGACAACCCCATATCTTAACTCGTTTAAGATATGTTCTCTTCCCACTCCATATCTCATATGGTGTGGTAGGTACAGATTTAGATGGAACTTGATTCAATAGGTATGCTGCTGTCTCCAGCGCATATCCTCAGAAGGAAATAGGTAACTCAGCTGTGCTCATCATAGAGCGCACCATATCTAATAGGGTGCGGTTCTTCCGTTCCGATACACCATTGTGCTATGGTGTATATGGAGGAGTCAGCTGAGAGAGAATCCCATTCTCTTTTAGGAAGTCCAGGAATTCATTGCTCAAGTATTCACCTCCTCGATCAGATTGAAGGATTTTAATACTTTTCCCGGTTTGGTTCTCGACTTCTAGTTTATATTCTCTAAATTTCTCAAAAGCTTCTGATTTGTGTTTCATCAGGAACACATATCCGAATCTAGAGAGATCGTCAGTGAATGTAATGAAGTACGAAGAACCATCCCTGGCATGTGTAGACATGGGACCGCAAACATCACTATGTATTAGTCCCAAGAGTTCGGTAACTCTTTCTCCGTGTCTCGTAAACGGAGTTTTGGTCTTATTGCCTTTGAGACATGACTGGCAAGTGTCATAAGATGAAAATTCGAACGGTTTCAAATATTCATCTTTATGCAACTTAGCAAGTCGTGTCGCATTGATGTGACCTAGTCTACAATACCACAAGAAGGATTCGTTCAGATCTGAACTCTTCCTCTTGTGTGTGTTTGTTATACTCAGAACTATTGATTGATTTAGAACATAAATGCCATTGCACAACGTGCCTGATCCAACCAACTTTTGGTTACGGAAAATCTTCAGAACATTATCCTGTAATACAAAATTATATCCCTCTTTTCTCAACAAAGAAACCAATATAATGTTGCATATCAGGTTCGGCATGTAATAGCATTCGTTCAGAATCAATGTATTACCAGTTGGTAATGCAAGATGATATTCCCCGACGGTCTTAGCTGCAACAATTGCACCATTTCCAACCCTTATGTCTTTATCACCTTCTCCAAGTTCTCTACCTTTCTTAAGCCCATGTAACTGATTACATATATGGGATCCTGACCCGGTATCTAATACCCAGGACGTAGGGCAAATGGAGAAACAGTTCTCTGTAATGAACACACCCGAAGAAAATGCATCATCATGTACTTTCTTCATTCGGGTGGCATGGGAATCCTGGTATTCCCCTATGTCCCGTTCAGTCCTATAACTCTTATAAGATAGAACGGAACCAACGTTCCCCAGCACAGTATAACATGCGGGTTCAGTCAATACATCCATATTATTATCTTGATTAAGGCATGACATGGTCGCTACCTGGAGAGAGAGAGAGAAGAAAACACTTTAGCGTATACTCTTGCAAGATCAGATTGGTTATTATCTTATCTAACCAGGATGGCTCCCACTGTTTTTATCAAATCTTCCTTCAAACCCTAAAAGGAAAGACTAACTGGGATTAATTACACCCTACAACTTCGCCGATCTTTCAGCCAGGCCAGTTTCGGTACTTTGAGGGAGGTTCCCCGTGCTTTCGCACGGACCTAATTAAAGTAAACCTCGTTTTCCTAAAGGCGTAACCCCGTTGACACCTTTCTAGACACCTACTTGATCGGCTAATTGTCCTGTGTAAAACTCTCCCAGGAGTAACAATTACTCGTAGTGGGTATCGGGATCCAACTATCTCATAGAAGGTATGCAATCGCATTGCAAATTTCAACACTTGAAATTCCCGATAATATTTTGCCCTAAACGATCTATGACCTTGACAAGGTCAACAAACCATAGACCGTAAGTCAAGTTCAACCCGTCACTTCTTGATTGAATTAAACCCACCCGCACGACCCTTGACAAGGTCAACAAGGCCGTACGACTACCCTAATTCAATCTGCATCATATGCATAAGCAGATAAATACTGGTCAGCTACCGCACACTGCGTCTTGACAAGGTCAACAAACGCAGCACGAATACTAAGCAGGACTTATCTGAAATGACGGAGGGCTACGACAGGTTTTTCTGAAAACCTATTGCGTAATGAACTTGATATCGTTGTAGAATCAAGTGAAGTTTTGAAATGGAGTGATTTTGAGGCTTTTATTAGTTTTGCTAAAGAGGTCACTCCCGGTGAAGGGATCTCGGCTCTTTCCTCATTGAATAAGGTACGGGATATATCATAAATATCACTGTGCAAAGCAAAACTCCAAAAGCAATCAAAAAACCAAACCGAGTGTAGCATCTGCCAGTTTTGCTAAAGTGGTCACTCCTGGTGAAGGGATCTCGGCTCTTTCCCCATCGAATAAGGTGCAGGGTATATCATATATACCGCTATGCAAAGCAAGACTGTAGCTACCCTTTTATTTGAAAATTTGATTCTACAACATCTTTTAGGTTTCTTTTCTTTCATTAATCACATTAATGAAGTCCCATCATTTAATTCACCTAAACATCACAGATAAATACGACGTACACTTATGCCATCCGCATTCGCCTCGATGTCCCCTCGTGCACCGTTAGGTTAGGTAACTAACGACAGAGCAGGGCAGGGCTAGTGCGGGTGCAAAACATAAGTAACGTCTATATAATATATCATATATACTATATAAAGTATCTATCACAGCACATCACATGATCACATCACAGATATCGCAGCAGAAACATAGATATAATGTGAGATATACTAGGACGTCTGTAGGGTTGCTAGGCACGCGTACAAGGGTCTACGAGGTATCAACCATGCCCGATTAAAATTTTAGCCGTGCCGAACAACCCGAATACGGATCTTTAAATTAGAGATTAGGCGAAAACTAACATGTTAACAGCTTTAACACTAAGTGAGAGGGATTACAACCTTTGTAGATCCGGTCCTTCACTTCATATGCTCCGTGTTGTGGTCCCTTCGCTGCGATCATCGGGTTCTGGACTCTCGAGAGGTTCCACGAAGAGAAAGATGCAACCTTTGCTTCCGATCTTCGATACTAAGATGATCTACCTTGAAGTTCCGTTAACAAAAGCTAACACTCATGAAATGATGTGAACACCCTCATCTAAATGGCAAGGGAAGATGAGGATGATGAAGTAGGATTTTTGCTCTCTTTATTTATCTTTTTCTCATATTTATTCATCACTTTAGAAAAACTAGTAAGCTTTTTCATGAAGAGAATGAAGGAAGAAGATGAACAATAATGGAATTATCATTTGTGATGAATAATGCAAAAGAGATAATGATGAATTATGCAACTATGGTCAAGTAACCATTGTAGAGATTGAACTAGGGTTAAAGGGTGTGGTTGGGTTAAGAAATATCATGCAAAAATATCTTTTCCAAAACAAAAAAGAAAACCTTCTAGAAACATCTAGAAAGGTTTAACCCTAATCAAACCCTAACCATGTTTAATCTCTACTAAACATGTTGCATTAGTAATCATATCATGTTACAATATTATATATCACATATATAATATTTATCGTAACAAAATAAAATAATACATTTAACATATATTGCATATATATCAATGTATTATCCGAGTGAGAAAAAGAATCTTTTAGTGAGCTAATATTAGATAATGTAATTTAATATATCATATATATTATTATACATTAAATTATCGAATCAACACTTGATCCGACAATCCGGCTATATCGCATATAACCGAATAATATTTATCCGTACCGATTCATCGAATCAACACTTGATCCGATGACGCGGCTGATATCAAATATCGCGAGAATAGAATACGGTATCTCATATCGCATTATCCTTGGTCCTGCACATATCACATACGTGCCCCTACTCCGTTTTGCCTGAGCCAAGAAACCTCTGTGTATGACTCTAAAGAATCGTCAATACGCTGGCAGTAGGTGATGATCATATCAAACACCCACAAGCTGCAAGCGGTCAGCTAAACGTAACAGCTACCCAGGTATTGAGCGCTCAGAAGATCAACAAGCAAGCCTTTATATTCTCCTGAGAATCCAAACAGTAACACTCCCGTACAGTCCGGTCTCGTCGTCTGATATGTTGCATATCTCGCCTAGGGGTGGTAAACGTCAGACCCCAGTAGCTTGATAAGTCGTGTCGATATGAGGTCTATAACAGTTTGAGAAACTACTGATAACACTTACCAGTAAATCTCAGCAACCCTGGCCAGGGATTTCCGGTTATAGCCAATCGAACACAGCACAACATCAACTCTCTATACCGGGAGAGACGAATCCCCTCCTATCGCTCATTGCCTCCATGTGATTCGGGACTGTACCCAAAAGCCACCTTTTAACACGCCCTCTTGGATGTGGTATGATGGAAATCAAAGCACAGTGGGAATCACACAAGACTCTATGACGATCTCGGGTCAACAGACTACTCTGTACCAGTGTCACCGGAGAACTGCCATCTGACGTATGGTATAATACCATCTGGGATTTCTCGGCGAGTCCGTCCAGTGTACCCAGTCTCCACTGAGCACCCGTACACCATCCTTGATGTCAAACACCGATGGATATGGGATCATCCATCGCCCATCATATGGGTCAAGATGCGTATACGCTAGTCTACTCTGGTGTATCGATGCCCTGTCTCGATACACCCTCGACTAGGAACAGTTATAGGATATACTCGTCGACTACCGTGGCCCCACTAGTATGATCTCATCATAGTCCCAATAGTCGAGTACATATCCTAAGGGCTTTATCAACATGTAATTGTTAGTTGTATGTATGCCCTAGAGGCCAGTATTGTACAGATGTTGTATATTATATTGGATGCTTGGACATATATAGAGATGACTTTCTTGCTCGATATGATAGTATGCTATCTGGTTACTCTTTATCTTAACATGTACACTAGTCTCTTTAAACTGTCTTGTGGTTACATGTTGGTAAAGCCCTTAGGATGTGTACTTGACTACCTGGACTATGATGCGGATCATACTAGTGGGGACATGGTAGTCCATAAGTACATCCTTCAAGGTCCCTAGTGGTGGGTGTATCGAGACGGGGCATCGATATACCAGAGTAGACTAGCGTATACGCTTCTCGACCTATGAGATGGGCGATGGATGATCCCATATCCATTGGTGTTTGACATCAGAGATGGTGTACGGGTGCTCAGTAGAGACTGGGTACACTGGACGGACTCGCCGAGAACACCCAGATGGCATTATACCTCATGTCAGATGGCAGTTCTCAGGTGACACTTTTGCAGGTTAGTCTGTAGACCCGAGATCGTCATAGAGTCTTGTGTGACTCCCACTGTGCTTTGATCTCCACCTTACCACGTCCATGAGGGCGTGCAAAACGGTGGTCTTTGGGTACAGTCCCGAGTCACATGGAGGCAATGAGCGATAGGAGGGGTTTCGTCTCTCCCGGTATTGGGGGTTGATGTTGCGCTGTGCTCGATTGGGCGTAACAGGGAAGTCCCTGGCCAGGGCTGATTAGAGATTTGCTGGTAAGTGTTACCAGTAGTTTCTCGACCCGTTATGAGCCTCACATCGTCACAACTTATCGGTTATTGGGGTCTGACGTTTACCACCCCTAGACTTGATATGCGACGTATAAGACGAACAGACCGGACTGTACGATAAGTGTTACTGGTTGGATTCACAGGAGTGTGAGCGGGCTAGCTCGTCGATCTTCTGATCGCTCAATACCCGGGTGGCCGTTACGTTTAGCAGACCGCTTGCGGCTTGTGGATGCTTGATATGATCATCATCTGCTACCGGCGTATTGACGAGTCTTTAGAGTCCTACACAGAGGTTTCCTGGCTCAAGCGAAATGAAATAGGAGCGCATATGAGATATATGCAGGACCGAGAATAATGCGTGTATGTGATACCGCATTTCATTCTCGCGATATATGTTTCGATTGGTTATATTCGATATGACCTAGTTATCGAATCATTGATTCGATAAATCGATACATTGGATTCTAGTCGGTTATGTGCGACATGACCGGATCATTGAATCAAATGTTGATTTAATGCATAATTATATATTTGATATATTACTTTGCATTAGCTAGTATTGGTTCACTTTATATGGATTTTCTCACTTGATGTGCATGATGTATATGTGATATACTTTTGTGCACTTGTTTGTATCATATTTGATGATGCATGTTTAAATGGTTAAGTGTAAAGAATAAAACCATGGTTAAGTAGATAATTAGGGTTTTGTTTTACTCTCTCATTTATTTATTTAAATAATTTTATGAAAACAAAATGGTTTTCCTTTTTGTCATGAAGTTTGATGAATCTTCATGAAGGTTTGACTCAAAGACCATTTTGTCTTCATGCTAAACCCTAACTATTCCCACTTACCATGGTTTGCTCTCTACACTTAACCTTAGTTATATTATGATAAGTATTAATTTTATTTCATTATTGAAAAAGACTTATCATAATTCTAGCTCATCTTCTTCTTCATCTTCAAGTTTGAAACCTTGAGGCCATCAATGGCAACTTGAGCTAAAGTGAGATAAATCCAATTCTAAAGTGAACCCACCTCCTATTTCTTCACCCTCTACCTCTTGCCAAGTTGTTTTGGGTGTTTTCTTCACAAGTTTCACAACTTTGTGAAGTCGGAGCTTGAACTTGTGAAGCCTCGATGTAGATTGTCTTTGACACGAAGCCGATGACCTATTCCGCTCGTTTTCCCGATGAAGCCGATGAACGAGTCTAGGATTCGAGATGGACAGCGAGAGGATGCCTTCGTGGAGCCAAGGAAAGGGGTAACCGGATCTACAAAGGTTGTAGCATCTAACCTTTTAGTTAAGTAGTTAACTAGATTATCTTTTCGCCTAAACTTCTAGTCTAAGATCCGTATTAGGGTCTCTCGGCACCCATAAATTTTTATATTGGCATGTTCGATGCCTTGTGAGACCTCTATAGGGTGCCTAGGAACCTTTCACTGGTATCAGAGCCAGGTTAGAGCCTTAGGCGAAGTCTAGACGGAATTTGAACTCCGATCGAACCGAAACCGAACCCCAAAAATTGCTCTCTGTACTTTTTCTAAAATCGTGGATTTTTCAAAATTAAAAATATGCAGAAAAATCAGCAGGGAATTCTAAGAATTACGACGCAAATTTTATTCCATGAACAGTGACAAGTGCGGCGGAACCGCGGCCTAAGCCAGCTTAGGCGGCGGTTCCGCGGCGGCTTGATGACGTCATCCCTATATTTTTGCACAGTAACTCTTATTTAACAGTTCTGAGTTCTCTGGGTGTTTTTAATAATTTTTCATGAGTTTCATTTTCTGGGGTTGTTTTGGAGCTTCAATAGTTCGATCGGATTATCAAATTTCGTCTTTGTGTATTTCTGGATAATTTTTAGAATATGTTAAAAAGTTCGACCGGATATAAATACCCAATTTTTCCCCTGTAGGGAAATTTCCAAGTGTTGGATTTTTCCGTAGTTTAACGACGTTCTAAGTAGTGCAAGTAACGCGATGGACCCTCTAGAAGACAACAAACCTTAACTCGATTATGTGACCGTCTTGAACTGCCCTTTGAACTTTCGGGTTTGGGGCAGTACGGCGTGCCACATGTGAGGCGTTGGCTTGACCCTTCTACGGCTGGACCGTTGGTACTGAGGCACGAACTGAATGTTGTTAGACTTATTTCATGTGTTGGACTGTATCGGGGAAACTTGGGTATTCGACTGTTCGATCGGAAAATTTAACATTTTCTGTTTATCTGGAATATGATACAATAATTGGAATTCACAAACAGTTATGTGATAACTGAATGAATGTTATAAATCTAGCAGTTTGGTTTCACTTGATATTGAAAAGAGTTTTCGATAATGAGACTAAAATGCAGGATTTATATCTGTTAGGCATGTGATGTCTAAGTATTTCATTTGATTAGGCATGCGATGTCTAAAGAGGTTGCGGATTCTAACTGTTGTAGTTTTACACTTTCTTTTCTGTGACCGTAAGTGTAGTATGTTCATATCGCCGGTTTCGTTGCTATACGTCAACGACAATTGGGGTATACATACTTACTTACGTTGATGACATGTGATGTTATGTGTTGCTGGATATGTTATATTGGATCGTCGTGTTTGAATAGCCGGGGGTTTTTATGTGAGATGAGTGTTTTTCATTTTCATTCATGTAAAAACTTGTATGTAATATTCTTTTATTTGGGGCACTTCCAGGTAGCGGAAGTTGTCACCCTTTGTATATTATTTACTTTTCCGCATTAGGATAGACCCAAGGAGGGGAGCATAAGTAACCGGGTTCTGGGGTCCAGTGGGAGACCAACTCGAGGAGTCGAGTCCGGGTCTCCTAACCCTAGAATTGGCAGGGTTGCTTGCCGCTCCCGTAGGGGTCTAGGGGTGTGGGATTGGCTATTCATCACGACCGTGGAATCTGTGTTTTATACTGGCTCGTATTGAAAACACGGACGTCCTAGTATATCCAATATTTCATATGTTTATTCTGCTGCGATTCTGTGATGTGATTTTGTGATGGATATAGTATATAGTATATATGATATATTATATAGACGTTACTTATGTTTTACACCCGTGCTAGCCCTGCCCTGCTCTGTTGTTAGTTACCTAACCTAACGGTGCACGAGGGGACATCGAGGCGAATGCGGATGGCATAAGTGTACGTCATATCTATCTGTGATGTTTAGGTATTTAAATGATGGGACTTCATTAATGTGATTAATGAAAGAAAAGAAACCTAAGATGTTGTGGAATTGAATTTTTAAAATAAAAAAGGTAGCTACAGTTCTTGCTTTGCACAGCGGTATATATGATATACCCTGCACCTTATTCGATGAGGAAAGGACCGAGATCCCTTCACCGAGAGTGACTTCTTTAGCAATAACTGGCAGATGCTACACACTCGGTTTGCTTTTGACTGCTTTTGGGTTTTTGCTTTGCACAGTGATATATATGATATATCCAGCACCTCATTCGACGAGGAAAGGACCGAGATCCCTTCACCGGGAGTGACTCCTTTAGCGAAACTAGAAAAGCCTCAAAATCACTCCATTTCAAAATTTCATTTGATTCCACAACGATATCAAGTTCATTACGCTCATGGTTTTCAGAAAAACCTGACGTAGCCCTCCGTCATTTCAGATAAATCCTACTTAGTATTCGTGCTACGTTTGTTGACCTTCGTCAAGGCGTAGTGTGCGGTAGCTAACTAGTATTTGTCTGCTCATGCATATGATGCAGATTGGATTAGGGTAGTCGTACGACCTTGTTGACCTCCGTCAAGGGTCGTGCGGGTGGGTTTGATTCAATCAAGAAATGACGGGTTGAACTTGACTTTCACCCTGTGGTTTGTTGATCTCCGTCAAGGTCATAGGATGCTTGGGGCAAAATATTATTGGGAATTTCAAGTGTTGAAATTTGCAATGAGATTGCATACCTTCTATGAGATAGTTGGATCCCGATACCCACTGCGAGTAAGAGTTACTCTTGGGAGAGTTTTACACATTGCAATTAGCTGATCAAGTAGGTGTCTAGAAAGGTGTCAACGGGGTTACGCCTCTGGGAAAACGAGGTTTACATTAATTAGGTTCGTGCGAAAGCACGGGGGACCTCCCTCAAAGTACCGACACTGGCCTGGCTGAAAGATTAGCGAACTTGTAGTGTGTAATTAATCCCGGCTAGTCTTTCCTTTTAGGGTTTGGAGGAAGATTTGATAAAAAGCAGTGGGAGCCATCCTGATTAGATAAGATAATAACCAATCTGATCTTGCACGAGCATACGCTAAAGTGTTTTCTTCTCTCTCTCTCCAGGTAGCGACCATTTCATGCCCTAATGAAGATAATAATATGGATGTATTGACCGAACCCGCATGTTATACTGTGCTGGGGAACGTTGGTTCCGTTCTTTCTTATAAGAGTTATAGGAATGAACAGGATATAGGGGAATACCAGGATTCCCATGCCACCCGAATGAAGAAAGTACATGTTGATGCATTTTCTTCGGGTGTGTTCGTTACTGAGAACTGTTTCTCCATTTGCTCTACGTCCTGGGTATTAGATACCGGGTCAGGATCCCATATATGTAATTAGTTACATGGGCTTAGAAAAGGAAGAGAACTTGGAGAAGGTGATAAAGACATTAGAGTTGGAAATGGTGCAATTGTTGCAGCTAAGACTGTCGGGGAATATCACCTTGTATTACCAACTGGTAATACATTGGTTCTGAACGAATGTTATTACATGCCGAACCTGATATGCAACATTATATCGGTTTCTTTATTAAGTAAAGAGGGGTATAATTTTGTATTACAGGACAATGTTATGAACATTTTCCGTAACCAAAAGTTGGTTGGATCAGGCACGTTGTGCAATGGCATTTATGTTCTAAATCAATCAACGGCTCTGAGCATAACAAACACACACAAGAGGAAGAGTTCTGAACTCAACGAATCCTTCTTGTGGCATTGTTGACTGGGTCACATCAATGCGACACGACTAGCTAAGTTACATAAAGATGGATATTTAAATCCGTTTGAATTTTCATCTTATGACACTTGCCAGTCATGTCTCAAAGGCAAGATGACCAAAACTCCGTTTATGGGACACGGAGAAAGAGTTATCGAACTCTTGGGACTGATACATAGTGATGTATGTGGTCCCATGTCTACACATGCCAGGGATGGTTCTTCATACTTCATTACATTCACTGACGATCTCTCTAGGTTCGGGTATGTGTTCCTGATGAAACACAAATCAGAAGCTTTTGAGAAATTTAGAGAATATAAACAAGAAGTTGAGAACCAAACCGGAAAAAGTATTAAAATCCTACGATCTGATCGAGGAGGAGAATACTTGAGCATTGAATTCCTGGACTTCCTAGAAGAGAATGGGATTCTCTCTCAGCTAACTCCTCCATATACACCACAGCACAACGGTGTATCGGAGCGGAGAAACCGCACCCTATTAGATATGGTGCGCTCTATGATGAGTGTAGCTGAGTTACCTGTTTCCTTCTGGGGTTATGCACTGGAAACGGCAGCATACCTACTGAACAGGGTTCCCACCAAATCTGTGCCTACCACACCATATAAGACATGGGAAGGGAAGAGACCATATCTTAATTTTATAAAGATATGGGGTTGCCCGGCCTATGTCAAAAGACAAAAACCGGACAAACTCGAGGCAAGATCTGTTTTGTGTAAGTTTGTTGGATATCCCAAACATTCGCGAGGGTATATTTTCTACCACAGTGAGGAACAAAGAGTATTTGTTGCTCAACATGCCACCTTTTTAGAAAAGGAATTTCTTGCAAAAGAAATTAGCGGCTCTGAGGTAGAACTGGAAGAGGTTCCAGCTGAACAAAACACAACAGAAGATTTAGTGGAACCAGAGCATTCAGTAGCTTCCGATGAACCTCAGCCTCTCCGCCGATCTAGTAGGGTTCCTCGCCCACCTGAGAGATACTACGGTTTTCTCACAGACGGTGGGAGCGAGGATTGCATCATGGAGGATGATGACCCAACTAGCTTCGAGCAGGCCATCACGAGTGGGGACTCAGTGAAATGGCTAGATGCTATGCGGTCCGAGATGGAATCCATGTACACCAACAAAGTATGGACTTTGGAAGTTGCTCCTGAAGGGGTAAAACCCATTGGGAGCAAGTGGATCTTCAAGAAAAAACTTGGTGTAGATGGGAAAGTGGAGACTTTCAAAGCTAGACTTGTAGCAAAGGGTTTTCGTCAAAGACCAGGTGTGGACTATGACGAGACCTTTTCTCCAGTGGCTATGCTTAAATCCATCCGGATCATGCTTGCCATCGCTGCATATCATGACTACGAAATCTGGCAAATGGATGTTAAGACCGCCTTTCTAAATGGTGATTTAGAAGAGTGCGTGTACATGACTCGGCCAGAGGGCTTCGTAGACAGTGGGAGCAGCGGGAAGGTGTGCAAGCTGCTTAAATCCATTTATGGATTAAAGCAAGCATCGCGGAGTAGGAACATCTGCTTTGACGTCGTTATCAAAGAGTTTGATTTCGTCAAAAATCCAGATGAACCTTGTATCTACAAGAAGGTGGCAGAGAGTAAGGTTGTCTTCCTCGTATTGTACATGGACGACATACTCTTGATAGGAAATGATATTCCTATGCTGCAATCGGTCAAGCTCTTCTTATCACAAAGATTCTCAATGAAAGATCTTGGTGATGCCTCCTGCATATTGGGAATAAGGATCTATAGAGATAGATCCAAACGGATTTTGGGATTGTCCCAATCCAGGTACATTGACACCATACTAAAGAGGTTTAGTATGGAAGAGTCCAAGCGTGGGAATTTACCCACGATCTCTGGAGTCACTCTCTCCAAAGAGATGTCTCCTAAGATTGATTTGGAGAGAGCTCGCATGCAAGGGATACCCTATGCTTCGGCAGTAGGCTCTATCATGTATGCGATGCTATGTACCAGACCCGATGTAGCATACTCACTAAGTATAGTGAGCAGGTATCAAGCTGATCCTGGAGAGAGTCACTGGACAGCTGTGAAGAGCATTCTCAAGTACTTACGAAGGACTAGAGATATGTTCTTGGTGTATGGTAACGGAGAGTTCCAAGTGGAGTCCTTTACCGATTCGAGCTTCCAAAGTGATAAGGACGACTCTAAGTCGTAGTCGGGTTTTGTCTTTACCCTTTACGGAGGGGCGGTTAGCTGGAAGAGTTCCAAGCAGGAAACCGTGGCAGACTCGACGATGGAGGCTGAATACATCGCTGCCAACGATGCTGCCAAAGAGGCCGTCTGGATCAAGAAGTTCATTACTGAACTTGGAGTGGTTCCATCCATTGAGCGTCCAATACCTTTGTATTGCGATAACAATGGAGCGATGGCTTTGGCCAAGGAATCCAGGTCCCATCAGCGATCCAAGCATATTCTGAGGCGGTATCACCTGATCCGGGAGATAGTTGATCTCCGGGAGATCGAGGTTAGGAGGGTTGACACGAAGAACAACACGGCGGATCAACTCACGAAGGCCATTCCCCAGACACAGTTTGAGAGACTCTTCGGGATGCTCGGTATGCGATACTACAGCAGCTGGCCCTAGTGCAAGTGGGAGATTGTTAGTTGTATGTATGCCCTAGAGGCCAGTATTGTACAGATGTTGTATATTATATTGGATGCTTGGACATATATAGAGATGACTTTCTTGCTCGATATGATAGTATGCTATCTGGTTACTCTTTATCTTAACATGTACACTAGTCTCTTTAAACTGTCTTGTGGTTACATGTTGGTAAAGCCCTTAGGATGTGTACTTGACTACCTGGACTATGATGTGGATCATACTAGTGGGGACATGGTAGTCCATAAGTACATCCTTCAAGGTCCCTAGTGGTGGGTGTATCGAGACGGGGTATCGATATACCAGAGTAGACTAGCGTATACGCTTCTCGACCCATGAGATGGGCGATGGATGATCCCATATCCATTGGTGTTTGACATCAGAGATGGTGTACGGGTGCTCAGTAGAGACTGGGTACACTGGACGGACTCGCCGAGAACTCCCAGATGGTATTATACCTCACGTCAGATGGCAGTTCTCAGGTGACACTTGTGCAGGTTAGTCTGTAGACCCGAGATCGTCATAGAGTCTTGTGTGACTCCCACTGTGCTTTGATCTCCACCTTACCACGTCCATGAGGGCGTGCAAAACGGTGGTCTTTGGGTACAGTCCCGAGTCACATGGAGGCAATGAGCGATAGGAGGGGTTTCGTCTCTCCCGGTATTGGGGGTTGATGTTGCGCTGTGCTCGATTGGCCGTAACAGGGAAGTCCCTGGCCGGGCTGATTAGAGATTTGCTGGTAAGTGTTACCAGTAGTTTCTCGACCCGTTATGAGCCTCACATCGGCACGACTTATCGGTTATTGGGGTCTGACGTTTACCACCCCTAGACTTGATATGCGACGTATCAGACGAACAGACCGGACTGTACGGTAAGTGTTACTGGTTGGATTCACAGGAGTGTGAGCGGGCTAGCTCGTCGATCTTCTGATCGCTCAATACCCGGGTGGCTGTTACGTTTAGCAGACTTCTTGCGGCTTATGGATGCTTGATATGATCATCATCTGCTACCGGCGTATTGACGAGTCTTTAGAGTCCTACACAGAGGTTTCCTGGCTCAAGCGAAACGAAATAGGAGCGCATATGAAATATGTGCAGGACCGAGAATAATGCGTGTATGTGATACCGTATTTCATTCTCGCGATATATGTTTCGATTGGTTATATTCGATATGACCTAGTTATCGAATCATTGATTCGATAAATCGATACATTGGATTCTAGTCGGTTATGTGCGACATGACCGGATCATTGAATCAAATGTTGATTTAATGATTTAATGCATAATTATATATTTGATATATTACTTTGCATTAGCTAGTATTGGTTCACTTTATATGGATTTTCTCACTTGATGTGCATGATGTATATGTGATATACTTTTGTGCACTTGTTTGTATCATATTTGATGATGCATGTTTA
Organism: Agapanthus africanus; assembly: GCA_030015575.1. Lineage (NCBI taxonomy): Eukaryota > Viridiplantae > Streptophyta > Magnoliopsida > Asparagales > Amaryllidaceae > Agapanthus > Agapanthus africanus. Next base: position 338,060,948 of record JASDDO010000010.1, read on the forward strand.
AATGGTTAAGTGTAAAGAATAAACCATGGTTAAGTAGATAATTAGGGTTTTTTTTTACTCTCTCATTTATTTATCCATTCTTATTTATTTAAATAATTTTATGAAAACAAAATGGTTTTCCTTTTTGTCATGAAGCTTGATGAAGCTTCATGAAGGTTTGACTCAAAGACCATTTTGTCTTCATGCTAAACCCTAACTATTCCCACTTACCATGGTTTGCTCTCTACACTTAACCTTAGTTATATTATGATAAGTATTAATTTTATTTCATTATTGAAAAAGACTTATCATAATTCTAGCTCATCTTCTTCTTCATCTTCAAGTTTGAAACCTTGAGGCCATCAATGGCAACTTGAGCTAAAGTGAGATAAATCCAATTCTAAAGTGAACCCACCTCCTATTTCTTTACCCTCTACCTCTTGCCAAGTTGTTTTGGGTGTTTTCTTCACAAGTTTCACAACTTTGTGAAGTCGGAGCTTGAACTTGTGAAGCCTCGACGTAGATCGTCTTTGACACGAAGCCGACGACCTATTCTGCTCGTTTTCCCGATGAAGCCGATGAACGAGTCTAGGATTCGAGATGGACAGCGAGAGGATGCCTTCGTGGAGCCAAGGAAAGGGGTAACCGGATCTACAAAGGTTGTAGCATCTAACCTTTTAGTTAAGTAGTTAACTAGATTATCTTTTCGTCTAAACTTCTAGTCTAAGATCCGTATTAGGGTCTCTCGGCACCCATAAATTTTTAGATTGGCATGTTCGATGCCTTGTGAGACCTCTATAGGGTGCCTAGGAACCTTTCAGTAATATAGAGATAATCAGAGTACATGTTAAGACAAAGTACAACCAGATAGCAGACTATCATGTCGAGCGAGAAAGTCCTCCCTATATATGTCCAAGCATCCATTACAATATACATCGTATGTACAGTAATGGCCTCTAGGGCATACATATAACTAACAATCTCCCACTTGCACTAGGGCCATCTGTTATGGTATCGCATACCCAACAATTAGCTGCGGTTGAAGTATCTCATACTCAACCATCCCATCAAAGTCTCTACTGGGAAAAAAGCCTTTGTGAATGGATCCGCGCTGTCGTCCTCTGTGTCTGCTCTCCTAACCTCGATCTTCCTGGAGATCAACCATCTCCATGATCAGGTGATACTGCCTAAGAATTATATCTGGATTTCTGATGGGACGGGGGTTCCTTGGCATAAAGCCACAACTCCATTGTCACACAATGGTAGGAACGAAGTTCATCTCATGAACTTATATATATCCAGACTGCCTCTTTGGTAGCATCCTTGGTAACGATGTATCTTGCCTTTAATCGTCTAGTATGTCACGGTATCTAGCTTGGAACTCTTCCAACATACCGTCCCTCCACTAAGGGTAAAGACAATGCCTGCGACTGACATTCAGTCGTTCTTATCACCCTGGAACCTTTCCAGTGATTCTCCCCAGGATCGATTGATACCATCTCACTACAACTAGTGAGTATCCTAACATCCAATTAGATCTATCTCATAGATCCAAAAACCCAGAATTTAGGAGGTATCACTTTGATCCTATATGGAGAATCGTTGTGATAAGCGGAGATTGACCGAGCGTAGCATAGGAAACTCCTTCCCTATCAAGAGTATGTCATCCACGTACTCTACGAGGATCACCACCATACTCCCTACTATCTTTTTTGTATATACAAGGTTCATCTACCATTTTGATGAAGTCAAACTCTTTGACTATCACATCAAAACAGATGTTCCAACTCCGCGATGCCTGTTTTATCACATAAAACATCTTGCGCACGTTTCCGCTGCTCCCACTGTCTACGAAGCTCTCTGGCTGTGTACTTATAGACGCTCTTTTCTAAAACATCATTTAGAAAAGCGGTCATGACACCCAACCACCAGATATCGTAGTCATGGTATGTAGCCGTGGCAAGTAGGATCTGGATGGACTTAAGCATTGCTTTGAAAGTCTCAACTTTTCCATGTACACCAAGTAATCTTCTCAAGATATACTCGCTCCTGATGGGAATTTAACCCTTCAAATAAAGCAACCAAAGTCCATACTTTGTTGTTGTATAAGGATTCCATCTCAGATCGATAAGCATCCAGCCATTCTTACAGAGTCTCACTCCTGATGGCCAGCTCGAAACTAGTTGGGTCATCATCTCATGATGCAATCCTCGCTCCCACTGTCATAGAGAAACCGAAGTATCTCTCAGGTGGGTGAGGAACCCTACTAGATCGGCGGAGAGGCTGAGGTTCGTTGGAAACTATTGAATCCTTTGGTTCTACCAAATCATCAGCTGCATTTTGTATAGCTGGAACCTTTCCAGTTGTACATAACAGACCTTGCCTCGAGCTTGTCCGGATTTTGCTTTTAGACATAGGCCGGACAACCCCAAATCTTAACAAGCTTAAGATATGGGCTCTTCCCTTTCCATATCACATATGAAGTGGTAGGCAACTGATTTGATTTGAAACCTATTCAATAGGTATGCAGCTTCTCAAGTGCATAACTCCCAAAAGGAAATAGGAAACTCAGTAGTACTCATCATAGAGCACACCATATCAAATAGGGTGCTTTTGCTCCGCCCCGATACACCGACGTGCTGTGGTGTATACGAAGGAGTAATGCTGAGAGAGAATCTCATTCTCCTTTAGAATAGTCCAGGAATTCCGTGCTCAAGTATTCTCCTCCTTGATCACATCAATGGACATAATACTTTTCCCGTATTTTGGTTCTCTACTTCTAACTTATATTCTGTGAATATCTCAAAAGCTTCGGACTTGTGTTTCAACAGGAACATATGTCTGAATCTTGAGAGATCATCAGAGAATGTAATGAAGTACAAAGAACCGGTCTTGGCATGTGTAGACAGGGGACCTTCATACATCAGCATGTAACAATCCTAATAGTTTACTAACTCTTTCTCTGTTTCCAATAAACAGAGCTATGGTCATCTTATCTTTGTGACATGACCGGCAAGTTTCACAAGATGTAAATTCAAACAAATTTAAATATGCATCTTAATGTAACTTCAGCTAGTCGTGTCGCATTGATATGACCTAGTCTACAATGCCTCAAGAAGGATTCGTTCATTTTTGAACTCTTCCTCTCGTGTGTGTTTTGTATACTAAGAACTGTAGTTTGATTTAGAACGTCAATGCTTTTAGATAACGTGCCTGAACCGATCAACTCTTGATATAGGAAATGTTCAAAACATTATCCAACAATACAAAATTATATCCTTTCTTTACTATTAAAGAGACTGATATGATTTTGTATATCAGGTTCGGTATCTAATAACATTCGTTCAGAATTAATGTATTCAGGTAATACAGGGTGATAGTGACCAACAGACTTGGCTGCAACACTTGCACCGTTTTCTGTCTCATGAAACTTATCACCCGTTCTCAGTTCTCTACCTTTCTGTAGCCCATGTAACAGATTACATATACGGGATCCTGATCTGGTATCACATACCCAGGATGTAAAGGATACTGAGAAACAGTTCTCTATAATGAACACACCCGAAGAAGATGCATCAGTATGCACTTTCTTCGTTTGGGCGGCACGGGAAATCTGGTATTCCCTAATTTCCTGCTCTGTCTTATAACAATTATAAGTTGGAGCGGGACCAACGTTCCCCAGCTCAGTATAACAAGTGGGTTCGGTCAATATATCCGTTTTATTATCTTGATTAAGGCGTGATATGGTCGCTACCTGGAGAGAGAGAGAAGAAAACACTCAGCGTATGCTCTTGCAAGATTAGATTGGTTATCTAATATATCTAATCAGGATGTCTCCCACTGTTTTAGTCAAATCTTTCTTCAAACCCTAAAAGGAAAGACTAGCCGGGATTAATCACACGCTACAAGTTCGCCAATCTTTCAGCCAGGCCAGTGTCGGTACTTTGAGGGAGGTCCCCCGTGCTTTCGCACGAACCTAATTAAAGTAAACCTCGTTTTCCCAGAGGCGTAACCCCGTTAACACCTTTCTAGACACCTGCTTGATCGGCTAATTGTAATGTTAAAACTCTCCCAGGAGTAACTCTTACTCGCAGCGGGTATCGGGATCCAACTATCTCATTGAAGGTATGCAATCTCATTGCAAATTTCAACACTTGAAATTCCCAATAATATTTTGCCCCAAGCCTCCTATGACCTTGACAAAGGCCAACAAACCATAGGCTGCTAGTCAAGTTCAACCCGTCATTTCTTGATTGAAGTAAACCCACCCGCACGGCCCTTGACAAAGGCCAACAAGGTCGCACGATTACCCTAATCCAATCTGCATCATATGCATAAGCAGATAAGTACTATTCAGCTATCGCACACTACGCCTTGACAAAGGCCAACAAACGCAGCACGAATACTAAACAGTCCTTATCTGAAAAGACGGAGGGCTACGACGGGTTTTTCAGAAAACCCTTTGCGTAATGAACTTGATATCGTTGTAGAATCGAGTGATTTTAAATGGAGTGTTTTTGAGGCTTTTCTAGTTTTGCTAAAGGGGTCACTCCCGGTGAAGGGATCGTCGGCCCTTTCCTCATCGAATAAGGTGCATGATATTTCACAAATATCACTATGCAAAGCAAGAACTATAGAAGCAATCAAAAGACAAACCGAGTTTGTAGCATCTGCCAGTTATTGCTAAAGGAGTCACTCGCAGTGAAGGGATCTCGGTCCTTTCCTTATCGAATAAGGTGCTGGATGTTCTACAAGGAATACCGCTATGCAAAGCAAGAACTGTAGCTACCTGTTTTTGAAAATTCGATTCCACAACATCTTAGGTTTCTTTTATTTCATTAATCTCATTAATGAAGTCCCATTTTATTATGCTTCACAAGCATCTCATTTGAAACGAAATCTGCAATATAACATATATCTCATATATATATAATATAAACATTCGTCTCAGGCAGTAATATGATCTCATCACAGAACATTGCAACAGAAGAACATATATGAAATATTGGATATACTAGGACGTCCGTGTTTTCAATACGAGCCTGTATAAAACACGGATTCCACGGTCACGATGAATAGCCAAACCCACATCCCTAGACCCCTATGAGAGCGGCAAGTAACCCTGCCAATTCTAGGGTTAGGAGACCCGGTCTCGACTCTTCGAGATGGTCTCCCACTGGACCTTAGAACCCGGTTACTTGTGCTCCCCGCCTTGGGTCTACCTAATGCGGAAAAGTAAATAATATACAACGGTGACATCTTTCGCTACCTGGAAGTGCCCCAATAAAAGAATATTACATACAAATGAATTTTACATGAATGAAAATGAAAAACTCTCATCTCACATAAAACCCCCGGCTATTCAAACGCGACGATCCAATACAACATATCACAGCAACACATAATATCTCATATCATCAACGTAAGCAAGTATGCGTATCCCGATTGTCGTTGATGTATAGCAACGAAGCCGGCGATACACCACATACTACGCTTACGGTCACAGAAAAGAAAGTGTAAAACTACAACAGTTGGAATCCGCAACCTTCTTAGACATCGCATGCCTAACCAAATGAATTCCTTAGACATCGCATGCCTAACATTTATAAACCCCGCATTTTAGTCTCATTATCGAAAACACTTTTCAATATCAAGTCGGGCAATTCAACAAGATTCCTGAAATCCTGATCGAATTCTCGTCGCAAACTTTAGTAGACGGCCGCACCCCCAGATGCCGTCGACGAAGTGCACTAAGGCAGAACACCGCTGCCGCAAGCACCCGAACGGATGTTTTCGGCGACGGGGTTCTCCTACAGTCACTTGGTCGGGGCTATGGGACGTGGCTGTCTATTAAGTTTACCCGGCGAGTATCCGCGTACTCTACGTGATTGCGACGGACTTTTGATCACATCAAAATTCCGTGACAACCGATCATTTGAGACTAAACTGCTATGTTTATAATATTCAAATTAGTTATCTCATAACTACCTGTGGATTCCAAATATTGTATCACCTTCTAGATAAATAGACAAAGTTAAACTTTCCGATCGAATCATCAAACACCCAAGATTTCCGCAATATATCTCAACACTTGAAATCAGTTTATAAACATCCATCACATGCCACAGTACCAATGGTCCAGCCGTAGAAGGGTCAAGCCAACGCCTCACATGTGACACGCCGTACTGCCCCGAACCCTAAGGTTCAAAAGGCAGTTCAAGACGGTCACATAATCGAGTTAAGGTTTGTTGTCTTCTAGAGGGTCCACCGAGTTACTTGCACGACTTAGAACATTCTTAAACACGAGAAAAAATCTAACTTTTGAAAAATTTTCCGACAGGGGAAAAAGTGAGTTATTGATATCCGTTCGAACTTTTTAACAGTTTCTAAAAGTTATCCGGACAAAACACAAAGACGCAGTTAAAGTTCCCGATCGAATCATCGAATCCCCAATACAATCCAGAAAATTCAACTCTTGAATAAATATTAAAAATTTCCATAAAACTCAGCACTGTGTAAGAGGAGTTACTGTGCAAAATAGGAAGGGTGACGTCATCAAATGGCCGCAGAAGCCAGGCTTCTGCCGCGGTTCCGCCGCACTTTTGACGAATTGGCCCCACGAATTTCACAGTAATTCTAAAAAGACCCTGCTGAATTTTTTAGAAATTTTTAATTTGGAAAAAACCCAGTTTTCACAAAAAGTCCAGAGAGCAAATTCGGGTTAGGGTTTTGATTCGATCGGGTTTCAAACGTCGTCTAGACTTCGCCTAAAGCTCTAGCTTTGCTCTGATACCACTGTAGGGTTGCTAGGCACGCGCACAAGGGTCTACGAGGCATCAACCATGCCCGATTAAAATTTTAGCCGTGCCGAACAACCCGAATACGGATCTTTAAACTAGAGATTAGGCGAAAACTAACATGTTAACAACTTTAACACTAAGTGAGAGGGATTACAACCTTTGTAGATCCGGTCCTTCACTTCATATGCTCCGTGTTGTGGTCCCTTTGCTGCGATCATCGGGTTCTGGACTCTCGAGAGGTTCCACGAAAAGAAAGATGCAACCTTTGCTTCCGATCTTCGATACTAAGATGATCTACCTTGAAGTTCCGTTAACACAAGCTAACACTCATGAAATAATGTGAACACCCTCATCTAAATGGCAAGGGAAGATGAGGATGATGAAGTAGGATTTTCTCTCTCTTTATTTATCTTTTTCTCATATTTATTCATCACTTTAGAAAAACTAGTAAGCTTTTTCATGAAGAGAATGAAGGAAGAAGATGAACAATAATGGAATTATCATTTGTGATGAATAATGCAAAGGAGATAATGATGAATTATGCAACCATGGTCAAGTAACCATTGTAGAGATTGAACTAGGGTTAAAGGGTGTGGTTGGGTTAAGAAATATCATGCAAAAATATCTTTTCCAAAACAAAAAAGAAAACCTTCTAGAAACATCTAGAAAGGTTTAACCCTAATCAAACCCTAACCATGTTTAATCTCTACTAAACATGTTGCATTAGTAATCATATCATGTTACAATATTATATATCACATATATAATATTTATCGTAACAAAATAAAATAATACATTTAACATATATCGCATATATATCAATGTATTATCCGAGTGAGAAAAAGAATCTTTTAGTGAGCTAATATTAGATAATGTAATTTAATATATCATATATATTATTATACATTAAATTATCGAATCAACACTTGATCCGACAATCCGGCTATATCGCATATAACCGACTAATATTTATCCGTACCGATTCATCTTATCAACACTTGATCCGATGACGCGGCTGATATCAAATATAGCGAGAATAGAATACGGTATCTCATATCGCATTATCCTCGGTCCCGCACATATCACATACGTGCCCTACTCCGTTTTTCCTGAGCCAAGAAACCTCTGTGTAGGACTCTAAAGAATCGTCAATACGCCGGCAGTAGGTGATGATCATATCAAACACCCACAAGCTGCAAGCGGTCAGCTAAACGTAACAGCTACCCAGGTATTGAGTGCTCAGAAGATCAACAAGCAAGCATGTACATTCTCCTGTGAATCCAAACAGTAACACTCCCGTACAGTCCGGTCTCGTCGTCTGATATGTTGCATATCTCGCCTAGGGGTGGTAAACGTTAGACCCCAGTAGCTTGATAAGTCGTGTCGATATGAGGTCTATAACAGTTCGAGAAACTACTGATAACACTTACCATTAAATCTCAGCAACCCTGGCCAGGGATTTCCGGTTATAGCCAATCGAATACAGCACAACATCAACTCCCTATACCGGGAGAGACGAATCCCCTCCTATCGCTCATTGCCTCCATGTGATTCGGGACTGTACCCAAAAGCCACCTTTTTGCACGCCCTCTTAGACGTGGTATGATGGAAATCAAAGCACAGTGGGAATCACACAAGACTCTATGACGATCTCGGGTCAACAGACTACTCTGTACCAGTGTCACCGGAGAACTGCCATATGACGTATGGTATAATACCATCTGGGAGTTCTCGGCGAGTCCGTCCAGTGTACCCAGTCTCCACTGAGCACCCGTACACCATCCTTGATGTCAAACACCGATGGATATGGGATCATCCATCGCCCATCATATTGGTCAAGATGCGTATACGCTAGTCTACTCTGGTGTATCGATGCCCTGTCTCGATACACCCTCGACTAGGAACAGTTATAGGATGTACTCATCGACTACCGCGGCCCCACTAGTATGATCTCATCATAGTCCCAGTAGTCGAGTACATATCCTAAGGGCTTTATCAACATGTAATATAGAGACAATCAGAGTACATGTTAAGACAAAGTACAACCAGATAGCATACTATCATGTCGAGCGAGAAAGTCCTCCCTATATATGTCCAAGCATCCATTACAATATACATCGTATGTACAGTAATGGCCTCTAGGGCATACATATAACTAACAATGTACGTATTTAGTATTTAGCCAACAATAGAAAATACGGATTCCACAGTAGCGATGAATAGTCACGCCCACACCCTGGACCCCTACGAGAGCGGCAAGCGACCCTACAAATTCTGGAGTTTAGGAGACCCGGTCTCGACTCCTCGAGATGGCCTCCCACTGAACCACAGAACCCGGTCACCCGTGCTCCCCTCCTTGGGTCCATCCTAATGCGGAAATGTAAATAATATACAACACTGGTGGCATCGACCTCAACCCGGAAGTGCCCCAAATAAAATAATATTACATTACATTTAAATTTACATGAATGAAAATATAAAACTCTCATCTCAAATAAAAAAAACCCCGGCTATTCAATCGCGACAATCCTGAACATCATATCTCAGCAACACATAATATCTCATATCATCAACGTAAGTAAGTATGCATACACTGATCGTCGTCGATGTATAGCAACGACAATCGGTAAATACATACTACACTTACGGTCACAGAAAAGAAAGTGTAAAACTGCAATATCTGGAATCCACATTCTCTTTAGACATCATAAATGCGAAGTATCACATACCTTGTATTTCATGTCTTATAATATGAATTCCACACATTGCATCACATTACAGATAATTAGACGGTATTAAAGTTTTCGAACGAACGATCAAATACCCAAGATTCGCTAAAGCTCAACACTTGAGCGGAGTTCAAAAACCCGGAGTGTGACACAGTGGTAGCAGTCCAGCTGTAGAAGGGTCAAGCCAACGCCTCACATGTGGCACGCCGTACTGGCCCAAACCCTAAGGTTCAAAGGTTAGTTCAAGACGGTCACATAATCGAGTTAAGGTTTTTTGTCTTCTAGAGGGTCCACCACAAACAAACTTGCACGTATTTCCGAAAGATTTTAAACCCCGTGAAAAGTGAGCAAATGATACTCGTTCAAACACTTCAATACATTATAATTTATCCGGAAAAGTCACGAAATCAAAATTCCGATCGAACCGTCGAGTGCAAAACCATCTCCAGAATTTTCAGCACTAAATTCAGATTAAAAATACCCTAAAAAATATACAAGCAGATTCCAACATTACTGTATAAAATTTATTCAGTGATTGATGTGTACGGCCGTGGAATCGCGGCCTAAGCAAGCTTAGGCCGCGTTTCCACGGCAAGAATGACTGTTCATCGAATAATTTTTATACCGTAATTCTTATATTTACCTGCTGAATTTTTTACATATTTTTAATTCTGAAAAATGTCAGATTTTAAAAAATTTCCACAGAGTGTCCCGTAAAATCGTATTTCGGTTCGATCGGGGTTTTCACTTCGCTAAAGCATCGCCTAATGTTCTAGGTCGGCTCTGATACCAATGTTGGGTGAGCCTAGCACCTCATGAAGGGTTTGGAAGTATCACATGTGCCAAAGGTGGAGTCTTTAGGGTGCTAAGTTAACAAACATCGGACCGTTCCTAGAAAATTAGGGTTTCTAAATTTTTCACATCATCTCATGAAAGAAAAGCTAGGGTTTTAGAGAGTACAACCTTTGTAGCTCCCTACGCTAGACTCCTCGGCTACTTGGGGTTTGAAAAAGCTCCGCTTGAACTCCTCGAGGTCACCGATGATCCACCCGGAGTCCGCTTTGTCCAAGCTTGCAACTTTATCCGATCAAGTGAACGAAATTAAGCTAACACTCTAAACAAGTTGGCTAAACTTGTGTAGAATGATGTTGTGGTTCTTATTCTCACTTCAAAATCCAATCTTGATGAGTATATTGCTCACCACAAAAAACTAGAGAGGAAGAAGAAGATGATGGCAATTTTGAGAAGAAGATAAGTTCAAACCTTAAAAGAAAATAGAAAATATATCAATATATATTTTTTATCTCTCATCTCAAACCATGGTTGAATCATTATTGTACTTGAGTTAAAAACTAAAAGGAAGAGTAAACCATGGTTAAATGGTGGGTGAGTAAGGTTAGGTCAAGAAGAGTGTAGAAACAATCCAAAACTAATCCTTTTCTTTTTCCTTTTGTTTTTAGCTTAAATACAATAATATTCCATATAAAAAACCCATGGTGTGAGTCTTATATTGCCACCATTTTCTTTGTATAAACAACCATAATTGATGATGTATGTATGTATGTATGTATGTATGCACATCCATATGTGCCTGAATCTATAAAGAAACTATACATGCATGCATACATCCATCATACTCAATAAAGGATTTCAAGTGAGAAGCTAATGGTTAAATAAATCAACACTTGATTTATCAATCCGGTCATATCACATATGACCCCTACCAAAAGCAAGCCGCCCGACCAATATACGGTATCGTATACGCGCATTTTAATCGGGTCCATGCGCATATTGCATACGCGCACCACAACGTTTCGCCTGGACTAGGAAACTCCTATGTCAATACGCCGGCAGTGGGTGATGATCATATCAAGCACCCCCAAGCCGCAAGCGGTCAGCTAAACGTAACGGCCACCCGGGTATTGAGCGATCAGAAGAGAACAAGCGAACCTGCTACAACTCCCATCGAGCCAATCAACAACACTTCCTGTACAGTCCGGTCTCCTCGTCTGATATGTCCCATATCAAGTCTAGGGGTGGTAAATATCAGACCCCAATAACTGATAAGTCGTGCCGATGTGAGGCTCATAACAGGTCGAGAAACTACTGGTAACACTTACCAGCAAATCTTTGAATCAGCCCTGGCCAGGGACTTCCCTGTTACGGCCAATCGAGCATAACGCAACATCAACCCCCAATACCGGGAGAGAGGAAACCCCTTCTATCGCTCATTGCCTCCATGTGACTCGGGGCTGTACCCAAAAACCACCGTTTTGCACGCCCTCATGGACGTGGTAAGGTGGAGATCAAAGCACAGTAGGAATCACACAAGACTCTATGACGATCTCGGGTCTACAGACTAACCTGCACAAGTGTCACCTGAGAACTGCCATCTGACGTGAGGTATAATACCATCTGGGAGTTCTCGGCGAGTCCGTCCAGTGTACCCAGTCTCTATTGAGCACCCATATACCATCTCTGATGTCAAACACCAATGGATATAGGATCATCTATCGCCCATTTCATGGGTCGAGAAGCGTATACGCTAGTCTACACTGGTATATCGATGCCCCGTCTCGATACACCTACGACTAGGGACCTTTAAGGATGTACTTATGGACTACCATGTCCCCACTAGTATGATCTGCATCATAGTCCAGGTAGTCAAGTACACATCCTAAGGGCTTTACCGACATGTAACTATAAGACAGTTTAAAGAGACTAGTATACATATTAAGGTAAAGAGCAACCAGATAGCATACTATCATATCGAGCAAGAAAGTCATCTCTATATATGTCCAAGCATCCAATATAATATACATCATCTGTACAATACTGGCCTCTAGGGCATACATACAACTAACACACTGAGCATAACCGGACGACAAGAATCCGGATGGAGTCACACCCTGACTAACCCTGGGTAGAAACCATAACGAAATTCATGGAGATCTGCTCCCACTCCTACTTCGGAACGGTAAAAGGTTGCAACTCTCCAGCTGGCCTCAGATGCTCGACCCAAACACACAAAAGACAGACACCTTGAAACGAAATCTGAAACTTCTCTTTACATCCCTGCCCACCCATAACTATCTCTTAGTCACGTTAATGCTGTTGGAACTTGAATGAAAACAGAGAGTTGACTGATGTGCCTGTTCTAGGATTTCACGAATCTACCTGATAATATCAGGTACACAAACTCTTCCCTAACTTAGTACACCATTGTCACAAATCAAGGACTCCGAATCATTACCCAGCCGAGTATGCTCAAGTATCTCTGATGAACGAGCATCGGCGGGCAGTGTCTCACGAAAGCGATTTAAGGAATGTGGTCGGGCGCGGACATGAGCAAGCTGTCCCCTCAGTAGAGACGAACTTAAGCTGTACTCAACGATCACACAAGTACTGTAAATCTGCATAAGACTATCACAACAATCAAAATCCGCTGCAGGAAGATGTACATTAAGCTCTGGTGGTCCGTGAAAATCTGACACGACTCTTGAACAAGTAGTGTCTCTAAACTCCAACGCAAAACCACCGCGGCCATCTCCAGATCATGAGTGGAATATCCTTCTCGTACTTCCTCCAAATGTAGGAAAGCAAAAGCGATAACTTTATAGTGTCACCTCAGTACACACTCGAGCCTACTCAAGAAACATTACAGTTAAACAACAAGGTCGCCCGAACCAGAAAGCAAAGGAAGAACTCATGCAGTTGTTAACAGAATCTTCAACTGCTGAAAACTCCGCACACATGCCTCAGTCCAAAGAAAGGAACCCCTTTCTGGTCAATTCCGTCGACGGTGCAACACTACTCTAGTAATCCTGCACGAAACGGCGGTAAAAACCTGCTAAGCCTAAAAATCTGCGGATCTCCGTCCTGCACACAAGTCTGGACCTAAGCTGTACGGTCACGATCTCCTTCGAAACCATACGAAACCGTCTCTCGTGACTACAAGACCTAGGAGTCAACACAAACAAGCCTGAAGAAACTCTCAGAGAATCTAGCAACCGCTGGGGCTCTCCTAGTATCTGCATAACAAATCCTCAGGTGCTACTCCTGTTCTTCAAGACACATTAAATAGACCAGAATGTCGTAAATAACACAACAATAACTGGTCGAGGAACGGCCTGAAGAAATCTGGTTCATCATATCTACGAATGCTGCTAGGGCATCAGTGAATCCAATGACTCACTAATACACACAAAGCCCGTAGCACGCATAAGACAGTCTTCGGAATGCCATCACTCCGAACCCGCAATAATGATGACCTGATTCCAAGCAAACTTAGAAAATGTCTCGCACTGTGGAGCTAATCGAAGAAATCGTCACGGCGAGGTAAAGGATACCTATCCATACCGTAAGCCGGTTTAATTAACGATCTGTCGATACACAATCCTAAACTGCTGTCCTTCTCCTCGACGAACAGAAATAGGAGCTTTCAAAAGCGAAACACTCAGACGCACAAAACTCCCCAATAACAACTCTGCAGCTGATCCTTAAGCTCCCTAAGATTCGCCGGCTCATCCGGAACAACGTCGGAAAAACTCTCGCACGAAAGGAACACCGGTCCAACAAATCCTCTGTGGCTACGGTAGCACGAATGAACGCCAAGAATCCACGACATCTCCTCAGTAGCCGACTAGCGAAAAAGGCTGAATTCAAGCTGTGAGAGGCGGCACAACTATCCACCTGCACAACAAGAACTGACTTGCCGGGAAAAACAAACCTGACTGTTTCCTCACGGTAGTCCACAGACGCCTACCACGTAGCTAACCAGTCCGTGCCCAGGAGAACGTCAAATCCAACATCTCTAGAAGGATCGAAACGACGGACGAATCTCTATCTCTTATCCGATTGGCACACAACTGAATACGTGTCGCGCAACAAAATAATCGCTGACAGAAGTTAACATAAGCAAACGGCTAATCTACCTAACACGGCACAAGTATGAAAAACAAACGAATACATCAAAAGAACATGCGAATTAAGGATACCTGAAAACTCTGCATTGGACGCCTGCATATCCCGATGAGTAGAAGCAAACTCCTGTGTCTGCCCTCTACCCGCAACTGGCTGAACTCCTTTAGTAGACTGACTCCTCTGAGTGAACCTTCCACGTCCACGGCTTCTCTGAATATGATCCTGACGAGGTGCTAAGGAACAATCCCTGACGAAGTGCTGAAGGATCCCGCATCGAAAACATCCACGCGCTGACTGCTGACCATCCTGGGGATAAGAGCTGAACGACTGTCCTCGTCCTGAGCCTCTGCTACTCTCACGACGGCCACGAAATCTGTCTCGATGACCAAACCTCTGTCTCTGGGCTGGTACACTGGTGCGAGTCCTCCACTGTCCTGGAACTCTCAGAGTCTCTGGAATATGCGCCTCGTCAACTGGAACTGCAACCACTGGTTCTATATAGGTGACGGACTGCTGCATGCTGATCGTAAATGACAACTGAGTAACAGGGGTGACAACCTCCTGTCGTAGCTCCCGAACGACATCAACCAATGAACTCATCATCTGGCGGAAGTCCTGCATCTCTGCCAAAATCCTATCAATACTATATGTCGAAGGCTGATCTGTCTGCACCTGTGAAACTAGAGTGCCATCCTGGTCAGTGCTCGCCTCACCCGAGCTAACTCTGACCTCGGCCCTCGCTGCATCTCTCTGAATCCCCATAGTCATCGGCGGCAAGGCTATAAATAGATATAAGATTCGATAAGAATAAGGAAATCGAATCGCAAGGATATGAATCATCAAGGAAGGAATTTCAAGCAATTTGTACTTAGGTCACTTAAGGCGAAGTACCGCATCGTGGGTATGCTGCAGACATACACACACTACGTTACTCTGCGTAAGCTACCTACTCCATCATACCAAGGTCATCCTACACTCCGAAAGGTAAAACCTAGCGCTCTGATACCAACTTTGTCACGACCCAAAATTGTCACGTGACGGCCCTAATACTACGTAACGCCTAAAGACGTAACGCAGTAAAAGAAAGCCAAAACCCAGAAATCTAAACCATGAAAATATGGAAAAGATAATAAAAATTTTTGAAACATTTGAAATCGCAACCCAAATTCTTTAAAAGTCCAACTTCTTTCTTTAAAATTTTAGCAACACCCCTTTTTGTAAAAAACTGGCCCAAAGGCGGAAAACAATCCACATCACAAATACACGACGCCGTAGCGAAGAAATAAAGACAATAGAGATAAAGCTGTATATAAGACAACAAAGCTACAATAATATACAATATCGTCCTCACCAAGTCTCTAAGTCAATAATATAATAGTAGATGGAGAGTACAAGATACAACGAATGTACAATACAGAATACAGATAACCACCAAAACCCACCTAAGCAAAATAGCACACTGTGAGCCGATACGGTATCTGTAGCAAAAGATGATAGGTGAATAGCCTGCCTCGACTACTCTGGGTAACAATCTGCAACACCTGTGGCACAACGGGGGTGAGTTGCCAACTTGTGAATAGTAGATAACATATGCAGGTAACCACAGGAATGTGCGTACAGCATGAATCTAAGATATGCAAATTACAGTAATAACAAGTCATGTGAATGCAGAATAATGGAAAGTACACTAGCAGGTACAATCAATATGTGAAGCAATAATAAACATGACAATAGTATGCAATAACCATGCAATAGGGATATGAGAATGTAGATATGCAGCAATCATAAGGGTACACTAACAGGTACTACCAATATATGAAACTGTGCATAAATAGGTAAGTGTGAGGTATGGGGTGAAACATGTCATCCCACGGAATCCTGTCATCGTGGTAGGATCACAATCCATCAAGACACTCAAATCCCAATTCCTCAAATCAGCCCCCATGTTGGGCTCTCACATCATATAAGTCTCATATCTCCTCAATGTACAATATCGAGTAATCTCCTATATCCCGAATGTACAAATCAGTAATCCCATATGTATGTCCAATATCCAATCTCAATGAATCACTTAATATCCCAAATCAAATCTCAAGTAGAATTCTAACATCCTAAAGGTTTATATATGCAGAAATAAAATAAATATGATGGGGTCAATACACATATATTAGCGTCCCATTCCACTAATATTGGTGTAAGGGTATATATAACAACGGCTAAATCCCCTATTATATATACAAAGGTGTTTAAAGGAAATATTATGAAAACAATGTGCCAAGCATTGACACAGAAATCCTGATAGGTACGTATCATAAGCTATCCCGAAAGCATGAGTGCCTAGCTCTGACCCTTGCCTTTCGACGTATGCATACGTGCATGACTCCCAACAGTATCTCCATGATCCCCGCCGAGTCATTAGTACTGTCACCGGTAGGTACTCGCCCGCCTCCAGGCTCAATCGGCAAAGTCCATCGATCTTCTTGCCGAGGGGAACCATACCGGGCCCCACCATGTACCCTCATACGGCAACCACACCTCGTATGGAGTATATAATCAGAACCGATAAATCTCATGGTGGCTGCGCAAATATCATATCAAGAAAATCGGGTTTTTCAATGTATGCATAATTTCATGAACTCCCGCGGTTCCCAAATCCAAAAAACACCATATAAAATCCAAATAGACAATGCGCAAATCCAGGAATAAATATATGCGATATATCTGAAATGCGAGCATATAAATGAGAATATGTAGCTGAAACCAGATGTATGCAAAACCAATAAGGTACAGCCGAGTATAGGTGTCTACCTATAAGTAAGTGATGTCGTATACCCCCTGGGTATAAGTAGAATATGTAGGATACCCCATGGGTATAAGTAAAATATGTGCAAGGTATACCTGTAGCTGTATCGTAAGGTGTATATGTACCTATCACTAATGGTATGATACACTATAGGTATACCGACAAGCTAGATGTCATGTGTGATAAGCAATACGAATCAATGTCATAAGGTCCCTAACCAAGCAATATGATATCTATAATGGTTTGTGTATGACATGGCAATTATTGACGGTGTGTGTGTAGCATACAATCTGTGCTCGTGCAACATAAACCGTCAATAATATGTGCAATGTCCTACGGCTGCTAGTCACAGTACAACTTCATCTAAGTAATAGGGTAAAGGCGCAATTCTAACAATGACGTAGAATATGCGACAAGTATTAGAATCCTAGCCCAGACGCATAACGCCATGCGGGCGATTCCCCTGTAGATGTTAAATCTACTCACCTACGCTCCACGCTAGGTGAATCCTACCACCTGTCTCCCTCTGTAGCCGTGTCCGTATTCCCCGCCTGCAAAACCTGAAATTAAGACAAGGAATACATATATAAGTAAATATGTCGCAAAACGCGATATCGAACCCAAACGAGAAACTCGCGTTGCGAACTAAACGCGTGTGTGCACGATACGCTAAAACGTGTGTATACGCGTCTAAAACTACCGCGACACGCCGCGACACGCTGGATCGCAGAACCCACTCACGTATCGCGCGTATCGCGCAAACAAAACGGACATGAAATACAATATTTGATCCCAGATTTTCCTACAGGTCAAATCTTACAAAACTATACATGCCAAAACACTAGAAAACACAGCAGAGAACCCTAGCCAAGACCCCAACACCCCTGTCCCCTTCCTGGCCACAATTTGCGGCCAGATGTAATAAATTGGCGGCCTGCATTGGGAATGGTGGGTTCGTGTTCTGGTGGTGTTGTCTAAACCTAATGAGCATGCTCCAGTATCCTCAATTTTACCCTGAAGGGTCCGGGTCAATAGCAGATTACAAACTACTAATATATAGCTTTAAAAATACCAATTTTGCACAAAACACAAACCTTATGGTATTTTAGTGAAACCTGGGTTAAACTCAGTTAAAGTAACCCTAACAACACTAAAATAAGCTAAGTTAGATAACACAATTATCACTTAACCAACATTCCACATAATTCACCATTTTAGCACAAAACTAACTATTTAACACAAACTGATGCTAAACTACACACAACTTAAGCAAACCAGGAAATTGGGTTAAAGAATTATACCCTATAAAACCCTAAGAAGCAGAAGAATGAGTGAATGGAGGAGGGAGAGCTGCTGCAAGTTGCTGTTGCTTCAGCTGTTGCTGCTACTGATGCTTGCTGCTGATGCTGATGTTCTGCTGCTGAAGCTGAAGCTCTGCTGTTGCTGCTGATGAAGGAGCTGCTGCTGCTGTTGTCTTCTGGTGCTGCTGGAGCTGATGCAGGTGTGTGTGTGTGTGAGTTTGTTTGAGAGTGTGAGAGTATGAGAGAAAAAAGAATGAGAAGGCAAGGGAAAATGAGAGCTAGGCTTAGTCAACCCTCTCTCTCCCTCTCTCTTCATTAAATGAAGGCATGGGCAAGCCATCATGCCCCATAATGCGCTCTCTCTCTCTCTCTCTCTCTTAAGTCAACACAAGAAAGTCAAATTTAAATCTCCTTTTAAATTCATTTTTCATTTTAAAACAATCATCATACTTAAAACCCATAACACTTAAAACAAAACTATAAAGCTAGATTGAAGAAAAATGGTTAGCTCACCATGTTGCTAATCATGGTTAAACTCCAAATTACAACCCTAGTTATCATGCACAAGTGTGTGCAAGCCTAGGAAAAATCTAATAAAATATTCATTAAATAGGATAAAATAATCAAAACCTAATTTGGTAAACTTTTTATTAAGAACCATTTATTAAAATATAATTAGCCACAAAACACATTCTAAGGTGTTACATATTTATAGGTGCTGGGAGCCGATCCAATTTCCAAGTTGATCCAATGGTGGAAAAGCTGCCATCGCTGCACTCACGTGTGAGCCTCGTGAGCGCAATGGTGGGGGGGGCATTTGTTTCCCCCAATCAGAACAAAGCTCTGTTCAAAATTTGAAATTTAAACTGAGGAAGCGCCTCACGTGCAAAGCACGAGAGTGCTGGCGCCAGGAGCGCTGGCGCTAAGAGTCAAAGACTCTGAGGCAGCGCCTCACGTGCAAAGCACGAGAGCGCTAGCTCCAGGAGCGCCAGTGCTAAGAGTCAAAGACTCTGAGGCAGCGCCTCACGTACAAAGCACGAGAGCGCCAAGCGCTAGAACTAAACGTTCTCCACCCTTGGATCAAAGACCCAACGAAGATGATTAAATCATCAAATCATCAGAATAAAATTTTGTTGAGAAAATACTCCTCAAATCTTTTCAAACAGGAAAGATTGTGCTCTGTAAGTCGGAGCACCGTTAGATCAAAGATCCAATGGTGATTGAAAATCACCAAGATACAGAATAATGGGAAAATATTCCCAATCTTGTTAAAAACAAGAAGATTGTCTTCTGTAAAACAGAAACCCTTGGATCAAAGATCCAATGGTAGGAAACATCCACAAATCAATTAAGAAATCTCTCAATGAGAGATTTCCTCAACCGATCAACAAATCAGCCTCCCCTATATAAAGGACCCAAGACTTCAAGTCTTATAGAGAGGAACCCCCCCTCATAAACTTCAAATTCTCAGAAAAGAAAATGAGAAGTGCAAGCTCTGAAAAGAAGAATTTCTTCAAGGTAAATAAAACAGATAGATCAAAGCATCTCATCAAAAAAAAGAAGAACTTAGTTCTTTTCCTAGATCATAGATCTACGAAGACAGAAGTATTTCATAAGAGTATAAGAGATTGGAGCATCTCATTATAAAAAAGGGGAGGGAGAAGAACTTAGTTCTCTTTAGATCACAGATCTATAAGACAAAGAAAAAGTCTTTCACAAAAACAGAAGAGATCATAGCATCTCCTATTAAAATAAGAACTTAGTTCTTGTATCCACGAGACAAAGTCTCTTAATTCTCTGAGCACAGAATTGATCAAGAGCGCTTTGCACTCATTGGCTAGTGCTCAGTGCCAAGCGTGCCACTTGCTCCTTACATGGGCGTTACATAATAAAGAGCGCTCTGCACTCATTGGCTGGCGCTCAGCGCCAAGCGCACCACGTGTGCCTCACGTGAGCGCTACTTCGAAAGAAGCGCTTCAGCGCTTTAGCGTTACAAGTCTGGTGCTCAGCTCCCAGCGCTCCAAGCGCTATTTGATAAGAGCGCTCAGCGCCAAGCGCGCTACGTGATCCTCACGTGTGTGCCATTTCATAAGAAGCGCCTTAACGCTCCAGGTCTGGCGCTCAGCGCCAAGTGCACTACGTGCTCCTCACGTATGCGCTGAGGGAGCACAAAGTGTTCTTTAAATAAAGCCCAGCGCCATAATAAAGAGTGTCTAACACTCAATAAAAAGACAAAAGAAGAAGGGATGTTAGAACCCAAAATTAATGCTCTGTATTATTGAACAAAAAGGGCCCGAGCCCAAACAAATGTTAACATTTTGTTCAAAAATGAATGGACTGAGTCCAAATAAGTGTTCAAACACTTTAACTGAATGGGCTAAGCCCAAGTAGGCCATAAATCCCCCAATTCAGATTAACTGAGCCCATGTGCTCCCAATATTTTTAATTGGTCTTAGTCCCAAACCTTGACTACATATCTCTCAACCAACATTGGTTCAAGGGCACATCTCTTCACTCCTCTGATATATGTCATTGTAATTCTTCAACGTCTTCAGAAAGGTGACGGGTCCTGACAACCAGACACTCTATGGACTATGATGTCCTTAAACTTATGGACCGCAACGTCCCTAAACTAAACCCCACAGACTATGATGTATTTAAACTTCATGGACTATGATGTCCTTAAACTTCATGGACTATGATGTCCTTAAACCCAATGGACCGCAACGTCTTTAAACTAAAACGATATAGTCCAAATACTCTTTTGTTGGATCTAAATGATCCCAAAATCTTATTGAGTAGATCTTAGTCTAAAATTAGACTAATGTATCCTCAACAAACGTTTAAGTTGATCTTAATCTCAATGAGAATAACGATCCTTAAACCCAAACCAAAACCAAATCTAAGAAAATACGGATTTGGACTAATCTTCGCCCTACGGGTGACAACATAAATTAGTCTCCGTATACAATCCACGGGCAACCAAAAATAAAATAAACACACACGACATGAAGTGACCATCTGGAGAAGGAGAAAGTTGTTACCGCGATGCGGTAGCGTAATTAACTGCAGGGGCTTGCGCCTGCAGGGAAGAGCGTCCCCACAATCAAAAATCCCTCAAATGAGGGGGAATCTGACGAAGTCTGCTACAACGGCCGCATCCGTCTAAACCTCCGATATACGGTAGCATAAATCAACTTGGCATCTTCGGAGAGGTGGATGGATAAAACCAAATAGCATCTGCCCCCAAATTCAGGCAAGACGCTTGTCTTCCCGGTTTTCGGGGGCGAACAAACCTTGTATTTATAAGAAGATTGTATAGAGAAATGTGGTATTTCTCGTTCTATACGTAGATGAAATTCTCCTGGTAGGAAATGATATTCCTATGCTACAATCAGCCAAGCTGTTCTTATCACAGAAGTTCTTTATGAAAGACCTAGGTGATGCCTTGTACATTCCGTGGATTAATGTCATGACCTAAATTTAGGCACGTGGCCGTCACTTAAACCATGTGATGTCAACAGGTGTAACGCAATTTAAGTAAGTCGAAAACCCAGAAATCTAAACCATAAAAAGTAGTAAGTGATAAAAACATTGTTACAAACATTTAGAAATCTCACGTAAAAATCTTAAAGCTTAAGTTTATTTTCTTAAACATTTTGGCAGCACCTCCTTTGTAAAACTAGCCCCGAAATGGGTACAAACATAGGATATAAATAAAGCATCCCCAAACGGGAGCAATCATGCCCAAAGGCGGAAACAACCACCACAAGCATATATATACGACGTCGTAGCGAAGAAATAGCCAATAAAAATGAAAAACAACATAAAGAGATAAAACTACATAAGAAAGGTCGGCTCACACGAGCACGACACCCAGAGTCATAAAATATACAATATCGGTCCTCACAAACTCGTCTTTAAGTCAATACATGAAAGTGGTAGATGGAGAGTACTAGATATAATGAGATATACAATGGATATAATCGGATAACCACAAACCCACCTACAGCAAAAAGGCCTCACAGCTAACCGTAGCTGTATCCACTGAAAAAGATACAATAAGGAGCCCTGCCGCGACTACTCTGAGGGTCAAGCCTGCAAAACACCGTGGCACAACGGGGGTGAGTTGCCAACTCATGAATAAGAAGTAACATCATACAGATAATTGCAGGTATGCACGAACAATGATAATCTATCACATGCAATCTGATAGCATAAGTATGACAATATGGATATGCAACAATCATGATCAAGGTACACCGTCAGGGTACTACAACTACATGAAACGATGCATATCAAATAATCCTGAATGTGGGATAAAACATAACATCATCAATGAATCATCATCGTGGAAAATCCTGGTGTCCATCAACGACACCCCAAATCCCAATACCTCAGGCGCCGTCACTTTGATTGGCCCTCATATCCGTAAATCTCATAGAACCTGAGTGCCCAACATCGACACTTGAAACATCATGAAAACCCGTGTCCAACATCGACACGTCAATCCACATAACCCGGGCTCCGTCAGTCCGGATCAGCTCACGGGTTCTGTCAGTCCGGATCGGCCCATATCCATCTCACGACTCCGGTCGGTATCAGATAACCGCCGGGTCCAAACTATCACCGGTAGGTAGTAGTCCCTTTGCCAGGCTCATCGTCTACTGCACAACCTACCTTTCTTTCCCCGGGGTACCATACCGGGTCCACCATGAACCCGTAAATGGATCATCCTTCTCCTCGAATCGGGATTCTAACACAAATCTCAGAACCAAGAAAACTCATGGTGGACGCATTGAAATATCATATCAAGAGAAACCAGGTTTTCAAAACAATGCATACTTTCTTGAAATATCACCACGGTTCTCAAATCCATCGATCACATGAAATCTGTATCTCAATGCGTAAATCCATGAAATATGATGTATGCGACATAGAACAGTAATATGAGCATATCAAGGGAAAACCGCTCTTTTAAATGAATCCAGTTTTTAAATAATATCATGCGGTTCCTACATTCTCTAAAATCAAATGCAACATCATATAAAGGTGTATATGTAGCTATAGCAAGGTATGTGTGTATACATGTAGGTATGTATGCATGATGCATTTCATATGCGCAATAGAACAAGAATCAATGTCAATAACGAATACAATACCACATATGTATATATGTCGTGCGTGTCATGGAAATTACCAACGGTGTGTGTGTAGCATACAATTTAGTGCTCGTGCAACATGAACCGTCAGTAATGGTGCAATGTCCAATGGGTACTAAGTCAAGGCACAACAAGTAATGGTATGCAATGATGATCATGCACAATCAACTCATATGCATATAACATGTGGCTATAATATCATATCTAGCCCTCGACGCTTAACTCCATACGGGCGATTTCCCTATAGATGTTAAATCTACTCACCGATGATCTCGAGGTAGGTAAATCCAACCACCTGCTTTCCCTTCTTTGTAGTGTCTGAAGTCCCCGCACTCGCTCCTAATATCACACAAAATATAACAAGTGTATCTTAGAAACCGTTCAATAATACATACAAACTACGTTTTGATCGACACGCCATCTCCAATAAACTCTCAAGTGTTCGCTTAGTGGCTAACGAGTGTAGCGACATCCCAAATCAAACCTAAGTGCAGCAAGCTACACCAAGAACGCGAACCGTGTTGGATATCGTAACGCACATAGTTGAAACACTAGAATTTAGCAAAGTGTTCCCAGATTTTGACTACAGTCAACATAGAAAAATCAAGCAGTACCAGACACCCCAAAATACCTACAGACAGCAACCCTCCAAACCACAACCCCCCAGGCTCCCAAAAATCCGGCGATGCCGGAATTCCATCAAGTCTCTCCGGGTGAACAATAAAGGGTGGGGTCAGGGTTTCAGGTGAACACTCAGGGCCTCTAACACAGCACTACTACATTGCTAGATTTTACAGTAATAAATCGTGGTGATAGCAGATCATAGAGACTCTAAAATAACACTAAAAATACGATATTACCCCAAAACTACAACTTTAGTGTTCTATACCACAACCACTAGGCAAAAAAATATTATAAAGACCTAATTAACAGTTAGAGATCACTACCTTTGTAGGGTTCCTAGGCACGCTAATGAGGTCTCACAAGGCATCAACCATGCCAATTTCAAATTTTACAGGTGCCGAGAAACCCTAATACGGATCGCTAATTAGAATTTTAGGCGAAAAGTGAAACTAGTTAACATTTTAACTAAAAGAAAGAGACTACAACCTTTGTGGATCCGGTTCTCCACTTCCTTAGCTCCACGTAGACGTCCCCTCGCTGTCCATATCGAATCTCGGACTCCAGCATCGTCTTCATCGGAGAAAAAGGGCGGACTAGGTTGTCGACTTCGATGCCGAAGAAGATCTACGTCGAGGCAACACAAGATCAAGCTCCAACTTCACCAAGTCGTGAAACTTGTGAGGAAAACACCCTATACTACTTGGCAAGGGGTAGAGGGTGAAGAAATAGGAGGTGGGTTCACTTTAGAATTGGATTTCTCACTCTTTTACTCAAGATGCCATTAAATCTAGTAAGCTTTTCTTCTTGTTCAAGAGGAAGAAGATGAAGATAGAATATGATAAGTGTTAGATTAAAAATGAAAATAATATGAATACTTATCATATACTAACCATGGTCAAGTATAGAGAGTAAACTAGGGTTAGGTGAATGGTTAGGTTAAGAGAAGAAAACAAAAATGGTCAATGTTTCAACCCTTCATGAAGCTTCATGAAAGAAACAAGAAAGGCCACCATTTCCATTTTCTTTTCCAAAATCAATAATCAAAAATAAATAAATGAATAAGTAAACAAAACCCTAACCATTCATATAACCATGGTTTAATCTTTACACAAACTCAAGTTAACATGTATCATCAAACATGATACAATCAAGTGCACACAAAAATATATCACATATATAATGTGCGCAACAAGTGAGAAAATCGTTTTAAAGTGAACCAATACTAGTTAATGCAAAGTAATATATCAAATATATAATTATACATTAAATCATTAAATCAACACTTGATTCAATGATCTGGTCATGTCGCACACAACCGACTAGTATACAATGTATCGACTTATCGAATCAAGCTTCGATTCGATAACTAGGTTATATCGCATAAAACCAATCGAAACATTCATCGCGAGAATGAAATACGGTATCACATACACCCATTATTCTTGGTCCCGCACATATCTCATATGCGCTCCTATTTTGTTTCGCTTGAGCCAGGAAACCTCAGTGTAGAACTCTAAAGACTCGTCAATACGCCGGTAGCAGATGATGATCATATCAAGCACCCACAAGCCGCAAGCGGTCTGCTAAACGTAACGGCCATCCGGGTATTGAGCGATCAGAAGATCGACGAGCAAGCCCGCTCACACTCCTGTGAATCCAACCAGTAACACTTACCGTACAGTCCGGTCTGTTCGTCTGATATGTCGCACATCAAGTCTAGGGATGGTAAACGTCAGACCCCAATAACCGATAAGTCGTGCCGATGTGAGGCTCATAACGGGTCGAGAAACTACTGGTAACACTTACCAGCAAAACTCTGATCAGCCCTGGCTAGGGACTTCCTTGTTACGGCCAATCGAGCACAACGCAACATCAACCCCCAATACCGGGAGAGACGAAACCCCTCCTATCGCTCATTGTCTCCATGTAACTCGGGACTGTACCCAAAAACCACCGTTTTGCATGCCCTCATGGACGTGGTAAGGTGGAGATCAAAGCACAGTGGGAATCACACAAGACTCTATGACGATCTCGGGTCTACAGACTAACCTGCACAAGTGTCACCTGAGAACTGCCATCTGACGTGAGGTATAATACCATCTGGGAGTTCTCGGGGAGTCCGTCCAGTGTACCCAGTCTCCACTGAGCACCCGTATACCATCTCTGATGTCAAACACCAATGGATATTGGATCATCCATCGCCCATCTCATGGGTCGAGAAGCGTATACGCTAGTCTACACTGGTATATCGATGCCCCGTCTCGATACACCTTTGACTAGGGACCTTGAAGGATGTACTTATGGACTACCATGTCCCCACTAGTATGATCTTCATCATAGTCTAGGTAGTCAAGTACACATCCTAAGGGCTTTACCAACATGTAACTATAAGAGAGTTTAAAGAGACTATTGTACATGTTAAGATAAAGAGCAACCAGATAGCATACTATCATATCGAGCAAGAAAGTCATCTCTATATATGTCCAAGCATCCAATATAATATACATCATCTGTACAATACTGGCCTCTAGGGCATACATACAACTAACAAATCTCCCACTTGCACTAGGACCAGCTGCTGTAGTATTGCATACCGAGCATCCCGAAGAGTCTCTCAAACTGTATCTGGGGAATGGCCTTCGTGAGTGGATCCACCGTATTGTGCTTCGTGTCAACCCTCCTAACCTCGATCTCTCGGTGATCAACAATCTACCTGATCAGGTGATACCGCCTCAGAATATGCCTGGATCGCTGATGGGACCTAGGTTCCTTGGCCAAAGCCACCGCTCCATTGTTATCGCAATACAAAGGTATTGGATGCTCAATGGATGGAACCACTCCAAGTTCAGTAATGAACTTCTTGATCCAGACAGCCTCTTTAGCAGCATCGTTGGCAGCGATGTATTCAGCCTCCATCGTCGAGTCTGCCACGGTTTCCTGCTTGGAACTCTTCCAGCTAACCGCCCCTCCGTAAAGGGTAAAGATAAATCCCGACTGCGACTTAGAGTCGTCCTTATCACTCTGGAATCTTGAATCGGTAAAGGACTCCACTTGGAGTTCTCCGTTACCATACACCAAGAGCATCTCTTTAGTCCTTCTTAAGTACTTGAGAATGCTCTTCACAGCTGTCCAGTGACTCTCTCCAGGATCAGCTTGATACCTGCTCACTACACTTAGTGAGTATGCAACATCGGGTCTGGTACACAGCATCGCGTACATGATAGAGCCTACAGCCGAAGCATAGGGTATCCCTTGCATGCGAGCTCTCTCCAAATCAGTCTTGGGAGACATCTCTTTAGAGAGAGTGACTCCAGAGATCGTAGGCAAGTTCCCACGCTTGGATTCTTCCATACTAAACCTCTTTAGTATGGTGTCAATGTACCTGGATTGGGACAATCCCAATATCCGTTTGGATCTATCCCTATAGATCCTAATTCCCAATATGCAGGAGGCATCACCAAGATCTTTCATCGAGAATCTTTATGATAAGAAGAGCTTGACCGATTGCAGCATAGGAATATCATTTCCTATCAAGAGTATGTCATCCACGTACAATACGAGGAAGACAACCTTACTCTCTGCCACCTTCTTGTAAATACAAGGTTCATCTGGGTTTTTGACGAAATCAAACTCTTTGATAACGACGTCAAAGCAGATGTTCCAACTCCGCGATGCTTGTTTTAATCCATAAATGGATTTAAGCAGCTTGCACACCTTTCCGCTGCTCCCACTGTCTACGAAGCCCTCTGGCTGAGTCATGTACACGCACTCTTCTAAATCACCGTTTAGAAAGGCGGTCTTAACATCCATTTGCCAGATTTCGTAGTCATGATATGCAGCGATAGCAAGCATGATCCGGATGGATTTTAGCATAGCCACTGGAGAAAAGGTTTCGTCATAGTCCACACCTGGTCTTTGACGAAAACCTTTTGCAACAAGTCTAACTTTGAAAGTCTCCACTTTCCCATCTACACCAAGTTTTTTCTTGAAGATCCACTTGCTCCCAATAGGTTTTACCCCTTCAGGAGCAACTTCCAAAGTCCATACTTTGTTGGTGTACATGGATTCAATCTCGGACCGCATAGCATCCAGCCATTTCACTGAGTCCCTACTCGTGATGGCCTGCTCGAAGCTAGTTGGGTCATCATCCTCCATGATGCAATCCTCGCTCCCACCATCCATGAGAAAACCGTAGTATCTCTCAGGTGGGTGAGGAACCCTACTAGATCGGCGGAGTGGCTGGGGTTCATCGGGAACTACGGAATCCTCTGGTTCCACCAGATCTTCTGTTGTAGCTTTTGCAGCTGGAACCTCTTCCAGTTCTACCTCGTGACCACTAATCTCTTTTTCAAGAAATTCATTTTCTAAAAAGGTGGCATGCCGAGAAACAAACACTCTTTGTTCCTCAGGGTGGTAGAAGATATACCCTTGTGAATTCTTGGGATATCCTATAAATTTGCATAGAACAGACCGTGCCTCGAGTTTGTCCGGATTTTGTCGTTTGACATAGGCTGGACAACCCCATATCTTAACATAGTTAAGACATGGTCTCTTTCCTTTCCATATCTCATATGGAGTGGTAGGCACAGATTTGGTGGGGACCATATTCAATAGATGTATGGCTGTCTCAAGCGCATACCCCCAGAAGGAAATAGGTAACTCAGCTGTGCTCATCATAGAGCGCACCATATCTAATAGGGTGCGGTTCCTCCGTTTTGATACACCATTGTGCTGTGGTGTATATGGAGGAGTCAGCTGAGAGAGAATCCCATTCTCTTTTAGGAAGTCCAGGAATTCATTGCTCAAGTATTCACCTCCTCGATCAGATCGAAGGATTTTAATACTTTTTCCGGTTTGGTTCTCGACTTCTTGTTTATATTCTCTAAATTTCTCAAAAGCTTCAGACTTGTGTCTTATCAAGTACACATGTCCGTATCTTGAGAGATCGTCAGTGAATGTAATGAAGTACGAAGAACCATCCCTGGCATGTGTAGACATGGGACCACATACATCACTATGTATTAGTCCCAAGAGTTCGATAACTCTTTCTCCGTGTCCCGTAAACGGAGTTTTGGTCATCTTGCCTTTGAGACATGACTGGCAAGTGTCATAAGATGAAAATTCGAAAGGTTTCAGATATCCATCCTTATGCAACTTAGCCAGTCGTGTCACATTGATGTGACCCAGTCTACAATGCCACAAGAAGGATTCGTTCAGTTCTGAACTCTTCCTCTTGTGTGTGTTTGTTATGCTCAGAACTGTTGATTGATTTAGAACATAAATGCCATTGCACAACGTGCCTGATCCAACCAACTTTTGGTTACGGAAAATGTTCATAACATTGTCCTGTAATACAAAATTATATCCCTCTTTACTCAACAAAGAAACCGATATAATGTTGCATATCAGGTTCGACATGTAATAGCATTCGTTCAGAACCAATGTATTACCAGTTGGTAATGCAAGGTGATATTCCTGTTAGTTATATGTATGCCCTAGAGGCCATTACTGTACATTGGATGTATATTGTAGTGGATGCTGGGACATATATAGGTAGGACTTTCTTGCTCGACATGATAGTATGCTATTTGGTTGCTCTTTATCTTAACATGTATACTTTCTGTCTCTCTGATTACATGTTGATAAAGCCCTTAGGATGTGTACTCGACTTCCAGGACTATGATGAAGATCATACTAGTGGGGCCTAGGTAGTCAATGAGTACATCCTTCATTGTTCCTAGTCGTGGGAATATCGAGACGGGGCATCGATATTCCAAAGTAGACTAGCGTATATCTTCTCGACCCATGTGATGGGCGATGGATGATCCCATATCCATTGGTGTTTGACATCGGAGATGGTATGCGGGTGCTCAGTGGAGACTGGGTACACTGAACGGACTCGCCGAGAACTCCCAGATGGTATTATACCTCACGTCAGATGGCAGTTCTCTGGTGACACTGGTACAGCTTAGTCTGTTGAATCGAAATCGTCATAGAGTCTTGTGTGTCTCCCACTGTGCTTTGATTTCCACCCTACCACGGCTCTACTGGGTCGTGCAAACAGGTGGTTTTTGGGTATAGTCCCGATTCACATGGAGGCAATGAGCGATGGGAGGGGATTCGTCTCTCCCGGTATTGTGGGTTGATGTTGCGCTATGCTCGACTGGCCATAATAGGAAATCCTTGGCCAGGGTTGTGGTGACCTACTGGTAAGTGTTATCAGTAGTTTTACACATGTTATGGACCTTACGTCGGCATAACTTATCAAGCTATTGGGGTCTGACGTTTACCACCCCTAGGCGAGATATGCGACATATCAGACGAACAGACCGGACTGTACGGTAAGTGTTACTGGTTGGATTCACAGGAGTGTGAGCGGGCTTGCTCGTCGATCTTATGATCGCTCAATACCCGGGTGGCCGTTACGTTTAGCAGACCGCTTGCGGCTTGTGGGTGTTTGATATGATCATCATCTGCTGCCGGCGTATTGACGAGTCTTTAGAGTCCTACACAGAGGTTTCCTAGCTCAAGCGAAACGAAATAGGAGCGCATATGAGATATGTGCGGCACCGAGAATAATTCGTGTATGAGATACCGTGTTCCATTCTCGCGATGAATGTATTGATTGGTTATATGCGATATAACCTAGTTATCGAATCAAGGATCGATTCGATAAGCCGATACATTGGATACTAGCTGGTTATATGCGATATGACCGGATCATTGAATCAAGTGTTGATTTAATGATTTAATGTATAATTATATATTTGATATATTACTTTGCATTAACTAGTATTGGTTCACTTTAAATGGATTTACTCACTTGAATTGCACATTGTATATGTGATATATTTTTTGTGCACTTGATTGTATCATGTTTGATGATACATTCTAGCTTGGTTTTGTGTAAAGAATTAAACCATGGTTAGTTAGTGGTTAGGGTTTCATTTCATTTACTTATTCATTTATCTATTTATTTATTTTATTTATTTCATTTGAAAATAGATAAAGAGAAAAGAATGGTTGCTAGTTTTGTTTTTTTCATTGAAGCTTCTTGAAGCTTTGAACAAGTCCACCATTCTTGTCTCTTCTCTAACCCTAACCACTCATCTAAACTTAGCTAAATCTCTACACTAAACCATGGTTGAGATTATGATAAGTATCATATTGTTTTTTATTTTAAAGATAAACTTATCATATATCATTTTCTTCTTCTTCTTCTTCTTCTTCAAGAAGAGAAAGCTTGATAGCTTCAATGGCAACTAGCCAAAACAAGTGAGAAATCCAATTCTAAAGTGAACCCACTTCCTATTTCTTCATCCTCTACCTCTTGCCAAGTAGTATAGGGTGTTTTCTTCACTAGTTTCATGACTTGGTGAAGTGGGAGTTTGATCTTGTGATGCCTCGACGTAGATCATCTTCGGCATCGAAGCCGACGATCAAGCCCGCCCATTCTTCGATGAAGCCGATGATAGAGTCATGGGTTCGATTTGGACAGCGGAGGGAGATCATCGCGGAGCTTAGGAAGTGGTGGACCGGATCTACAAAGGTTGTAGCCCCTTTCCTTTAGCATTAAATTCGTATACATGCTTGCATCGCCTATATATCTAGTTAACGATCCGTATTAGGGTTTGTAGGCACCCGTAAAATTTGAATTAGCCATGTTTGATTCCTTGTGAGACTTCATTAGTGTGCCTAGGAACCCTACAGTGGTATCAGAGCCTAGCTAGAGCCTTAGGCGATGCGTAGATGGAATTAGAAGTCCGATCGAATCAAAACCCAAACCCAAATTTGCTCTTTGGACAATTTTGAAAATCGTTGTTTTTTAAGAATTAAAAATATGCAGAAAACTCAGTAGAAGATTCTAAGGATTACTGTATTAAACGGGGCCCCTGAATCCACCAAAGCGCGGTGGAACCGCGGCAGTAGCATGCTAATGCGGCGGTTCCGCGGCCCTTTTGTCTCCTCTTGCAATAAATTTTGCACAGTAATTCCTAGTTTGCAGTGCTGGTTTTCCTGGGAATTTTTAATATTTTTCCAAGAGTTGAATTTTCTGGGTTGTATTGGGGACTCGGTGTATCGATCGGATTGTCTAATTTTGTCAGTGTATTTTTTCCAGGTATTTTTTAGAATATGTTAAAAAGTTCGACCGGATATAAATACCCACTTTTTCCCCTGCCGGGAAATTTCCAATTGTTGGATTTTTCCGTAGTTTAACGACGTTCTAAGTAGTGCAAGTAACGCGATGGTCCCTCTAGAAGACAACAAACCTTAACTCGATTATGTGACCGTCTTGAACTGCCCTTTGAACCTTCGGGTTTGGGGCAGTACGGCGTGCCACATGTGAGGCGTTGGCTTGACCCTTCTACGGCTGGACCGTTGGTACTGAGGCACGAACTGAATGCTGTTAGACTTATTTCATGTGTTGAGCTGTATCGGGAAAACTTGGGTGTTCGATTGTTCGATCGAAAAGTTTAGCATTTTCTATTTATCCGGAATGTGATACAACATTTGGAATTCACAAGTAGTTATGAGATAACTGAATGAATGTTATAAACATAGCAGTTTAGTCTCACTTGATCGGTTGCCACGGAATTTTGATGTGATCAAAAGTCCGTCGCAATCACGTAGCGTACGCGGATACTCGCCGGGTAAACTTAATAGACAGCCTCACCCCATAGCCCCGACTAAGTGACTGTAGGAGAACCCCGTCGCCGAAAGCATCCGTTTGGGTGCTCGCGGTAGCGGTGTTCCGCCTTGGTGCACTTCGTCGACGGCGTCGGGGGTGCGGCCGCCTACTAAAGTTTGCGACGAGCATTCGATCAGTTTTTCGGGAATCTTGTTGAATTGCCCGACTTGATATTGAAAAGTGTTTTCGATAATGAGACTAAAATGCGGGGTTTATACTTGTTAGGCATGCGATGTATAAGGAATTCATTTGATTAGGCATGCGATGTCTAAAGAGATTGCGGATTCCAACTGTTGTAGTTTTACACTTTCTTTTCTGTGACCGTAAGTGTAATATGTGATATCGCCGGTTTCGTTGCTATATGTCAACGACAATTGGGATGTGCATATTTACTTACGATGATGACATGTGATGTTATGTGTTGCTGGATATGTTATATTGGATCGTCGTGTTTGAATAGCCGGGGGTTTTTATGTGAGATGAGTGTTTTCCATTTTCATTCATGTAAAAACTTGTATGTAATATTCTTTTATTGGGACACTTACAGGTTGCGGAAGATGTCACCGTTGATGTATATTATTTACTTTTCTGCACTAGGATAGACCCAAGGAGGGGAGCACAAGTAACCGGGTTCTAGGGTCCAGTAGGAGACCATCTCGAGGAGTCGAGTCCGGGTCTCCTAACCCTAGAATTGGTAGGGGTTGCTTGCCGCTCTCGTAGGGGTCTAAGGGTGTGGGATTGGCTATTCATCACGACCGTAGAATCCGTGTTTTATACTGGCTCGTATTGAAGACACGGACGTCCTAGTATATCCAATATTTCATATGATTCTTTCTGCTGCATTATCTGTGATGTGATCATGTGATGTTCTGTGCTCTGTTCAGATAGATATAGTATATAATATATATGATATATTATATAGACGTTGCTTATGTTTTACACCCGCGCTAGCCCTGCCTCGCTCTGCCGTTAGTTACCTAACCTAACGGTGCAGACGGGACATCGAGGTGAATGCGGATGGCATAAGCTTACGTTATATTTATCTGTGATGTTTAGGTGGACTTAAATGATGGGATATTCATTAATGAGATTAATGAAAGAAAATAAACCTAACTGATGTTGTGGAATCGAATTTCAAAATAAAAACAGGTAACTACAGTTCTTGCTTTGCATCGCGGTGTTCATTGTAGAACATCCTGCACCTTATTCGATGAGGAAAGGACCGGGATCCCTTCACCGGGAGTGACTCCTTTAGCAATAACTGGCAGATGCTACAACCCTCGGTTTGTCTTTTGATCGCTTCTATAGTTTATGCTTTGCACAGTGATATATATGATATATCCCGCACCTCATTCGACGAGGAAAGGGTCGACGATCCCTTCACCGGGAGTGACCCCTTTAGCAAAACTAGAAAAGCCTCAAAAGCATTCCATTTAAAAACCATTTGATTCCGCAACGAGAGCGTTAAAGGTTTTCATAAAAACCATTCGCAACCCTCCGTCATTTTAGGAAGTAGAGTACTTAGTATTCGTGCTGTGTTTGTTGACCATAGTTAAGGCACAGTGTACGGTAGCTAAGTGATGTCTTCCTATACCGCATATGATGTGATTAGTTAGGACAGTCGCGTGACTTTGTTGACCTTAGTTAAGGGTCATGTGGGTGGGTCTAATTAATCACGAAATGACGGGTAGAACTTGACTAGTACTTATGATTTGTTGACCATAGATAAGGTCATAAGTGCTAGGGGTAAAAACCATTATCGGGAGTTTCAAGTGTTGAAACTTTCAATGAGATTGCATACCTTCTATATGATAGTTGGATCCCGATACCCACAGCGAGTAATTGTTACTCCTGGGAGAGTTTTGCACTTTGCAATTAGCCGATCAAGTAGGTGTCTAGAAAGGTGTCAACGGGGTTACGCCTTTGGGAAAATGAGGTTTACTGTAATTAGGTCCGTGCGAAAGCACGGGGAACCTCCCTCAAAGTACCGACACTGGCCTGGCTGAAAGATTGGCGAACTTATAGAGTGTAATTAATCCCGGCTAGTCTTTCCTTTTAAGATTTGAAGGAAGATTTGATAAAAACAGTGGGAGCCATCCAGATTAGATAAAATATATAACCAATCTGATCTTGCAAGAGCGCACGCTGAGTGTTTTCTTCTCTCTCTTTCCAGGTAGTGACCATATCACGCCTTAATCAAGATAATAATATGGATGTATTGACCGAACCAGCTTGTTATACTGAGCTGGGGAACGTTGGTCCCGCTCCAACTTATAATTGTTATAAGACAGAGCAGGAAATAAGGGGAATACCAGAATTCCTATGCCGCCCAAACGAAAAAAGTGCATATGATGCATCTCCTTCGGGTGTGTTCATTACAAAGAACTGTTTCTCAGTATCCTCTGCATGCTGTGTATATGATACCGGATCAGGATCCCAGATATGTAATATGTTACATAGGGCTACAAAAAGGTAGAAAAACTGAGAACGGGTGATAAGTTTCATGAGACAGAAAACGGGGCAAGTGTTGCAGCCAGGTCTGTTGGTCACTGTCACCCTGTATTACCAATACATTGATTCTGAACAAATGCTATTAGATACCGAACCTGATATACAAAATCATATCAGTCTCTTTATTAGTAAAGAAAGGATATAATTTTGTATTGATGGATAATGTTTTGAACATTTCCTATATCAAAAGTTGATAGGTTCAGGCACGTTATCTAAAAGCATTGACGTTCTAAATCAAACTACAGTTCCTCATATACAGAACACACACAAGAGGAAGAGTTCAGAAATGAACGAATCATTCTTGAGGCATTGTAGACTAGATCATATCAATGCGACCCGACTGGCTGAAGTTACATTTTAGATGCATATTTAAATCAGTTTGAATTTACATCTTGTGAAACTTGCCAGTCATGTCACAAAGATAAGATGACCATAGCTCTGTTTATTGGAAACAGAGAAAGAGTTAGTAAACTCTTGGGACTGATACATTATGATGTATGTAAGGTCTCCTGTCTACACATGCCAGGACTGGTTCTTTATGCTTTATTATATTCTCTGATAATCTCTCAAGATTCAGTCGTATGTTCCTGTTGAAACATAAGTCCGAAGCTTTTGAGGTATTCACAGAATATAAGTTGGAAGTAGAGAACCAAAATACGGGTATAAGTATTATGTCCTATGATGAGATCAGGGAGGAGAATACTTGTGCATGGAATCCTTGGACTATTCTAAAGGAAAATGAGATTCTCTCTCAGTATTACTCCTCTGAATACACCACAGCACAACGGTGTATCGGGGCGGAGCAATCACACAATATTAGATATGATGTGCTCTATGATGAGTATTACTGAGTTACCTATTTCCTTTTGGGTGTTATGCACTTATGAAGTGGAATACCTATTGAATAGGGTTCGATTCAAATCAGTGCCTACCATTCCATATGAGATATGGTATGGGAAGAGCCTATCTCTTAAGTAAATTAAGATTTGGGATTGTCCGGCCTATGTCAAAAGCAAAATCCGGACAAGATCGAGGCAAGGTCAGTTCTGTAGAACTGGAAATGTTCCAGCTATACAAAACTGCAGCTGATTTGACAGAACCAAAGGATTCAATGGTCCCCGACGAACCTCAGCCTCTCCGCCGATCTGGTAGGGTTCCTCATCCGCCTGAGAGATACCTTGGTTTCTCGATGACAGTGGGAGCAAGGAATGCATCATGAGATGATGACCTAACTAGATTCGAGCAGGCCATCAAGAGTAGCGACTCTGTAAGAATGGCTGGATGCTTAGCGATCTGAGATGGAATCCATATACACCAACAAAGTATGGACTTTGGTTGCTATATCTGAAGGGTTAAATTCCCATCGGGAGCAAGTATATCTTGAGAAGATTACTTGGTGTAGATGGAAAAGTTGAGACTTTCAAAGCTAGACTTGTTAAAGGTTTTCATCATCAACCAGGCACGGATAATGATGAAACCTTTTCCAGGGACTATGTTTAAGTCCATCCAGATCCTACTTGCCACGGCTACATACCATGACTACGATATCTGGTGGTTGGGTGCCATGACTACTTTTCTAAATATTGATTTAGAAAAGAGAGTCTATAAGAACACGGCCAGAGGGCTTCGTAAACAGTGGGAGCAGCGGAAACGTGTGCAAGTTGCTTTACAGGATAAAGTAGGCATCGCGGAGTTGGAACATCTGTTTTGATGTGGTAGTCAAAGTATTTGACTTCATCAAAATAGTAGATGAACCTTGTATATACAAAACGGTAGTAGAGAGTAAGGTGGTCATCCTCGTATTGTACGTGGACAACATACTCTTGATAGGAAAGGAATTTCCTATGCTACGATCGGTCGATCTCCTCTTATCACATAAATTCTCCATAAAGGATCAAAGTGATACCTCCTAAATCCTGGGATTTGGATCTATGAGATAGATCTAAATAGATTTTAGGATTCTCACTAGCTATAGTGAGATAGTATCAGTCGATCCTGGGGAGAATCACTGGAAGTGTTCCAGGATGATAAAGACGACTGAATGTCAGTCACAGGCATTGTCTTTACCCTCAGTAAAGGGACAGTATGTTGGAAGATTTCCAAGCTAGATACCGTGACAAACTAGATGATAAAGGCTGGTAACATCGCTATTAAAGATACTACCAAAGAGGCAGTTTGGGTGTATATTGGTTCATAGGATGAACTAGGTTCCTACCATTGTGTGACAATGGAACTGTGGCTTTGGCCCTGGAACCCTGGTCCATCAGTGACCCAGACATATTCTGAGGCAGCATCACCTGATCATGGAGATAGTTGATCTCCAGGGTGATCGAGGTTAGGAGAGTAGACTCAGAGGACAATACGGCGGATCCACTCACGAAGTCCTTTTCCCAAAGAGAGACTTTTAGGGGATGGTTGAGTATCAGATACTACAACTACTGCTACAGATGGCCCTAGTGCAAGTGGGAGATTGTTAGTTATATGTATGCCCTAGAGGCCATTACTGTACATTGGATGTATATTGTAGTGGATGCTGGGACATATATAGGTAAGACTTTCTTGCTCGACATGATAGTACGCTATCTGGTTGCTCTTTATCTTAACATGTATACTTTCTGTCTCTCTGATTACATGTTGATAAAGCCCTTAGGATGTGTACTCGACTTCCAGGACTATGATGAAGATCATACTAGTGGGGCCTGGGTAGTCAATGAGTACATCCTTCATTGTTCCT
Organism: Agapanthus africanus; assembly: GCA_030015575.1. Lineage (NCBI taxonomy): Eukaryota > Viridiplantae > Streptophyta > Magnoliopsida > Asparagales > Amaryllidaceae > Agapanthus > Agapanthus africanus. The sequence goes on from JASDDO010000010.1 coordinate 338,099,203, forward strand.
AGTCGTGGGAATATCGAGACGGGGCATCGATATTCCAGAGTAGACTAGCGTATATCTTCTCGACCCATGTGATGGACGATGGATGATCCCATATCCATTGGTGTTTGACATCGGAGATGGTATGCGGGTGCTCAGTGGAGACTGGGTACACTGAACGGACTCGCCGAGAACTCCCAGATGGTATTATACCTCACGTCAGATGGCAGTTCTCTGGTGACACTGGTACAGCTTAGTCTGTTGACCCGAGATCGTCATAGAGTCTTGTGTGTCTCCCACTGTGCTTTGATTTCCACCCTACCACGGCTCTATTGAGTCGTGCAAACAGGTGGTTTTTGGGTATAGTCCCGATTCACATGGAGGCAATGAGCGATAGGAGGGGATTCGTCTCTCCCGGTATTGGGGGTTGATGTTGTGCTATGCTCGACTGGCCATAACAGGAAATCCCTGGCTAGGGCTGCGGTGACCTACTGGTAAGTGTTATCAGTAGTTTCATACATGTTATGGACCTTACGTCGGCATGACTTATCAAGCTATTGGGGTCTGACGTTTACCACCCCTAGGCGAGATATGCGACATATCAGACGAACAGACCGGACTGTACGGTAAGTGTTACTGGTTGGATTCACAGGAGTGTGAGCGGGCTTGCTCGTCGATCTTCTGATCGCTCAATACCCGGGTGGCCGTTACGTTTAGCAGACCGCTTGCGGCTTGTGGGTGTTTGATATGATCATCATCTGCTGCCGGCGTATTGACGAGTCTTTAGAGTCCTACACAGAGGTTTCCTAGCTCAAGCGAAACGAAAAAGGAGCGCATATGAGATATGTGCGGGACCGAGAATAATTCGTGTATGTGATACCGTGTTCCATTCTCGTGATGAATGTATTGATTGGTTATATGCGATATAACCTAGTTATCGAATCAAGGATCGATTCGATAAGCCGATACATTGGATACTAGCCGGTTATATGCGACATGACCGGATCATTGAATCAAGTGTTGATTTAATGATTTAATGTATAATTATATATTTGATATATTACTTTTCATTAACTAGTATTGGTTCACTTTAAATGGATTTACTCACTTGAATTGCACATTGTATATGTGATATATTTTTTGTGCACTTGATTGTATCATGTTTGATGATACATTCTAGCTTGGTTTTGTGTAAAGAATTAAACCATGGTTAGTTAGTGGTTAGGGTTTCATTTCATTTACTTATTCATTTATCTATTTATTTATTTTATTTATTTCATTTGAAAAAAGATAAAGAGAAAAGAATGGTTGCTAGTTTTGTTTTTTCATTGAAGCTTCTTGAAGCTTTGAACAAGTTCCCCATTCTTGTCTCTTCTCTAACCCTAACCGCTCATCTAACCTTAGTTAAATCTCTACACTAAACCATGGTTGAGATTATGATAAGTATCTTATTGTTTTTTATTTTAAAGATAAACTTATCATATATCATCTTCTTCTTCTTCTTCTTCAAGAAGAGAAAGCTTGATAGCTTCAATGGCTACTAGCCAAAACAAGTGAGAAATCCAATTCTAAAGTGAACCCACTTCCTATTTCTTCATCCTCTACCTCTTGCCAAGTAGTATAGGGTGTTTTCTTCACAAGTTTCATGACTTGGTGAAGTGGGAGTTTGATCTTGTGATGCCTCGACGTAGATCATCTTCGGCATCGAAGCCGACGATCAAGCCCGCCCATTCTTCGATGAAGCCGATGCTAGAGTCATGGGTTCAATTTGGACAGCGGAGGGAGATCATCGCGGAGCTTAGGAAGTGGTGGACCGGATCTACAAAGCTTGTAGCCCCTTTCCTTTAGCATTAAATTCGTATACATGCTTGCATCGCCTATATATCTAGTTAACGATCCGTATTAGGGTTTGTAGGCACCCATAAAATTTGAATTAGCCATGTTTGATACCTTGTGAGACTTCATTAGTGTGCCTAGGAACCCTACAATTCCCCGACAGTCTTAGCTGCAACTATTGCACCATTTCCAACTCTTATGTCTTTATCATCTTCTCCAAGTTCTCTACCTTTCCTTAGCCCATATAACTGATTACATAAATGGGATCTTGACCCGGTATCTAATACCCAGGACGTAGGGCAAATGGAGAAACAGTTCTCTGTAACGAACACACCCGAAGAAAATGCATCAACATGTACTTTCTTCATTCGGGTGGCATGGGAATCCTGGTATTCCCGTATATCCTGTTCAGTCCTATAACTCTTATAAGAAAGAACAGAACCAACGTTCCCCAGCACAGTATAACATGCGGGTTCGGTCAATACATCCATATTATTATCTTGATTAGGGCTTGACATGGTCGCTACCTGGAGAGAGAGAGAAGAAAACACTTTAGCGTATGCTCGTGCAAGATCAGATTGGTTATTATCTTATCTAATCAGGATGGCTCCCACTGGTTTTTATCAAATCTTCCTTCAAACCCTAAAAGGAAAGACTAGCCGGGATTAATTACACCCTACAACTTTGCCAATCTTTCAGCCAGGCCAGTGTCGGTACTTTGAGGGAGGTTCCCCGTGCTTTCGCACGGACCTAATTAAAGTAAACCTCGATTTCCCAGAGGCGTAACCCCGTTGACACCTTTCTAGACACCTACTTGATCGGCTAATTGTAATGTGCAAAACTCTCCCAGGAGTAACTCTTACTCGCAGTGGGTATCGGGATCCAACTATCTCAAAGAAGGTATGCAATCTCATTGCAAATTTCAATACTTGAAATTCCCGATAATGCTTTTGCCCCTAGCGTGCTATGACCTTGACGAAAGCCAACAAACCACAGCCCGCTAGTCAAGTTCAACCCGTACATTTCTTGACTGAATTAAACCCACCCGCACGACCCTTGACGAAAGCCAACAAAGCCGTACGACTACCCTAATCCAGTCGCATCATATGCAACAGATAAGCAGCACATAGCTACCGCACACTATACCTTGACGAAAGCCAACAAATGTAGCACGAATACTATATGCAACTTATCTGAAATGACGGAGGGCTACGACAGGTTTTTCTGAAAACCTATTGCGTAATGAAATTGATATCGTTGTAGAATCAAATGAAGTTTTGAAATGGAGTGATTTTGAGGCTTTTCTAGTTTTGCTAAAGGGGTCACTCCCGGTGAAGGGATCGTCGGCCCTTTCCTCGTCGAATGAGGTGCGGGATATATCATATATATCACTGTGCAAAGCAGAAACTATAGAAGCAATCAAAAGTCAAACCGAGTGTTGTAGCATCTGCCAGTTATTGCTAAAGGAGTCACTCCCGGTGAAGGGATCTCGGTCCTTTCCTCATCGAATAAGGTGTAGGATATATCACATATATCGCTGTGCAAAGCAAGAACTGTAGCTACCCTTTTTATTTAAAATTTGATTCTACAACATCTTTTAGGTTTCTTTTCTTTCATTAATCACATTAATGAAGTCCCATCATTTAAGTCACCTAAACATCACAGATAAATACGACGCACACTTATGCCATCCGCATTCGCCTCGATGTCCCCTCGTGCACCGTTAGGTTAGGTAACTAACGACAGAGCAGGGCAGGGCTAGTGCGGGTGCAAAACATAAGTAACGTCTATATAATATATCATATATACTATATACTGTATTCATCAGAACATATCAAATGATCACATCACAGATATCGCAGCAGAAAATATCATATGAAATGTTGGATATACTAGGACGTCCGTGTTTTTAATACGAGCCAGTATAAAACACGGATTCCACGGTCGTGATGAATAGCCAATCCCACACCCATAGACCCCTACGAGAGCGGCAAGCAACCCTACTAATTCTAGGGTTAGGAGACCCGGACTTGACTCCTCGAGATGGTCTCCCACTGGACCCTAGAACCCGGTTACTGTGCTCCCCTCCTTGGGTCTATCCTAATGCGGAAAAGTAAATAATATACAAAAGGTGACAACTTCCGCTACCTGGAAGTGCCCCAATAAAAGAATATTACATACAAGTTTTTACATGAATGAAAAAGGAAAAACACTCATCTCACATAAAAAAACCCCGGCTATTCAAACACGACGATCCAATATAACATATCCAGCAACACATAACATCACATGACATCAACGTAAGTAAGTATGCATACACTGATTGTCGTCGACATATAGCAACGACAATCGGCAATACCACTACATACTCACTTACGGTCACAGAAAAGAAAGTGTAAAACTACAACAGTTGGAATCCGCAACCTCTTTAGACATCGCATGCCTAATCGAATGAAATACTTAGACATCACATGCCTAACAATTATAAACCCCGCATTTTAGTCCCATTATCGAAAACTCTTTTCAATATCAAGTGAGACTAAACCGATAGATTTATAACATTCATTTAGTTATCTCATAACTGTTTGTGAATTCCAATTATTGTATCCTATTCCGGATAAATAGAAAATATTAAACTTTTCGATCGAACATTCGAACACCCAAGTTTTCCCGAAACCGTTCAACACATGAAATAAGTTCAAAGAGATTCACTTCATGCCTCAGTACCAATGGTCCAGCCGTAGAAGGGTCAAGCCAACGCCTCACATGTGCCACGCCGTACTGCCCCAAACCCTAAGGTTCAAAGGGCAGTTCAAGACGGTAACATAATCGAGTTAAGGTTTGTTGTCATCTAGAGGGACCATCGCGTTACTTGCACTACTCAGAACGTCCTTAAACCACAGAAAAATCCAACACTTGGAAATTTTCCGGCAGGGGAAAAAGTGGGTATTTTTATCTGGTCGAACTTTTTAACATATTCTAAAATATCCGGAAATCCACATAGACAAAATCTGATAATCCGATCGAATCATCTACGCTTCAAAACACCCCAGAAAACTGAACTCTTGAGTGCAAATTAAAAATTCCCAGAAAACTCAGCACCTGAAAACATGAATTACTGTGCAAAATTTGGAGGCAAATCCCATCAATTGGCCGCGGAACCGCCGCAGAAGGCAGGCTTCTGCCGCGGTTCCGCCGCGCATTAGATGCATCATGAGGTAATTTTTGCACCGTAATTCTTAGAATTCCCTACTGAATTTTTTAAGCATTTTTAATCTGGAAAAAACCCAGTTTTTGAAAAAAGTCCAGAGAGCATTTTGGAATTAGGGTTTCGGTTCGATCGGGCTTCAAACGTCGTCTACACTTCGTCTAAGGCTCTAGCTTAGCTCTGATACCACTGTAGGGTTCCTAGGCACGCTAATGAGGTCTCACAAGGCATCAACCATGCCAATTTCAAATTTTACAGGTGCCGAGAAACCCTAATACGGATCGTTAACTAGAATTTTAGGCGAAAAGTGAAACTAGTTAACATTTTAACTAAAAGAAAGAGACTACAACCTTTGTAGATCCGGTTCTCCACTTCCTTATCTCCACGTAGACGTCCCCTCGCTGTCCATATCGGATCTCGGACTCCAGCATCATCTTCATCGGAGAAAAAGGGCGGACTAGGTTGTCAACTTCGATGCCGAAGAAGATCTACGTCGAGGCAACACAAGATCAAGCTCCAACTTCACCAAGTCGTAAAACTTGTAAAGAAAACACCCTATACTACTTGGCAAAGGGTAGAGGGTGAAGAAATTGGAGGTGGGTTCACTTTAGAATTGGATTTCTCACTCTTTTACTCAAAATGCCATTAAAGCTAGTAAGCTTTTCTTCTTGTTCAAGAGGAAGAAGATGAAGATAGAATATGATAAGTGTTAGATTAAAAATGAAAATAATATGAATACTTATCATATACTAACTGTGGTCAAGTGTAGAGAGTAAACTAGGGTTAGGTGAATGGTTAGGTTAAGAGAAGAAAATAAAAATGGTCAATGTTTCAACCCTTCATGAAGCTTCATGAAAGAAACAAGAAAAGCCACCATTTCCATTTTCTTTTCCAAAATCAATAATCAAAAATAAATAAATGAATAAGTAAACAAAACCCTAACCATTCATATAGCCATGGTTTAATCTTTACACAAACTCAAGTTAACATGTATCATCAAACATGATACAATCAAGTGCACACAAAAATATATCACATATACAATGTGCACAACAAGTGAGAAAATCCTTTTAAAGTGAACCAATACTAGTTAATGCAAAGTAATATATCAAATATATAATTATACATTAAATCATTAAATCAACACTTGATTCAATGATCCGGTCATGTCGCACACAACCGACTAGTATACAATGTATCGACTTATCGAATCAAGCTTCGATTCGATAACTAGGTTATATCGCATACAACCAATTGAAACATTCATCGTGAGAATGAAATACGGTATCACATACACGCATTATTCTCGGTCCCGCACATATCTCATATGCGCTCCTATTTCGTTTCGCTTGAGCCAGGAAAACTCTGTGTAGGACTCTAAAGACTCGTCAATACGCCTGTAGAAGATGATGATCATATCAAGCGCCCACAAGCCGCAAGCGGTCTGCTAAACGTAACGGCCACCTGGGTATTGAGCGATCAGAAGATCGACGAGAAAGCCCGCTCACACTCCTGTGAATCCAACCAGTAACACTTACCGTACAGTCCGGTCAGTTCGTCTGATATGTCGCACATCAAGTCTAGGGGTGGTAAACGTCAGACCCCAATAACCGATAAGTCGTGCCGATGTGAGGCTCATAACGGGTCGAGAAACTACTGGTAATACTTACCAGCAAAACTCTGATCAGCCCTGGCCAGGGACTTCCCTGTTACGGCCAATCGAGCACAACGCAACATCAACCCCCAATACCGGGAGAGACGAAACCCCTCCTATCGCTCATTGTCTCCATGTGACTCGGGACTGTACCCAAAAACCACCGTTTTGCACGCCCTCATGGACGTGGTAAGGTGGAGATCAAAGCACAGTGGGAATCACAGAAGACTCTATGACGATCTCGGGTCTACAGACTAACCTGCATAAGTGTCACCTGAGAACTGCCATCTGACGTGAGGTATAATACCATCTGGGAGTTCTCGGCGAGTCCGTCCAGTGTACCCAGTCTCCACTGAGCACCCGTATACCATCTCTGATGTCAAACACCAATGGATATGGGATCATCCATCGCCCATCTCATGGGTCGAGAAGCGTATACGCTAGTCTACACTGGTATATCGATGCCCCGTCTCGATACACCCACGACTAGGGACCTTGAAGAATGTACTTATGGACTACCATGTCCCCACTAGTATGATCTTCATCATAGTCTAGGTAGTCAAGTACACATCCTAAGGGCTTTACTAACATGTAACTATAAGATAGTTTAAAGAGACTAGTGTACATGTTAAGATAAAGAGCAACCAGATAGCATACTATCATATCGAGCAAGAAAGTCATCTCTATATATGTCCAAGCATCCAATATAATATACATCATCTGTACAATACTGGCCTTTAGGGCATACATACAATTAACAACCTTACCACACTTGCTAAAAAACCCTAGCTTTCCATGCTCCAAATCATCTTTGGTGGCTTAACTAGGCTTGTGAAGGGTTTTAGTGAGGTTTAGTGAGGTTTTGGCTTGGGTTTAGTGATGGTTTGGTCAGGGTTTCAGTTAAGGGGTGAGGAGATGGGGAAATAAGTGAGAATGAGAGAATGAAGAAAAGAAATGGGGAGTGTGAGGTGAGAATGAGAGAATGTGAAGGTGAGAGTAGCCATGCCCTTTCTCTCTCTTCATTAAATACTCCCCATGCTTGCCATGTCTCATCATTCCCATTGTCAACTCTCTCTCCTTTTCTCTCTCAAGTCAACCCTAATTCAAACTCTTACTAAAAATATTAAATGTAAGGTTAACATGGAATGAAATTAATTTACAGTGCCATGGCTACTTAAGCATGATTAACACTAATTAACCCCCAAATTAACATGCACATGTGTGTGCAAGCCAAAACAAATAATAATAAAATATTAATTAATTTTTATAAAATATGTGAAAACTATTTTGGTTAACTTTTTACTAAAAATCCGCATTATCGCTTAATTAACACTAATCTCATTCTAAGGTGTTACAATTAAGATCTATCGTGACAGATCTAATAGAATGTTGGGACTTTCACAGTCGAGATACATAGACATCATACTAAAGAGGTTTAGTATGGAAGATTCTAAGCGTGGTAATTTACCCGCTTGTCACGGAATCACCCTCTCCAAAAAGATGTCTTCCAAGATGTAGGGTTCCTAGGCACTCTTGTGAAGGTTCATAAGGCATCAAACATGCCCGGATAAAATTTTAGACGTGCCGAACAACCCAAAGCCGGGATCTTTGCTAAATTATTAGGGTTTAACATGCAAGATGATAACTTTTATCTAAGTGTGAGGGATTACAACCTTTGTAGTCCACTCCTTCGCTTCACAAGCTCCGAGTAGAAGTCCCTTTGCCGCGATCCACGATCTCCCGGACTCATGAGAGGCTCCACGACTCGAACGATCCATGCTAGCTTGAAGTATTCCAAATCTCCGATGATCTACCTCGAAATTGCAAAGACTCAAGCTTTCTCACTCTAAAGAGATGAACACACTAATCTCACGGGCTAGATGAGATGAGGATGAGAGAGTAGTATTTTTGCTTTCTTTTTAAATCATTTTCTCATATTATTTCATCACATAAAGAAAATCTAGTAAGCTTTCTTCAAGAGAGAAGAAGATGATAATGGAAAAGATAATGAATTATTTTCTTTTGTGATGAATAGAAAGAAAGAGTATATGATTGATTATAAACCATGGTCAAGGATGAGTGGCTAGGATTTAGTATAGAAAAAACTAGAGTTAGGGTTTGGTTGGGTTAAGAATGTGTCATCCTAAAATATCTTAAGAATGACAAAAGAAAAAGCTTCTAGAAGGTGCATGAAGCATCTAACCCTAATCAAACCCTAACCTCAATTAATCATCCTTAAACATGTTTAACAATTAATCATATCATGTCATAATAATATATATCACATATATATTATATATTTGCAACAAAGGAAAATAATACAATTAACATATATCGCATATACATCAATGTATCATCCACTGAGAAAATGAAATAATAAAGCGGGCCAATATTAGATAATGTAATACAATATATCATATATATTATTATACATTAAATCATCGAATCAACACTTGATCCGACGATCCGGCTATATCGAATATTACCGACTAATATATCATGTACCGATTCATCGAATCAACACTTGATCCGATGACCCGGTTCATAACTAATTATCGCGAGAATATAATACGGTATCCCATATCGCATTATTCTCGTTCCTGCGCATATCACATATGTGCCACTACTCCGTTTCGCCTGAGCCAAGAAACCTCTGTGTAGGACTCTAAATAATCGTCAATACGCCGGTAGCAGGTAATGATCATATCAAACACCCACAAGCTGCAAGCGGTCAGCTAAACGTAACAGCCACCCAGGTAATGAGCGATCAGAAGATCAACAAGCTAGCCTATGCGTTCTCCTGTGAATCCAATCAGTAACACTCCCGTACAGTCCGGTCTGTTCGTCTGATATGTCGCATATCAAGTCTAGGGGTGGTATACGTCAGACCCCAGTAACCGATAAGTCGTGTCGATGTGTGGCTCATAACGGGTCGAGAAACTACTAGTAACACTTACCAGTAAATCTCCATATCAGCCCTGGCCAGGGACTTCCAGTTATAGCCAATCGAACACAGCACAACATCAACTCCCTATACCGGGAGAGACGAATCCCCTCCTATCGCTCATTGCCACCATGTGATTCGGGACTGTACCCAAAAGCCACCATTTTGCACGCCCTCTTGGACGTGGTAAGGTGGAAATCAAAGCACAGTGGGAATCACACAAGACTCCATGACGATCTCGGGTCTACAGACTACCCTGTACCAGTTTCACCGGAGAACTGCCATCTGACGTGTGGTATAACACCATCTGGGAGTTCTCGGTGAGTCCGTCCAGTGTACCCAGTCTCCACTGAGCACCCGTACACTATCTCTGATGTCTAACACCGATGGATATGGGATCATCCATCGCCCATCATATGGGTCAAGATGCGTATACGCTAGTCTACTCTGGTGTATCGATGCCCTGTCTCGATATACCCTCGACTAGGAACAGTTATAGGATGTACTCATCGACTACCGCGGCCCCACTAGTATGATCTCATCATAGTCCCAGTAGTCGAGTACAAATCCTAAGGGCTTTATCAACATGTGAGAGTAAAACAGTAAACCAATACAAGTCAACATGTTAAGATAAAGTGAAACCAATAGCATACTATCATGACGAGCAAGAAAGTCATCTCTATATATAACCAAGCATCCATTATAATATACATCATATGTACAACAATGGCCTCTAGGGCATATACATAACTAACAATCTCCCACTTGCACTAAGGCCAACTGCTGTAGTATCTCATACCTAGCATCCCGAATAATCTCTCAAACTGTATCTGGGGAATAGCCTTCGTCAATGGATCCGCAGTGTTGTCCTTCGTATCTACTCTCCTGACCTCGATCTCCCGGCGATCAACTATCTCCCTGATCAGGTGATATCGCCTCAGAATATGTCTGGACTTTTGATGGGATCTGGGTTCCTTGGTCAATGCCACAGCTCCATTGTTATCGCAATACAGAGGTATTGGATGCTCAATGGATGGAACCACACCAAGTTCATTAATGAACTTCTTGATCCAGACAGCCTCTTTGGCAGCATCGTTGGCAGCGATGTATTCAGCCTCCATCGTCGAGTCTGCAACGGTATCCTGTTTGGAACTCTTCGAACATACCGCCCCTCCATTGAGGGTAAAGACAAAACCCGAATGCGACTTAGAGTCGTCCTTATCACTTTGGAAGCTGGAATCGGCAAAGGACTCCACCTGGAGTTCTCCGTTACCATACACCAAGAACATCTCCTTAGTCCTTCGTAAGTACTTGAGAATGTTCTTCACTGCTGTCCAATGACTCTCTCCAGGATCTGCTTGATACCGACTCACTACACTTAGTGAGTATGCTACATCGGGTCTGGTACATAGCATCGCATACATGATAGAGCCTACTGCCGAAGCATAGGGTATCCCTTGCATGCGAGCTCTTTCCAAATCAGTCTTGGGAGACATCTCTTTAGAGAGAGTGAGTCCAGAGATCGTGGGTTGGTTCCCACGCTTGGATTCTTCCATACTAAACCTCTTTAGTATGGTGTCAATGTACCTGGATTGGGACAATCCCAGTATCCTTTTAGATCTATCTCTATAGATCATGATTCCCAATATGCAGGAGGCATCACCTAGATCTTTCATTGAGAATCTCTGTGATAAGAAGAGCTTGACTGATTGCAGCATAGGAATATCATTTCCTATCAAGAGTATGTCATCCACGTACAATACGAGGAAGACAACCTTACCCTCTGCTACCTTCTTATAGATACAAGGTTCATCTATATTTTTGATGAAGTCAAACTCTTTGACTACATCATCAAAACAGATGTTCCAACTCCGCGATGCTTGCTTTAACCCATAAATGGATTTAAGCAGCTTGCACACCTTTCCGCTGCTCCCACTATCTACGAAGCCCTCTGGCTGAGTCATGTACACGCACTCTTCTAAATCACCGTTTAGAAAGGCGGTCTTAACATCCATTTGCCAGATTTCGTAGTCATGGTATGCAGCAATGGCAAGTAAGATCCGGATGGACTTAAGCATAGCCACTGGAGAAAAGGTTTCGTCATAGTCCACACCTGGTCGTTGACGAAAACCCTTTGCTACAAGTCTAGCTTTGAAAGTCTCAACTTTTCCATCTACACCAAATTTCCTTTTAAAAATCCACTTGCTCCCAATGGGTTTTACCCCTTCAGGAGCATTTTCCAAAATCCATACTTTATTGGTGTACATGGATTCCATCTCAGATCGCATTGCATCCAGCCATTTCATAGAGTCACCACTCGTGATGGCCTGCTCGAAACTAGTGGGGTCATCATCTTCCATGATGCAATCTTCGCTTCCACCATCAATGAGAAAACCGTAGTATCTCTCAGGTGGATGAGAAACCCTACTAGATCGGCGGAGAGGCTAGGGTTCGTCGGGTACTACTGAATCCTCTGGCTCCAATAAATCATCAGTTGTAGTCTGTGGTGCTGGAACCTCTTCCAGCTCTACCTCTTTGCCACTAATTTCTTTTGCAAGAAATTCCTTTTCTAAAAAGGTGGCATATTGAGAAATAAACACTTTTTGTTCCTCAGCGTGATAGAAAATATATCCTTGAGAATTCTTAGGATATCCCACAAATTTGCAAAGAACTGATCGTGCCTCGAGTTTGTCCGGATTTTGTCTTTTTACATAGGCCGGACAACCCCATATCTTAAACCGTTTAAAATATGGTCTCATTCCCCTCCATATCTCATATGTGGTTGTAGGCACTGATTTAGACGGAACTTGATTCAATAGGTATGCTGCTGTCTCAAGTGCATACCCCCAAAAGGAAATAGGTAACTCAGTTGTGCTCATCATTGAGCGCACCATATCTAATAGGGTGCGATTTCTTCGTTCCGATACACCGTTGTGCTGTGGTGTATAAGGAGGAGTAAGCTGAGAGAGAATCCCATTCTCTTTTAGATAATCTAGGAACTCATTGCTTAAGTATTCACCTCCTCGATCAGATCGAAGAATCTTAATACTTTTGCCCGTTTGGTTTTCTACTTCGTGCTTATATTCTCTGAATTTCTCAAAAGCTTCAGACTTGTGTTTCAACAAGAACACATGTCCGTATCTGGAGAGATCGTCAGTGAATGTAATGAAGTAGGAAGAACCGTTCCTGGCATGCGTAGACATGGGACCGCATACATCACTATGTATCAGTCCTAAGAGTTCAGTAACTCTTTCTCCGTGTCCACTAAACGGAGCTTTGGTCATTTTTCCTTTGAGACATGAATGGCAAGTATCATAAGATGATAATTCGAATGGATTCAAATAACCATCCTTATGTAACTTAGCCAGTCGTGTCGCATTGATATGACCAAGTCTACAATGCCACAAGTAGGATTCGTTCACATCTGAACTTTTCCTCTTGTGTGTGTTTTGTATATTTAGGACTGTATTCTGATTTAGAATGAATATGCCATTATGTAACGAGCCTGATGCAATCAACTTTTGATCTAGGAATATGTTCATAACATTATCCTTTACTATAAAATTATATCCCTCTTTACTCAATAAAGAAACTGATATAATGTTGCACATCATGTTCGGTATATAATAGCACTCATTTAGAATCAGTGTATTACGACTTGGCAATACAAGGTGATATTCGCCAACTGCTTTGGCTACAATACTTGCACCGTTCCCTACTTGAACGGAATGATCACCTTTTCCCAGTTCTCTACCTTTCCGTAGCCCATGTAACTGTTTACATATGTAGGATCCTGATCCGGTATCTAATACCCAGGACGTAGGGTGAACTGAAAAACAGTTCTCAATAACTAACACACCCGAAGAAGATGCATCAACATGCATGTTCTTTTGGGCGGCTTGAGAATCCAGATATTGTGTTGTTTCCTGTTCAGTCTTATAACTCTTATAAGAAAGAATGGGTCTAACGTTCCCTTGCTCAGTACAATAATTGGGTTCAGTCAATACATCCATTTTATTATCTTGATTATGGCATGACATGGTCGCTACCTGGAGAGAGAGAGAAGAAAAACACTTTAGCGTACGCTCTTGCAAGATTAGATTGGTTATTATCTTATCTAATCAGGATGTCTCCCACTGTTTTTATCAAATCTACCTTAAAACCCTAAAAGGTAAGATTAGCCGGGATTAATTACACCTTACAATTTCGTCAATCTTTCAGCCAGATCAGTGTCGGTACTTTGAGGGAGGTTCCCCGTGCTTTCGCACGGACCTAATTAAAGTAAACCTCGTATTCCCAGAGGCGTAACCCCGTTAACACTTTTCTAGACACCTACTTGAATGACTAATTGTCTTGTGTAAAACTCTCCCAGGAGTAACTCTTACTCGTAGTGGGTATCGGGTTCCAACTATATCATAGAAGGTATGCAATCTCATTGCAAATTTCAACACTTGAAATTCCCAATAATACTTTTGCCCCTAGCAACTCATGACCTTAACATGGTCAACAAATCATAAGCGCTAGCCAAGTTCAACCCGTCATTTCCCTATTGAATTAAACCCACTCGTACGACCCTTAACATGGTCAACAAAGTCGTACGACTACCCTAATCCAATCACATCATATGTTTTAACAGATAAGTATTAATTAGCTACCGCACACTACGCCTTAACATGGTCAACAAACGCAGCACGAATACTAAGAAGTACTTATCTGAAATGACGGAGGGCTACGCAGGTTTTTCAGAAAACCCTGAGCGTAATGAACTTGATATCGTCGTAGAATCGAGTGAAGTTTTGAAAAGGAGTGTTTTTTAGGCTTTTCTTAGTTTCGCTAAAGGGGTCACTCCCGGTGAAGGGATCGTCGGCCCTTTCCTCATCGAATAAGGTGCAGGATATATCATATAAACCGCTGTGCAAAGAAAAACTTTAAAAGCAATCAAAAGACAAACCGCGTTTTGTAGCATCTGCCAGTTTTGCTAAAGGGGTCACTCCCGGTGAAGGGATCGTCGGCCCTTTCCCCGTCGAATAAGGTGCAGGATATATCATATATATCGCTGTGCAAAGCAAAACTGTAGCTACCCTTTTTATAAAGTTTTGATTCTACAACATCTTTAGGTTTCTTTTCTTTTATTAATCTCATTAATAAAAATCCCATCAGCTTATGCTTCCTAAGCATCACAGAAGAAACGAAAGCAGTAATATTTATATATCAGCATATATATATAGTATAAGCATTCATCTCAGGCAGTAATATGATCTCATCACAGAACATTGCAGCAGAAGAACATATATGAAATATTGGATATACTAGGACGTCCGTGTTTTCAATACGAGCCTGTATAAAACACGGATTCCACGGTCGCGATGAATAGCCAAACCCACATCCCAAGACCCCTACGAGAGCGGCAAGTAACACTGCCAATTCTAGGGTTAGGAGACCCGGTCTCGACTCCTCGAGATGGCCTCCCACTGGACCCTAGAACCCGGTTACTTGTGCTCCCCTCCTTGGGTCTACCTAATGCGGAAAAGTAAATAATATACACTGGTGACAGCAACCGCAACCTGGAAGTGCCCCAAATAAAAGATTATTACATTACAAATGAATTTTACATGAATGAAAATAAAAACCCTCATCTCACATAAAAACCCCGGCTATTCAGAACGCGACGATCCAATATAACATATCACAGCAACACATAATATCACATATCATCAACGTAAGTAAATATGCGCATCCCAATTGTCGTTGACATATAGCAACGAAACCGGCGATATCACATATTACACTTACGGTCACAGAAAAGAAAGTGTAAAACTACAATATTTGGAATCCACAATCACTTTAGACATCGTAAATCCGAAATATCACATACTTCGCATTTCATGCCTAACTCTATGAATTCCACATATTGTATCACATTCCAGATAAATAGGCAGTATTAAACTTTCCGAACAGATAATCAAATACCCAAAATTTCCCAAAGTGCTCAACTCTTGAGCGGAGTTCAAATAGTCCCAGAATAGTCACAGTACCGGTGATCCAGCCGTAGAAGGGTCAAGCCAACGCCTCACATGTGGCACGCCGTACTGCCCCAAACCCGAAGGTTCAAAAGGCAGTTCAAGACGGTCACATAATCGAGTTAAGGTTTGTTGTCTTCTAGAGGGTCCACCGCTTAACTTGTACAATTTTTCCGAAAGATTTATACCCAATAAAAATTCAACACTTGAAAGTTTGCCGTACCGGGAAACAGTGAGTTAATGATATCCGTTCAAATAGTTTAACAGTTTCTAAATATCCGGAAAGAAATACGAATTTAAATATTCCGATCGAATCTACGATTACAAAATAAACCCCAGATTTAAACAACACTGGAATCACTTTTAAAAATATCCAGAAGCATCAACAAGCACCTAAGGATATTACCAGAAAAGCCACGTGTCGCCAATCAATGAAGCCGCCGCGGAACCGCCGCGCAAGCATGCTTGCGCCGCGGTTCCGCCGCCGTTTGGTCGAATTGGGGGCTCGGGTTTTATGGTAATTCTTAGAATTCCCTGCTGATTTTTTTACATATTTTTAATTCAGAAAAATCCCAAATTTGAAAAAATTTCCAGAGAGGGGTCTTTTTCCGTCGGTTCGGGTTCGATCGGAGTTTTAACTTCGTAAACACATCGCCTAATGCTCTAGCTAGGCTCTGATACCACTGTAGGTCAGGCAGCCACCCCATCCAATAGGGTCGCCGTGGCACCAACGGGTCTCTCAGCTGCTACTTTTTACGCATACCCCCTCGCGAGGACGACAACCCGCCGGAACACCTTCCGGTCTCGGGACACCCTAGGGGTAAGAGCCTATGCTTCGCCACACTGTCACACAGTGAGAACCCCCCATAGGTCGACATCCAATGTCTATGTAATGTTTTAAAAATAATTAAATAAATAACTAAATGAATAAAATTGTTTAAGTGAATTTTATGATTTTCGGTAAAGCAAAATGTATTTTTCGTAAAATCAAACCGCAATTGTTTTTCATTATAAATTCAAAAATACCTATTTAATTATGTAATTACTAGTAAATAGTGTTTATTTAGCCACTTATAAATTTTTAGTTTAATTAAAAAAAAATTCCTAAATTAATTATTTTAAATATTAACATAAGCTTTATTTTTACACTAAATTAGTGTAAATTACAAATTTAAATGGTTTTAATTTGTAAAACTGAACCATGGCATGTTAGAATTTAGTATGTATCATGCAAAAATTATTTGCAAATTTTTCCTATTTTCTAGAGCTTTCTTGAGTTGCTATAGTAAACAAATAAATAAATAATTAAATAAACCATGAAAAGACCTTTAAGTGACATTTCTCCTCTTGAAACTTCTAAACTTTTCCTTAATCATTTCTTTCTCTCCCTCACTCCCTCAAGGCCGGCCACAACCCTCCCATGGCTGCCCCCCCATTTCCCACCTCATTTTTGCACAAAAATCCATCAAATTACATCAAAAATTCAACAAAAAATACACAAAATCCTAATCTCTTCATACCCTTTATTCTCTACCCTTTTTTATATGGATTGTGGAGTGGGAAAGCATGTATTTTGGAGGCTCATTTCTTGTTTGGATTTCACATTTTGGAGCTATAATTTTCCTTCTTTTGATTTATTGTTATTAGATGATCATTTAAGCTTAATTAGATTTAATGAATTAATTCTATGTTTTTTTAAAAAAATGCAAGTTAGGGTTGTAAATTCAAGTTAGGGTTTTTAATAATTAATTAGGGTTATAATAGTTAGTTTAACACTTTTAGAATTGGAAAATATTGCATGGTTGTTAAATTGTAAAATTTTCATTTAAAATTGTTTTAAATAAGGAAATTAGCTAACTAGATTTTTCTAAAATGTGTTTGTGGGTAATATAAAATTCCAATTAAAGTTGCTATCATTAGATTGTAGTTTTAGTGAGAGTATTAGCATGTAAATGGAAAGAAAAACTTAGTTTGATGACTAGATTACTTTGAGAATTGGAAAATACTAAGAAAATGCTATTATTTTATAAACTAGATTTTGAAAATTCCTAAATAAAGGAGATTAAAAATATAATTTATGGTTTCATTAAATAATTATCATCATGAATTGTGGTTTAATACATTAATTCATGCAAAATTATGTTTTGTGATGGAATTGTGGTATTTTGCTTGAAAAATGTTAAAATTGTTAAAAGTTGCAAACTAGAAATTTCAAATAAATGCAAAATTGTGTGATAAAAATATAGTAATGGTTTGTATAGTCTAGTAATGCTATTTAATGAGTTTTATGACCATTGGTTTCATTTAAATGTCAAGTTTCGATGAAAAACGGTAAATTGGCATTTTCGGGTTTTTCCAAAACGGACGATTTGATCGATTTTAGTGTTTCGATGAAATTGATCATGTTTTACAATATAAGTAATGTGTTTTAAAACTACAAGTTGTTTGATGATGTTATCTCGATCCATCGGAGTTTGTACGCTGATATCGAGCGGTATTTGGTTCTTTTGCGTGGACGGGACATAGATTTTAACCTGTGCTTGTTCCTTGTATCGTTTGACTTTTGTATGTGATTCGGTTTACGATAATATATATATGTTTGCGTTTAGGTACCCTTCAAGTGGACTGCGGGCGATGAAGAGGAGGATGGCGACACCGTCGTCGGCAGACATGGACCAGGTGAGTAGATATATATCTACGGGGGGAAGTCGGGTGGATGGCGTTTAGCACCCCCGCAACGGTAGAATAGGAATGGTACTTATTGACATTAGGAAATCAGATGTGACCCTAGTAGGACCCTAGTATTGACCCTAGGCTGGACTAGACTGATTTAGGAAAACCATATCCGAGAATGAGTACCTTGGAAGAGGTTCGTAGGTTTCAGATAGAAACACACCCACGCACACACACTGAAACTCGACATGGGGTATACGTGTATATGTATATATATAGAACGAGGTATAGGTATATACATATATATACAACACGTATATGTGATTCATTGATGTGATATGATATCCGAGATATGATGAAACAATGTAGCGGGGCTTGATGCCGTAATTCTTGGCTATACAGTCGTATTAAAGTGTTAGCGGAATCATTAGAGAATGAGATAATGAACATGAATATATATAAATCATAAAGAGTGGTGGTGATATTGATGTACATGGGACGCTAGAATAGTACCCGGACTGTAACTTGTGACTGACCACGATATGATATATGTATAACTTGATTACGACATTATATTGGTGTGACCTGATGCCGATATCATATAAGTATGACTTAATCACAATATGATACATATGACATGATATTTCTGAGGATAAACTAATGATGTTTATCATGATGGCAATGATATATGATTGATGTATACGATCACAGTTTAGAACCTTGATCATGAGATGTGTTGATGATGACCCATTACTAATAATGAGACACCTAGGAGATACTTGACCCGTACCTCGATATAGGGATACCGTACGATGGATTTTACCGTACGAGGCTTAGATATGATGATTGATCCGCACTCTTGATTCGAGGAAGCCGTACTACGTACGCGACGCTATTGAGGCGGGATCGCTGACTTTTAGAGATATTGGTTCAGACCTTAGGTAGATGCTTGTTTCTTATTGACTAGTTTCTTAGGTTAGTTCCTTAGGATATTAGATGGACACTGGTTTAGGTTCGACTCACATAGTGGTAGTTGTACTCGTATCTCGCAGAGGAGTGGATAATGCACACCTGTATTTACATTCGTACTGTAATCATCATGGTGCATGTTCTTTTATATGTTGCTATAATCAGTATAAACTTTATCTGTTAGGACACCAGCACTATTACCGATGATGCGCATATTCCACGCACACTTATTTGCCGGCTCACACACATCATCATCGGTAATTGCTATGTCACGTACACTTTAGATCATATTGTCTTTTATGGATAGAATCAGTTAGCAACTAGACAGATATAATATTGTGATTATTCTCTGACATTAGTATAAGACATGATATTTATTACTTAGACATTCATGCATTCATATTTCATGTTATCGCACAGTTGTATGGGCATATGCTGACACTTATCATATACTTACTCATGATTTTGAGATTTGGATTTCTCTGAGATTTCTGGATTTTTGGGGAAAAACCGTAAAAATATATAAAAACTTCTCTCTCTCTCCTCTTCTCTTTTTTAAATAAGATGCGGTTTTCTCGTGATGTATGAGTCGTCTACCATGAGTATTTCATGTTTTCTGTTGGATTTCGAGACCCGATTCGAGGAGTGGATGAACCGTCTCGGGTACATGGTGGGCCCGGTATGGTATCCCGGGGCAAGAAGATCGAGTTGTAGACGATGAGCCTGGCATGGGAAGACTACCTACCGGTGATGTCTGGCGCGGCGGATATCCGGAGGATACCGACCGTTGTCGTGAGATTTGATGATATGGGCTGATCCGGATTGACGGAGCCCGAGATATTGAGACTTGAGATTACCTGTGTTGTGTCGATGCTTGACACGGATTTCCATGGATTTCATTGTTGAGATTTCAGATTCTTATACACATTCTACTATGATAATAGCTAAAGATTTCTTATACATATATATCTGGACTTCAGGATTTGTTACTTTACATTCATGGTGCATGCATTTCATTCATATGACATGGTACTATATGAGGCGCTGACACGAGCACGGAGTATTTGCACTTACACGTATTGTTACCCTGCTATTACTTGAGGTTTGAGACTTAGTACTGTATTATTATGACCTAGGATAGCGTCGTGCATTCGATTTCTTTTCGTAGATGTCTTATACTCACGAGTTGGCAACTCACCCCCGTTGTGCCAAATTTTATTACAGGTTCGGTGTACAGGTTTCCTTGGCAGCTTGCTTGCACATTTATTCTTTCAGGGTGACTTGCACGGTAGGTTGGTTCACTTGTATCCGAACCACCAATGTACTTTTATTCACTCACTTGTATCTAGTAAGCTCCATCAACCACATTTGTATTACTTGATAAGTTTATTGGACCAGTCTGTTATTTCGACCTTAGAGTCGCGCATGTATTATTCTGATCTGGTGGTTTTGTTTTCTTTTGAGTTTTGAGCCTCGCCCTTTGGCGTTGTATATTATTGTGTTTGTTGTGGTTGTTTCCGCCTGTTGGCGTTGAGCTAGCACCTGTTTGGGGTTGCTTTTTATTGTTTATTCATATTATACTTGTTGTACCCGTTTGGGGGCCAGTTTTTACAGAGGAGACTCTGCCGAAATTTTTGGTAAAATTTGCTGATGTTTTTATACTTGTTTTCTTTTCTTTTCTTCTTTTTCTTCTTTTATGGTTTAGATTTCTGGGCTTCGGCTTACTTAGGTCACGTGGCGCCTCTAGACGCTTCATAATCTAAGTGCCGGTCACGTTCCGTACTTTCGGGTCGTGACAAAGTTGGTATCAGAGCGCTAGGTTTAACCCGGTATAAGTCTAGGTGACCCTTGGTTGATGGAGTAGGCGATTTAGGTAGAGTAACGTACCGTGGGTATGGTCCGCGGCATACTTACGATACGCTACTCTACTTAAGGAGCCTTAGGATGTACATTTGTTTGCACCGTATTTCATTCGTTCCTTTGATCTATCTTCGTCGATGTCGGAGGGTGGTTCTGTTACCACGGGCGCACGGGCAGAGGGAGCTGCGGCTCGAATGCGATAACCATTAGAGTATTGGTTATTCTTGAGGATTGAAGAATTGCTTAGCGTGCGGACGAAGGGTATTCACATGCCGTCCGGATGAAGTTAAAGGGTTCGAACGATTATCAGAAAACCATTTTCCCAAGTTTAAGGTATTCGGAAGAACATGCAGGTATTTCGATGGACCCTCTAGAAGAATGAAACCCTAACTCGACATACTGACCACGAGAACGCCCTTGAACCTTAGGGTTTACGGCAGTTCCGCGGTGCCATTAGTGAGGCTTGGGTTTGCCCTTCTACGGTTGGATCATCGATGCTGGGGTATGTACCGGATATTTTTAAACTTTACTTGAGTGTTGAGCTCTCGGGGAATTATGGGATTTTGATGGATCGATCGAAAAGTTTAATGTAGTCCGGATATCAAGTGAAGGGATCGACTATGTGGGAGACTCTAGACATGAGTATTGCCGTTGGTAGCGCAGTCAGCACACCTATGAAAGAATGAGTTCGAAGCAGTCGACATCAGAGGAAAGAGGCGCACATTGACGATAGTGTTTACGATTGTGATTTAGTGATTTGAATTTCCTATTTTCGTTGATTGGATTTTTGTATTTTGAGGACTTTGTTCTACGATTGGTATTTCCTGTGTGTACCTTCATTCTATCTGTGTTTCATATATCAGTTGTATTGATGTGGTTTAGTACACAACCAGTACACTTGATTTGGTTTTATATATTTTTTTGAGATTTTTGATTTGATTTCGTGCATAGGGGTTACACGTGATTTTGACATATGTTTCGACCTAGTTTTCATGCATTTTTGTGCTGTGATTTCGATTTTGATATTCAATGTATGTTTTCGTGCACCATGTGCACCTGATTAGGGTTCTTGCGCATACTTGGCGCACTTGATGCGATTTTGTGCACACCAGATGCACTAAATCGGGGTTTTGTGCAGATTAGATGCACCTGATATTGAGTCGTGCACGCCCGTTGCACTTGACAGAAGGTTTTAGTGCACACCTGTTGCACTTAGTTTTGTTGTTGTGTGTATTCGTGGTATCTGTATTTGGTTTCGATTTCAGTGCGCACCGGACGCACATGATATTTTTATTGATGTGATTGGGATTGATTTCAGTTTGAGCAGTATATTTTCATAATCGTTATTATTTGATTTAGTAACCAGGCGGGACGTGTATGTTAAATAAAAGATATATATATATATATATAGTTATTTTTTTTTAAATAAACGTCCGCTACTTATGCCATGACACGTGCATCACACGGCAATTTTCAAAAAAGGGGTTTGCATATTTCCTTATCCGGATATTTGTACGGTTTCACTATGATGCACACTATATATAAGTTATAGATTGATGTATATTATAATGGTTTTCATATTGGGTTATGATATTTTATTCTCGCCACAACTCCGATGATTGCGTTATGCTTGACGGAGTTGATTTTTGTTATGTGTTGATGATTTCGGAACCCCGACGATTTGAGTGTTTTGCTAAATGTTTTAGTATTTGGAGGGGGAGTTTTAATTTAAATTCGGGGACCGAATTTCTTAAAGGGGGGAAGATTGTAACGTTTTAAAAATAATTAAATAAATAATTAAATGAATAAAATTGTTTAAGTGAATTTTATGATTTTCGGTAAAGCAAAATGTATTTTTCGTAAAATCAAACCGCAATTGTTTTTCATTATAAATTCAAAAATACCTATTTAATTATGTAATTACTAGTAAATAGTGTTTATTTAGCCACTTATAAATTTTTAGTTTAATTAAAAAAAATTCCTAAATTAATTATTTTAAATATTAACATAAGCTTTATTTTTACACTAAATTAGTGTAAATTACAAATTTAAATGGTTTTAATTTGTAAAAATGAACCATGGCATGTTAGAATTTAGTATGTATCATGCAAAAATTATTTGCAAATTTTTCCTATTTTCTAGAGCTTTCTTGAGTTGCTATAATAAACAAATAAATAAATAATTAAATAAACCATGAAAAGACCTTTAAGTGACATTTCTCCTCTTGAAACTTCTACACTTTTCCTTAATCATTTCTTTCTCTCCCTCACTCCCTCAAGGCCGGCCACAACCCTCCCATGGCTGCCCCCCCCATTTCCCACCTCATTTTTGCACAAAAATCCATCAAATTATATCAAAAATTCAACAAAAAATACACAAAATCCTAATCTCTTCATACCCTTTATTCTCTATCCTTTTTTATATGGATTGTGGAGTGGGAAAGCATGTATTTTGGAGGCTCATTTCTTGTTTGGATTTCACATTTTGGAGCTATAATTTTCCTTCTTTTGATTTATTGTTATTAGATGATCATTTAAGCTTAATTAGATTTAATGAATTAATTCTATGTTTTTAAAAAAAAATGCAAGTTAGGGTTGTAAATTCAAGTTAGGGTTTTTAATAATTAATTAGGGTTATAATAGTTAGTTTAACACTTTTAGAATTGGAAAATATTGCATTGTTGTTAAATTGTAAAATTTTCATTTAAAATTGTTTTAAATAAGGAAATTAGCTAACTAGATTTTTCTAAAATGTGTTTGTGGGTAATATAAAATTTCAATTAAAGTTGCTATCATTAGATTGTAGTTTTAGTGAGAGTATTAGCATGTAAATGGAAAGAAAAACTTAGTTTGATCACTAGATTACTTTGAGAATTGGAAAATACTAATAAAATGCTATTATTTTGTAAACTAGATTTTGAAAATTCCTAAATAAAGGAGATTAAAAATATAATTTATGGTTTCATTAAATCATTATCATCATGAATTGTGGTTTAATACATTAATTCAAGCAAAATTATGTTTTGTGATGGAATTGTGGTATTTTGCTTGAAAAATGTTAAAAGTTGCAAACTAGAAATTTCAAATAAATGCAAAATTGTGTAATAAAAATATAGTAATGGTTTGTATAGTCTAGTAATGCTATTTAATGAGTTTTATGACCATTGGTTTCATTTAAATGTCAAGTTTCGATGAAAACGGTAAATTGCCGTTTTCGGGTTTTTCCAAAACGGACGATTTGATCGATTTTAGTGTTTCGATGAAATTGATCATGTTTTACAATATAAGTAATGTGTTTTAAAACTAAAAGTTGTTTGATGATGTTATCTCGATCCATCGGAGTTTGTACGCTGATATCGAGCGGTATTTGGTTCTTTTGCGTGGACGGGACAAAGGTTTTAACCTGTGCTTGTTCCTTGTATCGTTTGACTTTTGTATGTGATTCGGTTTACGATAATATATATATGTTTGCGTTTAGGTACCCTTCAAGTGGACTGCGGGCGATGAAGAGGAGGATGGCGACACCGTCGTCGGCAGACATGGACCAGGTGAGTAGATGTATATCTACGGGGGGAAGTCGGGTGGATGGCGTTTAGCACCCCCGCAACGTAGAATAGGAATGGTACTTATTGACATTAGAAAATCAGATGTGACCCTAGTAGGACCCTAGTATTGACCCTAGGCTGGACTAGACCGATTTAGGAAAACCATATCCGAGAATGAGTACCTTGGAAGAGGTTCGTAGGTTTCAGATAGAAACACACCCACGCACACACACTGAAACTCGACATGGGGTATACGTGTATATGTATATATATAGAACGAGGTATAGGTATATACATATATATACAACACGTATATGTGATTCATTGATGTGATATGATATCCGAGATATGATGAAACAATATAGCGGGGCTTGATGCCGTAATTCTTGGCTATACAGTCGTATTAAAGTGTTAGCGGAATCATTAGAGAATGAGATAATGAACATGAATATATATAAATCATAAAGAGTGGTGGTGATATTGATGTACATGGGACGCTAGAATAGTACCCGGACTGTAACTTGTGACTGACCACGATATGATATATGTATAACTTGATTACGACATTATATTGGTGTGACCTGATGCCGATATCATATAAGTATGAATTAATCACAATATGATACATATGACATGATATTTCTGAGGATAAACTAATGATGCTTATCATGATGGCAATGATATATGATTGATGTATACGATCACAGTTTAGAACCTTGATCATGAGATGTGTTGATGATGACCCATTACTAATAATGAGACACCTAGGAGATACTTGACCCGTACCTCGATATAGAGATACCGTACGATGGATTTTACCGTACGAGGCTTAGATATGATGATTGATCCGCACTCTTGATTCGAGGAAGCCGTACTACGTACGCGACGCTATTGAGGCGGGATCGCTGACTTTTAGAGATATTGGTTCAGACCTTAGGTAGATGCTTGTTTCTTATTGACTAGTTTCTTAAGTTAGTTCCTTAGGATATTAGATGGACACTGGTTTAGGTTCGACTCACATAGTGGTAGTTGTACTCGTATCTCGCAGAGGAGTGGATAATGCACACCTGTATTTACATTCGTACTGTAAACATCATGGTGCATGTTCTTTTATATGTTGCTATAATCAGTATAAACTTTATCTGTTAGGACACCAGCACTATTACCGATGATGCGCATATTCCACGCACACTTATTTGCCGGCTCACACACATCATCATCGGTAATTGCTATGTCACGTACACTTTAGATCATATTGTCTTTTATGGATAGAATCAGTTAGCAACTAGACAGATATAATATTGTGATTATTCTCTGACATTAGTATAAGACATGATATTTATTACTTAGACATTCATGCATTCATATTTCATGTTATCGCACAGTAGTATGGGCATACGCTGACACTTATCATATACTTACTCATGATTTTGAGATTTGGATTTCTATGAGATTTCTGGATTTTTGGGGAAAAACCGCAAAAATATATAAAAACTTCTCTCTCTCTCCTCTTCTCTTTTTTAAATAAGATGCGGTTTTCTCGTGATGTATGAGTCGTCCACCATGAGTATTTCATGTTTTCTGTTGGATTTCGAGACCCGATTCGAGGAGTGGATGAACCGTCTCGGGTACATGGTGGGCCCGGTATGGTACCCCGGGGCAAGAAGATCGAGTTGTAGACGATGAGCCTGGCAGGGGAAGACTACCTACCGGTGATGTCTGGCGCGGCGGATATCCGGAGGATACCGACCGTTGTCTTGAGATTTGATGATATGGGCCGATCCGGATTGACGGAGCCCGAGATTTTGAGACTTGAGATTACATGTTTTGTGTCGATGCTTGACACGGATTTCCATGGATTTCATTGTTGAGATTTCAGATTCTTATACACATTCTACTATGATAACAGCTAAAGATTTCTTATACATATATATCTGGACTTCAGGATTTGTTACTTTACATTCATGGTGCATGCATTTCATTCATATGACATGGTACTATATGAGGCGCTGACACGAGCACGGAGTATCTGCACTTACACGTATTGTTACCCTGCTATTACTTGAGGTTTGAGACTTAGTAGTGTATTATTATGACCTAGGATAGCGTCGTGCATTCGATTTCTTTTCGTAGATGTCTTCTACTCACGAGTTGGCAACTCACCCCCGTTGTGCCAAATTTTATTACAGGTTCGGTGTACAGGTTTCCCTGGCAGCTTGCTGGCACATTTATTCTTTCAGGGTGACTTGCACGGTAGGTTGGTTCACTTGTATCCGAACCACCAATGTACTTTTATTCACTTACTTGTATCTAGTAAGCTCCATCAACCACATTTGTATTACTTGATAAGTTTATTGGACCAGTCTGTTATTTCGACCTTAGAGTCGCGCATGTATTATTCTGATCTGGTGGTTTTGTTTTCTTTTGAGTTTTGAGCCTCGCCCTTTGGCGTTGTATATTATTGTGTTTGTTGTGGTTGTTTCCGCCTGTTGGCGTTGAGCTAGCACCCGTTTGGGGTTGCTTTTTATTGTTTATTCATATTATACTTGTTGTACCCGTTTGGGGGCCAGTTTTTACAGAGGAGACTCTGCCGAAATTTTTGGTAAAATTTACTGATGTTTTTATACTTGTTTTCTTTTCTTTTCTTCTTTTTCTTCTTTTATGGTTTAGATTTCTGGGCTTCGGCTTACTTAGGTCACGTGGCGCCTCTAGACGCTTCGTAATCTAAGTGCCGGTCACGTTCCGTACTTTCGGGTATGCGGTACGCCAGCAACTGGCTATAGTGCAGACGTTGGGTACTTAATACGCCAATTACAAGCCTTAGTGCAAGTGGAAGATTGTTGGATATGTATGCCCTAAAGGCCTTCATTGTATAGGATGCTAGGGATATGTATGTACAGGACAATCTTGCTCGATATGATAGTATGCTATTTAGTTTGTCTTTATCTTAACATGTGATGTGTTTTACTTGTTATTTCATATCTCGTATACATGTTGATAAAGCCCGTAGGATTCTTGCTTGACTACCAATATTATGATGACAATCATACTTGTGAGAGATGGGTAGTCGATAAGCACATCCTTAAAATGTCCTTAGTACTGAGAGTATTGAGACTGGGCATCGATACTCCAGAGTAGACTAGTGTATACATATCTAGACTCTGATGAGAGACGGTGGTTGGTCCCGCAGCCATTGGTGTGGTGCACCTAAGATTGTATACAGGTGCTCACTGGGGGTGAGTACACTGGACGTACTTGCCAAGAACTGGCTAGATGGTATTATACCTAACGTCAGATAGAAATTCTCTGGTGACAGGAGTGATAGTCTGTCGACCTGAGGTCGTCATTTATCTCGTATGAGTTCCCACCATTCTTTGATTACTACCCTACTACGGCTCTACTGAGTCGTGCAAACAGGTTTTAGTTGGGTACAGTCCCGAGCCACATAAAGGCATTGTGCAATTGTTGGGGATTCGTCTCTCCTAGTATAGGGAGTCGATGTCGTGCTGTGTTCGATTGGCAACACCATAAGTCCCTGGCCAGGGCGGATTGACAATTACTGGTAGTTAGACCAGTAGATTCTCGGATGGTCTTGAGCCACATCGGCACGACTTGTCAGGTTATTAGGTGTCTGGCGTTTTCTACCCCCTAGACTCGGCATGCGATACTCTTAGATGAATAGACTGGACTGTACGGAGATTGTCACGGACAGCCTCAGTAGGGATTCAGATGAGTTTGCTCGTCGGCCTTCTTTTCAACAGGTACATGGGTAGCCGTTACGTACAGCTAGTGCCACTGACGGGCTTGTGGTTAAACCCGCTGCCAGCGTACTGTAGAGTCTTTAGAGTCCCACACAGAGGGTTTCCCTATTTCAGGCAAAACAATGTAGAGGACGTATGGTTTTACGTGCATGGTTCCGATCATATGCATGTACTAGCGACACGGATTTTGTTCGGACGGATAATACTAATGGGTTTAGGATTAAGCCGCATTTTGCTATTATATTATTGGATTATCTTTATCTCTTTGTATTCATATTTTTTGTAGTATGAATACAGGTATGTATATACACTGAGGGCATTCTTGTAATTTTGCAAGAAGTGCTTCTAGAAGGGGACACCTCATTTTGGATATATCTATTTTTGGAAAATAGATAATGAGGTGGAGGAATGGAGATATTTAGAGCATGGGATGAAGCATGGCTAATTCTTTTGTTATTCATTTGCTCTTACTATTCAAGCATGGTTGCATTTTTCTATGGAGAAATAATGCATGCTTGATATTTTGTAAAAAGACTTAGCCATTCTTCACTTGTTCATTCATTCTACACTTTGCATTCTCTCCCCATTGCTCTCATTCTTCTTCCTCAAACCTTAACCCTCACATATGTTGTGAAACCTAGGGTTCTTTGAGATAATTTAGTCCAATTAACTTTCTACATCTCCTAAGCTACCTAGATTAGCAAACTAGGTATTTTAGTTACCTCATTCTTGAGGTTAGAGCCTGAACCATAGACTCTCAGGTGGATCGTCATCGTTACGAGGAAGCCAATGACTAAGCTCATTCTGTGCCATTTAGGAGCTCAAGAAGGGGACAAGAAGACTCGAAGGACTAGAATCATCAAGGTATAAACCACTGTCTTAGTAGTTTAGAATCTTTGTGAGTTATGTTAATTAAGGTTTCTGAATGATCTTGGAAGTTTAGTCGATGTTGCTTGTATAAAAATTGTTTTATGTAAATTCCGTCTCTCCACAAAACTTGTGGAGTGTGCAACATCGACTTATAACAAGGTCAAGATAGAGAGCAAGAACTCAAGAGTATAAATGGAAATACAAGTTAACATCTACAAAATGAAAAACTTGATCTAAAACTAAAAATATGGACCCTTAGCCTCTTTTCTGGAGTGGTATTTATAGGCATCTCCATAGAATAAACAAACAATAAAACAAGGGTTATGTGACAATGTGAAATGACCAGAAGAAAAATGAAGCACATTAGAGCTTATTGGACCGGCGGCGGCGGGAATTATGAGGAAATCGGCGGTTTTTCTTCAAGTGGTGGGGCCCATCTTCATGTAGTGATCTTATATTCTCTCTATAATCTCTCTAGCATTGTTTGATTCTTTAATAAACATTTGGAGTTTAATCTATAGATTTGGAGGGAAAATGTAAACTTTAAACCATCATATCACAACTTTATCTCCACTCATTACAAGCCCACTTGTGTTTCTACTTGCACACACCATGATTCATATAGTCAACTTGTGTGCCCACTTATGCTAGGCTTCCCCACCATGGTTCATACATCAAAAAAGGTTGTGTTCACACTTGTATCTTGTTTGATCATTTTTAATTAAAATGTGTACACTTGAATTGTTTTTGCACAATCTTGGATTTTGAATTGGTTTTCCGTTCCGGTTGCAGTGTCAGCTCACAAATGTCGTATCCATGCATCTGAGTGTGTTTCTAGTATTTAGTCATGAATCCTGTAATCTGTATTTATTGAGCAGATACGGATTAATAGTACCGATATATCACAAAAATGATAATGAATGAGCGGTATTGAAATGCAGTTTTTCGTGATGAACAAATACCCCCAAATTTATCTTTTGCTCATCCCGAGCAAAACAAAATCCTAACCTCACTTTCGCAGCGAACACGATTGCACTGAGTTTGTGCAACAAGCCGTTAAATCTCTACGTGTCCCTAGTAAAAGGAGTGTTGTCTTCTGAGGGTTTTCAACGGATTACACCCATAAAATCCCGTTAAACTAGTTTTGTGAAATAACTGTCAATTCTAATCTTAGGGATTAATTTCAAATCTAGAAATTCTATTATCCTTTTAAAAATATCGAACCCTTATTTTTCACACCTCACTTCTTATTTAACTTAAAATCCTATGCGTCTTAACGTGTGGTGCAAATAGTGTCGTTACGTTTCAAAAAGTTCGATTTAGAGTCATCATGTCACAAAATTAAGACCGGATAAAACTTCAAAAGGATCATACAAGTTTACAAAGAGTTAAGTTTTTCTAAAGTTTCATTCTTTAGCAAGGTTTCAAATTCAGAATTTCTATCATCTTTAACAGAAAACTATGTCTTATTCTTTACTCCACCTTTTACTTGTTTTCGTTTCATATACACCTTCGTGAATGTGCAATAGTCTTGATCATCAAATAAAACCTTCATATCTCCGTTTGAAAATATTTTTATAAAAATTTGTCTTTAGTCAAGATTATTCTCACACAAAGAACCGTTAGGAATTTTAACTCGGAGAGAACACTTGCTTGGCTTTATTTTAAAAATGGACTTTCTAGGTTTCTTAGCGAGCTTTAGGCTAATGCACCCAAATCAGTTAGTTTTAGGGCATTAGGTGTAAAGACACCCCGGCGGACTTAGCTTCCCAAGTTACTTAGGCCCTAAAACACATTTTGGCATGAAAAAACATAATAATTCATTGCGAACGGAGATATAGCCAGTTGTTCAATTCTTTTCAAGATATAAGACATTTTTGTGTAGATAAGGTGTGCAATCACTCCAATCAAGTTTAAGATGGGTTATATTTCAGACTTAGTTTTTATTAAAGCATCAATAATATCCTTTCATATCCACTTTGCTTTATAAACTATTCTCGATCTTATATATCTCAGAAAAACCGGTTTGATCCTTAAGGAGTTTACAAATTTTAAAGGTGTTTTAAGACATATCAAACTTTTCATCTAATTTTCAAAACTCATGACACGTGCAGTGTGATGTAAAAGACGTATATTAGCTACTGTTAAACTCTAAGGAGGGTTATCGTTCGGGTTTTCAATATCTAGACATAGGATTTAGTTATTCCTATCTTATCATATTAAACCGTCGGTATTTTGAATTTAAGTTTTTACACCTGCTAACTTAACGATTTTTTTTATATTTCTGGAAATTTTCAATTTTTATGGTTTTTTAGTTTTTCGGATACAAACAGTAGAATGCAGTACAAAACCAAACGTGCAATGCAACTACATGTAAAATAAAAGAAAAAATACATGGTATGAAATACTGAAATATAGGAAATATGCAAATGCAATACTATATGCTTGATACAAGATAAAATACCATCTCAAATTCATCCCAAAACTTGAAGTGGACGATGCCCTCATCGTCGCTTAGCCTTTCCCTTTCTTTTGCTTTGGCCGCTTCCACTGGCCTCTTCTTGGTTTTCAAGGATTTGGCTCAACTGTTGTTTGATTTCTTTGTTCTTCCTGATCAGTGTCTTGATACCGCGGACCTCCATTCTGTGCAAATAATAGGGATTTGTTGGTATATCTTCGTTTAGGTAGATCTCCGAAGATGGCTGCAGTGCTGCATGCTCGCTCAGGTCAGTGGGTAGCCATATCTGCTGCTCGCATCTCGTGTCTGTATAACCCTGCGAAATCCTCTCAATCTCAACTGGGGCTGTGTCGTACATGGTGACGCAGGCATCGAAGTCTTCCTCCTCTATATAGTAATAGCAAATCTGTGTGATGAGTATTGGAAGTAAAAGTTTGTGCCCTGATACCCCCTCCATGATTGTTGTGAACAATATGTTCACAATGCAAAATTGATAGTTCTTTATCATCAGGAAATGGACGACATGGCCCACAATTGCTGGGAAAGAAGAAACTCGGTTGAGCCCTTTGACATTGCGGTACACCCAGCGACAAGCAGTATATACGTTTTGATATATCTACTGGGCGTTCTGCCCAGCATCTCGCAGTTCACACCTCGATCCGACGATCGTTCTATACTCATCGAGCTTTAATGGATATTGAAATCTTGGTTGGATAGAGATGTTGGAGACTTTGGAAATTGTTTCTGCTGAGAACACCCTCCTTCTCCCCCGAAAATGAAAACGGACACTATCCTGCAATTGCTCACCCGCTCGCAAAGCATCATAAAATTCATCTACTAATTCCTGAATTGCACTCAACTCCTCATCCCCATACAACAGATATTCTTAACCCATCTGACAAATCACATCGTAGAAATAGCTCCCATAAAGCTCATGGGTGAACACATTGAAAAAAAATTTGCAATCGAACAGAACTATAGTAGTGGGTAAACAAAATTTTCAGAGAAATCACACACAAAGAGAGTTGCGAGGAGAGAGAATCTTACAGTGAGGGAAAAGAAAATCGTGGATCGGTGACCAGAGGACCGGCGGATGAATTGAGGAGATGGGGGCTAGGGTTTCTTTATCGCGTTGGGGGAGAGGAGACAGAGATTTTTGTTTGATTGTTTTGGATGGGGCTCGGGTTTGGGTTGGGATGTTATAAGATGTTGTTTTTACAATAAAAGCCCCTTTTCTTTTCTCTTTTCTCTCTTTTTTTGTTTTGTTTTTCTCTTTTTCTTTTCTATATACATATTCTCCCCCTTTTTATATCCAAAAACCAAGCATCATCAGACAAGATTGCTTGTCAAAAAGAAAATGGATATGCACCAGACAAGAATATCTACATATATATACAAAATAGTATATACATACCCCTAAACTTATTTGAAACAGTGTCTTCACTGTTTATGGCAGGATAACCGAAGTTAGGTGGTAAACAGAGGAAGATTAAGCAGGATAAACTGGCTCCTGCAATATCAGGAGCCCCTCCGATGGTTTTGCGGTAAAGAACGATTTTATTCTGTGTCCGTTTACTTTAAAAACCGATCAGTCCTTTGGATTTTCCAAATCCACCGCACCGTGCGGGTATACACACCGCACAAGAAAAGATTCCGTCCAGCGAGATCTGAGCTTACCAGGATGTAAGTGAAGTCTTGTGTCGTAAAGAAGTACCTATTGTTCAGACATGAATGTTTTTCGTATAAGGTGTTTGTTATGAAACACCTTTGTACGGTTCTTTATAATGACCGCGTTTTCGTAAGCTTCATCCCGAAGCTCGTTCAATTTGTTAATTTGCAGCTTCCGAAAGCTGTCGACATTGTCAAGATTGACGTTCAGTTCTCTAATTGCCTACAAATCGCGATGCTCGATCTCAACAGGGAGGTGGCAAGCCTTTCCATACACAAACTGATATGGAAACATACCTAGATTAGTCTTGTAAGCAGTTCGAAATGCCCAAAGGGCATTAGTTTATTTTAAAGACCAATTTTTACGGTTTTTGGGAACCATTTTCTCTAATATTTCCTTGATTTACCGATTTTAAATCTCGGCTTGCCCGCTTGTAAGGGGATGATAGGGCGTCGATAACTTGTGATTAATCTCGTATTTCCGCATTAAGGCCTCAAAAGACCTATTGAAGAAATGTGTCCCATTATCGCTAATGTTAGCGCGGGAATGCCCTAACCTAGAGAAGATGTTTTCTTTCAGGAATTTAACGACAACCTTTTTGTCATTCATCCGGCTCGGTATTGCCTCAACCCATTTGGAGACATAATCGACAATTAGAAGGATGTACAAGTTCCCAAAAGAGTTAGGAAATGGGCCCATGAAATCGATCCCTCAAACATCGAACAACTCAACAACCAGAATTGGTTGGGGCGGAATTTCGTTTCTCCTGAAGATCTGGTCCAAATGTTGGCAAGGGAGCAAGTTTTACAGTAATCATCTGCATCTTTAAAATATTGTGGCCAGTAAAAGCCACACTGCAAGACTTTCTCATCTGTTTTTTTTTGGGCCAAAATGTCCGCCACACGCTTGATTATGGCAGAAAGACAACACAATCTTGAACTCGTTTTCAGGAACATACCGGCGAATAATTTGATCTGGACAATACTTGAACAAGTAGGGTCGTCCCAGTAAAAGTGTTTTACTTGGGAAAAAATCTAAGTTTGTCCTGACTCGATCATTCGCTTAGTATGAGTCCTGTTGTTAAATAGTTCACAATATCTGCGAACTAAGGTTCGCAAGATACCGTCAAGAGTTGTTCATCAGGAAAAGCATCGTTTATAGAGAGAGGTATCGTTGGCGAAGAAGGAAGTCGGGAAATATGATCGGCGACAACGTTTTCACATCCGCTTTTATCCTTAATGACAAGGTCAAACTCTTGAAGTAAGAGGATCCAGCGTATCCGCCAAGATTTGGCATCCTTTTTCATGAAATGATGCCTCAAAGCAGAATTATCAGTGAGACGATGACTGGGAAGCCAATAAGATATGGCATGAATTTCTCCAAAGCGAATGCAACCGCCAAGAACTCTTTCTCGGTTGCCGTATAGTTCAATTTCACACCATTCAAGGTCCAGCTTGCATAATAGATCACATGCAACATTTTTTCGATGTGCTGTCCTAAGAACACACCGATGGCAAAGTCTGATGCATTGCACATGATCTCAAAAGGATGTGTCCAGTCGGTAGAAGATAGCATGGGAGCTGTAGTGAGTGAACTTCGTAAAGATTCAAAAACAGTTAGACAGTCTGAGTTGAAGTTGAATGGTGTTTCCTTGGCCAGCAGAAGAGTGAAGGGCTTAGCAATCTTGCTAAAGTTCTTGATGAACCGTCTATAAAAACCGGCATGGCTAAGAAAAGATCTGATGTCGCTGATGCATTTTGGAGGAGGGAGGTTGGAAATGACATCAATTTTTGCTTTGTCAACCTCAATACCGTTTCGTGAAATGATATGTCCTAAGACAATACCTTCGTGCACCATGAAGTGACATTTCTTCCAGTTCAAAGTGAGATTCTTATCCTTACATCGGGTAAGGATATCGTCCATATATTGTAAACACTCGTTAAAAGAGTCTCCAAAGATGGAGAAGTCATCCATGAATATTTCTAGAAATTTCTCGACCATATCAGAGAATATACCCATCATACACCGCTAAAATGTAGCGGGAGCATTGCATAGCCCAAAGAGCATGCGACGATATGCGAATGTGCCGAAAGGACAAGTGAAAGTGGTCTTGTCCTGGTCTATTTCGACGATGGGAATATGGTTGTATCCTGAGTAACCGTCCCGAAAACAATAAAACTCATATCCAGGTAATTGTTCAAGCATTTGGTCGATGAAAGGTAGCGGACACTAATCTTTCCATGTTGCGGCGTTAAGTTTCCGATAATCAACGCATACTTGCTACCCGGTTTGGGTGCAAGTGGGGATTAACCCATTTGCCTTGTTAGTGATGACCATAATGCCTGACTTTTTAGGGACAATGCTTATCGGACTGACCCACTGACTGTCTGAGATAGGGTAAATGATACCACTATCCAGACATTTGACAATCTCTTTCTTCACAGCCTCCTTCATGACTGGATTCAATCGCCTCTGTGGATCCCTAGCTGGTTTGGCATCATTCATCATGTGAATGTGATGTTCAACGATCAGGGGACTAATCCCCTTGATGTCTGCCATCGTCTAGCCGAAAGCTTGTCGATTTGATTGTAAGACTGTGAGAAGGGCATTCTCTTGCTCTAAAGCTAGAGAGGCCAAAACGATAACCAGAAGATTCTCGTTTTCACCTAAGTAGGCATACTTGAGGTGAGACGGAAGTGGCTTGAGTTCGAGCGTCTCGAATGCAAAGGATTCCAAGAGGTGTTCAAAGCGAGTGCATGCAACAGAGTCAGATGGTTCAACTAACTCATCCAAAAATTCAAAAGATTCCAACTCAGGTGGTGATATTTCAAGATCGTTAAAAAACGTGAAGCATTCGTATTCTTTGTCGTGGTCGGAAGCAGCGGGTTCAAAAAAGAATGCACTAGTGGCGTCAAGATCACCATGATTAAACAGAAATTCTTCAATTCACAATCATCAAGAGCGATCTCCTGAATGGAAAAGATATCTAGTAGATGAGCGTTCGGTTCGGATGGCCGATTCTCTAACCTAAAATTATTTTGTTCAATTGTCATATTACCAAAAGATAGGTTCATGGAACCATTTCGACAATTGATCATTGCATTTTAAGGTTGTAAGGAATGGGCGATCGAGTATCACCGGAATTTGATTCCAAGGTTTGGCTACAGGTTGTTTATCTAAAACGATGAAGTCAACGGGGAATATGAAGTCCCAACCTTAATCAACACATCCTCTAGCTCACCCATACGATAGGTGATAGATTGGTCAGCCATTTGAAGAGTACAATGTGTAAGTTTCAGTTCTCCTACACCGAGTTGCTCATAAACTGAATAAGGAAGAAGATTAACACTGGCACCGAGATCCAAAAGAGCGTGATTGATATTCTTATCCCCAATGGTAATTGAAATCGTATGACAACCAAGGTCCTTCCGTTTTTGTGGTAAATGTTGGGTAACAGCATCACTCACGTTACTTGCCAAGAACACTTTCTTCGGTACCTGGGATTTCCTCTTCTTAGTGCATAAGTCTTTCAAGATTTTCGTATAATAGGGGACTTGCTGTATTGCATTCAAGAGAGGAATTTTTATGTTAACCTATTTGAATAACTCTACAACCTTCTCCATTTGTGGACTTAGCTTATTGGATCTCAACCGGTTTGGAAATGGAGCTTTGTTTAAATTGGTTGAGTCCAATATTTATGGAGGAGATTGTGGAGTTGGAATAGAACCCAAAAATGGAGTTTGAGTGGAGTGAGGTGGGTCTGTTTAAAGCAGCTATTTTTGAAGAAGAGCCCTGCGAAGAATGGAGAATGAGCTCAGACGAAGAAGAAGAAGAAGCAGCAGCCGGAGTGTCATCATCATTATTATTCTGTGCGCCGATATTGTTTTCGGCATTCTTCCTGATCTCAACGTAGTCACAGCAGTCACGTTATGGTTTTATTGTTCTAGAGCAACATGTGCATTATGTAGGTGACCGGGATTGGGTAATGGTTGAGACAGAAGTTTTTCTCTCTCTCGCTTGCTTAATGCCGCGTTCAACCGTGCAATCTGGGTATCGATGGTTTTGATGCTCTGCCAATGAGAAGCTGTGTGTTGCACAAGTGATTGAATGGAAGATTGAATGTTAGCATTGGATTGAGTTGATTGCTTCATAAAAGCATCAAAACTCCATTCCAGCGAGGAAACCTTATCGTTATTGGACGAAACAAAGTTGTTATTCTGAGAAAAAGAATTATTTTAAGGTGCAAAATTGTTCGTCGGATTCTGAAAAGGTTGGGGTTAGAAAGCTTGCTGAAATTGTTGCTGAGCTTGTTGTTGTTGTGGAGGGGCCTTTTGAAAGTTGTTCTGGCCTTAGAAATGGTTCTAGTTCTGATTCTGGTTCCAGGTGAAATTAGGGTAGTTCCTCCATCCAGGGTTATACGTAGAAGAGTATGGACCGTTTTTTGGTCTTTGCTGAAATGCAGAATTAACCTGATCCTGTCCTTGAGATGGTGGATTGTAAGGATACTTTTCGGTCAAATGAGATGGATCTGAATAACAAGCACAAATGGTGCGAAGGGGAGCCATAGGGCTAGGAGAAGGAGATGAAAATCTGCTTTTAATTGCCTCAAGTTTTCTCGCGATTGCAGCTATTTCGGCTTTCATTGCAATAGAGATATCGAGCTGGTGAATGCTTACCCTAGACTGACCGGAAGAAGGAGTAGAAAAAGATGAAGCGTTCAGTCTGGTGCTCTTCCATTATAGCGTCTGCTCCGCAAGTTCATCGAAGAATTGCTAAGCTTCCTTGTCGGATTTGGATAGGAAGTGGCCTTGACAAATGGTTTCCTTCAACCGCCTAGTTGCTGGATTCAGGCCTTCGTACAAAGTTTGGAAAAGTTTCCATCTTTCAATACTGTGATGAGGACACTAAATAAGGAGGTCCTTGTACCGGTCAAAACATTTCTAAAAAGGTTTTGTTGGAAGCTGGGTGAATTGGTTTATCTCGTTTCGGATCCTGGCGGTTTTGTGATTCAGATAGAATTTCGTCAAAAACGCTTTCACAAATTCGTCCTAATTGGTTATCGAATGAGATGCTGTGCTATACAGCCACTTTTCAGTAAGGTCACAGAGAGTGAAAGGTATAACGTGTAGCCGTATAGCATCATCAGATAGTTGGGTTGTCTTCACCATCGCACACACATTTTGGAATTTGTTTATGAAGATATAGGCATCTTCAGATTCAAGCTCGTGAAACTTGGGCAGCATATTGATGAAATGGGGTTTAATCTCAAAGTTGTCTCCATTGGCTGGTGGATGAGAAAGACAAGTGGAAAGTGCAGCGCATGTTGGGTAGAAACGATCTTGAAGCGCAATTCGCTGTAGCGCTGCAATAAGAGGTGGGTGCGGGTTATTCGCACCAAGTGGAGGCGAAATCATTCCCGTGATGTTAGGAGGAAATCCTGACATCTCGGAAGAAGAGCTTGGTGAAAGTGAAGGTGAAGAAGTATAGACAGAATCACAGTCAATGTCGGAGTTGACCGGCAATGGTAAATGTGAAAAGGGCGTGGAAGGAGTTTCGAGTTCTGAGTCGATCGCGTAGTCGGTAGCGACTAATGAAATGCATACTAAACGGGCACTAGGGTCTCGAGTCCAAACGGACATACACTAAATGAGCTTAGTGTAGTCAAAACATAGAATGTGAGGGTAAGAAAACGTCAATGGAGAAAAATGTGGGTGAAGGTGAAAAATGTGGTCAAAATGGCGAACTTATGTTTTGTTTCGTAAGAATATGAAAAATGACAGCTCAAACAAACACAATCACAAATGCACAATCACAAATGCATAATCAATACCTAGATTAGGGTCCTCAAAGTCCACTTGACCTGCTCTTAACTGTTCCAAAGTGTCAAATTGTGAGATAACCCTCAAATCGTCTCTTCATGGCCAATTGTGGCCTGGTAAGCACAAGTGAGGTAAGGAGGGTTTTGTTCACGAATCACCGTGAGACGGGCCTTTTAAAATTACATCCTCACTTGTCTAGCCTAGGAACCACAAAAGTCACGTTTAGATAAATGAACGAATGCCCACAACCTTCTTCTGTCCTATTGAGCACGACGGGTCCTTAATTGGATGAGATTAGGTATATTTTATTAAGTTCAAGGTGATGCTTATGCAATTAGTGATTTCTGGGGTCTTAGAATGGGTGATGAAATCCCCACTGTCACGACCCGCAGGGTACGGAACGTGACTGGCACTTAAGTTTACGAAACGTCTAAAGACGTCCGTAAAGTAAGTAAGCCAAAGCCCAGAAAACAAAACCAATTAAGCAAAGAGTGAAGAAAACCCAATCAGTTGAAAGCGAGTTTATCAAATAAATCATGTAAAACCCTTTTAAAAAACAATACAAATTTTTCCGAAAATTTCGGCAGAGTCTCCTTTGTAAATACTGGCCCCCAAAATGGGTACAACAAAATATATATGAATCCAACAAGATAGGGCATCCCCAAGCGGGAGCTAGCTCTTCGCCACAAGGCGGTCACAAATCCCACGCAAAATAAAATGACAACAAGCAAAATAATCATAAGGAAGCATGAGAAAAGCAGCATGTCGGCTCAAGTGAGCTCGACCACAAAATACAGCATAAAAGTCCACAAACCTCACAGTCTCATCTCTAGGTCAATATACAATAAAACTGGTAGAAACAGTAGATGGAGTAAACTAGATACAAAGAATATACAAGGTGGTACAAAAATAATAACATAACCCACCTATGAGCAAAATCTCGAGTCCAGGCAAAAGAGGCAAAAGAAGCAAGCGCACCCGCCGCTACTGAACTGACGGAGCGGACCTGCAAAAGACTGTGGCACAACGGGGGTGAGTTGCCAACTCGTGAGTAATAAATAACACCTACAAAGGCTATCGTATGCATGCACACAAGCATCCTAGCATCTAAAAAAAAACGGGTATGAATGGGTGCACTAGCAGGTGTGTATACAACATCAGTGTACGAATATGTATGCAACATAAATATCTGAGGTCTCAGTAGGTATATATAAGAAACATTTAACTCTTTTTGTTTTTGAAACTCTTTTAGAATGCCAGCATAATACTCAAAGAATCGACGAGAACCGGTGTCCAGCAACGACACCCAAAACCCGTCTCAAATCTCATAAATGTATCTCTGGCCTCAGCCGTCCGGCTGACCCATCTCAAATATCAATATCTCATCATCTAGCGGCCACGGTCGGTATCCTCTGGATATCCGCCGTCCTAAACAGTCACCGGTAGGTAATCCGTCCCCTGCCAGGCTCAACGTCAACACCACATTCCTCTTGCCCCGGGGTACCTTACCGGGCCCACCATGTACCCGTGCCGGTTCCTCCACTCCTCGACACGGATTTCCAAAACCACAGCAAACTCATGGTGGACGACACTTACATCACTAGAAAACCGCAATTTACATATTTTAAAATATAATAAGTTTAGAAATTTTGCGGCTTTCCCCCGAAATCCAGCAATATCATAAAATCTCAAGAAATCCTCATAAGTGCATATATCAGTGATAATGAATGCATATGGTATCAATAATCAAGTTGCGATGTGTGATTAATGGATTAAGCATGAACAATTAATATGATGAAGTACATGCACATGAATAGCAATCCTACGGTTTCATTTTAAGGGATTAAAGGCAATAGCACAAGTTTAAGTATCAATTAGTAAAAGGTTTAAATTTAAAGGTTATCTAGTGTGGTGGCATGGCAATTACCAGGGTGTGTGTGTAAGCATGAATAGTGCTCGTGCTGCATATAAAAACCCTGGCAATGGTGCAGGTGTCCTATAAAATGGTTTCGTATAGGTATGTCAATATAATGCATGGATGCAGCAAATAGTCAAATAAGTATTTCACCCCTAATTACTAACATCACTAAGGATCTTGTAAGTTACTAAAACTATCGGGCGGCTTGCGCCATCCAACGATAGTCCCCCGTAGATGTTACATCTACTCACCGGAATCCCTGGCTAGCTGTGTCCAATCACCGCTTTCCCCTTTCGCGCCGCGTCTGACGTCTCCGCGACCGAACCTGGAATTTACATCAATACCAAACATAAGGTTACGTATCAAGAACGACGCAAAACCCAAACGAAACTACTAACGTTCACTAGCTAGGTACAACGTGCACAGGGTCCGCGGAACACACGCGAAATTCGCAAAAACTGCCAAAAAAAGCCGATTTGGTCGCCCGGCAAAACTAAAACCCGACTACTCAAAAATCCGCACTCACGCATCCTAAACGTCATAGGGGATGCTAAAAATATCCCCAAGGTATCACAAATAATTCACCAAATAAATTTAATAAAAACCTAGTAAGCACAAAACTAGCAATTTTGGTGCAAAAATCGAAAATTAGCGATACGGTTATCACAATCCAACACAATATCCAACCACACAACAAGCAATCTACAAACACTATAATTACAACACATTAGCAAAGATTCAAAACCTATTTTCCATAACAACCATTACTTGAATTATATAACCTAGAAATTCTTAATCCAAACTATATATGAAAACCTTAAATTAACACTAATTTATAACTCAATTAGCAAGTTAACCTTCTAGATTAGGTTAGCAAAACAACTAGATAACAAATTAGGTTTAATCAACTAGATAATGGTTTCTAAACCCTAATTCAACTCATTTATCATGCTTCACAACCCATTTCCATACACAAACCCCTTTCTTGAATTTCCTAAAACAACAATTTACAACCAAAATCACACTTTTAAAATTAACTAAATTAGCATAATTTGAAGACTACATAAACAAGGTAACCATATAGATTAGTTAATTAACAACTAGATTAACTACAAAACAATTTAATTAACTATCATGGCTTCAAAAACCCTAGTTTAATACAACTACTCTTTTATAAACTAGATTAGAAATTAGCTAAACTTTTAACACTAAACCATACAATTAAAGGAATTTAGCAAAAAGAAAGTAACTTGATGGAAATTATACCTCAAGATCTATGGATCAAACATGTGATTTGCCTCTAAGGATGGCTTCCTAGCTCCAAGATTCAAGCAAGAATGGCTAAGGATAAATGATAGCATAAGGATTTTGTTTGGATTTTTGAATTAATTATGGATTTTGATGTGTTTTCTTGAAGAAATTTGAAGAAAAATAAAAAGAAAAGAGATGAAGAAGAGGGAGTGCAGGTTTCGGCCAGAGGAGAGCATGGGGGAGGGGTGTGGGTGAGTGGGAAAGGTCAAGAGTCAACTCCCCAAAAGTCAATATACCATACCTCATCAACTATATTTAAAATAAATTCATAA
Organism: Agapanthus africanus; assembly: GCA_030015575.1. Taxonomy (NCBI): domain Eukaryota; kingdom Viridiplantae; phylum Streptophyta; class Magnoliopsida; order Asparagales; family Amaryllidaceae; genus Agapanthus; species Agapanthus africanus. The sequence goes on from JASDDO010000010.1 coordinate 338,141,965, forward strand.
ACAACCCCATTTTCAACACAAGAAAGAAACCAACATGAGGCCAGAAATTTCTGGACTTGAACAAGGTGGGGCTGTCCTAGGGCTGAGGGAAGAGAGAGAGGGGTTTTACAAAAGAAATTTTATGCAAAAAGGCCCCCTACAAGTCAAAAATTGCAAGTTTTAGCTTAAAATTCAATAATTTCGCTTCCTATAATAAAAATTTGTTAAAAATAAAAATAAAATACTAAAAATTTACGTTACAACTAGATTTTAATTATCATAATTTTAAAGATTAAAATTAGCCCGGAAAAATTTGTATTTATCGCTAATTTAATGTATTTTCTTACCGGCTTAAAATAATATTAAAAAATTGAAAAATTAGGGAAAATTTTTAAACGACCCGAATTTCATAATTAACTCATTAGCTACTAAAAACAAGCAATTACCTATCCATTTTAGGTATAATTAGCCCTAAACTGCAAAATAACGAGAAAGACGGTTTTCGGAAAAATACCGAATTTTCACCGATTTTCAGGAAAACCCCAAAACGACTTTTCAAGACGCTACAATCTTCCCTCCTTAAAGAAATTCGGTCCCCGAATTGAAAAATATAGCTACGCGTACCTTCGAAGAGATGGGGATACTTCTTCCTCATCTCGCCCTCGGTCTCCCCGGTAATCTCCTCGCTGCTCGGGCTACGCCAAAGGACCTTGACGGTTGGTATAATCTTCGACCTCAACTTCTTCACCTGCCGATCCAGGATGGCCACCGGCTGCTCTGCAAAAGAAAGGTCGTGCTCTAGCTGGACTGTCGGGTGCTGAATCGCATGCGAAGGGTCGTGAAGGTACTTGCGGAGCATCGAAACATGGAAGACGGGGTGAACATCGGGAAAGCTGGGAGGAAGAGCCAAACGATAAGCAACAGCGCCAACCCGCTCGAGGATCTCGAAGGGACCTACGAATCTAGGGCTAAGCTTCCCCTTTCGCCCAAAACGCATCACGCCCTTCATCGGAGAGACTTTCAGAAAAACATGGTCGCCAACTGCGAACTCTAATCTGCGAGGGCGCCTGTCCGCATACGATTTCTGCCTGCTCTGAGCTGCCCTCATCCGGTCTCGGATCAACTGTATCTTCGCTGTCGTCTCCTCAACAAGCTGCGGCCCCAAAATGCTGCTCTCGCTGAGCTCTGTCCAACAGACGGGCGATCTGCATCTCCTCCCATACAATGCCTCGAAAGGTGCCATCTGAATAGTATCCTGGAAGTTGTTGTTGTAGGAGAACTCCACTAGAGGTAAATGACGATCCCAGCTACCACCAAAGTCTAAAACGCACGCTCTGAGCATGTCCTCGAGAGTCTGAATGGTCCGCTCTGACTGTCCGTCTGTCTGCGGATGAAACGCTGTGTTGAAGCTCAAACGAGTGCCCAAAGCCTCCTGAAGTCTCTGCCAAAGTCGGCTGGTGAACTGAGTGCCTCGATCTGACACGATACAAGTCGGTACGCCGTGTAGTCACACGATCTCGTCAATATAGAGCTGAGCATACTGAGCGAAGCTGAAAGTGGTCTTCACCGGTAGGAAGTGAGCCGCTTTCGTCAATCTATCCACGATCACCCAGATGGAGTCGTACCCTCGACTGGTCCTGGGTAGACCCACAACGAAGTCCATCGAAATCTGTTCCCATTTCCACTCTGGAATGGGTAACGGCTGTAGCTCTCTTACGGGCCTCTGGTGCTCGGCCTTGACTTGCTGACAAGTCAGGCATCTCGAAATGAACTCCGCAATGTCCCTCTTCATCCCGTCCCACCAGTAGGTCTCTCTCATATCATGATACATCTTGGTGGAACCGGGGTGGACACTATACACTGATCGGTGTGCCTCCTCAAGAATGTCGCGCCGCAATCCATCAGCATCTGGTACGCACAGTCTAGATCCATATCGTAAAATCCCCTGATCGTCAACCACGAACTCGGAAAATCTGCCTTGTCCCATCTGTGCCATGATCTCTGAGCAACGGTCGTCACTGCGCTGTGCCTCACATATACGGTCAAGCAACTGTGGGCGTGCACGAACATGCGCGAGCTGTCCCCCTGTCTGAGTGAACTCGAACTCAACTCGGCTGTCACATAACATCTGCCAATCTGCTGACGACTGCCTCTGCACTGCGCGCAAAAAGGATAGACTACCCCCGGGCCTCCTACTCAACGCATCTGCCACCACATTCGCCTTGCCGGGGTGATATAAGATCTCGCAGTAGTAGTCTTTCACCAACTCCATCCAACGACGCTGTCTGAGGTTCAGGTCTCGCTGCTGAAATATGTACTTTATGCTCTTGTGATCGGTGAATATCTGACACGACTCGCCGTACAGGTAATGTCGCCAAATCTTCAGTGCAAAGACCACTGCAGCCATCTCCAAATCATGAGTGGGGTAGTTCTGTTCATGCTTCTTCAACTGTCGAGAAGCATAAGCGATCACCCGGCCATGCTGCATCAATACACATCCTAATCCCACTCGCGAAGCATCACAGTAGGCAACAAATCCGCCTGATCCCGAAGGCAAAGATAATACCGGCGCCGTAGTCAAACAAGTCCGTAGCTGCTGAAAACTGCGCTCGCACTCCTCTGTCCAGACGAAAGGAACTCCCTTCCGGGTCAAACCGGACAAAGGTGCAGCTATACGGGAGAAGTCCTGAACAAAACGCCTGTAGTAGCCCGCCAGGCCTAGAAAACTACGGATCTCAGTAACCGATATAGGTCGGGGCCACTGCTGAACAGCCTCAATCTTCTTCGGGTCCACACAAATGCCGTCTCTCGTAACCACGTTACCCAAGAATCCGACGCTGTCCATCCAGAAAGCACACTTGGAGAACTTCGCGTACAGCTGGTGCTCCCTCAGAGTCTGTAACGTAATCCGCAAGTGCTGCTCGTGCTCCTCTCTGCTCCGGGAGTACACCAAGATATCGTCGATAAACACGATGATGAACAAGTCAAGATACGGCCTGAATGTACGGTTCATCAAATCCATAAATGCAGCTGGGGCGTTGGTGAGTCCGAACGACATCACCAAAAACTCGTAATGGCCGTAGCGCGTGCGGAAAGCTGTCCTCGGTATATCCTCCTGTCGAACTCGCAGCTGATGGTATCCTGATCGCAAGTCGATCCTCGAAAAATACCCCGCACCCTGAAGCTGGTCGAACAAATCATCAATGCGCGGCAACGGATATCTGTTCCGAACGGTAACTTTGTTCAGCTGGCGGTAGTCGATACATAAGCGCAAACTTTCATCCTTCTTCTTGACAAACAGGACCGGAGCACCCCACGGAGAAACACTCGGTCGAATAAGCCCCTTATCTAACAAATCCTGCAACTGATCCTTCAGCTCTCGAAGCTCTGCCGGGGCCATCCGATAAGGCGGTATAGAAATAGGCCCCGAACCGGGAATCAAATCTATGCAGAACTCAACCTCGCGCTCAGGCGGTAGCCCAGGTAGCTCATCAGGGAAAACATCAGGGAACTCACAAACTACCGGGACCCGGTCTAACGGAACCTCTGCAGCTCGAGTATCACAAATACACGCTAAGAATCCCTGACATCCCTTCCGCAAGAGCTGACCAGCGCGAAGAGACGAAATTAAGCTGGGAAGGGTGACACTGCGGTCTCCCTGAATAACAAGGACTGGCTCTCCCGGAAAGCTAAATCTGACTGCCTTCTCACGGCAGTCCACCAAAGCATAACAAGTGGCTAGCCAATCCATGCCTAGAAGCACATCAAAGTCCAACATATCGAGGAGAATCAAATCAACTGATGAATCCCTCTCCCCGATACGAACGGAACACAATCGAAAAACAAAACGAGCGACAAAGGACTCGCCTACCGGAGTAACAACAACAAGCGGCTGATCTAACGACGACGACTCACGGCCCAACATCGGTGCAAAGTGTGTAGAGACGTACGAATGTGTGGAACCTGGGTCGAATAATACCCGTGCGTCGAAAGAACAAACTGGCAAGGTACCTGTCACAACGGCATTGGATGCCTGCGCATCCTGCGGTGTCAAAGCAAAAACTCGGGCCTGTCCTCCACCGATAGCGGGCTGACCTCGACCTCGGCCTCTACCTCCTCGTCCTCTCTGAACAGGACCGCCGCGTCCACGGCCTCTCGGTGCACCTAACTGGCGTGGAGCATCGCCTGGGGTAGGAAGTAGGGCTCTCTGAGGAGGGGGTGGTGATGGTGGTAGGGTCACATGCGGAACTGTCGGTGCTCCCTGTCGTCTCGCCGGACAGTCTCTGACAAGATGGTGCAAACTCCCGCACCCAAAACACCCTGGCGACGGCTGCTGCCCCTGGGGATAAGAACTATATAACTGTCCCCGTCCAAATCCTCTGCCAGGCCTATCTCTCTGAAAGAATCTGGCGCGCTGCCTCTGAGACGGTACATCGGTGAGAATCCTCTTCGGCCCAGAAATGGCCGAAGTCCGTGATATGCGTGCCTCCATCCGCAATGCCGTATCCATAGCAGCTGAATAAGTGTCGTAGTGCTGAGCGCCAATGGCAAGATATAGCTGGGCATCAAGTCCCTGTACGAACCTCTTCACCATCTTCTCCTCGGTATCCACCAAATACTGAGCATATCGGGATAACTGTGTAAAATGGATGTCATACTCAGACACCGTCATCCCAGGTGTCTTGACTAAGGCCTCGAAGCTATGAGCTCTGGCGTCACGAACGCTCTCTGGAAGGAAACGGGCTAGAAAGACCGCTGTAAACTCGGCCCAAGTCATAGGCGGTAGACCTGCAGCTCGACCTCTCAAGACTGACTCCCACCATGTCTGCGCGAGACCCTCTAGTCGGAAACTCGCAAGCTCTACCCATCGATCATCCGAACATCTCAGCGAACGGCAGATCCTGGCTAAACTGTCAAGGAACGTCTGTGGGTCCTCCGCTGCCTCGGTGCCGGTGAATACTGGAGGTCTTAGCCTCATGAAATCCTGTAGTGAAACCGGAATGGCCACGGTAGTAGTAGTAGGAGCAGGTATCATGGTCATCTGTGATATAGTAGGTACGTCATCCGGCCTCGGTGTACGACTGGCTGCAACTAGGGATCCTACCATCTGACGTAGCTCCTGCATGCCTCCCATCATCTGTCGCAACTCCTCCATACCAGTCTCGAGCCTATCCATACGGCCTGGGGAAGGTGGATCGGTCTGTCCCTGCGGCGTAGGCATACCGCCCTGCTCAGTCCTAGTCTCGGAAGAGCCAGCTCGAATCTCGTCTCTGGCGGCAGCCCTCTGTTCCCTCGTAGCCTTCGGCGGCATAGTGGCTGTTACAGGAAAACGGATAGTAAGGACAGTGCAATAGGATCATAGGATACACGGAATTGAAGAAGGAATTTTTCAAGCAAGTATATCCTAAAGTCACTTAGGCGGAGTACCGTATCGTAAGTATGCCGCGGACATACGCACGCTACGTTACCCTGCTTAAGTCACTTACTCCATCTACCAAGGGTCATCCTACACTCAAAAAGGTAAAACCTATCGCTCTGATACCAACTTTGTCACGACCCGCAGGGTACGGAACGTGACTGGCACTTAAGTTTACGAAACGTCTAAAGACGTCCGTAAAGTAAGTAAGCCAAAGCCCAGAAAACAAAACCAATTAAGCAAAGAGTGAAGAAAACCCAATCAGTTGAAAGCGAGTTTATCAAATAAATCATGTAAAACCCTTTTAAAAAACAATACAATTTTTTCCGAAAATTTCGGCAGAGTCTCCTTTGTAAATACTGGCCCCCAAAATGGGTACAACAAAATATATATGAATCCAACAAGATAGGGCATCCCCAAGCGGGAGCTAGCTCTTCGCCACAAGGCGGTCACAAATCCCACGCAAAATAAAATGACAACAAGCAAAATAATCATAAGGAAGCATGAGAAAAGCAGCATGTCGGCTCAAGTGAGCTCGACACCAAAATACAGCATAAAAGTCCACAAACCTCACAGTCTCATCTCTAGGTCAATATACAATAAAACTGGTAGAAACAGTAGATGGAGTACACTAGATACAAAGAATATACAAGGTGGTACAAAAATAATAACATAACCCACCTATGAGCAAAATCTCGAGTCCAGGCAAAAGAGGCAAAAGAAGCAAGCGCACCCGCCGCTACTGAACTGACGGAGCGGACCTGCAAAAGACTGTGGCACAACGGGGGTGAGTTGCCAACTCGTGAGTAATAAATAAAACCTACAAAGGCTATCGTATGCATGCACACAAGCATCCTAGCATCTAAAAAAAAACGGGTATGAATGGGTGCACTAGCAGGTGTGTATACAACATCAGTGTACGAATATGTATGCAACATGAATATCTGAGGTCTCAATAGGTATATATAAGAAACATTTAACTCTTTTTGTTTTTGAAACTCTTTTAGAATGCCAGCATAATACTCAAAGAATCGACGAGAATCGGTGTCCAGCAACGACACCCAAAAGCTGTCTCAAATCTCATAAATGTATCTCTGGCCTCAGCCGTCCGGCTGACCCATCTCAAATATTAATATCTCATCATCTAGCGGCCACGGTCGGTATCCTCTGGATATCCGCCGTCCCAAACAGTCACCGGTAGGTAATCCGTCCCCTGCCAGGCTCAACGTCAACACCACATTCCTCTTGCCCCGGGGTACCTTACCGGGCCCACCATGTACCCGTGCCGGTTCCTCCACTCCTCGACACGGATTTCCAAAACCACAGCAAACTCATGGTGGACGACACTTACATCACTAGAAAACTGCAATTTACATATTTTAAAATATAATAAGTTTAGAAATTTTGCGGCTTTCCCCCGAAATCCAGCAATATCATAAAATCTCAAGAAATCCTTATAAGTGCATATATCAGTGATAATGAATGCATATGGTATCAATAATCAAGTTGCGATGTGTGATTAATGGATTAAGCATGAACAATTAATATGATGAAGTACATGCACATGAATAGCAATCCTACGGTTTCATTTTAAGGGATTAAAGGCAATAGCACAAGTTTAAGTATCAATTAGTAAAAGGTTTAAATTTAAATGTTATCTAGTGTGGTGGCATGGCAATTACCAGGGTGTGTGTGTAAGCATGAATAGTGCTCGTGCTGCATATAAAAACCCTGGCAATAGTGCAGGTGTCCTATAAAATGGTTTCGTATAGGTATGTCAATATAATGCATGGATGCAGCAAATAGTCAAATAAGTATTTCACCCCTAATTACTAACATCACTAAGGATCTTGTAAGTTACTAAAACTATCGGGCGGCTTGCGCCATCCAACGATAGTCCCCCGTAGATGTTACATCTACTGACCGGAATCCCTGGCTAGCTGTGTCCAATCACCGCTTTCCCTTTTCGCGCCGCGTCTGACGTCTCCGCGACCGAACCTGGAATTTACATCAATACCAAACATAAGGTTACGTATCAAGAATGACGCAAAACCCAAACGAAACTACTAACGTTCACTAGCTAGGTACAACGTGCACAGGGTCCGCGGAACACACGCGAAATTCGCAAAAACTGCCAAAAAAACGCCGATTTGGTCGCCCGGCAAAACTAAAACCCGACTACTCAAAAATCCGCACTCACGCATCCTAAACGTCATAGGGGATGCTAAAAATATCCCCAAGGTATCACAAATAATTCACCAAATAAATTTAATAAAAACCTAGTAAGCACAAAACTAGCAATTTTGGTGCAAAAATCGAAAATTAGCGATACGGTTATCACAATCCAACACAATATCCAACCACACAACAAGCAATCTACAAACACTATAATTACAACACATTAGCAAAGATTCAAAACCTATTTTCCATAACAACCATTACTTGAATTATATAACCTAGAAATTCTTAATCCAAACTATATATGAAAACCTTAAATTAATACTAATTTATAACTCAATTAGCAAGTTAACCTTCTAGATTAGGTTAGCAAAACAACTAGATAACAAATTAGGTTTAATCAACTAGATAATGGTTTCTAAACCCTAATTCAACTCATTTATCATGCTTCACAACCCATTTCCATACACAAACCCCTTTCTTGAATTTCCTAAAACAACAATTTACAACCAAAATCACACTTTTAAAATTAACTAAATTAGCATAATTTGAAGACTACATAAACAAGGTAACCATATAGATTAGTTAATTAACAACTAGATTAACTACAAAACAATTTAATTAACTATCATGGCTTCAAAAACCCTAGTTTAATACAACTACTCTTTTATAAACTAGATTAGAAATTAGCTAAACTTTTAACACTAAACCATACAATTAAAGGAATTTAGCAAAAAGAAAGTAACTTGATGGAAATTATACCTCAAGATCTATGGATCAAGTATGTGATTTGCCTCTAAGGATGGCTTCCTAGCTCCAAGATTCAAGCAAGAATGGCTAAGGATAAATGATAGCATAAGGATTTTGTTTGGATTTTTGAATTAATTATGGATTTTGATGTGTTTTCTTGAAGAAATTTGAAGAAAAATGAAAAGAAAAGAGATGAAGAAGAGGGAGTGCAGGTTTCGGCTAGAGGAGAGCATGGGGGAGGGGTGTGGGTGAGTGGGAAAGGTCAAGAGTCAACTCCCCAAAAGTCAATGTACCATACCTCATCAACTATATTTAAAATAAATTCATAAACAACCCCATTTTCAACACAAGAAAGAAACCAACATGAGGCCAGAAATTTCTGGACTTGAACAAGGTGGGGCTGTCCTAGGGAAGAGAGAGAGGGGTTTTACAAAAGAAATTTTATGCAAAAAGGCCCCCTACAAGTCAAAAATTGCAAGTTTTAGCTTAAAATTCAATAATTTCGCTTCCTATAATAAAAATTTGTTAAAAATCAAAATAAAATACTAAAAATTTACGTTACAACTAGATTTTAATTATCATAATTTTAAAGATTAAAATTAGCCCGGAAAAATTTGTATTTATCGTTAATTTAATGTATTTTCTTACCGGCTTAAAATAATATTAAAAAATTGAAAAATTAGGGAAAATTTTTAAACGACCAGAATTTCATAATTAACTCATTAGCTACTAAAAACAAGCAATTACCTATCTATTTTAGGTATAATTAGCCCTAAACTGCAAAATAACGAGAAAGACGGTTTTCGGAAAAATACCGAATTTTCACCGATTTTCAGGAAAACCCCAAAACGACTTTTCAAGACGCTACACCCACCCAATCTGAATTGGTGTTATAGCCCCTTAAGTCCGTATTAACAATGCTATGCATAATTCAAATCAAAAGGATTTGTTATCAAACAATCATTTTTTTAAATTTAAGTGTGGCGCTGCAACAAATATGGTTAGTTTTCCTTTGGCTTTTGCGGCGATATTGCAAAGAATCCTGCAAAGACAAGAACATTTGAGCATCAGATCTGAGATGGAGTTTAGAAAAATACGCATCGAAAGTGTTGAGTTAAGAAACTCGTATTGATATCGTCTCCGAATGCCTGAATGATTCGCTTGCGCAGGTCAAACTACCTGAATCTTTGGCACTGTAGTGTTCTATCGCCTTTGATTTGAAAAACGCACCTTGCTCTGCACGATCGCTGCTCGCCAATCCGTCCAAATCTGCAAATGTCAGAAAATACGGATATTTGAGATAAAAAGCGATATAGATACCCAAAGTTCTGCACACCAGAAATTTTGCAAATCAAACAATAAAAATAAAGTACTAACAGAACAATGGAGCTAACCTAAAAAGAATTTTTACAAACCCCCTCAAGTAAACCGTCGGTAGCGGGTATAAAGAGTAAACTGACGGGCAAATTTAAAAATGGGGTGCTCAATTTTTGTGTGGGTCCTCTATGTTATACTAGTATACCACTTTTATACTTTGATTTTCCATTTGAATCACAGAGTGTTAGCAGATCAAATTCCAGAGACTAAAGTCACAATTTTAGTTCTCGTGTCGGTTTTTAAAAAAAATATATGTTTTTTGTTGAATTTGTTAGAAAGTTAGTTTGTTTTATATACAAAATATTCACAAATTAACCCGAGACTACAAGTATAAAAGCGTTACCGTCTCTCTAGCAATGGCGCCATTTGATTGATATTGTCTTTTACGTGTCATTTTAAAGTTTGAAATAACCGTAATCAAAACGGTGTCGCGTGTAGCGAGCCGAGATGAGTACGGGTCGTTCGTAGGGAGATGATAGGTTTTTAAACTTGTTTTAATGAGTTAAGTCCATAACTTCGAGTTGTTTTTATTCTAAGTGTCGTAAATACGATATGTTCAAGAAAAAGACTTGTTAGGGGTAGTTTTAGGTTAGCCCGAGCTAGAATAATGTTTGTCGTCTCCTTATAAACCTAACTTGATATTGATGCTAAGGTATGTTAGTCATATGTATGCCCTAGAGGCCATTATTTTACATTATTCTATATTATAGTGGATGCTTGGACATATATATATAAATATAGAGAGAGAGGACTTTCTTGCTCGACATGATAGTATGCTATCTGGTTGCTCTTTATCTTAACATGTACATTTGTATTATTATACTGTCTCTCTGATACCTGTTGATAAAGCCCTTAGGATGTTAGCTTGACAACCAGGACTATGATGTAGATCATACTAGTGGGGCTTGGGTAGTCCGCAAGCACATCCTTTAACAGTTCCTAGTCAAGGGAGTATCGAGACCGGGCATCAATATCCCAGTGTAGACTAGTGTGTACGTTTCTTGACCCTGTATGGGACGATAGTTGATCCCACATCCATTGGTGTTTGACATCAAAGATTGTACATAGATGCTCATTAGAGAATGGGTATAACGAATAGGACTTGCCGAGAACTCCTAGTTGGTACCATACCTATTGTCAGATAGCAGTTCTTTGGTGACACTGGTACATGTTAGCCTGTAGACCCGAGATTGTCATCGAGTTTTGTGTGGTTTCTACTGTGCTTTGATTTCCTCCCTTCCATGGCTCAAAGGATTCATGCAAACAGGTGGATTTTAGGTACAGGACCGAGTCACAAAGAGGCAATGAGCGATAGGAGGGATTTCTTCTCTCCCGGTATTGGGAGTTGATGTTGAGCTATGTTCGATTGCCTATAACAGTAAGTCTCTGGCCAGGGCTGATGATATTTACTGGTAAGTATTATCAGTAGTTTTTCGAGCAGTTATAAACTATACATCGGCATGACTTATCAAGTTATTGGGGTCTGACGATTCCACCCCTAGACTTGATATGTGACATATCAGACGAAGAGACCGGACTGTACGGTAAGTGTTACTTATATGCTTTGTAGGAGTTTGGACAAGTTTGCTTGTTGATCTTCTATTCACTTAATACCTGGGTAGCCGTTACGTCCAGCTAGTACTGCTGACGGCTTGTAGGTAACTGATGTGATCATTACCTACTGATGGCGTATTGACGAGTCTTTAGAGTCCCACACAGAAGTTTCCTAGCTCAAGCGAAACGAAATAGGGCACATATGTGATATGTGCGGGACCTTGATTAAATACGTGTATGTGATACCATATTCTAATATCGTGATATATAATATCGATCGGCTATATGTGATATAACCGGGTTACTGAATCAAGTGTTGATTCGATAAATTGATATATATATAAATGATATTAGTCGGTTATATATGATATAACCGGATTATTGAATCAAGTGTTGATTTAATAATTTGATATATAATTATATATTTGATATATTAATATATATTAACTAATATTATCTCACTAAAGGATTTCAAAATAACCAGATATCCCTGCGCCAATCCGCAGGACTAGTAAGCAGTCTCATTCGCCCGAGAGATACTATGGTTTTTCATCGACGAAGATATAGAGGATTGCATCATTGGCAATGATGAGCCAACTAGCTTCCAGCAAGCCATTCAGAGCGGTGACTTGGTAAAATGGCCGGATGCAATGCGGGCCGAGATGGAGTCCATATACACCAACAAAGTATGCACTTTGAACATTGCTCCAGAAGGGGTAAAACCCATAGGCTACAAATGAATCTTCAGAAAGAAGATTGGTGTAGATGGACAGGTTGAAACCTATAAGGCTAGACTTGTTGCAAAAAGTTTTCGTCAAAGACCTGGTTTGGACTATGATGAAAACTTTTCTCCAGTGGCTATACTCAAATCCATTCGGATCCTTCTTGCCATTGCTGCCTTCCAAGATTGTAAGATCCGACAGATGGACGTAAAGACGGCTTTTCTAAATGGTTATTTGGATGAGTACGTCTATATGGATCAGCCGGAGGGTTTCAATCTGAGTGGGAGCAGCAGGAATGTGTGCAAGTTACTTAAGTCCATTTGTAGACTAAAACATGCATCGCGGAGTTGGAACATCTGTTTTGATGAGACGGTCAAAGAATTTGACTTTATTAAAAATCCAGATGAACCATGCATTTATAGTAAGATTGTAGCGAGAACTGTAGGATTCCTCGTCTAGTACGCGGATGACATTCTTTTGATAGGAAATGACATTCCTATACTACAATCAGTCCAATGATTCTTGTCACTAAGGTTCTCCATGATTGACCTGGGTGATACCAACTACATTCTAGGGATCCATATCTATCATGATAGATTAAAGAGAATGGTGGGACTTTCACAGTCAAGGTACATCAACACCATACTGAAAATATTTAGTATGGATGATTCAAAGCATAGTAGTCTACCGGCTTGTCACGAAATCACCCTCTCCAAAAAGATATCTCCTAAGACTGATTTGGAAAGGGATCGCATCACATCTATACCCTACGCTTCTGCGGTAGGCTCTATAATGTATGCGATGTTATGTACCAGACCAGATGTTGCTTACGCACTAGCGTGGTAAGCCGGTATCGGTCAAACCCAGGGAAGAAGCACAAGATAGTAGTAAAGAACATTCTCAAGTACTTGAGAAGGGCTAAGGAGTTGTTCTTAGTGTATGGTGGAAAAGACCTACAGATCCAGACCTTTGCTGACTCCATCTTCCAGAGTGATAAGGATGACTCCAAGTCCATGTCGGGTTATGTCTTTACCCTCATTGGAGGAGCGGTCTGTTGGAGGTGCTCCAAGCAGGACACCGTTGTAGACTCGACGATGGAAACAGAGTAGTTCGCTACATGAGATGTTGTAAAACAGGTAGTCTGGATGTGGAAGTTCTTAACTAAACTTCAGGTGGTTCCTTCCATTGTTGGTCCAATACTTTAGTCTTATGACAACAAAGGCGCTATAGCTTTAGGGAAGGAACCCAGGTCCCATCAGAGATCCAGACCTATCTTGAGGCGGTACCACCTGATCAGGGAGATCGTCGATCTCCAGGAGATCGAGGTGAGGAGAGTAGATATGGAGAACAACACTGCAGATCCACTCACAGAGGCCATCCCTCAGATAGTGTTCGAGAGGCTATTCGAGATCTTAGATCTGCGATATGCCAGTATATGGCCTTAGTGCTAGTGGGAGATTGTTAGTGTTATATGCCCTAGAGGCCATTATTGTATTATAACGGTTTGTATATTACTTAATGGAAGCTTAGGATATACACGGATATAGTAACAGTCTTCCTCAAAATGGTATTATGCTACTTGGTTTATTTCTGCTTCAATATGTGCATGCGTTTCTTTTAGAATATCGCTTATACATATTAGTAGAGCCCTTAGGATCTTTGCTTGATTACCAGCGTTGTGATGGCAGTCATACTAGTGGGGGCTGGGTAGTCTATAAGCACATCCTATACAGGTCCCTAGTCGTAGGATTATCGAGATAGGGCATCGATACTCTGAAGTAGACTTGTGTATACGCTTCTCATCCCAGCAAGGGAGATGGTCTGTCCCGCAGCCATTAGTACGTCGTACTGGAGATAGTATGGAGGTGCTCATTAGGTTATAAGTACACTGGATAGGACTCGTCGGGAACTGCTGGTGGGTATTATACCTATCGTCGGGTAGAAGTTCCCAGGTGACATGAGTACAGCTTAGTCTATCGACTTGATACTGCTACTTCGCCTTGAGTGTGTTCCTACTGTACATTGATTACTACCCTACCATGGCTCAAAAGAGTCATGCAAACAGGTAGTAGTTGGGTGTAGTCCCAAAGCGCTTGGAGGCAGTGGTGGTCAGATAGGATCCGTCTCTCCTGGCACTAGGGGTTGATATCGCGCTGTGTTTGGAGAGCCATTATTGGAGATAGTGCCCTCATAGTCAATTATTGGATCACAGGTACGTGATTGCAATGATTGCGGAGGACCTATACTGGTAGGACAATCTTACTCGAGATGATAGTATGCTATCTGGTTTGCCTTTATCAGTCGTGTACATGTTCAGGTGACTGATTACATGTTACACTTTGATAGAGCCCTTAGGATCTTGCTTTACCACCAACAGTATGATGGCGATCATATACGTGAGAGTTGGGTGGTTTATACGCATATCCTTAATTGTGGTCCCTAGTCGTGGGAGTTTCGAGACAGGGCATCGATACTCCGGAGTAGACTAGTGTGTACAGTCGAGACCCCGACGAGGGGTGGTGGCCGGTCTCACAAGCTGCTGGTGTCAGTTGGATCACCTAAGATGTATACAGGTGCTCATTGGGTTATGAGTACACCGGACAGGACTCGCCGGGAACCTGCTAGTTGGTATTATACATATCGTCAGATAGCAGTTCCCTGGTGACATGTGTATAGGTTAGTTCATCGACCTGAGGTCGTCATTTGTCTCGTGTGAGTTCCCACTGTGCTTTGATTTCTACCCTACCACGGCTCAAAGGAGTCGTGCAAACAGGTAACTTTTGGGTACAGTCCCGAGCCATATGGAGGCACGTGAGCGGATCGGCAGGGGATTCGTCTCTCCCGGTATTGGGGGCGAGATCGTGCTGTGTCTAGGAGAGCCATTACACAAAGTCCATGGCCATGGCAGGAGATTTACTGGTAGGTACTCCAGTAGTATCTCAGGGTGTTATTGGGCTTCACTCCGACACGACTTATACTGCTATTGGGGGTCTAACGTTACTAGCCCCCTAGGCAGATATGCGATACTCATAGACGACCGGACCGGACTGTATATACATTGTCACTGTTAGGCTCAGTAGGGTTTCCAGATGAGTTCGCTCATCAGCCTCCCTTGAGGTCAGTCCATGGGCAGCCATTACGCATTGCTAGTGCCGCTGACGGTTTGTGGTTAAACCCACTGCCAGGGTACTGACGAGTCATTAGAGTCCCCCACAGACAGTTTCCCAAGTTCGGGCGAAACGTTGTAGAGGCCGTATGGTTTTATGGCAGGGTTCGGAAAATACACGTGCGTTTACGCACGTGTTATTTTTCGGGCAGATGATACTAGTCGGCTTTGGTTTAAGCCGGATCCGAGTATTATATTGAGTAGGTATAATATCTTTGTCTCAGTTGCATTTGTATTCGGTCGTAATACAAATGCGGGTATATTTATACAGTTTCGGGGTTATCCTGAAAGTCGTTTCAGGATCACTTTTGGAAGTTGCCAGTTTCCAGTTTTCTATCAGCCGTCTTTTAATATTCGGTTAAAGACGGATTTATCTTTTCTTGAGATAAGTGTTAAATCTTCTAGAAGTTTCTAGATTAGATGACAAGGATGATGAGGTGGCTAATGACTCATCTTGACATTAATGGTTGCATTAATGACTTGATGAGGTGTTTAAGTGAGTCATGCTTTAGCTTTAATGATTCTTGTTTAGCTAAGGATATTTTGTGAGAAGCTTTGTTCTTATGGTCACTCTCCCCTCTCCTACACTCACCTCCCTCCATCTATATATGGCCGGCCCCTCCCCTCTCTCATTTGGATGCTTGATTCATTTTGTTAAAAGATTATGATAGATTTTGGAGTGTATGGAATTCACAGCTCATTTCATTCCATCACCCGATTCCCTCGGCAACTTCATTAACCGATCGTCCACGGACTTGGACGAAGTGAGACAAAGTCATCTACTCATTCTCTACATCATTCTTGGTCGTCTCTTTTAGCAAACTTGACGACCGAGTTGCCTCAAGTCAGAGGCGGGAGCCCGTTTAAAGAATCGTCGACGTGGTGCCACCTCGATGAGGATATCGGAGATCGACGAGATCGGAGCAGCCGCAACGGAGCGTGGGATGATGGTTAAAGAACGAAGGACTCGGATTGTTCGGTACAACCTTTCTACACTCTTTACAGTTTGTTAGTTTAGCAATAATGGCAGATCCGGGTTAAAGTATACGATAGCGCCAGTTAAAAAGTTTTTGTTCCGCATTTGGCGTCTGTAGACGGCCGGGGCGCTAGCGTAGACTTTCAGTGGTATCAGAGCCTCACCATTTTGCTATACTAACTTGTGCTAACGCGTTTAAAATATCGATCGAACCGGAAATCAAAAACTGCAAAATCCAAGCTTGACAGTTTCTGTCGATTTTAAAAGGGTTCCAAAATTAATTTTACACATCGCAGAAAATTCAGCAGGCTTTTCTAAGAACATCGACAAAATTTGGGCTCGTGATTCCACCAAGCCGCCGCGGAAACGCGGCCAAACCCATGGTTTGGCCGCGCATCCGCGGCCACTTGGTGAGATCATGCTCCCAAATTTGTACAGTGTGTTCTACTCTGGAAATTGGGGTTTTTGGTATATATCGTTTGGGCCCAGATTTTGTTACTGTTCTACAGATGTTCGTGGGGCCCACTTTGTGATATTTGGTCGATCGAAATTTAAACACGTTAGTTTACATTGCTTAAATTATATCTCCGACCGGGAATGTCATTTGATCGCTAAACCGCGTCTAATTGCTATAGTTCTTTTAGACGGGTTTGCGAACGTGACATTCGCGTTGATGTTCTGTGTTTTGCTGTGATGTTGCGGATTTGTCATGGTGGATAGCAGTGTGCAATGGTAGTACAGTTTGAGTTTATTTATACATTTAATATTGCGGGGCGAGCGTCCAACTTGTGGACAGCCGTCACTGCCTGTTGTATAATATTCTTTTGGGGCACGACCAGGTTGCGGTCGATGTACCTATTGTACTATTTTTCATTACTGTACTAGGTTTTGCCCCGCGACGGAGTGCACGGATAGCCGGGTTCTGAGGGGCAACGGGTCTGCATCTCATGGCTTTGAGAGGCAGAGGGGTCCCACTCTAGAATTGGCAGACTATTCGCCGCACTCGTAGGGGGTACAGGTTGACCCAAGGAGGGGTGCCCAAGATTACCGGATTCCGTGGAGTGCTGGGTGGTCCATTCACTATGCTGTAGGGGGGCTGCCTCACTTCAGGTTTTGGCGGGTAACTTGCCGCACCCGTAGGGGTCTAGGTTTCATTGCACAGGCTATCCACACGACAGGGGAACGTCGGGTTTCAGCAGCGGCTCTGTGAAGCCCGGGGATCCCAGATTATCTGTATTGTTCTGTGATGCTTATTACTTTTCTGTAATGTTGCATATTATCACGCCTGGAGCGATTATTGTATATTGGTTTATATACTATTAGATGTTGTATATGTTTTACACCCGCGCTAGTCCAGTCCCCGCTCTGTCGTTAGTTAAGTAACCTAACGAGTGATGACGGGACCCAGTGACGAATGCGGATGGCATATACGTACATTTTATTTTCGTTCTTTTCTGGTGTGATTAAATGATGGGACTGTGTTGATTCTGATCAATGCAAAGTAAAACAAACCTTTTTACAGTTGTTGGAACAAATTTAAAAAGTGTTGTTGCAAAGACGTTTTCTTTTGTTATGCATAGCGGTATTCAGTGGAATATCCTGCACCTCATTCGACGGGGCAAAGGCCGATATCCCTTCACCGGGACTAACCCCTTGGGCAGAAGTTTGCGTCAGCGTAATAACTTCACTATAGTCGATTACAAGTTGCTTTGCATAGCGGTATTCAGTGGAATATCCTGCACCTCATTCCACGGGGAAAGAGCCGAGATCCCTTCATCGGGAGTGACCTCTTTAGCAAAAGGTTTTCGCCACTATATTTTAAAAAGCTATCAAGTTCCTTCAGCGATATCAAGTTCACTACGTTAAAGGTTTTTCGCCAAAAACCAGCCGTAGCCCTCCGTCACTTCTTTTGAGTATTCAGTAGTATTCAAGCCATGCATTTTAGCCAAAGTTAAGGCATAGTGTTTGGTAGCTGCTGGGTATTCAATTGTTGCATAGATAGATGAGTTAGTTTGGGACAGTCGTTCTGCCGATTGGCCAAAGTTAGGGGCATGTGCGGGTAGGTTCAAATTGACAAGATAGTGACGGGTAGAACTTGGCATGTGACTTATGACACTTTGACCAAAGCCAAAGTTATAAGAGCATGGGGCAAAAATCATATCGGGAGTTTCTAAAGAAACTGAAACTTGCCAAGTATGCGCATACCTTCTGGAGTATGAGTAACGTGGATGCATTCCATCACGTTATCATGCGATGAGAGTTGGATCCCGATTCCCACTGATGAGTTGGTTTACTCTTCGGTTGATCCCGATTGATTCTTCTTTAGGTTTGGAGGAGAATTTGACAGGACAGTGGGAGGTTTCCGGATTAGATAAAGTGATGACCATTCTGATCTAGGTTAGAGTGCACGCAGAGTGTTTCTTTTCTCTCTCTCTTTGGCAGCGACCTTTGACCGACCCTAGACTTTGACTCAGTGACCAGGTTGACCGAACCTTCTTAAAATACTGGCTTTTGGATTGTCTGAGTTGCATAAGTCATTTCCACTCCTTCTTTTACCCTTTGAATTTCTCAGAACATCCGTATTACTACGGATATCCACTTCCATTGGATAGATCCATCGTATGGTTATATACGAACTCGAAGGGACTTCTTCGAGGATGGATCCAGGTTCAGGAGAAATAGAATTGGTTTATTCAGTTGTCTTTTATTATCACCTTCTCTCAGGTTGCAAGAGCTCCTTGGTTTAGGAGAGTACACCTATTACGCTTATTGGATAGTCTTATTCCAAACCATAGGCTGGTGCCGAAAGGTAGGGAATGAAGAAAACCAATTAGCCTAAGTAGGGTGTGCAGAAGGTAATATGTAAAGACAAAATAAAGGGATTAGAAAGAGGGCAAAGTAAATTGCGACTGATATCATTCACGACCAAAACCGCGTACTTCATCGCCACTCCTATTTTACCTTTAAAAGAATAAGGTATTATTCAGTTGTCTTTTATCATCACCTTCTCTCAGTTGCGAGTACTCCTTGGTTTAGGAGGGTACACCTATTATGCTTACTGGATAGTCTTCTTCCAAACCATAGGCTGGTGCCGAACGGTAGGGAAGGAAGAAAACCATTTAGCATAACGATGGTGTACAGAAGGTAATGACTAAAGACAAATAAAGGGATTTGGAGAGATGGCAATAAAATATACGGTTGAAGTCATGAATTGGATTATGGAAGAGGCATTGCTATGAATACCAAGATACCCCTACGAAACATTTTAATGTTTCAGTGCATTGTTAAAGAAAAACTGTTTTCCCGATTAGACACTTACTCCAAGGGTATGTATTTACCAGGTTTCATTCTCATATCTGTATGGTTTTACAGATGATGAGTGGGAGTAAGTTATTAGGAATTAGGTGATCATCCTCATTATATCGGAATTCGTTGTAATTGGTGATATTTGAGGAAATCGCCAGGGTACAGTTTTCAACCTACGACGCACAGGTTTTGAGTTGTTTAACTCAGCGGACTTATACAGAGTATTGTATGTTGTCCAAGTGTCCATCAGGACAAAGGGGTAGGTCCTCGTACTATGTTCTGTTTACTTATAACTTCTCTAATATTTAGACAAGTGTTTCGTAGAAATACAAGGTCTAAGTTTTAAGAAGTTGTGGGTATAAGAATAAAGTAGAGAACCAGGTGTCACAAGTATCGGGATTCTTCAAAGAGATCGAAGATGTAGATTCTTGTGATTGGTATTCAGATGATAGTGATGGTTTTTAGAAACGTGTTTCTCTTTCAGGTTACTCATAATTGGATGGATTCCTAAGTTGAGTAATGCTGATTAGCCTCTTTCCATTAAAGATGAAATGCACTGGAGACAGCTGCACGATTTGAATATAGTTCCAATTAAATAAGTGCCAAAGTTTCTATATTGGATATAGAATAGATCGTACCTTAAAAGATGTTAAGGTACGGGGAGTTGTCCAGCTTATGCTTAAAACCAGACTCTGGATAACTCAGGGCACGTTTCTGTAATGGCTGTTTGTGGGTTGACCCTGGCTATGACGAGGGTTGATATTCTACCATTTGGAAGATCAATAGTGATATTGTTCTTGACTCGCCACAGTTTTAGTAAAATAGATCTTTTTCAGAAAACAGTAGTGGGAGTATGGTAGAACTGGAAGTGATTCCAGAACCGCGAACGATTACGGAAAATTTAATAGGATCTATATATTCAATCAGGTTTGACATTCCAATAGCCACTCCGCAGATATGGTAGGTAACCTCAGACACCCGAGAGGTACTCCGGTAGCCTCAAGGACGGTGACAGGGAGGTTCTTATCTACCCAGACTTGACACTACTGATGTTCCAGGATATGAGACCCGGTAGGAGGGTTGTCGTAGTCAGTGGGAGCAGCAGAAGCATAGTGGGCAAGTAGCTTATTTCTATTTATAGACTTGAGCAGTTATAGCGGAGATAGATCATCTAATTTTGATGTGACAGTCATGGGTTTGACTTCAATCAGAATAAGGGATGGATCTGTTAAGAAGGTAGTAGGGTGTAATGTCATGGTTTTTGGATGACATACACAGAGTAGGAAGTAAAATTCCTATACTACGATCGGTTGTACTGTGGTCGTCACACAGTTGTTTCTCCAGACAGGATATGGATATGATATTTGACATTCTGGTTTCTAGATCTATGGTTTTAGATCTGGATTTGGGTAGTTTCCCAATGTAGGTACTTTGACAGTATTCTAATGGTTTTTAGAATAGATGACTCCTAGCATGGTGGTGTACCTGCAGGTGATGGAGTCACCCTCTCTAAAAGGTGTCTTACAGACTGAAGGGGAGAGGGATGTGCATGATTGGCAGATCACTTGCTTAGGCAATTGAGTCAATCATGAGATGTCAAGTACCACACCAAATGTTGTTTTTGCACTAGATGCAATAAGTTTGTATTAATCCAATCCTGGAGAAACATAAGGAAGCAGTTTTAGAACATAAGTACATGTTCTACGGATTTGATGACGGCAGCCTCCTTCGGGAGACGGTTATCATTCCAAGCTTCAAAGGTGACATGGATGACAGAGTGATTGTCAGAGTTATAGTTTTTCCCTCTGACGAAGAGGGACAGTATTATGGACAGGTGGTCCAAAAGGATACTGTGGGTGGCCTGGTGCCGGATACTGATTAGGTTCAGTGATCGGTACAGTCTAAGAAGTTTGGATTTGGAGTTCATTTATGAACTAGGTCCCATCAGATATCCAGACATATTCTAAGACTGTTATTACTCGATTCGGGAGATGGCTTTCTCCGCGAACTTGAGATTAAGAGAGATATAGAAAGAAACTTCTAGGCGGATCCACTCACTAAGGCTATTTCTCGAACACAATAGTTTTACAAACGGGCTTTGTGAAACTGATTAGTAGAGGAGTTGGATGTTCGGTTTCACACGGGCTGTGAGTAGTCAACATCATAATAATTAGCCTTGAGTGCAAGTGGGAGATTGTTGGAGATAGTGCCCTCATAGTCAATTATTGGATCACAGGTACGTGATTGCAATGATTGCGGAGGACCTATACCGGTAGGATAATCTTACTCGAGATGATAGTATGCTATCTGGTTTGCCTTTATCAGTCGTGTACATGTTCAGGTGACTGATTACATGTTACACTTTGATAGAGCCCTTAGGATCTTGCTTTACCACCAACAGTATGATGGCGATCATATACTTGAGAGTTGGGTGGTTTATACGCATATCCTTAATTGTGGTCCCTAGTCGTGGGAGTTTCGAGACAGGGCATCGATACTCCGGAGTAGACTAGTGTGTACAGTCGAGACACCGACGAGGGGCGGTGGCCGGTCTCACAAGCCACTGGTGTCAGTTGGATCACCTAAGATGTATACAAGTGCTCATTGGGTTATGAGTACACCGGACAGGACTCGCCGGGAACCTGCTAGTTGGTATTATACATATCGTCAGATAGCAGTTCCCTGGTGACATGTGTACAGATTAGTTCATCGACCTGAGGTCGTCATTTGTCTCGTGTGAGTTCCCACTGTGCTTTGATTTCTACCCTACCACGGCTCAAAGGAGTCGTGCAAACAGGTAACTTTTGGGTACAGTCCCGAGCCATATGGAGGCACGTGAGCGGATCGGCAGGGGATTCGTCTCTCTCGGTATTGGGGGCGAGATCGTGCTGTGTCTAGGAGAGCTATTACACAAAGTCCATGGACATGGCAGGAGATTTACTGGTAGGTACTCCAGTAGTATCTCAGGGTGTTATTGGGCTTCACTCCGACACGACTTATACTGCTATTGGGGGTCTGACGTTACTAGCCCCCTAGGCAGATATACGATACTCATAGACAAACGGACCAGACTGTATATACATTGTCACTGTTAGGCTCAGTAGGGTTTCCGGATGAGTTCGCTCATCAGCCTCCCTTGAGGTCAGTCCATGGGCAGCTGTTACGCATTGCTAGTGCCGCTGACGGTTTGTGGTTAAACCCACTGCCAGGGTACTGACGAGTCATTAGAGTCCCCCACAGACAGTTTCCCAAGTTCGGGAGAAACGTTGTAGAGGCCGTATGGTTTTATGGCAGGGTTCGGAAAATGCACGTGCGTTTACGCACGTGTTATTTTTCGGGCAGATGATACTGGTCGGCTTTGGTTTAAGCCGGATCCGAGTATTATATTGAGTAGGTATAATATCTTTGTCTCAGTTGCATTTGTATTCGGTCGTAATACAAATGCGGGTATATTTATACAGTTTCGGGGTTATCCTGAAAGTCGTTTCAGGATCACTTTTGGAAGTTGCCAGTTTCCAGTTTTCTATCAGCCGTCTTTTAATATTCGGTTAAAGACGGATTTATATTTTCTTGAGATAAGTGTTAAATCTTCTAGAAGTTTCTAGATTAGATGACAAGGATGATGAGGTGGCTAATGACTCGTCTTGACATTAATGGTTGCATTAATGACTTGATGAGGTGTTTAAGTGAGTCATGCTTTAGCTTTAATGATTCTTGTTTAGCTAAGGATATTTTGTGAGAAGCTTTGTTCTTATGGTCACTCTCCCCTCTCCTACACTCACCTCCCTCCATCTATATATGGCCGGCCCCTCCCCTCTCTCATTTGGATGCTTGATTCATTTTGTTAAAAGATTATGATAGATTTTGGGGTGTATGGAGTTCACAGCTCATTTCATTCCATCACCCGATTCCCTCGGCAACTTCATTAACCGATCGTCCACGGACTTGGACGAAGTGAGACAAAGTCATCTACTCATTCTCTACATCATTCTTGGTCGTCTCTTTTAGCAAACTTGACGACCGAGTTACCTCAAGTCAGAGGCGGGGGCCCGTTTAAAGAATCGTCGACGTGGTGCCACCTCGACGAGGATATCGGAGATCGACGAGATCGGAGCAGCCGCAACGGAGCGTGGGATGATGGTTAAAGAACGAAGGACTCGGATCGTTCGGTACAACCTTTCTACACTCTTTACAGTTTGTTAGTTTAGCAATAATGGCAGATCCGGGTTAAAGTATACGATAGCGCCAGTTAAAAAGTTTTTGTTCCGCATTTGGCGTCTGTAGACGGCCGCGGCGCTAGCGTAGACTTTCAGCCATTATACAAAGTTCCTGGCCAGGGCAAGCGAGATTTACTGGTAGGTATTCCGGTAGTTTTTCAAGGTGTTTTGGGCTACACTCCGGCACGACTTATTTCACTATTATGGGTCTGACGATTACCACCCCCTAGGCCCGATATGCGATACTCTTAGACGAACAGACCGGACTGTATGGAGATTGTCACATACAGGCTCAGTAGGAGTTTGGATGAGTTTGCTCATTAACCTTCTTATCGACAGATACCTGGGTAGCCGTTACGTCCAGCTAGTACCGCTTGTGGCTTGTGGTTAAATCCACTACCAGCGTACTGTCGAGTCTTTAGAGTCCCACATAGAGATTTTCCCTACATCGGGCAAAAGATGTAGAGGCCATATGGTTTTACGGCAGGGCTTTGATCACGTACGTGCATTTGTACGCGTATGATGATCGGGTAAGTAATACTAGTGGGCTTTGGTTTAAGCTGGATCCTAGTATTATATTGATGGATTGTTTTCATCTCTTTGTATTCGTATTCTTCAGAATGCAAATGCGGGTATGTATATACGGATGAGGGGCATTCTCATTATTTGTCGGGAAAGCTTCTAGAAGGAGAAAACCTAATTAGGGTTTTGATTTTCTAATATTGATTAAAACCTAATTTGGGTGGAGGAAAATCAAGTGGAGATATTTGTTGGATGGGTATGAGTCATCACTTGACAAAAGAGATATTTGTGAACCATGGTAGAGTTTTGTGAGATATTTATCTCAACAAATATCTACATGGTTCATTATCCATCACAAATGAGTTATTCTTATTCCAAGCTCATCTCCACTCTCATTTTCCTCAAGTCTCCTTCTTCTTCCTCACAACCCTAAAAGTCTCATGAGTTGAGTAACCTAGGGTTCCAAGAGACAAACTAATTCATCTTCACTCTCTACATCACCCAGGCCTTCTAGCTTAGCAAGCTAGTTGCCCTAGTTACCTCGGATTTGAGGTTGGAGCTTGGACTATAGACTCTCGGGTGGATCATCTTTGACTCGAGGAAGCCGACGAGGAAACTTTGATCTTTTTACGATCCTCGGAGCCTACGATGACGAGGAGGACAGCGACTAAAAGACCCGAAGGACTTGGCTTCGTGAGGTATAAATTTCATCCGAGTAGTTAAACCTCACACGGTATTTTGTTAGCTAGGGTTTAGCATCGATCCTGGAGTTCAAGTCCATGTTGTGAGCTTTGAAAAATCATTTTTTGAAAATTCCACCTCCCTGCAGACATGCGGGGTGCGCAACATAGACTTACATGTCCGGCCTATGTCAAAAAGCAAAATCCGGACAAACTCGAGGCAGGGTCAGTTCTTTGCAAGTTTGTAGGATATCCAAAGAATTCACAAGGATATATCTTCTACCACACAGAGAAACAAAAGGTGTTTATTTCTCAATATGCCACCTTTTTAGAAAAGGAAGTTCTTATGAAAGAAATTAGTGGTAATAAGGTAGAACTGGAAGAAGTTCCAGCTACACAAACTGCAACTGATGATTTGATGGAACCGGGGGATTCAATAGTCCCCGACGAACCTTAGCCACTCCGCAGATCTAGCAGGATTTCTCATCCGCTTGAGAGATACTACGGGTTTCTTATTGACGGTGGGAGCGAATATTGCATCATGGAAGATGATGACCCAACTAGTTTCGAGCAGGCCATCATAAGTGAAGACTCTGTGAAATGTCTGGATGCTATGTGATCAGAGATAGAATCCATGTACACCAACAAAGTATGGACTTTGGCAGTTGCTCCTGAAGGGGTAAAACCCATCGGGAGCAAGTGAATCTTTAAGAAGAAACTTGGTGTAGATGGAAAGGTTGAGACCTTCAAAGCTAGAATTGTAGCAAAAGGATTTTGTCAACGACCAGGTATCGACTATGATGAAACCTTTTCTCCAGTGGATATGCTTAAGTCCATTAGAATCATACTTGCAATTTCTGCATACTATGACTACGAAATCTGGCAGATGGACGTCAAGACCGCTTTTCTAAATGGTGATTTTGAAGAGAGCGTGTACATGACACAGCCAGCGGGTTTCGTAGACAGTGGGAGCAGCGGAAAGGTGTGAAAGCTTTTTAAATCATTCTACGGATTAAAGAAGGCATCGCGGAGCTGGAACATTTGTTTTGATATGGCAATCAAAGAGTTTGACTTCATTAAAAACGTAGATGAACCTTGTATATACAAGAAGGTTGTAGAGAGTAAGGTTGTCCTCCTCGTATTGTACGTGGACGATATACTCTTGATAGGAAATGATGTTCCTATGCTATACTCAGTCAAGCTCTTCTTATCACAAAAGTTCTCCATGAAAGATTTAGGTGATGCCTCATGCATCCTGGGGATTAAGATCTATAGAGATAGATCTAAGAGGATGTTGGGATTGTCCCAATCCAGGTACATTGACACTATACTAAAGAGGTTTAGTATGGAAGATTCTAAGCATGGTAATTTACCCGCTTGCTCAGGAATCACTCTCTCCAAAGAGATGTCTCCTAAGACTGATTTGGAGAGGGCTCGCATGCAAGGGATACCTTATATTTCTGCAGTTGGGTCAATCATGTACGCGATGTTATGTACCAGACCGGATGTAGCTTACACACTTAGTGTAGTAAGTAGGTATCAATCATATCCTGGGGAGAAGCACTAGACAGCTGTGAAGAACATTCTTAAGTACTTGAGAAGGACTAAAGAAATGTTCTTGGTGTATGGTAACGGAGAACTCCAGGTGGAGTCCTTTACCGATTTGAGCTTCCAGAGTGATAAGGACGACAGTAAGTCAGTCTCGGGTTTTGTCTTTACCCTTAATGGAGGGGCGGTATGTTAGAAGAGTTCCAAACAAGATACCATGGCAGACTCGACGATGGAGGCTGAATACATCGCTGCCAACGATGCCGCCAAAGAGGCTGTCTGGATAAAGAAGTTCATAGCTGAACTTGGTGTGGTTCCATCCATTGAGCATCCAATACCCTTGTATTGTGATAACAATGGAGCTGTGGCTTAGGACAAGGAACCCCGGTCCCATCAACGATCTAGACATATTCTTAGGCGGTATCACTTGATCTGGGAGATAGTAGATCGCCGGGAGATCGAGGTCAGGAGAGTTGACACGAAGAACAACACGGAGGATCCACTCACGAAGGCCCTCCCCCAGACGCAATTTGAGAGACTTTTTGGGATGTTAGGTATGCGATACTACAACAACTAGCCTTAGTGCAAATGGGAGATTGCTAGTCATATGTATGCCCTAGAGGCCATTATTGTACATGATTGTATATTATAGTGTATGCTTGGACACACACACACACACACACACACACACACACACATACACATATATGACTTTCTTGCTCGACATGATAGTATGCTATCTGGTTGCTCTTTATCTTAACATGCACACTTGTATTATTATATTGTCTCTCTGATACATGTTGATAAAGCCCTTAGGATGTTAGCTTGACTACCAGGACTATGATGCAGATCATACTAATGGGGCTTGGGTAGTCCGCAAGTACACCCTTTAACAGTTCCTAGTCGAGAGAGTATCGAGACAGGGCATCAATATTCCAGAGTAGACTAGTGTGTATGTTTCTTGACCCTATATAGGACGATGGTTGATCCCACATCCATTGGTGTTTGATATCAAAGATTGTACACAGGTGCTCATTAGAGAATGGATACACCAAACTGGACTCGCCGAGAACACCTAGTTGGTACCATACCTATCGTTAGATAGCAGTTCTTTGGTGACACTGGTACAGATTAGTCTGTAGACCCAAGATCGTCATCGAGTCTTGTGTGGTTCCCACTGTGCTTTGATTTCCTCCCTACCACGGCTCAAAGGAGTCATGCAAACAGGTGGATTTTGAATACAGTCCCGAGTCACATAGAGGCAATGAGCAACAGGAGGGGTTTCGTCTCTCCCGGTATTGGGAGTTGATGTTGCACTATGCTCGATTGGCTATAACAGCAAGTCTCTGGCTAGGGCTGATGAGATTTACTGGTAAATGTTATCAGTAGTTTCTCGAACAGTTATAGGCCACACATCGGCATGACTTATCAAGTTATTGGGGTCTGACGATTCTACCTTTAGACTTGATATGCGACATATCAGACGAAGAGACCGGACTGTACGGTAAGTGTTACTTATAGGCTTCATGGGAGTTGGACAAGTTTGCTTGTTGATCTTCTATTTTCTTAATACCTCGGTAGCCGTTACGTCCATTTAGTACCGTTGACGGCTTGTGGGTAACTGATGTGATCATTATCTACTGCTGGCGTATTGACGAGTGTTTAGAGTCCCACACAGAGGTTTCCTAGCTCAAGCGAAACGAAGTAGGGCACATATGTGATATGTGCGGGACCTTGATTAAATACGTATATGTGATACCGTATTCTAATCTCGCGATATATAATATCGGTCGGCTATATGTGATATAACCGGGTTATTGAATCAAGTGTTGATTCGATAAATTGATATACACATAAATGATATTTGTCGGTTATATATGATATAACCAGATTATTGAATCAGATGTTGATTTAATAATTTGATATATAATTATATATTTTATATATTGATATATATTAACTAATATTAGCTCACTAAAGGATTTCATCTCTTGATGTATATATATATATATATATATATATATATATAATGACGTGATACACACACACACACTATTGTGTCATACTAGATGATACAATAGACATGGGTGTATGAGGCTCACACCAAGAAAAGGATAATGTTGGATTTTATTATTTAAAGTTAATCCAAAATTAAGTGGAAAATGAGCATGTCTTGGATGCTTGTAGAAGCATGTGGATGCCATGAATCATTCCACTAATTTTGTTTTACTTAAGATATTTTATAACCTAACCATTATCCTTAGCCCATGGTTAAGTCTTTACATATATCTCTGAGATATTTTCCTCACCCTAGTTCTATACAAAAACATCATCTTCTTCCTCTTCTTGAAAATTCTAGAGTGAAAAAGATAAAGAGCAAAAAGAATTCTAAAGTGAGAAAAATTCCTACTTTATCAATCTATACCAAACTAGCCCTTTAGTATAGATTGTTTCCTTCACTAATTCCTTAATTAGTGAAGAGATAGCTTGAGTTAGAGATTCTTCAAATTGAATCATCTTCGGCCTCGAAGATCCTTAAGCAAGCTCGTTCTTTTTGTCAAGTGGAACCTACGAAGAGTTCTAGGGACTACTACTTGGAGCTTTAGAAGTGAATGACCGGTCTACAAAGGTTTTATTCCCTTTTCACTTAGTGTAAATTTTGTTTACTAGCTTATAAACCCTAATTCTCTAGTTCAGTTCTAGATTAGTGTAGCTTAACACTCTAGATTTTTTAAAACTGCAAACTTGATGCTTGCTAAAACCTAGTGGTGGTGCTAAGACACACTTTCAAGGTAATCGGTAACAACGTGGATTAGGGAACTTGAAGTACGTTATTTGCGATTGTGCGCTAAATCCGTATTTCTTATCCCTTGACCTTCCGTTCTTATCTCTTAATCTTTGCCTCTTGTAAACCAATCGCAACCGGTCACGATTAGGAGTCACTGCTATCGTGGTACGATAGTGTGCTCAACAGAGCGGATTGCGAATCGTTTGGTCGGAGTTTCAATTACAAGTTAGAGGTTTTTAAAGGAATTTAGCAAACACTTCTCCTATAAAAAACTAACCATATTCTACCTTAACAAGTTAAACAATTACTCATACATATTCACAAGAACCAAATAAAACACAAAAAAAGAATGACACATAGTAAGAATGCAAAAATAAGTAAAGCAAAGGTTTAAAGAAACTAAGAACCAATATGTCCGATATGCAATCTTCAAGTGTCCTTTGTTAGTGTATATGCCCTAGAGGCCATTACTGTATCATACTAGCATGTATATTACTTGATGGAAGCTTGGGATATTCATAGTTGTACAGACAATCTTGCTCAATATAGTAGTATGCTACTTGGTTTCTCTCTGCTTTAATGTGTACATGTGTGTTTATTTCTTATATCACCTATACGCATTAGTAGAGCCCTTAGGATCTTTGCTTGATTACCGGTGTTGTGATGGCGATCACACTCGTGGGGGCTGGGTAATCTACAAGCACATCCTTATACACGTCCCTAGTCGTGGGAGTACCGAGATAGGGCATCGATACTCCGGAGTAGACTAGCGTATGCGCTTCTCATCCCAGCACGGGAGACGGTCTGTCCCACAGCCGTCGGTACGTCGTACTTGAGATAGTATGTGGGTGCTCGTTAGGTTACGAGTACACTGGACAGGACTCGTCGAGAACTGATGGTTGGTATTATACCTATCGTCAGTTATCAGTTCCCAGGTGACATGAGTACAGCTTAGTCCGCTGACTTGACACTGTCACTTCGCCTCGAGTGTGTTCCCACTGTTCTTTGATTACTACCCTACCACGGCTCTACTGAGTCGTGCAAACAGGTAGTAGTTGGGAGCAGTCCCGAAGCACTTGGAGGCAGTGACGGTTAGACAGGATTCGTCTCTCCCGGTATTGGGGGTTGACATCGCGCTGTGTCTAGGAGAGCCATTACACGAGTAGTCCCTGGCCAGGGCAAGCGAGATATACTGGTAGGTTCCAGTGTTATCTCTGGGTGTTCTGGGCTTCACTCCGACACGACTTGTACCGCTATTAGGGGTCTGACGTTTACCGCCCTCCTAGGCCCGCCATGCGATGTATCAGACGAACAGACCGGACTGTACGGAGATTGTCACATACAGACTCAGTAGGAGTTCGGATGGGTTTACCTCATCGGCCTTCTTATCGACATCTACCTGGGGACCGTTACGTACAGCTAGTGCCGCTTGCGGTCTGTGGTTAAACCCACTGCCAGCGTAGTGTCGAGTCTTTAGAGACCCACACAGAGAGTTTTCCTGCACTGAGCGAAACGTGTAGAGGCCGTATGGTTTTACGGCAGGGCTGCGATCACTTACGTACACTTGTGTGCGTATGATGTTCGGGCAGGCAGTACTAGTGGGCTTTGGTTTAAGCCAGATCCTAGTATTGCACGGATGGATGTGTTTTGTCTTCTGCGCATCCGCATTCTACGGAATACGGATGCAGGTGTGTATGCACAGTTTTCTGGAGCGATGAAGGAGGAGGTGCCTCATTAGGGTTTTGGCAGATGGTTCGGCCAAAACCGCTATGTGGCAGGCTCATTAGGGTTTCGACAGTTCGTTTGGTCAAAACCATAAAGAGCCGGGGACATTATTTACTAATCCTTTCATTGATAATTTTGTTATGGCTAATTACATTGACCATCTTGACTTTGTTGACCTTTTGACCAAAGTTGACTTGGACCTTCTTAGAAGATCTAAAGTATTCTTTGGTTTTCTTTTTATTTAGTTATGATATTGGTCATGTCATTGTAGCCATCACCTTTATCTTGATTGGATTTGTAATGATAATGTTTTGTGCATTATTGCAACCATGGTTAGTTTTTCTCTTGGTTAAGCTTTTCATTTTGCTTATTCTCATTCTCTCTCTTGAAATGAGAAGCTCCATGGTTGCTAGAAAAACTCCTTCTTCTTCCTCCTCTTGATTTCTCCTTTGATCTCATGTGTTGAGAGAAAAAGGATTCTACTTGATAAACACATCCATACATCCTCTCTACACAACCTAGGGCTTCTAGATTAGCAATCTCCTTGCCCTAGTTACCTCGGCTTGAGGTGGAGCTCGGCGCACATCTCTCGGGTGGATCGTCTTCGACTCAAGGAGGCCGCGGAGGTGACCGAAGTCCGGATCAACCATTGAGCAAGCAATGAGAAGAAGAACAAGAAGAGAAGAACATCAAAGAAGAACAACAACAAGAAGTGAAGGAGTTCAAGTTGAGGTATAACCACTTTGCCGAGTAGTTAATTCTTCTTTGCAAGTATGCTAGTTTAGTTATGATAATGGTCATGCTTAGAATCCGGCTTTTACGGTCCATGTTACAAAGTTTAGAAAAATTTTGATTTACCGTTTCCGCAACCCCGAAAGTACCGGGAGAGGTAACGTGGACCTAACAGTGGTATCAGAGCCTAACTAAACTTAAACTAGCTTGGTAGTGAAGTGTAACGAAGTTCGGAACCGGAAAAATCCAAAAACCAAACTTTTTCAAAATCCAAGTTTCTGTTAAAATTTTTTCTGGTCAAAACAAGATTTGTTATACTTGAAAATTCGGCTCAGGGTTTTGTTTGAACACCTATGAAAAACGGTCCACTGTTCCTTTCAAACCGCCGCGGTTCCGCGGCACGAGGTAGGCATGTGCCGCGGAACCGCCGCCGTTTGTCGTCTTCTCTGCATCGTTTTTCGTGCAGTGTGTGTCTGTGTTGGTTTTGGGATTTTTAAAATATATTATATGTGCCCAGATTTTCCAGAAAAGAAATTTTCTTTTGGGGTCCTATAATTCCGTATTTTTTTTCCGAACTTCACTGCACTTTGACTATGATGGTTATATCTGTGATGTTTGCATGTATTGAACGTCGGCTAATCGCTATAAGTCGATTAGTCGGGGTTATACATGATCTGTGTTTGATATTGGAATGTGTATATGAATGTGTTGGACTGTCGCGGGTGAATAGCCGGGGTGGATGTGAGATGAGCTTTTGTTTTTCTTTCATTCATTGTAAATGTAAATTGATGTAATAATATTATTTGTTTGGCCGCACAACCGGGTCGGGGTTGTAGCCGTCATTGTATAATTCTTTTTACTGTTTTTGCTCCTAGGATAGACCCATGTAGGGGTGCACAAACTGCCGAGTACTTGGCGGGTAGTTTGCCGCACCCGTAGGGGTCTTGGGTGGGGTATTTGGCTATTCACCGCGACCGTGTTATCCGCTTTTCGTTTCAGGCTCGAAAGGATTGTGGATTGCTAGTATATCCAATGTATTCATCTGTGATCTGTAATGTCTATCATTGCTTTCTATTTAGGCGTTGCTTATGTTTTACAGCCGCGCTAGCCCAGCCCCCGCTCTGTCGTTAGTTATGTAACTTAACGGGTGATGACGGGACCCCGTGGCGAATGCGAATAGCATAAGCGTACGTCATATTTTGGTTGTTTTCTGCAATGGTAGGAATTAAATTATGGGATGCATTAAAAGTACTAATGCAAGAATATCACGCATTAAAACAACTAATGCAAGAAAATAAACCTAAAAGACGTTGTTGGAACAATTTTTCAAAAAGCTGTTATTGCAAGGACGTTCATTTTTGTTTTGCATCGCGGTATTCGGTTATGAATGCCCAGCAACTCAGTCGACGAGGCAAGGGCCGAGATCCCTTCACCGAGAGTGACCCCTTGGACAAAAGTTTGCGTCAGGGTAATAACTTCACTATAGTCGATTATTCTTGCTTTGCATCGAGGTATTCATTTGGAATATCCTGCACCTCATTCGACGAGGAAAGAGCCGAGATCCCTTCACAGGGAGTGACCTCTTTAGCAAAAGTTTTCGCCACTATATTTTCAAAAAGGGTGTATCATGTTCCTTCAACGACATCAAGTTCATTACGTTAACGGGTTTCTCGCCAAAAACCCAGCCGTAGCCCTCCGTCGTTTCTTATAAGTTATACTTAGTATTCGTGCTGCGTTTGTTGACTGTGTCAAGGCGCAGTGAACGGTAGCTAAGTGTTGCTTATTTGCTGGATACAATGTGATTGGTTAGGACATTTGTGTAACCTTGTTGACTGTGTCAAGGGTTATACAGGTGGGTTTAATGCAATCAAGAAAACGACGGGATGAACTTGACTAGGACTCTTTGATTTGTTGACTGTGTCAAGATCACTTGGGTCCTAGGGGCAAAAACCATATCGGGAGTTTCAAAAGAACTGAAACTTGCAGATTTAGCATACCTTCTGGAGTGTGATGACTAGAGTGGATTCCATCTAGGTTATCACACAATGACAGTTGGATCCCGATCCCACTGATGAGTTGGTTTACTCTCGGGAGATTATTTCACTTAACGATCAATGCTATAAACCTAGTAGGTGTCTAGAAAGGTGTTAGCGGGGTTACGCCCCTAGGAAAAAGAGGTTCTTTAATTAAGGAACTTCACGAAAGCGTTGGAAAACCTCCCTCGAAGTACCGACACTAGCCTGGCTGAAAGGTTAAGTAAGTATTGTGACGTGAATTAAAACCCGGCTAGTTCTTCTTTTAAAAGGTTTTAAGAAGAATTTGAGGAAACAGTGGGAGACATCCTGGTTAGATAAATTAATAAACCAATCTAATCTTGCAAGAGCATACGCTGAGTGTTTCTTTTCTCTCTCTCCAGGCAGCAACCTTTTCACGCCCTAATCAAGATAATAAAATGTATTGCTTGACCGAACCGACTTCTTATTCGGGACTGGGGAAAGTTGGTTCAGCTCTAACTTATGACAACAGTCATGAGTATGAGAATGGGAAAGAGGAAAGTATGGATTTCCAGGATACCCAGTTGAAGAAGAAGCATGGTTTTGCATCTACTTCAGGTGTTCTTGTAATTGAGAACTGTTTTACGGTCAGCCCTACCTCCTGGGTACTTGATACCGGATCAGGATCTCATATCTGTAATTTATTGCAAGGACTGAGAAAAAGTAGGAAAGTTGCACCGGGTGATATGTCGCTCAAAGTAGCGAACGGAGCACAAGTTAATGCGGCAGCCGTCGGTGAATATCACCTAGTATTGCCAAATGGCAAGACTATGATTTTGAACGATTGCTACTATGTACCCTCCATGGTTTGCAACATCATATCAGTTTCTTTACTCGATAAAGATAGATATAAGTTTGTTCTTGAAAAGAATATCATGAACATTTACCTTGATAAGGTACTGGTTGCTGAGGGTACACTGTTTAATGGTATCTACGTTTTAAATCAGAATACAGTTCTCAATATACAAAACACACGCAAGAGGAAGAATTCAGATACGAATGAATCCTACTTGTGGCATTGTAGACTTGGTCATATCGGAGAGAAAAGACTGAGTAAGTTGCATAAAGATGGACTCTTGGATGCGTTCGAGTTTTCATCTTATGAAACTTGTCAGTCTTGTCTCAAAGGGAAGATGACCAAATCTCCGTTCACCGGACATGGAGAAAGAGCAGCAGAGCTCTTGGGACTCGTACATAGTGATGTATGTGGTCCGATGTCTATACATGCAAGGGGTGGGTTCTCGTACTTCATCACATTCACTGACGATCTCTCTAGGTTCGGATATGTGTATCTGATGAAACACAAATCTGAAGCTTTTGAGAAATTCAAGGAATTCAGAAAGGAAGTAGAGAACCAGACAGGCAAAAGTATCAAGATCCTCCGGTCTGACAGGGGAGGGGAGTACTTAAGCACGGAATTCCTAGATTACTTAAAAGAGAATGGTATTCTCTCTCAGCTTACTCCTCCTTATACACCACATCACAACGGTGTATCGGAGCAGAGGAATCGTACCCTATTGGATATGGTTCGCTCCATGATGAGTAGTGCTGAGTTACCTCTTTCATTCTGGGGATATGCACTTCAAACTGCAGCACATCTATTGAATCAAGTTCCATCCAAATCCGTGCCTAAGACTCCGTATGAAATATGGAGTGGTAAGAGTTTGTATCTTAAACGTATTAAGATTTGGGGTTGCCCAGCTTATGTCAAAAAGCAGAACCCAGACAAACTTGAGGCACGGGCATTTTTGTGTAAGTTTGTGGGATAACCAAAAGATTCAAGTGGGTATCTGTTCTACCATGCAGAGAAACAGAAGATAATTGTTTCAAGAAATGCCACATTTTTAGAAAAAGAATTTCTTATTATAAACCTTAGTGGCAGCACGGTAGAACTGGATGAAATTCCAGAAACAAAAACTTTAACAAAATATTTGGAGGAACCGCTAGATTCAATAACCCCAAACGAACCTCAGCCACTCCGCAGATCTGGTAGGATTTCTCATCCGCCCGAGAGATACTACGGTTTTCTCATTGACGGGGATCGAGAGGATTGCATCTTGGAAGAAGATGACCCTACCAGTTTCAGGCAGGCCATTATCATTAGGGACTCTGATAAGTGGCAGGAAGCAATGCAATCCGAAATGGAGTCCATGTACGCCAATAAAGTGTGGACCTTGGATATTGCTCCACCTGGGGTAAAACCCGTTGGATGCAAATGGATCTACAAAAGGAAACTTGGTGTAGATGGGCAGGTGGAAACCTATAAAGCTAGACTCGTTGCAAAAGGTTTTCGTCAAAGACCTGGTTTGGACTATGACGAGACTTTTTCTCCGGTGGCTATGCTCAAATCCATTCGGATCCTACTTTCCATTGCTGCCTTCCATGACTATGAAATCTGGCAGATGGATGTTAAGACGGCTTTCCTAAACGGTTGTTTGGAAGAGTGCGTTTACATGGATCAACCAGAAGGTTTCGTAGACAGTGGGAGCAGCGGAAGGGTGTGCAAGTTGCTTAAATCCATTTATGGATTAAAGCAGGCATCGCGGAGCTGGAACATCTGTTTTGATGAGGCAATCAAGGAATTTGATTTCATCAAGAACGAAGATGAACCCTGTGTATATAAGAAGATTGTAGGACGAACTGTCGTATTCCTAGTCTTGTACGTGGACGACATTCTTTTGATAGGAAATGATATTCCTATGCTACAGTCGGTCAAGCTGTTTTTGTCACAAAGGTTCTCCATGAAGGACCTGGGTGATGCCTCGTACATTCTGGAGATCAAGATCTATAGAGATAGATCCAAGAAACTGTTAGGACTTTCACAGTCCAGGTACATAGAGACCGTACTAAAGAGATTTAGTATGGAGGGTTCCAAGCGCGGTAACATACCCGCATTGCACGGAATTACCCTCTCTAAGAAGATGTCTCCTAAGACTGACGAGGAGAGGGTTCGCATGAGCACTATACCCTACGCTTTGGCGGTAGGATCTATAATGTATGCGATGCTATGTACAAGACCAGATGTAGCTTACGCGTTGAGCGCGGTAAGCCGGTATCAGTCAGACCCAGGGGAGGACCACTGGACAGCAGTGAAGAACATTCTCAAGTACCTGAGAAGGACTAAGGAGATGTTCCTGGTTTACGGTAATGGAGACCTCAGGGTCGAGTCCTTTACCGATTCAAGCTTCCAGAGTGACAAAGATGACAGCAAGTCTGTATCGGGTTTTGTGTTTACCCTCAACGGAGGGGCGGTATGTTGGAGGAGTTCCAAGCAGGATACCGTCGCAGACTCAACGATGGAGGCTGAATACATTGCTGCAAGCGATGCCGCAAAAGAGGCGGTCTGGATAAAGAAGTTCATTAGTGAACTTCAGGTGGTTCCGTCCATTGTTGACCCAATACCTGTGTATTGCGATAACAATGGGGCTATAGCTTTAGCGAAGGAACCAAGGTCCCATCAGAAATCCAGGCACATCTTAAGGCGGTATCACCTGATCAGGGAGATCATTGATCGACAGGAGATCGAGGTGCGGAGAGTGGACACAAAGGACAACACTGCGGACCCATTCACAAAGGCTTTACCCCTGACTCAGTTCGAGCGGCTGATCGAGATGATAGGTCTTCGATACGCCAGTACATGGCCTTAGTGCAAGTGGGAGATTGTTAGTGTATATGCCCTAGAGGCCATTACTGTATCATACTAGCATGTATATTACTTGATGGAAGCTTAGGATATTCATAGTTGTACAGACAATCTTGCTCAATATAGTAGTATGCTACTTGGTTTCTCTCTGCTTTAATGTGTACATGTGTGTTTATTTCTTATATCACCTATACGCATTAGTAGAGCCCTTAGGATCTTTGCTTGATTACCGGCATTGTGATGGCGATCACACTCGTGGGGGCTGGGTAATCTATAAGCACATCCTTATACACGTCCCTAGTCGTGGGAGTACCGAGATAGGGTATCGATACTCCGGAGTAGACTAGCGTATGCGCTTCTCATCCCAGCACGGGAGACGGTCTGTCCCACAGCCGTCGGTACGTCGTACTTGAGATAGTATGCAGGTGCTCGTTAGGTTACGAGTACACTGGACAGGACTCGTCGGGAACTGATGGTTGGTATTATACCTATCGTCAGTTATCAGTTCCCAGGTGACATGAGTACAGCTTAGTCCGCTGACTTGACACTGTCACTTCGCCTCGAGTGTGTTCCCACTGTTCTTTGATTACTACCCTACCACGGCTCTACTGAGTCGTGCAAACAGGTAGTAGTTGGGAGCAGTCCCGAAGCACTTGGAGGCAGTGACGGTTAGACAGGATTCGTCTCTCCCGGTATTAGGGGTTGACATCGCGCTGTGTCTAGGAGAGCCATTACACGAGTAGTCCCTGGCCAGGGCAAGCGAGATATACTGGTAGGTTCCAGTGTTATCTCAGGGTGTTCTGGGCTTCACTCCGACACGACTTGTACCGCTATTAGGGGTCTGACGTTTACCGTCCCCTAGGCCCGCCATGCGATGTATCAGACGAACAGACCGGACTGTACGGAGATTGTCACATACAGACTCAGTAGGAGTTCGGATGGGTTTACCTCATCGGCCTTCTTTGTAAGTCTACGCTAGCGCCCCGGCAGTCTACAGACGCCAAATGCGGAACAAAAACTTTTAAACTGGCGCTATCGTATATTTTAACCCGGATCTGCCATTATTGCTAAACTAACATACTGTAAAGAGTGTAGGAAGATTGTACCGAACGAACCGAGTCCTTCGTTCTTCAACCATCATCCCACGCTCCGTTGCGGCTGCTCCGATCTCGTCGATCTCCGATCTCCTCGTCGAGGTGGCACCACATGATCAGTTCTTTAAACGGGCTCCCGCCTCTGACTCGAGGCAACTCGATCGTCAAGTTTGCTAAAAGAGACGACCAAGATTGATGTAGAGAATGAGTAGATGACTTTGTCTCACTTCGTCCAAGTCCGTGGACGATCGGTTAATGAAGTTGCCGAGGGAATTGGGTGATGGAATGAAATGAACTGTGAATTCCATACACCCCAAATATCTATCATAATCTTTTTTCCAATGAATCAAGTAACCAAATGAGAGAGGGGAGGAACCTTTCTTATATAGATGGAGGGAGGTGAGTGTAGGAGAAGGGAGAGGTAACCATAAGAGAAGGCTTCTCACTTCAAAAGATCTTTAAGAAAACAAGAAGCTTTAATGATAAAGGATGAATCACTAATACACCTCATCAAGTAATAAATGCAACCAATTAGAACACAACACCAATTAGCTTAGTCACCTCATCTAGAAAATTCTAGAACACTGACTCACCTCATCTGTAGAAAAGATAAATCCGTCTTTAACAGAATGTTAAAAGACGGCTGATAGAAAACTGGAAACTGGCAACTTCCAAAAGTGATCCTGAAACAACTTTCAGGATAACCCCGAAACTGTATAAATATACCCGCATTTGTATTACGACCTAATACAAATGCAACTGAGACAAAGATATTATACCTACTCAATATAATACTCGGATCCGGCTTAAACCAAAGCCGACCAGTATTATCTGCCCGAAAACTGACACGTGCGTAAACGCACGTGCATTTTCCGAACCCTGCCATAAAACCATACGGCCTCTACAACGTTTCGCCCGAACTTGGGAAACTGTCTGTGGGGAACTCTAATGACTCGTCAGTACCCTGGCAGTGGGTTTAACCACAAACCGTCAGCGGCACTAGCTATGCATAACGGCTGCCCATGGACTGACCTGAAGGGAGGCTGATGAGCGCACTCAAGGGTGGCCGATGAACGAACTCATCCTGAAACCCTACTGAGCCTAACAGTGACAATGTATATACAATCCGGTCCGTTCGTCAATGAGTATCGCATATCTGCCTAGGGGGCTAGCAACGTCAGACCCCCAATAGCAGTATAAATCGTGTCGGAGTGAAGCCCAATACACCCTGAGATACTACTGGAGTACCTACCAGTAAATCTCCTACCATGGCCATGGATTTGTGTAATGGCTCTCCTAGACACAGCACGACCTCGCCCCCAATACCGGGAGAGACGAATCCCCTGCCGATCCGCTCACGTGCCTCCATATGGCTCGGGACTGTACCCAAAAGCTACCTGTTTGCACGACTCCTTTGAGCCGTGGTAGGGTAGAAATCAAAGCACAGTGGGAACTCACACGAGACAAATGACGACCTCAGGTCGATGAACTAACCTGTACACATGTCACCAGGGAACTGCTATCTGACGATAGATATAATACTAACTAGCAGATTCCCGGCGAGTCCTGTCCGGTGTACTCATAACCCAATGAGCACCTGTATACATCTTAGGTGATCGAACTGACACCAGTGGCTTGTGAGACCGGCCACCGCCCCTCGTCGGGGTCTCGACTGTACACACTAGTCTACTCCGGAGTATCGATGCCCTGTCTCGAAACTCCCACGACTAGGGACCATAATTAAGGATATGCATATAAACTACCCAACTCTCACGTATATGATCGCCATCATACTGTTGGTAGTAAAGCAAGATCCTAAGGGCTCTATCAAAGTGTAACATGCAATCAGTCACCTGAACATGTACACGACTGATAAAGGCAAACCAGATAGCATACTATCATCTCGAGTAAGACTGTCCTACCGGGATAGGTCCTCCGCAATCATTGCAATCACTTACCTGCGATCCAATAATTGACTATGAGGGCACTATCTCCAACAATCTCCCACTTGCACTCAAGGCTAATATTGCGATGTCGACTACTCACAGCCCGTGTGAAACCGAACATCCAACTCCTCTACTAATCAGTTTCACAAAGCCCGTTTGTAAAACTATTGTATTCGAGAAATAGCCTCAGTGAGTGGATCCGCCTAGAAGTATCTTTCTATATCTCTCTTAATCTCAAGTTCGCAGAGAAAACCATCTCCCGAATTGAGTAGTACCTGTCTTAGAATATGTCTGGATATCTGATGGGACCTTAGTTCATAAATGAACTCCATATCCAAACTTCATAGACTGAATCGATCACTGAACCTAATCAGTATCGGGCACCTTGCTTCCCACAGTATCCTCTTGGACCACCTGTCCATAATACTGTCCCTCTTCGTCAGAGGGAAAAACTAAAACTCTGACAGTCACTCTGTCATCCACGTCACCTTTGAAGCCTGGAATGATAATCGTCTCCCGAAGGAGGCTGCCGTCATCAAATCCGTAGAACATGTACTAATGTTCTAAAACTGCTTCCTTATGTTTCTCCAGGATTGGATTAATACAAACTTATTGCATCTAGTGCAAAAACTACATTTAGTGCGGTACTTGACATCTCATGATTGACTCAATTGCCTAAGCAAGTGATCTGCCAATCATGCACATCCCTCTCCCCTTTAGTCTATACGACACCTTTAGAGAGGGTGACTCCATCACCTGCAGGTACACCACCATGCTAGGAGCCAACTATTCCAAAAACCATTAGAATATCTGTCAAAGTACCCACATTGGGAAACTACCCAAATCCAGATCTAAAACCATAGATCTAGAAAACAGAATGTCAAATATTATATCCATATCCTGTCTGGAGAAACAACTGTGTGACGACCACAGTCCAACCGATCGTAGTATAGGAATTTTACTTCCTACTCTGTGTATGTCATCCAGATACCATGACATCACACCCCACTACCTTCTTAACTGATCCATCCCCTATTCTGATTGAAGTCAAACCCATGACTGTCACATCAAAATTAGATGATCTATCTCCGCTATAACTGCTCTAGTCTATAAATAGACATAAGCATCTTGCCCACTATTGCTTCCGTTGCTCCCACTGACTACGACAACCCTCCTACCGGGTCTCATATCCTGGAACAACAATAGTGTCAAGTCTTGGTAGATAAGAACCTCCCTGTCACCGTCCTTGAGGCTACCGGAGTACCTCTCGGGTGTCTGAGGTTACCCACCAAATCTGCGGAGTGGCTATTGGAATGTCAAACCTGATTGAATGTATAGGTCCTATTAAATTTTCCGTAATCGTTCGCGGTTCTGGAATCACTTCCAGTTCTACCATACTCCCACTACTGTTTTTTGAAAAAGATCCATTTTTACTAAAACTGTGGCGAGTCAAGAACAATATCACTATTGATCTTCCAAATGGTAGAATATCAACCCTCGTCATAGCCAGGGTCAACCCACAAACAGCCATTACAGAAACGTGCCCTGAGTTATCCAGTGTCTGGTTTTAATCATAAGCTGGACAACTCCCCGTACTTTAATTTCTTTTGAGGTACGATCCATCCTATATCCAATACAGAAACTTTGGCACTTATTTAATTGGAACCATATTCAAATCATGCAACTGTCTCCAGTGCATATCAACTTAATGGAGAGAGGCTAATCAGCATTACTCAACTTAGGAATCCATCCAATTATGAGTTACCTGAAAAGAGAAACACGTTTCTCAAAACCATCACTATCATCTGAATACCAATCACAAGAATCTACATCTTCGATCTCTTTGAAGAATCCCGATACTTGTGACACCTGGTTCTCCACTTTATTCTTATACCCACAACTTCTCAAAACTTAGACCTTGTATTTCTACGAAACACTCGTCTAAATACTAGAGAAGTTATAAGTAAACAGAACATAGTACGAGGACCTTCCCCTTTGTCCTGATGGACACTTGGACAACATACAATACTCTGTATAAGTCCGCTGAGTTAAACAACTCAAAACCTGTGCGTCGTAGGTAGAAAACTGTACCCTGGCGATTTCCTCAAATATCACCAATTACAACGAATTCCGATATAATGAGGATGATTACCTAATTCCCAATATCTTACTCCCACTCATCATCTGTAAAACCATACAGATATGAGAATGAAACCTGGTAAAT
Organism: Agapanthus africanus; assembly: GCA_030015575.1. Taxonomy (NCBI): domain Eukaryota; kingdom Viridiplantae; phylum Streptophyta; class Magnoliopsida; order Asparagales; family Amaryllidaceae; genus Agapanthus; species Agapanthus africanus. Next base: position 338,184,562 of record JASDDO010000010.1, read on the forward strand.
ACATACCCTTGGAGTAAGTGTCTAATCGGGAAAACAGTTTTTCTTTAACGATGCACTGAAACATGAAAATGTTTCTTAGGGGTATCCTGGTATTCATAGCAATGCCTCCTCCATAATCCAATTCATGACTTCAACCGTATATTTTATTGCCGTTTCTCCAAATCCCTTTATTTGTCTTTAGTCGTTACCTTCTGTACACTATCGTTATGCTAAATGGTTTTCTTCCTTCCCTACCGTTCGGCACCAGCCTATGGTTTGGAAGAAGACTATCCAGTAAGCATAATAGGTGTACCCTCCTAAACCAAGGAGTACTCGCATCTCGAGAGAAGGTGACGATAAAAGACAACTGAATAATACCTTATTCTTTTTAAAGGTGAAATAGGAGTGGCGATGAAGTACGCGGTTTTAGTCGTGAATGATATCAGTCGCAATTTACTTTGCCCTCTTTCTAATCCCTTTATTTTGTCTTTACATATTACCTTCTGCACACCCTACTTAGGCTAATTGGTTTTCTTCATTCCCTACCTTTCGGCACCAGCCTATGGTTTGGAATAAGACTATCCAATAGGCGTAATAGGTGTACTCTCCTAAACCAAGGAGCTCTCGCAACCTGAGAGAAGGTGATAATAAAAGACAACTGAATAAACCAATTCTATTTCTCCTGAACCTGGATCCATCCCCGAAGAAGTCCCTTCGAGTTCGTATATAACCATACGATGGATCTATCCAATGGAAGTGGATATCCGTAGTAATACGGGTGTTCTGAGAAATGCAAAGGGTAAAAGAAGGAATGGCAATGACTTATGCAACTCAGACAATCCAAAAGCCAGTATTTTAAGAAGGTTCGGTCAACTTGGTCACTGAGTCATAGTCTAGGGTCAGTCAAAGGTCGCTGCCAAAGAGAGAGAGAGAAAAGAAACACTCTGCGTGCACTCTATCCTAGATCAGAATGGTCATCACTTTATCTAATCCGGAAACCTCCCACTGTCCTGTCAAATTCTCCTCCAAACCTAAAGAAGAATCAATCGGGATCACCCGAAGAGTAAACCAACTCATCAGTGGGAATCAGGATCCAACTCTCATCGCATGTTAACGTGATGGAATGCATCCACGTTATTCATACTCCAGAAGGTATGCGCATACTTGGCAAGTTTCAGTTTCTTTAGAAACTCCCGATATCATTTTCTTGCCCCATGCTCTTATGACCTTGGCGAAAGTCAACAAATCATAAGTCACATGTCAAGTTCTGCCCGTCATTATCTTGTTAATTTGAATCCACTCGTACATACCCTTGACGAAAGCCAACAAGGTAATACGACTGTCCCAAACCAACTCATCTATCTATGCAACAAATGAATACCCAGCAGCTACCAAACACTATGCCTTGACGAAAGCCAACAAACATAGCTTGAATACTACTGACCATCCATAAGAAACGACGGAGGGCTACGACTGGTTTTTGGCGAAAAACCTTTAACGTAGTGAACTTGATATCGCTGAAGGAACCTGATAGCTTTTTATAAAAATATAGTGGCGAAAACCTTTTGCTAAAGAGGTCATTCCCGGTGAAGGGATCTCGGCTCTTTCCTCATGGAATGAGGTGCAGGATATTCCACTGAATACCGCTATGCAAAGCAACTTGTAATCGACTATAGTAAAGTTATCACCCTGACGCAAACTTTTGCCCAAGGGGTCGGTCCCGGTGAAGGGATATCGGCCCTTGCCCCGTCGAATGAGGTGCTGGATATTCCACTGAATACCGCTATGCATAACAAAAGGAAACGTCTTTGCAATAACACTTTTTAAAATTGTTCCAACAACTGTAAAAAGGTTTGTTTTACTTTGCGTTGATCAGAATCAACGCAGTCCCATCAATCAATCACACCAGAAAAGAACGAAAATAAAATGTACGTATATGCCATCCGCATTCGTCACTAGGTCCCGTCATCACCCGTTAGGTTACTTAACTAACGACAGAGCGGGGACTGGACTAGCGCGGGTGTAAAACATATACAACATCTAATAGTATATAAACCAATATACAATAATCGCTCCAGGCGTGATAGTATGCAACATTACAGAAAAGTAATAAGCATCACAGAACAATACAGATAATCTGGGATCCCCGAGTTTCACAGAGCCGCTGCTGAAACTCGACGTTCCCCTGTCGTGTGGATAGCCTGTGCAATGAAACCTAGACCCCTACGGGTGCGGCAAGTTACCCGCCAAAACCTGAAGCGAGGCAGCCCCCTACAGCATAGTGAATGGAACACCCGGCACTTCACGGAATCCGGTAAATTGAGCACCCCTCCTTGGGTCAACCTGTACCCCCTACGAGTGCGGCGAATAGTCTGCCAATTCTGAAGTGGGACCCCTCTGCCTCTCAAAGCCATGAGATGCGGACCCGTTGCCCTCCCGAACCCGGCTATCCGTGCACTCCGTCGCGGGGCAAAACCTAGTACAAAAATGAAAAATAGTACAATAGGTACATCGACCGCAACCTGGTCGTGCCCCAAAAGAATATTATACAACAGGCAGTGACGGCTGTCCACAAGTTGGACGCTCGCCCCGCAATATCAAATGTACAAATAAACTCAAACTGTACTATCATTGCACACTGCTATCCACCACGACAAATCCGCAACATCACAGCACAACACAGAACATCAACGCGAATGTCACGTTCGCAAACCCGTCTAAAAGAACTATAGCAATCAGACGCGGTTTACCGATCAAATGACATTCCCGGTCGGAGATATAATGTAAGCACTGTAAACTAACGTGTTTAAATTTCGATCGACCAAAAACCAAATATCAAAAAGTGGGCCCCCACTGCTTACTGGTGAACAGTAACAAAATCTGGGCCAAAACTTTATATACCAAAAATCCTAAAATCCAACACAGAACACACTGACCAAATTTGGGAGCACGTGCTCCCCACGTGGCCGCGGATGCGCGGCCAAACCATGGGTTTGGCCGCCCTTCCGCGGCAGCTTGGAGGGATCACGACCCCAAATTTTGTCGTGGCTCTTAAAAACGCCTGCACGGATTTTTAAGATATACAGAAATGAATTTTGAGACCATTTGAAATCAACAGAAACTGTCGGCTTGGAATTTGCAGTTTTTAGTTTTCCGGTCGGATCGATGTTTTAAACGCGTTAGCACAAGTTAGTATAGCAAAATGGTGAGGCTCTGATACCACTGTAAGTCTACGCTAGCGCCCCGGCAGTCTACAGACGCCAAATGCGGAACAAAAACTTTTAAACTGGCGCTATCGTATACTTTAACCCGGATCTGCCATTATTGCTAAACTAACATACTGTAAAGAGTGTAGGAAGATTGTACCGAACGAACCGAGTCCTTCGTTCTTCAACCATCATCCCACGCTCCGTTGCGGCTGCTCCGATCTCGTCGATCTCCGATCTCCTCGTCGAGGTGGCACCACATGATCGGTTCTTTAAACGGGCTCCCGCCTCTGACTCGAGGCAACTCGATCGTCAAGTTTGCTAAAAGAGACGACCAAGATTGATGTAGAGAATGAGTAGATGACTTTGTCTCACTTCGTCCAAGTCCGTGGACGATCGGTTAATGAAGTTGCCGAGGGAATTGGGTGATGGAATGAAATGAACTGTGAATTCCATACACCCCAAATATCTATCATAATCTTTTTTCCAATGAATCAAGTAACCAAATGAGAGAGGGGAGGAACCTTTCTTATATAGATGGAGGGAGGTGAGTGTAGGAGAGGGGAGAGGTAACCATAAGAGAAAGCTTCTCACTTCAAAAGATCTTTAAGAAAACAAGAAGCTTTAATGATAAAGGATGAATCACTAATACACCTCATCAAGTAATAAATGCAACCAATTAGAACACAACACCAATTAGCTTAGTCACCTCATCTAGAAAATTCTAGAACACTGACTCACCTCATCTGTAGAAAAGATAAATCCGTCTTTAACAGAATGTTAAAAGACGGCTGATAGAAAACTGGAAACTGGCAACTTCCAAAAGTGATCCTGAAACAACTTTCAGGATAACCCCGAAACTGTATAAATATACCCGCATTTGTATTACGACCTAATACAAATGCAACTGAGACAAAGATATTATACCTACTCAATATAATACTCGGATCCGGCTTAAACCAAAGCCGACCAGTATTATCTGCCCGAAAACTGACACGTGCGTAAACGCACGTGCATTTTCCGAACCCTGCCATAAAACCATACGGCCTCTACAACGTTTCGCCCGAACTTGGGAAACTGTCTGTGGGGAACTCTAATGACTCGTCAGTACCCTGGCAGTGGGTTTAACCACAAACCGTCAGCGGCACTAGCTATGCATAACGGCTGCCCATGGACTGACCTGAAGGGAGGCTGATGAGCGCACTCAAGGGTGGCCGATGAACGAACTCATCCAGAAACCCTACTGAGCCTAACAGTGACAATGTATATACAGTCCGGTCCGTTCGTCAATGAGTATCGCATATCTGCCTAGGGGGCTAGCAACGTCAGACCCCCAATAGCAGTATAAGTCGTGTCGGAGTGAAGCCCAATACACCCTGAGATACTACTGGAGTACCTACCAGTAAATCTCCTACCATGGCCATGGATTTGTGTAATGGCTCTCCTAGACACAGCATGACCTCGCCCCCAATACCGGGAGAGACGAATCCCCTGCCGATCCGCTCACGTGCCTCCATATGGCTCGGGACTGTACCCAAAAGCTACCTGTTTGCACGACTCCTTTGAGCCGTGGTAGGGTAGAAATCAAAGCACAGTGGGAACTCACACGAGAAAAATGACGACCTCAGGTCGATGAACTAACCTGTACACATGTCACCAGGGAACTGCTATCTGACGATAGATATAATACTAACTAGCAGATTCCCGGCGAGTCCTGTCCGGTGTACTCATAACCCAATGAGCACCTGTATACATCTTAGGTGATCGAACTGACACCAGTGGCTTGTGAGACCGGCCACCGCCCCTCGTCGGGGTCTCGACTGTACACACTAGTCTACTCCGGAGTATCGATGCCCTGTCTCGAAACTCCCACGACTAGGGACCATAATTAAGGATATGCATATAAACTACCCAACTCTCACGTATATGATCGCCATCATACTGTTGGTAGTAAAGCAAGATCCTAAGGGCTCTATCAAAGTGTAACATGCAATCAGTCACCTGAACATGTACACGACTGATAAAGGCAAACCAGATAGCATACTATCATCTCGAGTAAGACTGTCCTACCGGGATAGGTCCTCCGCAATCATTGCAATCACTTACCTGCGATCCAATAATTGACTATGAGGGCACTATCTCCAACATTCTTATCGACATCTACCTGGGGACCGTTACGTACAGCTAGTGCCGCTTGCGGTCTGTGGTTAAACCCACTGCCAGCGTAGTGTCGAGTCTTTAGAGTCCCACACAGAGAGTTTCCCTGCACTGAGCGAAACGTGTAGAGGCCGTATGGTTTTACGGCAGGGCTGCGATCACTTACGTACACTTGTGTGCGTATGATGTTCGGGCAGGCAGTACTAGTGGGCTTTGGTTTAAGCCAGATCCTAGTATTGCACGGATGGATGTGTTTTGTCTTCTGCGCATCCGCATTCTACGGAATACGGATGCAGGTGTGTATGCACAGTTTTCTGGAGCGATGAAGGAGGAGGTGCCTCATTAGGGTTTTGGCAGATGGTTCGGCCAAAACCGCTATGTGGCAGGCTCATTAGGGTTTCGACAGTTCGTTTGGTCAAAACCATAATGAGCCGGGGACATTATTTACTAATCCTTTCATTGATAATTTTGTTATGGCTAATTACATTGACCATTTGACCATCTTGACTTTATTGACCTTTTGACCAAAGTTGACTTGGTCCTTCTTAGAAGATCTAAAGTATTCTTTGGTTTTCTTTTTATTTAGTTATGATAATGGTCATGTCATTGTAGCCATCACCTTTATCTTGATTGGATTTGTAATGATAATGTTTTGTGCATTATTGCAACCATGGTTAGTTTTTCTCTTGGTTAAGCTTTTCATTTTGCTTATTCTCATTCTCTCTCTTGAAATGAGAAGCTCCATGGTTGCTAGAAAAACTCCTTCTTCTTCCTCCTCTTGATTTCTCCTTTGATCTCATGTGTTGAGAGAAAAAGGATTCTATTTGACAAACACATCCATACATCCTCTCTACACAACCTAGGGCTTCTAGATTAGCAATCTCCTTGCCCTAGTTACCTCGGCTTGAGGTGGAGCTCGGCGCACATCTCTCGGGTGGATCGTCTTCGACTCAAGGAGGCCGCGGATGTGACCGAAGTCCGGATCAACCATTGAGCAAGCAATGAGAAGAAGAACAAGAAGAGAAGAACATCAAAGAAGAACAACAACAAGAAGTGAAGGAGTTCAAGTTGAGGTATAACCACTTTGCCGAGTAGTTAATTCTTCTTTGCAAGTATGCTAGTTTAGTTTAGTAAAGATCCGGCTTTTACGGTCCATGTTACAAAGTTTAGAAAAATTTTGATTTACCGTTTCCGCAACCCCGAAAGTACCGGGAGAGGTAACGTGGACCTAACATCCTTGAGTCCAAATCTCACTACGAAATCAAATACCAAACTTTTAATTTACAAACTCACTTAAGAGGTTGCAAGATCAAAGAAAAGCAAAGGATTTCACTAGATCACAATTGTAGCAAGCAATGACATGAAATGAGCAAAAAAGAACTTTTTATTGATTGTTAATGAAGATACAAACTAATTTGAATTCAAGAAGCCAAACCTTAAACTTGTAAGTTCAGTGAAGAATTTACAAGGTCAAGATAGAGAGCAAGAACTCAAGAGTACAAATGGAAATACAAGTTAACATCTACAAAATGAAAAACTTGATCTAAAACTAAAAACATGGACCCTTAGCCTCACTTCTGGTGTAGTATTTATAGGCATCTCCACAGAATAAACAAATAATAAAACAAGGGTGATGTGATAATGTGAAATGGCCAGAAGAAAAATGAAGCACATTGGAGCTTATTGGACCGACGGCGGCGGGAATTATCAGGAAACCGACGGTTTTTCTTCCAGTGGTAGGGCCCGTCTTCATGTGGTGATCTTATGTCCTCTCCATAATTTCTTTAGCATTGTTTGATTCTTTAATAAATATTTGGAGTTTAATCTGTAAATTTGGAGGGAAAATGTAAACTTTAAACCATCATATCACAACTTTATCTCTACTCATTACAAACCCACTTATACTTGTACATGCACACACCATGATTCATATAGTCAACTTGTGTGTCCACTTGTGTTAGGCTGCCCCATCATGGTTCATGCATAAAAAAAGGGTTGTGTTCACACTTGTATCATATTTGACCATTTTGAATAAAAATGTGCACAATCTTGGATTTGGTATCGGTTTTTCGTTCCTGTTGTAGTGTCGGCAACAAATGTCGTATCCATGCATCTGAGTGAGTGTGTTTCCAGTGTTTTGTCACGAATACCTGTAATCTGTATTTATTGAGCAGACACGGATTAATAATACCGATATATCACAAAAATGATAATGAATGAGCGGTATTGAAATACAGTTTTTCGTGATCAACAATGCTTCATATCTCCTCCCTTTCTCATCTTATTTTCTTTTCTTTTTGAAAATATAAAACCTAAAAATTTAAAACACAAATGAAAAAGAGAGATGAATCCATCATAGAAACACTCATGAAAATGTTAACTCTCTTCATAAACATGTCATGCACATTAAGTAGGATTTAGTAAAATAAAACTAGGTTTAATGCACAAATAAGAAAACACTAATTATCTTTAACATAGTTTAACAAAATAAAACTTAGTTTAGTGTAGTAACTAGTAAAACACTAATTAATTTTAATATTAACTTGTATGGTTATAATTATATACTAATTTAAGAAAAGTTCAATTAAATAAATACTTTTATAATTAAAAATTCATTTTAAATTTCCAATTATTTTCCAAAATAGAGGTATATAATTATACCAATTTATGAAAACTCAAATCCATACTTGTATAATATCCGTAAAATTCATTAATTTATTATTTAAATTCTAAAATAATATTTCTCATTTTCTGAAATGTTACAATCTTCCCTCCTTAAATAAATTCGGTCCTCGAATTTAAATTTAAACCCCCAGTCTTAAAACAATTCAGTAAATCAAATCAAATCAACTGGGCTCCGAAACCACGGACAAGCTAAAAATATCATAGCACAACATGTGCGCATGAAAACAAGTGTAAAACTCAAATAACCGAAACTTCGACAAGTGTCATGCACATCATACAAGTTATGAAGAATTGCAAAATCTACTGTTTAAATCAAGCACAATATAATCAAGGCTACAATACGTATATAGTACGCATCAAGTAAAATCATTTAAGTAGCTGTAAATGTATATATGAAAAATCCTTTCAAAATAGCCGTATGATGTGTATATTACGACACAAGTAGCAGACGTTCATTTATAAGGGAATATATACATTTATCTATATACGTTTTGCTTAAGATATACGTCCAGCCTTTTGAAAGTAATTTAGAAGGGCTTTCTTTTTATAAAATCTTGTGTCGCTCATAGACACGCAGGAAAATAATGAGACTATAGCTTCTTTGAAAACCTTTTCAGTAAATAACGATATATGCAAAAACGCTCATGCACTGTCTCATAGATCAGTCCTACTCTACTACTATATAACATAATAAATATCATAAAAACGTGATACTCGAAAAGAAATCAACATCAACCAGTGTGCATGAAAACCAACTCACTTGCAACTGGTGCGCACGAAAATCGAAGTCAAAGCCAAGTGCAACGAATGTGCACAAAAACGAAAACCGAGTGCAACGGGTGTGCACGAAAGCATTTGTCAAGTGCATCGAATGTGCACGATAACAACATCAAGTGCATATAGAGTGCATGAAATCTCAATCAAGTGCAACTGATGTGCATGGAAATCCTCAAGTGCATCAAATGTGCACAAAATCACATCAAGTGCGCCGAGTGTGCGCGGAAATCTAAATCAAGTGCTTCAAATCTGCAGAAAAACATATAGTGCAATAGGGTGTACGAAAATCAAAATCAAGTGCAACTAGGTGCAAGAAAACATAAATCTAGTGCAACCGGCGTGCACGAAAACCATATCAATGCATCGAAAGCGCATGTAAATAATATCAAGAGCCCAAGTCAAAATCAGGTGCATACAATGTTGTTGGATATAGTGCCCTCAGAGTCAATTATTGGATCATAGGCACGTGATTGCAATGAATGAGGGAGGACCTATACCGGTAGGACAGTCTTACTCGAGATGATAGTATGTTATCTGATTTATCTTTATCATCGTGTACTGTTTTAGGTGACCATACAGGTCACTATTGCACATTGATAGAGCCCTTAGGATTCTTGCTTGACTGCCAGCAGTATGATGGCGATCATATACGTGGGAGCTGGGGTCTATAAGCACATCCTCAAAAGGTCCCTAGTCGTGGGAGTTTTCGAGATAGGGCATCGATACTTCAGAGTAGACTAGTGTATACAGTCAAGACCCCGACGAGGGATGGTGGCCGGTCTCACAAGCCACTGGTGTCAGTTGGTTCACCTAAGATGTATACAGGTGCTCATTGGGTTATGAGTACACCGGACAGGACTCGCCGGGAACATGCTAGTTAAGATTATACCAGACGTCAGATAGCAGTTCCCTGGTGACATGTGTACAGGTTAGTTCATCAACCTGAGATCGTCATTTGTCTCGTGTGAGTTCCCACTGTTCTTTGATTACTACCCTACCACGGCTCAAACGAGTCGTGCAAACAGGTTTTAGTTGGGTACAGTCCTGAGCCACATGGAGGCAGTGAGCGGATCGGCAGAGGTTTCGTCTCTCCCGGTATTGGGGGTGAGGTCGCGCTGTGTCTAGAAGAGCCATTACACAAAGTCCTCGGCCGAGGCAGGAGATTTACTGGTAGGTATTCCAGTAGTATCTCAGGATGTTCTGGGCTACACTCCGACACGACTTGTACCGCTTTTGGGGGTCTGACTTTTACCAACCCCCTTGGCCCGCCATGCGATACTCATAGACGAACGGACCGGACTGTACGGATATTGTCACTGACAGGCTCAGTAGGGTGTCAGCATGAGTTCGCTCATAGACGTCCATTTTGGTCAATACCTGGTAGCCCGTTACGTATGGCTAATATCTCTGACGTGCTAGTGGTTAAATCCACAGCCAAAAGTATTGACGAGTCTTTAGAGTCCCCCACAGACAGTTGCTTAAGTTTCGGGCGAAACGATGTAGAGGCCGTATGGAGATATGGCAGGGTTCGATCAGATACGTGCGGTATTGCACGGATCATGATCGGACGGATAATACTAGCGGTCTTTGGTTTAAGCCGGATCCTAGTATTGTACTGTGTAGATTTTGTCTCTTTACATTTGTATTCGGTCGGAATACAAATGCGGGTATGTATATACAGTCGTGGGGTTTTCCTGTAATTTATTATGGGATCAGTTTTTTGAAGTTGCCAGTTTGTATTCCGTTCCGGCCAGTTTTCCTTTGTTCCTTCACGGCCGGATTTTTCCGATGGAGGGGCTAATTTGTAAGTTTGCAAATTAGCAATTGTGGAGGGTTTATTTATAAATGGAAAGATTATGATAGTATCTTTTCTTTTCATGCATCATTTTATAGCATTAATGGTGATGGGATTTGATTAGGATGTGATAGGATTTTGAAGTGAGATAATTTCCTCATTATCATCTCATTGGTTATGGTCACCCTTTGGCTTTTACTACACTTACCACCCTTCATGGTTTTAGTTTTTTCTCTCCTCATTCTATATAGGGGCCGGCCACACTTTGTGGGAGAGGAGAGGGCATTTCATTTGGTGGGGAAATTTCTTCATCTCATTTTTTTTTGTTACAAATTTCCGAAGTTCATTTCAAAGTTCATTCCACCTCCATCCAAAGGCAACTTCAAACCCCAAGAGACAAAACATTGTACACTTATCCTACAGCACCCTTGGGCACGTCGGCTCGCCAACTTCGTGCCCGAGTTGCCTCGGTCCAGAGGAGGGAGCCCGTAAAAGAACCCGGCGATGTGGTGCCCGTTCCGACGAGGAGATGAAAACCGGAGATTCCGCAAGGAGATCGGAGTGGAGGCCGAAGACCGAAGGACGCGGATCGCTCGGTATAGCTTTCTTCCCATCTCTTGTTTGCTAGCATTAGGTTAATGGTTACGATCCGGGTTTCTAGGATGCGGTAGTGCCGGTTTAAAGTCAAGAAAAATTTTCGTTTCCGCATTTTGGCCTCGGATAGACGGCCGGGGCGCTACCGTAGTCCTACATGGTATCAGAGCCACGCCATTAACCTAGTCTAGCTTGCTCTAACGTATTTAGAACTTCGATCGGACGAATTTTCAAAAATCGCGTTTCCATTTGCATCAGTTTCTGTTGAATTTGTTTTGGCTCGAAAAATTATTTTAAGTGTTGCAGAAATTTGTGCAGGGAAATTTAAGAATTATGTGAAAAAATGGTAGCGTGATACTGTAGACCGACCGCGGAACCGCGGCCAAACCCCCCTTCTGGCCGCGGTTTTGCCGCAGTACAATGTCTTCACTGTACCATTTTTACACAGAGCTCTTTAAACTTGGAAATGGGTTTTTTTTATATATTGTTTTTGGGCCTAGATTTTCTTTGAGTGCTACAGTAGTGCTTGGGGCCCACTTCGGTAAATTTAGTCGATCGAAAATTTTAAACATGTTAGTTCACAGTATTTACATTATATCTGCGACCGTGAATGTCATTTGATCGGTAAATCCTGTCTAACTGCTATAGCCCTTTTAGACGGATTTGCGAACGTGACATTCACGTTGATGTTCTGTGTTGTGCTGTGATGTTGCGGATTTGTCGTGGTGGATAGCCTGGATGCAATGTTAGTACAGTTTCGTTTTATATGTACATTTGATATTGCAGGGCGAGTGTCCGACTGCCGTCACTGCCTGTTTGTTTATTATTCTTTTAGGGCACGACTAGGCTGAGGTCGATGTACCCGTTGTATGTATATTTTACTTTCTATACTAGGATTACCCTGCGGAGGGGTGCACGAGTAGCCGGGTTCTAGAGGGCAACGGGTCCGCATCTCATGGCGTTGAGACGGAGGGGGCTTCATTCTAGAATTGGCGGGCTATTCGCCGCACTCGTAGGGGGTACAGGTTGACCCAGGAGGGGTGCCCAAGTTACCGGATTCCCTGAAGTGCTGGGTGGTCTATTCACGTTGCTGAAGGGGGCTGCCTCGCTTCAGGTTTTGGCAGGTAACTTGCCGCGCCCGTAGGGGTCTAGGATTTCATTGCACAGGCTATACATATGACCAGGGGACCGTCGGGTTTCAGTAGCAGCTCTATGAAACCCGGGGATCCCAGATATCTGTATTGTTCTGTGATGCTTATTACATTTCTGTGATGTTGCATTTTATCACGCCTTGAGCGAATATTATATATTGATATATGTACTAGTAGATGTTGTATATATTTTGCATCCGCGCTAGTCCAGTCCCCGCTCTGTCGTTAGTTAAGTAACCTAACGGGTGATGACGGGACCCAGTGGCGAATGCGGATGGCATATACGTACATCATTATTTTCGTTCTTTATTGGTGTGATCAATTGATGGGACTGCATTGATTCGGATCAATGCAAGCAAAACAAACCTATTCTGATGTTGTTGGAATATTTTTCAAAAAGCTGTTATTGCAAGGATGTTCTCTTTTGTTTTGCACAGTGGTATTCGGTTATGAATATCCAGCACCTCAGTCGACGAGGCAAGGGCCGAGATCCCTTCACCGGGAGTGACCCCTTGGACAGAAGTTTATGTCAGAGTAATAACTTCACTATAGCCGATTGCCTTTTTGCTTTGCATCATGGTATTTAGTTGGAATATCCTGCACCTCATTCTACGGGGAAAGAGCCGAGATCCCTTCACCGGGAGTGACCTCTTTAGAAAAGGTTTTCGCCACTATATTTTTATAAAAAGTTATCCAGTTCCTTCAACGATATCAAGTTCATTACGCTAAAAGGTTTTTCGCCAAAAACCTGCCGTAGCCCTCCGTCATTTCAGATTGGTATTGTTCAGTATTCGTGCTACGTATGTCGTGCATTGCCGAGGCGTAGTGTTCGGTAGCTCTGCAATGCTGTTCTGTCGCATGGATAAGTGGATTGGTTAGGACAGTCGTACGGTTATGTTGGCATTGTCAAGGACTCGTACGGATTTTAACGCAATCAAGATAATGACGGGTTGAACTTGACTAGGACTCTTTGATATGTTGGCATTGTCAAGGTCACTTAGGTCCTTAGGGTAAAAACTTACATCGGGAGTTTCTAAAGAAACTGAAACTTGCCAGGCATGCGCATACCTTCTGGAGTGTGGTGACGTGAGTGGACTCCGTCACGTTATCATGCGATGATAGTTGGATCCCGATTCCCACTGATGAGTTGGTTTACTCCTCGGGTGATCCCGACTAATTCTTCTTTCAGGTTTGGAGAAGAATTTGACGTTACAGTGGGAGGTTTCCTGATTAGATAAAGTGATAACCATTCTGATCTAGGTTAGAGTGCACGCTGAGTGTTTCTTTTCTCTCTCTCTTTGGCAGTGACCATGACCCGACCCTTGACTATGACTCAGTGACCAAAATTAACCGAACCTTCTTAAACACTGGCTTTTGGATTGTCAGAGTTGCAAACCTCATTGCCACTCCTACTTTTACCCTTTTCTCCAGGACACCCCGTATTACTACGAACGTCCACTTCTATTGGATAAAACCATCGTATGGTTATATACGAACTCGAAGGAATTTATTCGAGGATGGTTTCCGGTTCTGGAGAAAACGAATAGGACTATTCAGTTGTCTTTTCCTTTTACCTTCTCTTAGATTACGAGTACTCCTTGGTTTAGGAGATAGTACACCTATTATGCAAATTGGATAGTATTCTTCCAAACCATAGGCAGGTGCCGACCGGTAGGGAATGAAGAAAACCAATTAGCCTAACGATGGTGTGCAGAAGATATTAAGTAAAGACAAATAAAGGGATTAGTATGAGGGCAAAGTAAACTGCGACTGCTATTCACGACCAAACCAAGTATTTCTTCGCCAATCCCACTTCACCTTTGTATTTCTCCAGGACACTCCGTATCACTACGAAGATCCACAGTTTATTGGATACTCCATCGTATGGTTATATACGAACTCGAAAGGAACTTGTTCCAGTTCAGGGATGGATTCTGGTTCAGGAGAAATAGGAATAAGATTTATTCAGGTGTCTTTTATCTTTACCTTCTCTCGTGTTGCGAGTGCTCCTAGGATTAGGACAGTACACCCATTATGCTTATTGGATAGTTTTCTTCCAAACCATAGGCTGGTGCCGAACGGTAGGGAAGGAAGAAAACCATTTGGCCTAAAGGGGTGTATAGAAGGTAATGACTAAAGACATATAAAGGGATTTGGAGAGATGGCAAAGGAATATACGGTTACAGTTGTGAATCTGATGATGGAAGAGGCATTACTAGGAATACCCGGATACCCCTACGAAACATTTCAATGTTTCAGTTTCACTGTGCATTGTTAATAGAAAACTGATTTCCCAATTAGACACTTGCTCCAGGGTATGTATTTACCAGGTTTGATTATCACATCTGTATAGTTTTTACAGATGATGAGTGGGAGTAAGTTATTGGGAATTGGGTGATTATCCTCATTATATCGGGATTCGTTGTAATTGGTGATATTTGAGGAAATCACCTGGGTTGTTTGCCGGACGGCAAATATTTGGTTTTGAATATTCATTGTAATGCACCAATTTCAAATTGATATATCTGTATGTTTATTTTCATAAAGTGAGATATAACTTTTTGAAATTATGTCGGTGACATTTACCTATATCAGTGGATGGTTAGGTAAGGAGCATTAAACGGCGGTGTAATTCTTCTTAACCATAAGTACAGTTTTCAACCTACGACACACAGCGAATGAGTTATTAGATTCAAGGGACTTATACAGAGTATTGTATGTTGTCCAGTGTGTAAGTCCACGTTGCGACCCCCGGTTCTTACGGGGAGGCGGAAACGGTATAAAAATCAAATTTTTAGCGCAAGGGGCAACATGGACTAAGCAAAGTCGGGATCTTTAAGTAAACTAAAACTAGCATACTTTGCTAAAGAGAGTTAGCTACTCGGATGGAGATGGTTATACCTAAACTTGAACTCCTTCTTCTTCAAACTTTGTAGAGGTTGATGGTTCTCTTCTTGTCGCCTTCTTCCGTCGAAGATGGATCCACCTCGAGAGTTCAACCTTTGGGCTCTTCCTCGTGCTTTGAGTGAACTAGGGTTTCCGGCTTGCTAAACCTTAAACCTAGAATGAGTAGAGAGTGTCTAAGGGGTGCTTTTCTTTTTAAAGAGAAGGATTCTCAACACATGAGAAGGTTTCTCTTTTTCTAGAGGAAGAAGAAGATGAAGAGAGGAGAGAGAAGCTAAATGAGATAATGAGCTTTCATTCTCTTTCTTGCAACCATAATGCAAAAGAAAAAAAATTATCAAATAATAATAATAATGAAAATGAAAAGGTTGATGGAAAGTTTTAGAATGACCATTATCATTTCAAACATTAAATGTTTTGTAAGAATCAAAAAGCATCTTGCTTTTGTAATGATGATGGTCAAAAGTTCAACCATGGTCAACAAGTCAACCATGGTCAACAAGTCAACATAAAAATCAACCATGACACAATTTCATTTTATTATATATTATTAATTGATATAATATAATTCCATTAGGGTTTGGAAAAAGACGAATGTCAATTGTGCATACGCACCCGTTCCGAAACCCTAATGAAAGTCATCTTCCTCCTCCTCAAATAACTGTGCATACACACCTGCATTCTTGTTCCGAGGAACATGAATACTGAGAAATAAAAGCAACCCCAAAACATATACCGGTATCTGACTCAAACCAGAGCCAGCCAGTAATATCCGTCCGGACTCCAAACGTGCACAAGTGCGCGGATGAGAACGAACCCTGTCGCAAAACCATGCGACCTCTACTCTGTTTTGCCCAGAGACGAATACCCTCTGTGTGGGACTCTAAAGACTCGACACTACGCTGGCAGTGGGTTTAACCACAGACCGCAAGCGGCACTAGCTGTGCGTAACGGTCCCCAGGTAGATGTCGACAAGAAGGCTGACGAGGTGAAACCCCATCTGTACTCCTACTGAGTCTGAATGTGACAGTCTCCGTACAGTCCGGTCTGTTCGTCTGATACATCGCATGTCGGGCCTAGGGGGCGGTAAAACGTCAGTCCCCCAATAGCGGTACAAGTCGTGTCGGAGTGAAGCCCAAAACATCCTGAGATAACACTGGAAGCCTACCAGTATACCTCGCTTGCCCTGGCCAGGGACTACTCGTGTAATGGCTCTCCTAGACACAGTGCGATGTCAACCCCCAATACCGGGAGAGACGAATCCTGTCTAACCGTCACTGCCTCCAAGTGCTTCGGGACTGCACCCAACCACCACCTGTTTGCACGACTCCTTTGAGCCGTGGTAGGGTAGTGATCAAAGTGCAGTGGGAACACACTCGAGGCGAAATGGCAGTGTCAAGTCAGCGGACTAAGCTGTACTCATGTCACCTGGGAACTGATAACTGACGATAGGTATAATACCAACCTGTCAGTTCCCGACGAGTCCTGTCCAGTGTACTCGTAACCCAACGAGCACCCGTATACTATCTCCAGTACGACGTACTGATGGCTGTGGGACAGACCATCTCCCACACTGGGATGAGAAGCGCATACGCTAGTCTACTCCGGAGTATCGATGCCCTGTCTCGATAGTCCTGCGACTAGGGACCTGTATAAGGATGTGCTTATAGATTACCCAGCCCCCACTAGTGTGACTGCCATCACAACGCTGGTAATCAAGCAAAGATCCTAAGGGCTTCACTAATGCGTATAAGTGATATAGTAAAATAAACACAAGTACACATTGAAGTAGAAACAAACCAAGTAGCATACTACTATATTGAGCAAGATTGTTTATACAAGGTGAATATCCCAAGCTTCCATTAAGTAATATACAAACTAGTATGATACAGTAATAGCCTCTAGGGCATATACACTAACAATCTCCCACTTGCACTAAGGCCATCTACTGGCGTATCGAAGACCTATCATCTCGATCAGCCGCTCGAACTGAGTCTGGGGCAGGGCCTTGGTGAATGGATCTGCAGTGTTCTCTTCTGAAGCAACCCTCCGAACCTCGATCTCCTTGCGATCCACGATCTTCCTGATCAGGTGATACCGCCTCAAGATGTGCCTGGATCTCTGATGGGACCTGGGTTCCTTCGCTAAAGCTATAGCCCCGTTGTTGTCGCAATACAGAGGTATTGGGTCAACAATGGACGGAACCACCTGAAGTTCTTTTAAGAACTTCCTCATCCAGACAGCTTCTTTTGCGGCATCAGATGCAGCAATGTATTCCGCTTCCATAGTCGAGTCTGCAACGGTTTCCTGTTTGGAGCTCTTCCAACACACCGCCCCTCCATTGAGGGTAAAGACAAAACCCGACATGGACTTGGAATCATCTTTGTCACTCTGGAAGCTGGAGTCAGCAAAGGCCTCGATCTGGAGGTCTTTTCCGCCATACACCAAGAACATCTCCTTAGTCTTTCTCAGGTACTTGAGAATGTTCTTTACCGCTATCCAGTGTTTCTCCCCAGGGTTTGACTGATACCGGCTTACCACACTCAGTGCATAAGCTACATCCGGTCTGGTACACAACATCACATACATTATAGAGCCTACCGCAGAAGCGTAGGGTATAATAGACATGCGATCCCTCTCCAAATCAGTCTTGGGAGACATCTCTTTAGAGAGAGTGATCCCGTGACAAGCCGGTAGGTTACCGCGCTTGGAATCTTCCATACTGAATCTCTTCACTATGGTGTCGATGTACCTGGACTGAGAAAGTCCTAATATCCTCTTGGATCTATCACGATGGATCCGGATCCCCAGGATGTATGAGGCATCACCCAGGCCTTTCATGGAGAACCTGTGTGACAAGAACCCCTTGACAGATTGTAGCATAGGAATGTCATTTCCTATTAAGAGAATGTCATCCACGTATAAAACGAGGAATACTACAGTTCTCGCTACAAATCTACTATAGATGCATGGTTCATCTGGATTTTTGATAAAGCCAAATTCCTTGACCGTCTCATCAAAACAGATGTTCCAACTCCGCGATGCCTGCTTTAGTCCATAGATGGACTTAAGCAACTTGCACACCTTTCCGCTGCTCCCACTCTGAATGAAACCCTCTGGCTGATCCATATAGACACACTCCTCTAAATTTCCATTCAGAAAAGCGGTCTTTACGTCCATCTGCCAAATCTCATAATCGTGGAAGGCAGCAATGGCAAGAAGGATCCGAATGGATTTCAGCATAGCCACTGGAGAAAAGGTTTCGTCATAGTCCAAGCCAGGTCTTTGACGGAAACCCTTTGCTACAAGTCTAGCTTTATAGGTCTCAACCTGTCCATCTACACCAATCTTCCTTTTGAAGATCCACTTGCATCCTACGGGTTTTACCCCGTCTGGAGCAATGTCCAACGTCCATACTTTGTTGGTGTACATGGACTCCATTTCGGTCCGCATTGCATCCAGCCATTTTACCGAGTCAACGCTCTGAACGGCCTGCTGGAAGCTAGTAGGCTCATCATAATCTATGATGCAATCCTCTCGATCCCCGTCTATGAGAAAACCGTAGTATCTCTCGGGCGGATGAGACTGCCTACTACTCCTGCGGAGCGGCATAGGAATGTCCTGTTCTTTTGAACTTACTGGCTCTTCCAAGCTTTCAGTAATAGCTTGTGGTTCTGGAATTTCTTCCAGTTCTATTGCGTTCCCACTTATCTGAGTCTCCAAAAACTCAGTTTCCAAGAAGCGGGCATGTTGAGAAACAAAAACCTTTTGTTCCTCAGCGGAATAGAACAGATACCCCCTGGAGTTCTTTGGGTATCCCACAAACTTGCACTGTACTGATCGTGCCTCGAGCTTGTCCGCATGCTGCTTTTTTACAAAAGCTGGACATCCCCATATCTTAAGGTACTTAAGACAGGGTTTCTTCCTACTCCACATCTGATATGGAGTGGTAGGCACAGTCTTGGTGGGAGCCTTGTTCAAGAGATATGCAGCTGCTTCTAGTGCATAACCCCAGAAAGATCGCGGTAACTCAGCCTTACTCATCATGGAACGAACTATATCCAACAGGGTTCGATTCCTCCTTTCCGATACACCGTTATGTTGCGGAGTGTATGGAGGAGTACGCTGAGAGAGAATTCCATTCTCTTTTAAATAGTCCAGGAACTCGGCACTCAAGTATTCTCCACCTCGATCCGATCTTAGAATCTTAATACTTTTGCCTGTTTGTTTTTCAACTTCATTCTTGTAATCCCGAAATTTCTCAAAGGCCTCGGATTTGTGCTTCATTAAGAAGACATGTCCATACCTAGAGAAATCGTCTGTGAAAGTAATGAAGTATGAATAACCGCTTCGCGCATGTGTATACATTGGACCACACACATCACTGTGTATGAGTCCCAAGAGCTCGCTCGCTCTTTCTCCGTGTCCAGTGAACGGAGTCTTTGTCATCTTTCCCATGAGACAAGATTCACAAGTGGCATAAGACTGATACTCGAACGGATCCAAGTATCCTTCTTTATGTAACTTAGTCAACCGTGTCTCATTGATGTGACCCAGTCTACAATGCCATAAGAAAGCCTGATTGATATCTGGAGACTTTCTTTTGTGTGTATTCTGGACATTGAAAATCTGTGGTTGGTTTAATACGTATATACCATTGCTCAATGTACCTGACCCAATCAGAACTTGATTAAGGTGAATGTTTACAACATTACTTACAAACGCAAATTCATAACCTTCTTTAGAAACCAAAGATACAGAAATGATATTACAAGTTGCGTTGGGTACAAAAAAGCAATTACGCAAAACCAAAACATGCCCATCTGACATTCCTAGGTGATAGTCCCCCACGGCTTTAGCATCCATGCTAGCTCCGTTCGCAACTCTGAGGGTCATGTCACCTTCCTTCAAAAACCTACGGTTTCTCAACGCCTGCAAAGAATTACAGATATGAGATCCTGATCCGGTATCCAATACCCAGGAAGTAGAGTTTATAGAAAGACAGTTTTCAATAACATACACACCAGAAGCTGAAGCCGCAACCTGCTTCAGTTCCTGTGTCCTGGCCTTCCAAGCCCTGCAATCTTTCTTCCAGTGTCCACTCTTGTGACAATAGAAGCATTCCTCTTTACCCACAAGCTTCCCCGCAATCTTTGTTGCCATTTCTTTTCCCTTCGTACCCACTTTACTAACACCGCCTCTTGGTTTGGCGGGGGCTTTCTTCCTCTTTCCCTTGGCTTTCGCCTTGGACCTGGAGGAAGAAGATCCTCCTACAAACAAAGCGGGTGTATCCCTACCCTTCTGTAGGGTGCCCTCTGCGCTCCTCAGCATGTTGAGGAGTTCTGAAAGTTCAACTTCCTTTTCTTGCAAGTTGAAATTCAGTATGAACTGGGCGTAAGTGGATGGAAGGGACTGGAGAATTATATCCGTATAGAGTTCACTGTCCAACGTGGTCCCAAGTTCCGCGAGCTCCTCAGTGTAGCCAATCATCTTAAGCACGTGGTCCGCTACCGATGATCCGACGGCCAACTTTGTCGAAAATAACTTCTTCGACACTTCGTATCTTGCGATACGAGACTGCTCTCCATACAGTTCTTTTGTATGGAGAAATATGGATTCCAAATCCATATTCTCGTGCCTCTTCTGATGATCGTTGTCCATCGAGGCAAGTACGAGGCACCTGGCCTTCGCGCTGTCAATCTCCCAAGTCTTACGGATTTCCTTATCCGCGACGCTGGAGGTGGGACCTGGGACGGGGGGAGCTTTGGTGGTAAGAAGATACCCCAGCTTGTCGTAAGTGATTGCCAACTTGACATTCCTGAGCCAATCTTTGTAGTTTGGCCCTGTCAATATGTTTTTATCTAGAAGTAACTTAAGTCCAGTCATTTCGATTTGGTCGCTGCAGGGGGGAGAGAAGAAACACTTTAGCACGATACTCTTGCAAGTTTAGAATGGTTTTTAATTTGTCTAAACAGGATGGCTCCCACTGTCTCTCGAATCCCTCCTCAAACCATAAAGGAAGAATTAGTCAGGATCAATCCCACCGTACAATACTTGCTTAACCGTTCAGCCAGGCCAGTGTCGGTACTTCGAGGGAGGTTTTCCAACGCTTTCGCGAAATTCCTTAATTAAATAACCTCTTTTCCCTGGGGGCGTAGCCCCGCTAACACCTTTCTAGGCACCTACTAGGTTTATAGCATTGATCGTTTAGTGAGAAATTTCCCGAGGAGCAGCATATACTCACAGTAGGATCGGGATCCAAATATCATTGCGTGATGAAACTGAAGGAATCCTACCAGAATCACCACACTCCAAATGGTATGCAAATCTAGCAAGTTTCAGTACTTATGAAACTCCCGATGTGGATTTTTGCCCCATGCTCTTATGATCTTGACGAAGGTCAACAAATCATAAGTCACATGTCAAGTTCTGCCCGTCATTTTCCAGGTTAATTTGAACCCACCCGTATATACCCTTGACGAAGGTCAACAAGGCAACACGACTGTCCCAAACCAACGCATCTATCTATGCTACATATGAACACCCAACAGCTACCAAACTCTATGCCTTGATGAAGGTCAACAAACATAGCTTGAATACTATAGAATATTCATACGAAACGACGGAGGGCTACGAATGGTTTTGGCGAAACCGTGAACGTAGTGAACTTGATATAATCGATGGAACGAGATAGCTTTTAAAAGGAGTGGCTCGAGCTCCGCATTTAAAAGTTAGTTTTGAAAAGAACCGAGTGGTTTTTCGAAAGTGTTCCAACGATTTTAACTTGGTTTATTATCTTGCATTAGTTCTTTTAATGCGTGATATTCTTGCATTAGTACTTTTAATGCGTCCCATCATTTAATCCTACCATTGCAGAAAACAACCAAAATATGACGTACGCTTATGCCATTCGCATTCGCCACGGGGTCCCGTCATCACTCGTTAGGTTACTTAACTAACGACAGAGCGGGGGCTGGGCTAGCGCGGCTGTAAAACATAAGCAACGCCTAAATAGAAAGCAATGATAGACATTACAGATCACAGATGAATACATTGGATATACTAGCAATCCGCAATCCTTTCGAGCCTGGAACGAAAAGCGGATAACACGGTCGCGGTGAATAGCCAAATACCCCACCCAAGACCCCTACGGGTGCGGCAAACTACCCGCCAAGTACTCGGCAGTTTGTGCACCCCCTCCATGGGTCTATCCTAGGAGCAAAAACAGTAAAAAGAATTATACAATGACGGCTACAACCCCGACCCGGTTGTGCGGCCAAACAAATAATAATTATTACATCAATTTACATTTACAATGAATGAAAGAAAAACAAAAGCTCATCTCACATCCACCCCGGCTATTCACCCGCGACAGTCCAACACATTCATATACACATTCCAATATCAAACACAGATCATGTATAACCCCGACCAATCGTCTTATAGCGATTAGCCAACGTTCAATACATGCAAACATCACAGATACAACCATCATAGTCAAAGTGCAGTGAAGTTCGGAAAAAATACGGAATTATAGGACCCCAAAAGTAAATTTCTGTTCTGGAAAATCTGGGCACATATAATATATATGAAAAATCCCAAAATCAACACAGACATACACTGCACGAAAAACGATGCAGAGAAGACGACAAACGGCGGCGGTTCCGCGGCACATGCCTACCCGTGCCGCGAAACCGCGGCGGTTTGAACGAAACAGTGGATCGTTTTTCATGGTTATTCACACAAAACCTTGAGCCGAATTTACAAGTATAAAGTTTTTCATTTTGACCAGAAAAAATTTTTAACAGAAACTAGGGTTTTCTAAAAGTTTGGTTTTCGGATTTTTCGGTTCCGAACTTCGTTACACTTTACTACCGAGCTAGTTTAAGTTTAGTTAGGCTCTGATACCACTGTAAGTCCACGTTGCGACCCCCGGTTCTTACGGGGAGGCGGAAACGGTATAAAAATCAAATTTTTAGCGCAAGGGGCAACATGGACTAAGCAAAGTCGGGATCTTTAACTAAACTAAAACTAGCATACTTTGCTAAAGAGAGTTAGCTACTCGGATGGAGATGGTTATACCTAAACTTGAACTCCTTCTTCTTCAAACTTTGTAGAGGTTGATGGTTCTCTTCTTGTCGCCTTCTTCCGTCGAAGATGGATCCACCTTGAGAGTTCAACCTTTGGGCTCTTCCTCGTGCTTTGAGTGAACTAGGGTTTCCGGCTTGCTAAACCTTAAACCTAGAATGAGTAGAGAGTGTCTAAGGGGTGCTTTTCTTTTTAAAGAGAAGGATTCTCAACACATGAGAAGGTTTCTCTTTTTCTAGAGGAAGAAGAAGATGAAGAGAGGAGAGAGAAGCTAAATGAGATAATGAGCTCTCATTCTCTTTCTTGCAACCATAATGCAAAAGAAAAAGAATTATCAAATAATAATAATAATGAAAATGAAAAGGTTGATGGAAAGTTTTAGAATGACCATTATCATTTCAAACATTAAATGTTTTGCAAGAATCAAAAAGCATCTTGCTTTTGTAATGATGATGGTCAAAAGTTCAACCATGGTCAACAAGTCAACCATGGTCAACAAGTCAACATAAAAACCAACCATGACACAATTTCATTTTATTATATATTATTAATTGATATAATATAATTCCATTAGGGTTTGGAAAAAGACGACTGTCAACTGTGCATACGCACCCGTTCCGAAACCCTAATGAAAGTCATCTTCCTCCTCCTCAAATAACTGTGCATACACACCTGCATTCTTGTTCCGAGGAACATGAATACTGAGAAATAAAAGCAACCCCAAAACATATACCGGTATCTGACTCAAACCAGAGCCAGCCAGTAATATCCGTCCGGACTCCAAACGTGCACAAGTGCGCGGATGAGAACGAACCCTGTCGCAAAACCATGCGACCTCTACTCTGTTTTGCCCAGAGGCGAATACCCTCTGTGTGGGACTCTAAAGACTCGACACTACGCTGGCAGTGGGTTTAACCACAGACCGCAAGCGGCACTAGCTGTGCGTAACGGTCCCCGGGTAGATGTCGACAAGAAGGCTGACGAGGTGAAACCCCATCTGTACTCCTACTGAGTCTGAATGTGACAGTCTCCGTACAGTCCGGTCTGTTCGTCTGATACATCGCATGTCGGGCCTAGGGGGCGGTAAAACGTCAGTCCCCCAATAGCGGTACAAGTCGTGTCGGAGTGAAGCCCAAAACACCCTGAGATAACACTGGAAGCCTACCAGTATACCTCGCTTGCCCTGGCCAGGGACTACTCGTGTAATGGCTCTCCTAGACACAGCGCGATGTCAACCCCCAATACCGGGAGAGACGAATCCTGTCTAACCGTCACTGCCTCCAAGTGCTTCGGGACTGCACCCAACCACCACCTGTTTGCACGACTCCTTTGAGCCGTGGTAGGGTAGTGATCAAAGTGCAGTGGGAACACACTCGACCCGAAATGGCAGTGTCAAGTCAGTGGACTAAGCTGTACTCATGTCACCTGGGAACTGATAACTGACGATAGGTATAATACCAACCTGTCAGTTCCCGATGAGTCCTGTCCAGTGTACTCGTAACCCAACGAGCACCCGTATACTATCTCCAGTACGACGTACTGATGGCTGTGGGACAGACCATCTCCCACACTGGGATGAGAAGCGCATACGCTAGTCTACTCCGGAGTATCGATGCCCTGTCTCGATAGTCCTGCGACTAGGGACCTGTATAAGGATGTGCTTATAGATTACCCAGCCCCCACTAGTGTGACTGCCATCACAACGCTGGTAATCAAGCAAAGATCCTAAGGGCTCCACTAATGCGTATAAGTGATATAGTAAAATAAACACAAGTACACATTGAAGTAGAAACAAACCAAGTAGCATACTACTATATTGAGCAAGATTGTTTATACAAGGTGAATATCCCAAGCTTCCATTAAGTAATATACAAACTAGTATGATACAGTAATGGCCTCTAGGGCATATACACTAACACAGTGTCCATGAGGACAGAGGGGTTGGTACTCGTACTATATTCTGTTTACTTGTGACTTCTCTAGTTCTTAGACATGTGTTCCGTAGAAATGCAAAGTCTAAGTTTTGAGGAGTTATAGGTATAAGAATAAAGTAGAGAACCAGGTGTTGCAAGTATCAGGATTCTTCAAGGTGATCGAAGATGTAGATACTTGTGTATGGTATTCAGTTGATAGTAATGGTTTTAAGAGAACTTACTTCTCTTTCAGGTTACTCATAATTGGAAGCATTCCTAAGTTGAGTAACGCTGATCGGCCTCCTTCCATTTAGTTGACATGCACTGGAGACAGTTGCATGATTTGAATATGGTTCCAATTAAATCAGTGCCTCTGTTTCTATATTGGATATAGAATAGTTCATATCTTAACAATATTAAGGTACGGGGAGTTGTCCGGTTTATGCTTAAAACCAGACTCTGGATAACTCAAGGCACGTTTCTGTAATGGTTATTTGTGGGTTGACCCGGGCTATGACGAGGGTTGACTTTCTACCATCTGGAAGATCAATAGTGATATTGTTCTTGACTCGCCACAGTTTTAATAAAAATGGATTTTTCAGAAAACAGTAGTGGGAGTATGGTAGAACTGGAAGTGATTTCAGAACCGCAAACGATTACTGAAAATTTGATAAAGAACCTAAAGATTCAATATGTTTTGACATTCCATTGGCCACTCCGAAGATAAGGTGGGTAACCTCAGGCACTCGAGAGGTACTTCGGTATGCTCAAAGACGGTGACAAGGAGGTTCTTGTTTACCCAGACTTGCCATTTCTGTTGTTCCAGGCTGTGAGACCCGGTAGGAGGATGAATATAGCGTCGTTCTGAACTGGCTTTAGAAGTGTACGTGTATATGACTCTGCCAGAGAGTTGTCGTAGTCAGTGGGAGCAGCGGAAGCATAGTGGACAAGTGGCTTATGTCAATTTATAGACTAAAGTAGATATAGCGGAGATAGATCATCTATTTCTGATGTGACAGTCATAGGTTTTACTTCATCAGATTAGGGGATGGATCTGTTAAGAAGGTAGTAGGGTGTGATGTCCTGGTATTTGATGACATACACAGAGTAGGAATTGATGCTCCTATACTACGATCGGTTATACTTTGGTTGTCACACAGTGGTTTCTCCACATGGGACTTGGATATGATATCAAGATATTCTGGTTACTAGATCTATGGTTTTAGATCTAGATTTGGGTAATTTCCCAATCTGGGTACTTAGACAGCATTCTAAAGGTGTTTTAGAATGGACGACTCCTAGCACGGCAGTATACCTGCAGGTGATGGAGTCACCCTCTCTAAAGGTGTCTTACAAACTAAAGGGGAGAGGGATGTGCATGATTGGCAGATCACTTGCTTAGGCAATTGAGTCAATCATGAGATGTCAAGTACCACACCAGATGTTTTTTTTGCAGTAGATGCAATAAGTTGATATTGATCCTATCCTGGAGAAACATTCGGAAGCAGTTTTAGAACATAAGTGGATGTTCTAGGGATATGATAACATCAGCCTCATTCAGGAGACGGTTATCATTCTAGGATTCCAAGGTGACCTGGATGACAGAGTGACTGTCAGAGTTATAGTTTTTCCTCTGACGAGGGGCAGTATTTTGGACAGGTAGTCCAAGCAGTTACTGAGGGAGGTATGGCGCAGGATACAGATTAAGTTCAGTTGACGATACAGTCTGAGAAGTTTGGATTTGGAGTTCATTTATGAACTAGGTCCCATCAGATATCCAGACATATTCTAAGACAAGTAATTCTCATTTCAGGAGATGGCTTTCTCCGCGAACTTGAGATAAAGAGAGACATATAAAGAAACATCAAAGCGGATCCACTCACTAAGGCTATTCCTTGAACACAATAGTTTCGCAAACGGGCTTTGTGAGACTGATCAGTAGAGGAGTTGGGTGTTCGGTATCACACGGGCTGTGAGTATGCGACATCGCAATAATTAGCCATGAGTGCAAGTGGGAGATTGTTGGATATAGTGCCCTCAGAGTCAATTATTGGATCACAGGCATGTGATTGCAATGATTGAGGGAGGACCTATACCGGTAGGATAGTCTTACTCGAGATGATAGTATGCTATTTGGTTTATCTTTATCATCGTATACTGTTTTAGGTGACTTTACAGGTCACTATTGCACGTTGATAGAGCCCTTAGGATTCTTGCTTGACTGCCAGCAGTATGATGGCGAACATATACGTGGGAGCTGGGGTCTATAAGCACATCCTCAAAAGGTCCCTAGTCGTGGGAGTTTTCGAGACAGGGCATCGATACTCTAGAGTAGACTAGTGTATACAGTCGAGACCCCGACGAGGGGCGGTGGCTAGTCTCATAAGCCACTGGTGTCAGTTGGTTCACCTAAGATTTATACAGATGCTCATTGGGTTATGAGTACACCGGACAGGACTCGCCGGGAACATGCTAGTTGGGATTATACCAGACGTCAGATAGCAGTTCCCTGGTGACATGTGTACAGGTTAGTTTATCAACCTGATATCGTCATTTGTCTCGTGTGAGTTCTCATTGTGCTTTGATTACTACCCTACCACGGCTCAAAGGAGTTGTGCAAACAGGTTTTAGTTGGGTACAGTCCCGAGCCACATGGAGGCAGTGAGCGGATCGGCTGGGGTTTCGTCTCTCCCGGTATTGGGGGTGAGGTCGCGCTGTGTCTAGGAGAGCCATTACACAAAGCCCTCGGCCGAGGCAGGAGATTTACTGGTAGGTATTCCAGTAGTATCTCAGGGTGTTCTGGGCTACACTCCGACACGACTTGTACCGCTTTTGGGGGTCTGACTTTTACCAACCCCCTAAGCCCGCCATGCGATACTCATAGACGAACGGACCGGACTGTACGGATATTGTCACTGACAGGCTCAGTAGGGTGTCAGCATGAGTTCGCTCACAGACGTCCCTTTTGGTCAATACCTGGTAGCCCGTTACGTATGGCTAATACCTCTGACGTGCTAGTGGTTAAATCTACAGCCAAAAGTATTGACGAGTCTTTAGAGTCCCCCACAGACAGTTACTCAAGTTTCGGGCGAAACGCTGTAGAGGCCGTATGGAGATATGGCAGGGTTCGATTAGATACGTGCAGTATTGCACGGATCATGATCGGATGGATAATACTAGCGGGCTTTGGTTTAAGCCGGATCCTAGTATTGTACTACGTAGATTTTGTCTCTTTGCATTTGTATTCGGTCGGAATACAAATGCGGGTATGTATATACAGTCCTGGGGTTTTCCTGTAATTTATTACGGGATCAGTTTTTTGAAGTTGCCAGTTTGTATTCCGTTCCGGCCAGTTTTCCTTTGTTCCTTCACGGCCGAATTTTTCCGATGGAGGGGCTAATTTGCAAGTTTGCAAATTAGCAATTATGGAAGGTTTATTTGTAAATGGAAAGATTATGATAGCATCTTTTCTTTTCATGCATCATTTTATAGGATTAATGGTGATGGGATTTGATTAGGATGTGATAGGATTTTGAAGTGAGATAATTTCCTCATTATCATCTCATTGGTTATGGTCACCTTTTGGCTTTTACTACACTCACCTCCCTTCATGGTTTTAGTTTTTTCTCTCCTCATTCTATATAGGGGCCGGCCACACTTTGTGGGGGAGGAGAGGGCATTTCATTTGGTGGGGAAATTTCTTCATCTCATTTTTGTTTGTTACAAAATTCCCAAGTTCATTTCAAAGTTCATTCCACCTCCATCCAAAGGCAACTTCAAACCCCAAGAGATAAAACATTGTACACTTATCCTACAGCACCCTTGGAAACGTCGGCTCGCCAACTTCGTGCCCGAGTTACCTCGGTCCAGAGGTGGGAGCCCATAAAAGAACCCGGCGATGTGGTGCCCGTTCCGATGAGGAGATGAAGACCGGAGATTCCGCGAGGAGATCGGAGTGGATGCCGAAGACCGAAGGACAAGGATCGCTCGGTATAGCTTTCTTCCCATCTCTTGTTTGCTAGCATTAGGTTAATGGTTACAATCCGGGTTTCTAGGATGCGGTAGTGCCGGTTTAAAGTCAAAAAAAAATTTCGTTTCCGCATTTTGGCCTCGGATAGACGGCCGGGGCGCTACCGTAGTCCTACAAATATGCACAAAATCAAAATCAAGTGTATTGGGATGCACGAAATCATAAATATGTGCAACGGGGTGCACAAAACAATATCTAGTGCAATGGATATGCACAAAAACATAAATCGCGTGTAATGGATGTATAAAAATATAAATCAAGTGCAACTGCTATGCACAAAATATCAATCATGAAACTCAATCATCAAAATACAATAGTCAAAAATGACAAAAGCGTGATACTTGAATCACCAAAACACAAATAAAAAATAAATGACATTAAGGTACACCTTCTTGAATGTTGAAAGGTGCTTGTGCACCCGGAGCTGGCAGAGCAAGAATTCCCACTTGCCTTATGCTCACGGTTTGGCGTCCTCTATCTCTAGATCCTTGTTTTCTCTGTGGATCACCAATTCCACGACCACTCGGCTCAACAGCCTGGTAAGGAGTAGCGATGGAACTGTCCCGCTTTGAACATCTCCTGGCCAAGGAAACCTGGGCATTCACAACGTAGCATGTCAATGACGGTGGCCTCTGGCCTTGTGAGTACGTGCCATACAACCGATCCTGGGTCCAAATCTCTATCGTTGCAGAATCCCGAAAAGAACCTACCACGGTCTCTTCCGATCTCATCTCTACCGAACTACCCAGAAGTTGGCACTCTTAAATTAATCCGTTTCCGTTCCGGAGCAGCTACAATCTCATCACGACTTTTCTCTGAAAATGTGGCCGTATCCAATGCCTCTGTATACGTATAAATTCTCTAGCATCCATGGAGAGGAATATCTACTAATTGAGATCCCGCACGAACCTTTTAATCCACTTCTCTTCAATGTTTATCAATTGAAATCATATCTCGACAGCTGCGTAAACTGCAATTTATCCTTGGTTATGGTCATATCCAGAGTCTTATGCAAAGACTCGAACTATGAATTCGGGCATCTCCAACACACGGTGGAAGAAATCTGGCTAAATACGTCCTTGAGAACTCGTTCAAACCGTCGAAGGAATACACACTGCTCGTCCTCTCTCGATCGAATTACATCATGTCTGAGCAAGACTCTTCAAACTGAAACTAGCCAACTCATTGATCTCACATCGGGGTGTCCCAATGAACGAAATATCCTAGTCACATATCCAAGAATGACTAGGGATCCTCTTTCACATCCCTTTATGTACACTCATATGGCTTCAGTTTCGTGAACTCTGGAAGTGACACATTCTCAATCTCAGCAACGGCTGGTATACCTATTGTTATGCCCCGCTTCTCGGTGTATGGGTAAGGAGACGCGATGTGGCCCGCTACATAGTTATTCAGAAGTAAACACGCTAAGCGTAAATAAGCAATATGATAAAGTACACAAGAAAATGACGAGATGTAAATGAACAACAACTTTTATTGATTAAAAATTCTTTACAATGCAAATGGAAAGTAAAATACAATACTGGAAAGCGATGAACATTGGCATGAACATGAAAGTAAAAGTGAGTACAAGTGAAGCCTAGTGGTCGTGCTGCTCAGTGGTCTGCTCTAAGTACTCCTGGCTGGTCTCGAACTCTTCAGAGTCGGGTCCTCCTGACAATATTACAAAAAAAAGAAGATAAATAGGAATGTCGTCAGCGAACAATCGCTCGGTAATTCCCAAATAGAGATATAAATATAATAGACAGATAAGAGGATGTAACAGGTATAATATTTGATTGTTATGCTAACGCGGTTGTTTGTAGCTTGGTACAGAATATGCCAGTGTATACGAGAGGAGTCCAACTTACACCATGGACTATGGTAACCTGTAGTACAAGTCTACATCGATAAAACCACGGAACAACGGCAATGGATGTATAGTTACGTCTTTTAATGACCATTTCGTGCCACTTTTAACACATTCCGTGCCAGTCTACCCTTTAAAAACCCCCGTAATGTTTTTTGTATTGATTTGTATATTGTTTTGTTTAATAGATGTACGACTTGCCGAAACCATGATATCATGTAAATGGAATGGATAAATGGATAGTTATCTAATCAGAGTATATCCATGGTTCGGTTCAGTCGAGTCATATTGATATAGATTGAATTCTGGTATAAATGGATTCATGTTGAATTGGAGTTATACTTAAATCATATTCAAGGATATATTGATTGATTGATTTCAGATTTAGACTAAGACTCTGTCTGAGTCAGACACTTTAAAACGAATTGAAGTCCTGAATTAGTTTTGGAGTTATCGGTAACTGCTGCACATGGACGGCATGATTTGTATCTTTTTCCAAGACAATTACCGTATTAATAACACCGTTTTTAGTTTGTCTGCCTTAGATAGGTAAGCACCCATATTCTCCGGCTCCCTGAGCCTCAAGAGAACTGGTCCTGCTTAAATCTATATTTACTAGGGTCCTTATTGTAATTTAATATAACTTGAGGGGGGTTTATGAAAAATAGTTTTGATATATTCTCAAAATACACCTCAAGTATTTATTTATCGTCTTTAGGGTTTTCATAGTTGTAATTTTTATAAAATGAAATATTCTAGTGGATATAAACCTAACTTTGAATAGTATATGGTATTTTTTTGTAATTTGACTTGTATTGAATGTGATGGTATTTTCATGATCTTTGGTGATTCTTTTCCTTTGATTGGAAAACATGGAATATATATATATATATTATATTTAAAATAGATATTTTGATAATATATATATATATATAATCATAAAAAAAAGAATTTATTTATTAAATAGAAATCACGTTTTCTTAAAAATTGTAATAAAAATTCCATCGAGATCGAATGCTCCGTGAGAAGGTCTGCATCTCGCTATACTAGTCCCGAGGACGTGCGATAACCCGCACCATCTCGATCGGGTTCCCCAAAATGGGTTGTGGAGGCTTATTTGAAAGAAATTAATTAAAACAATTTAAAGAATACGGGTTTTGATAGTTTAAGGTATTTTAATGTAAATTGTGTTTTGTCCTACAAAAATTGTTACAAAAGCCATCGTGCTATGTCAAGATGAGTGTTGTGATGAGGTTAGTCATTACCTTGAGAGTTTTCTAAAGGTAATATGAGTCAAACTATAAAGTAATGTTGTATGTAAACTAGATGGTATTTTACCGTAAAAGTTAAATAAAAGTTGTTTAATATTATATTTTGAATTGAAACTTGTTCCAAATGTTATTTAATGGTTAATAAACAATATGTAAAAAGATGGTAAATTTGTTATTAAGAAAAATTGCGTTTTTGATGAAATTAGAATCGGAAGTTGGAATAACTCCGCTTCCGACGAGTTTTGAAAATAGGATTCTATTTACTAGAGAGAAGAGGGAAGAGGTGACTTACTGATTGAAAGAGAGGGAAGTGGTAGAGGAAGGGCTGGCAATCATCGTGGAGTCACGTCATCGCCGGATTTGTCCCGAAATATTGCCGGAACTCGATCTTGAGTTAACTCCACTTGTACAACTTTTGGACTTGGAAAATTTAGAGAGTTTTGGCAATGAATTTCTGAATGAGGAGGCTAGGGTGTGATGTTTGTATTTATAGGATAAATTAGGGTTTTAAGGATTGAAGAATGAATTAAAAATATACATTAAAATGGATTAAAGAGGAGATTTATCATTCTCTGGATAAATGTAGAGAAATCAAACAGCATGGGGGTAGTGTGGTAGGCCAAGATGTGCTAGGGTTAAATTTTAGGGGCATTACCTAGGGATTTAACCGGTGGTACCGGTCCCATGTGATGATCTCGCCGGTCAGATTCGAGGGGTTGGGGCTTGGATCTTGGCCACGTGTCAGGATCTGTTTGAATATTATTTTTCACATGTTTGTTTTCTGTGTGACTTTTCATTTTACGTGCAGTGTACGCGCAAAATTTTGGGCTTCTAAAAGTTTAAAAGAAAAATCAATAAAAATAATATGTGGCTGGTAGGATTTGAACACAGGGGCTATGTCACAGCAGTGCAAGGCTTTACCAATGAGCTACAAGTGCTTTCTTGCTGTTCTAAAGAAAATTAATTTTATAACTTGTTCTCAGGTTTAGGTACTCCTTTCTGTATTTTGAAAAAAAATCTGTACAGAAAGTTTAGGGTTATTACATTCTACTCTCTTTATAAAAATTTTGTCCTCGAAATTTATAGAAGGAAAGTGTAACAGATTCAAGAAAAGTTTGATGATAGTGATGGTGATTGAACTATTGATGGTTCTTGAAAAATATTTTGAAGAACAAAGAATGCAAAAGTTTTGGAAATATTGAAAAAGATATAAGGAAATTACCAGGGTTACCTTGGTCTACAGTCTCGGCTTTTACGGCCGCTAAAATGTAAGCTTGACGCCGGGGTACATTCCTCATAGCTGGAGGCACATTCCTCTGTCCTTGGGGCATGTTTCTATGCTCTCGAGGCATGTTCTTCAGTGCTTGATGGAATTGGCATGGAGGCTGTGCAGGAGGTCCATGTGGAGGTGGAGCTGGGAGAGCAAAACGAGATGCAGGAGCCTGGATAGCTGGCCACTGCGGATAAGTGTTGTGAGTTGGAACTAGGTTACGTCTATAAGGACATGTTCCAATTCCATGAGTGGATGCGCCACAACTAAGCACAAGCCTTTTGAGCTCCTACAGTCCTTCCACAGGTGTCCATCCCTCTTGTAGTAGAAGCAAAAATCTGGACTTGGCTGGTTATTTGTTACTTTCGGTCTCCTGGGTTCAAAAGTTGGTATTGAAGAGGCTCCTCCTGCCATCTGGGTGGCAGGACGCTTCACACCGGAAGATTGAGGTCTGCTCTTCTTCTTCACTACTGCCTCATATTGATGGGCAGCTTTCAGAGCTAGGTAGTGGGTTGGGAAATCCCCTGTAGCTAAGGCAGCTTGGATATCTAGATCCAACCCTTACTGAAATCATCTAGCTTTGATCTCAGCCGTCGGTATCAAGTATTCCATGAATCTGTTATGGTCTTGTGTTAGCTGTGTAGTATGTGATATTTGAAAATCAAATATTGAGACATAGCTTACCTACTGAGCATGGTAAACTCAGCATCATACTCATCCACATATTTGTTCCACATCGAACCTTGTTGCAGGTGGATGAATTGCTGCTCCATGTCAAATCGGGCAGTCTCGAGGAAATATTTCGTTTCGAACATCTCACGAAAAGTCCTCCATTCAATCGGCTGGTCAAGACGGCTTTCTTCCGCCTTCCACCAAACTCTGGAATTATCTGTGAGTTGCAGCTTCGCAACTCTAACTCAGGAAATCTCTGGCACTTGTGCTGCTGCCAGATCGTCTTCAATACTCGAAGCCCATTCTTCAGCTTCCAAGGGGCTCTCTTTCCCAGAAAATTGCTTCGGGTGCAATGCCCAGAATTGCTTCACTCCGGGTGCTTCCATTTCTGAGCGGTTCAATAAGATAGTAGTCTACTACTGTTGTCCTTCCAGGATGCTTCGAATTGCCTCAAGTAATACCGTTTGCTCGTTGATCGGAGCTGCAACGGTAGGCGTAAGTGGAAGAGGTGGTGGTGTATTGTTGAAGTTTATGCTGGTATTGTTTGGAGAATCCATAACTTTGAATGAAAAAATAGGGTTAGGATAGATTCAAGGAATATGAAATGTAAGATTCAAGGAATATGAAATGTAAAGAATGTTTTAAGTTGCTGATTCTTATGTTATAATGCTTAGGACTTCATGAAGAACTGACCTGCATGTCCATATAGAACTGACTTGCATGGTATGGTTCCATGCAGCACTGACCTGCATGAGCCTCCAACAAAACCTGTCACACCCCGCTTCCTAGTGTACGGGTAAGAAGACGTGACGAGACCCGCTACGTATTTACTCAAAAGTAAACACGTTAAGCGTAAATAAGCAATATGATAAAGTACACAAGAAAATGACAAGAGATGCAAATGAACAACAACTTTTATTGATTAAACATTCTTTACAATATAACTGGAAAGTAAAATACAATACTGGAAAGCAATGCCTAAACATTGGTATGAACATGAAAGTAAAAGCGAGTACAAGTGAAGCCTAGTGGTCATGCTGCTCAGTGGTCTGCTCCAAGTGCTCCTGGATGGCCTCGAACTCCTCAGAGTCGGGTACTCCTGACAACATTCCAAAGAAAGAAGAAAAATAGGAATGTCGTCAGCGAACAATCGCTCGGTAAGTCCCAAAGAGAGATAGAAATATAATAGACAAATAAGAGGATGTAACTGGTATAATATTTGATTGTTATGCTAACGCAGTTGTTTGTAGCTTGGTACAGAATATGCCAGTGTATACGAGATGAGTCCAATTTACACCATGGACTATGGTAACCCGTAGTACAAGGCTCCGTCGATAAAACCACGGAACAACGGTAATGGATATATAGTTACGTCTTTTAATGACCATCTCGTGCCACTTTTAACACATTCCGTGCCAGTCTACCCTTTAAAAACCCCCGTAATGTATTTTGTATTGATTTGTATATTGTTTTGTTTAATAGATGTACGACTTGCCGAAACCATGATATCATGTAAATGGAATGGATATAAATGAATAGTCATGTAATTAGAGTATATCTATGGTTCGGTTAAGTCGAGTCATGTTGATATAGATTGAATTAAGGTATAAATGGATTCATGTTGAATTGGAGTTATACTTGAATCATATTCAAGGATAGATAGATTGATTGATTCTAGATTTAGACTTAGACTCTGTTCGAGTCAAACAACTTAAAATGAATTGAAGTCCTAAATTAGTTTTGGAGTTATCGGTAACTGTTGCACATGGACGACATGATTTGTGTCTTTTTCCAAGGCAATTACCGTATTGATAACACCGTTTTTAGTTTTTCTACCTTCAATAAGCAAGCAACCATATTCTCCGGCTCCCTGAGACTCAAGAGAACTGGTCCCGCTTAAACCTATATTTATTAGGGTCTTTATTGTAATTTAATATAACTTGTAACACCCTAGTTCGTTTATACGAGCTCTAGTTCAAGTATTTCTTTATTTATGGTATTTTCCTGATTTACTGTGTTTTGGGTGTGAATAGTGTATTTGACATTTTTATTTGCGTTCTACCCGACCCGCTTACTTGAAACCTGTCTTGATTCATGTTTATGATTTATCCTGACCAGTTACATGGACTTGTGCACTTTCATTTTAATTTATACATCTTGCATACTGGCATTTTATCTGGCATTTGCATTTTACAATATAACATTTTAAGTCACATAAAATATTTTAAAAATACATTGCATGTCCTGCATGATCCCCCTAGTCCCGTCGTAGCATCCGTGTACCTTGTTCTCGTCCCGTTCAGTGAAACAGACTTGTTGGGATGGATACGCGTACGTACGTGCATCCGTTCTTGGGGGTATGCATTTTCGTTACCCGGATATCCAACTTTAATTTTGGTCGACATGTATATTTTTCGTATTTTAAAACTGAATTTTAGACCCGACCCGGGCATGTTTTGGACTATATTTGTATTTACCAGAATGTCAAATTTTATTTATATAATATTAATTTTATAAACTGATACAAATTAAAATTTAGTTAACTAATAAAAGATTTTTTAAATTTAAATCTAAGTTAATTTCCTAACAAACTAACAGCCCCTTTCTCTCTCTCTCCCCTCTGCATATATATATTTATATATATTTTATTTATTTATTTTTTATCTTTCCTTAATTAATACACAGCCTCTTCTTCTTACTACTTCTTCTTCTTTCTTCTTTCTTTTTCTTGATCTTGTTTCTTGATTCCGGTGATCACCGCCGGAGCCGTGCTCGTCGCTGACGATCCGAGTGATCCAGTGAACGTACCTTGCCTGTGTGATCACCCTCTTGCCTTGACTGAACCCGTCCCGCGTGCCGCGTGTGCGTTGCGACGATTTACCGACGTCGGACGTGCCGTGCGTATCCGTCGCGTGATTCGATCGAGACAAGTTTACAACTTGCTACATGCTATGCTTTATTTAATTTATTTATATTTTTCCGTATCATCATCATCATCATCATCATCATCATCATACAACTATATCTATATAATTTATACACCGTGGTTATTTAACGTGAATCTGTTTTATAATATAAAATGTATGAAAGTTTACAACTTGCGACATTCTATAATTATATCTATAAATATATATATCGTCGTAATATTTCTTATTATTATCTTTAATTAGTTTATAATCTGCATTTGATAATGTTATACAAAATATAGTTTGAAAATATTATAGTTTACACATGAAAAGTCGTTGCAAAGCGGATACAACAAATCTGAAATTACTGTACACCTTACCTTATAAAATGCATTATAAATCATAGAAAAATTATTAGTATACGTTCTTTAGTTTGTTACGAAGCTAAATCAGAATACTATAACTCTATAAAATATTTACTTGCAAAATAAATTGTTTAAATAACATAAAATGCAAATGAAAATATCTCTAAACTGCTGTCCAGGGAAATTCCAGCAGCAAACTTTCAATTTCGAATATTCATTGCTTTTTGTAGGAACAACCTGAGATACTTCAACTTATAAAAATGAAAACCTTATTGAATTATGTTTGTTTTGGTATAAGACACATCCCTTTTGGAGAACGTTTGTTATTTTTAAGCTATTTTACAAATCAGGGTGACGCTGATTTTCTGAACGGAACTTTCTTGTGCATGGTTAATCAATACCACTTTTATAGTTATTAATATCAATATCTATTTAATAAATAGTAGTGCTTGTGTTTTAATATTCAGCAAATTTTACCGATTTACAGTTTTATAGTATCCGTCTGTATCCGTACGGTTTATTACATATCTAGTTGCACGCCGAGACCATATTATTTCATGATACTGTGATATTAACACCCCATGTTTAATAAAGTGCATCCTAATTAGTATTAGAACCATAAATTTAACCCTAATTGATAATTGTGCATCGATATCATCGATTTTATATCTATTTGCATACCGTGTGACATTACTTCATTTTATTGTTATATTAGTACTCCATACTTGATTCTGTGCATCATACTTACTACAGTTGATTGTGAGTATCCACTTGATACCTGTGCACTACCTGACATGACCTGATATATCACTACTTGACATGTTACCTGATCTTGTTTCTGATGCCGACAATCCTAACATGTTATCCCGATAGACATATCCTGTTGTCTGTATAGACAAACCTGTTCCTGCTTGATCCTGTGTTGGCATTAGCTCCAGATTTATCAATACCTGACTTGAACACATAACTTGGGGGTATGGGAAAATCAAGAATGTAGCTGAACGTAACTCAAAGAGCTATTACATCATGTTACCGTGGTCCCGTGGGGTATGAACGGGACATAGACTCACAGTCTATCATATCTTGTTACCGTGGTCCCGTGGGGAATGAACGGGGCATAGACCGATGTGTTACGTTGAGGATTACATTAATTGATTTTGAATAATTTTAGAGTAGATAACCCTATAGCACAGTTTAGACTACTCACTGCACTTCTCCTGTTTATATCCTGTTCACTGATCTATATTCATATTACTGTTTACTTGTTACTGAGGACTTGTTACTGTTCATACTTCATGCCTGCATATTTCATTACATCCTTCTTGCCTTGAATTATTGATATTATGACGCACTGACGTCTGGGTTTTGCATGGCCCAGATTCTTTACCTTTTCGCAGGCTAATCAGGAGTATTTCTGCTGTCAGGCCGAGAAGTGAGGATCCTGTTATTATCCTGTTAGTTATTTCCGTGCTTTCTAGATGTTATTGTTACTTGGATTTATTGCTTCCGCATATTATTTCTTGACTCGTTTATTCTAGCTCATGGACATGTACTAGATAGTTTATTTACTTTCTTGTTCTTGATATCTTCTAGACAGCCGTAATGTGACCGTGGAAGGATGTTTCCTAGCCACAGGTAGCATGGTTGGCTCTGTCACGTGCCGATCTTAGCGCACTCTGGGAAGCGGGGTGTGACATGGTTTGTTTGGTATCAGAGGCATAGGATTTAGGTTAATCGGGTTTGATTCTTTTGTAGTTGGTTATTGGACCCAATACACGAATCAGAAAACCCGTAATTAGAAACATGTCCTGCCACATTGTTGTCATGATTCTTGAATCTTATCTTTCTCTTGACCTTTTATCTTGACGAGATGGATGACTTTGCATCTCGGCTTGAAATCCTTTTGTTCCTTATTGTTTCTCCCTTCCTATTCCTTTGATTCTTATATTAGTATTTGGGCGACTTGAATGGAGTTATGTGATTGTAACTATGAACTGTAGCATGGTTATAATGCGGTACTCTATCTAAGTAACTTAGAGTCCTAGTCTTGATTCATTTCCTTGTTTCATGGTCGTGATATTACCTTGCTTCTCTCGGTTTCATTGCTTACCAGTTCATGTTTTGCAGATTTCTTGGTGATTGATACCGGCAGTTATGAAGTTGTTTTTGTAGGGTTACTAGGTACTCTAACAAGGTTCTACAAGGCATCAACCATGCCCGATTAAAATTATAGCTGTGCCGAACAACCCTAAACAAGATCTTTGCTAATTAATTAGGGTTTCACATGCAAGTAAATATCATTTACCGCTAAGTGAATATGAAATACAACCTTTGTAGATCGGTCCTTCACTTCATAAGCTCCTTGTAGTAGTCCCTTCGTTGCGATCATCGAACTCCCGGACTCTCGGACGGCTCTATGAGGAGAGGGCAACGGTTTTGCTTGAAGTCTTCGAGGCCGAAGATGATCTACGTCGAGGGAATACGAACTCAAGCTACCACTTCACTAAAGTGAAGCAAACACCCTATACTAAAGTGCTAGTCTAGTAGAGGATGGTGAAATAGGAAATGGATTCACTTTAGAATTTGTTTTCTCACATTAATTCTCTCTCTTTATCAAACCCTAGCAAGCATTTGAAGGAGGAAGAAGATGAGCTCAAAAAATGAGAATGAAAAACTAATCATCAAGAGAGAGAGTGAACCATGGGTGAGTTTATATCATATATTAACTCATGTAGAGACATAACCATGGCTACATTATAATGGTTAGGTTAATTAATATCTCAAGTAAAACAAAACTAGTAGACCAAGTCAATGCAACCCAAAGCTTCATGAAGCTTCATGCATGTGAGCTCATTATCTACTAATTTTAGAATTACTTTAAATATAAAAACCTAACACTATAATTAGTATGGTATAAGTCTTATACACCCATGTAAGTTGTATCAACAACCATGATACAAAATGAACACAAATAAATATATATCACATATATATTAAGTTGTGCACAAGTGAGAAAAACAAATGCTTAAGTGAACCAATGTTAGTTAATGTAAATTAGTATATCACATATACAATTATACACTAAATTATTAAATCAACACTTGACTTAATAATCCGGTTATATCACATATAACCGACTAACATCCAATGTATCGACTTATCGAATCAACCCTTGATTCGATAACCTGGTTATATCGCATATAACCGATCGATACAAACATCGCGAGAATAGAATACGGTATCTCATACTCGCATTATTCTCGGTCCCACACATATCACATATGCGATCCTATTTCATTTTGCCTGAGCCAGTAAAACCTTTATGTAGGACTCTAAAGACTCGTCAATACGCCGGCAGTAGGTGATGATCATATCAAGCGCCCACAAGCCGTCAGCGGTACTAGCTGGACATAACGGCTACCCGGGTATTGAGCGATCATAAGATCAGCAAGCAAGCCCGCTCCAACTCCTGTAAAAAGCCTGACAGTGACACTACCGTACAGTCCGGTCTCCTCATCTGATATGTTGCATATCAAGTCTAGGGATGGTAAACGTCAGACCCCAATAACCGATAAGTCATGCCGATGCAAGGCTCATAACGGATCGAGAAACTACTGGTAACACTTACCAGTAAATCTCTAAACCAGCCCTGGCCAGGGACTTCCCTGTTATGGCCAATCGAGCATAGCGCAACATCAACCCCCAATACCGGGAGAGACGAAACCCCTCCTATCGCTCATTGCCTCTATGTGACTTAGGACTGTACCCAAAAACCACCGTTTTGCACGCCCTCTTAGACGTGGTAAGGTGGAAATCAAAGCAAAGTGGAAATCACACAAGACTCTATGACGATCTCGGGTCTACAGACTAACCTGTACCAGTGTCACCAGAGAACTGCCATCTGACGTGAGGTATAATACCATCTGGGAGTTCTCGGCGAGTCCATCTAGTGTACCCAGTCTTTACTGAGCACCCGTATATCATCTCTGATGTCAAACACCAATGGATATGGGATCATCCATCGTCCATCTATATGGATTGAGAAGGTATACGCTAGTCTACTCTCGATGCCCTGTCTCGATAGACCCACGAGTAGGGACCTTGAAGGATGTACTTATGGACTACCATGTCCCCACTAGTATGATCTGCATCATAGTCCAGGTAGTCAAGTACACATCCTAAGGGATTTACCAACATGTAACAGAGAGACAATCAGTGTATACGTTATGGTAAAGAGTAACCAGATAGCATACTATCATGTTGAGCAAGAAAGTCCTCCCTATATATGTCCAAGCATCCACTAGAATATACATCTCATGTATAGTAATGGCCTCTAGGGTATACATATAACTAACAGTCTTGGGAATGGATTTTCTCGGCACTTTCCACGCTCACATTGATTGTAGGGCAAAGAAAGTGATTTTCCAGATTCCCGGACATCCGGAGTTTGTTTTTGCTGGAGGAAGCAGTTCTGTTGGGCCAGTCGAGTTTAGGGCTAGGCCGACAAACAGTGTTCTTTCGTCGATGGAAGTTGATAAGGAGGAAGCGCCAGCTGTAGTTCGAGAGTTCATGGACATGTTCGAGGACATCTCGGGTTTACCGCCAAAACGAGATGTGGAGTTCGCGATTGATCTTGTTCCTGATGCAGCGC
Organism: Agapanthus africanus; assembly: GCA_030015575.1. Taxonomy (NCBI): domain Eukaryota; kingdom Viridiplantae; phylum Streptophyta; class Magnoliopsida; order Asparagales; family Amaryllidaceae; genus Agapanthus; species Agapanthus africanus. Next base: position 338,226,846 of record JASDDO010000010.1, read on the forward strand.
CAATCTCAAAGGCGTACTATCCGATGGCACTAATGGAGTTGGAAGAAGTCAAGAAGCAGGTTACCGAATTACTTGAGAAGGGTTGGATTCGCAGCAGTAATTCACTTTGGGGAGCTCCAGTTCTTCTAGTCAAGAAGAAAAATGGCAGAAAGAGGATGTGCATCGATTATCGAGAATTAAACCGGGTGACAATTAAGAACAAGTACCCAATCTCTCGCATTGGAGAATTGTTCGAGCAGCTTAGTGGCGCGAGGGTATTCTCGAAGCTGGATTTGCGATCCGGATATCATCAAATCCGAGTTAAATCAGAGGATATTTGCAATAATGCGTTCCGAACTCGGTATGGACATTACGAGTATTTAGTGATGCCATTCGGAGTCACGAATGCACCGGCGATATTTATGGACTTGATGAACCGAATATTTTCACCGTTCTTGGACCAGTTTATAGTGGTGTTCATTGATGATATTCTGGTCTACTCAAGGAGCCTAGAGGAGCATGCAGAACACTTGAAGATCGCACTGCAGATATTGAGGCAAGAAAGATTATGTGCAAAGATGAGCAAGTGCGAGTTTTGGTTTGAAGAAGTGATGTTTTTGGGGCATGTCGTATCTGGAGATGGAATCGCTGTTGATCCCGAGAAGATTGTAGTAGTTCAAGATTGGCCAATTCCGAAGAACGTAGCAGAGATCAGAAGTTTTCTTGGACTTGCCGGATATTACAGAAGGTTTGTGGAGAATTTTGCTCGTTTGGCTGAGCCTTTGACCAAGCTTACGCAAAAGGAAGTACCGTTTGTATGGACGGATAAATGTGTGTCAGCTTTTGAGGCGTGGAAGCAGAGATTGATAACCGCTCCTATTCTGACCGTGCCAGACAGTTCCGGAGGATTAGTGATTCACAGCGACGCATCTGGGAAAGGTTTGGGATGTGTTTTGATACAGCATGGGAAGATTATAGCCTACGCATCGAGACAGTGAATTACCCAACTCATGATTTGGAGCTAGCAGCTATGATTTTCGTTTTGAAGATTTGGAGACACTACTTATTGGGCGAAAGGGTCGAAGTATTCATTGATCACAAAAGCCTAAAGTATGTGTTCACAAAGAAAGAGCTTAACATGAGGCAGCGTAGATGGTTGTAGCTGATGACTGGCTACGATCTTGATCTTAAGTACCATCCGGGAAAAGTTAATGTAGTGCCAGATGCGCTTAGTCGGTAGCCAGCAATTCGGATGTTGACTGCACAGAAGGAGCTTATCGAAGATTTTCGGAGATTCGAATTGAAGATCGTGCTACCGCATTCTTCGAGACAGTTGATGCAGCTGCAAGTACAGTCGTCGTTGATCGATAATATTAAAGCAGCGTAGTCACAGGACCCAAGATTGCAGAAGTTTCGAGAACAGGTTGAAGCTGGACTTCGAACGGACTTGTTAATTCATGAAGATGGTTCGTTGCGATATGGTAGCTGTTTGTGTATGCCAAAAGGAGATATTCATGAAGAAGTTATGAAGGAGGCATACAGTTCCGCGTATTCCGTACATCCAGGAGGCACGAGGATGTACCATGATCTAAGACAGCATTTCTGGTGGGAAGGCATGAAAAGGGAGATTGCTCGCTTTGTAGAAAAGTGTTTGGTGTGTCAAAAAGTTAAGGCTGAATATCAAAGGGTTGCTGGTTTATTGCAACCACTTCTGATTCCTCAATGGAAGTGGGAACATATAACCATGGATTTCGTGACAGCTTTACCGCGGAGTTCAAAGGGAAACAATGCAGTTTGGGTGATTGTTGATTGATTGACCAAGGCAGCTCACTTCATACCATTTCGAGTTGGTCAGTCAACGGAAGCATTAGCAGAACGGTACATGCAGGAGATTGTGAGATTGCATGGAGTACCCGTGAGCATCGTTTCCGACCGTGACACCCGATTCTTATCACACTTCTAGAGGAGTGTACAGGAAAGTTTGGGGATGCGATTGAAGTTTAGCACAGCTTATCATCCCCAGACAGATGGCCAGTCAGAGAGAACGATCCAAACTCTTGAAGACATGTTGAAATCTTGCATGTTGGACTTCAAGGGTTCGTGGGACGATCATTTACACTTGGTGGAGTTTTCTTACAATAACAGCTTTCAGGCGACTATTCAGATGGCTCCATTCGAAGTATTGTATAGTTGCAAGTATCGCTCACCCGTTTGTTAGGACGATGTTGGAGAGCGAATATTGTTGGGACCAGACTTGATCGTGCAAACAGTAAAGAAGGTTAGTACGATCCGAAATCATATGAAGGCAGTGTAGGATCGGCAGAAGAGTTGGGCCGACACATCGAGAAGACCTCTAGAGTTCGCTGTTAGTGATCTGGTATTTTTGAAGATATCACCGACTAGAGCAGTGATTCGTTTTGGGAGTCGAGGCAAGCTTAGTCCTCGATTCGTGGGGCCTTTCGAGATTTTGGAGCGTGTTGGAGAAGTGGCTTACTGATTGGCTTTACCACAATCTTTGGCGAATGTTCATGACGTGTTTCATGTATCCCAACTCCATAAGTATGTTCGAGATGAAACACACGTGTTGGATCATTCGGAGCTGTCTGTAAGATATGATTTGACCTTTGAAGAACAACCGATGTCGATTGTTGATCGAAGAGAAAAGGTCCTTAAGAATAAGGTTATCCTTCTCATACTTGTTTCATGGGGGAATCGCTCGCACGGAGAATCGATTTGGGAACGAGAAGATGAGATTCGACAGAAGTTTCCACACCTCTTCTTGTAGTTTCATGCTTGTTTATTTTTTCTTGTTTTAGGAATTTTGAGGACGAAATTCTTTTTATAGTTGGGTATAATGTAATACCCTAGTTCGTTTATACCAGTTCTAGTTCAAGTATTTCTTTATTTATGGTATTTTCCTGATTTACTGTATTTTGGGTGCGAATAGTGTATTTGACATTTGTATTTGCATTCTACCCGACTCGCTTGCTTGAAACCAGTCTTGATCCATATTTATGATTTATCCTGACCTGTTACATGGACTTGTGCACTTTCATTTTAATTTATACATCTTGCATACTGGCATTTTATCTGGCATTTGCATTTTACAATATAATATTTTAAGTCACATAAAATATTTTAAAAATACATTGCATGTCCTGCATGATACCCCTAGCCTTGTCGTAGCATCCGCGCACCTTGTTTTCGTCCCGTTCAGTGAAACAGACTTGTTTGGATGGCTACGCGCACGTACGTGCATCCGTTCTTGGGGGTATTCATTTTCGTTACCCGGATATCCAACTTTAATTTTGGTCGACATGTATATTTTTCGTATTTTAAAACTGAATTTTAGACCCGACCCGGGCATGTTTTGGACTATGTTTGTATTTATCAGAATATCAAATTTTATTTATATAATATTAATTTTATAAACTGATACAAATTAAAATTTAGTTAACTAATAAAAGATTTTTTAAATTTAAATCTAAGCTAAATTCCTAACAAACTAACAACCCCTCTCTCTCTCTCTCTCGTGATTCTCTCTCTCTCTCCTCTGCATATATATATTTATATATATTTTATTTATTTTTTTTTATCTTTCCTCATTTAATACACAGCCTCTTCTTCTTACTTCTTCATCTTCTTCTTTCTTCTTTCTTTTTCTTGATCTTGTTTCTTTATTCCGGTGATCACCGCCGGAGCCGTGCTCGTCGCTGACGATCCGAGTGATCCAGTGAACGTACCTTTCCTGTATGATCACCCTCTTGCCTTGCCTAGACCCGTCCCGCGTGCCGCGTGTGCGTTGCGACGATTTACCGACGTCGGACGTGCCGTGCGTATCCGTCGCGTGATTCAATCTAGACAAGTTTACAACTTGCTACATGCTATGCTTTATGTAATTTATTTATATGTTTCTGTATCATCATCATCATCATCATACAGCTATATCTATATAATTTATACACCGTAGTTATTTAACGTGAATCTGTTTTATAATATAAATTGTATGAAAGTTTACAACTTGCGACATTCTATAATTATATCCATAAATATATATATCGTCGTAATATTTCTTATTATTATCTTTAAATGGTTTATAATCTGCATTTGATAATGTTATACAAAATATAGTTTGAAACTATTATAGTTTACACATGAAAAGTCGTTGCAAAGCGGATACGACAAATCTGAAATTTACTGTACACCTTACCTTATAAAATTCATTATAAATCATAGAAAAATCATTAATATACGTTCTTTAGTTTGTTACGAAGCTAACTCAGAATAATATAACTTTATAAAATATTTACTTGCAAAATAAATTGTTTAAATAACACAAAATGCAAATGAAAATATCTCTAAACTGCTGTCCAGGGAAATTCCAGCAGCTAACTTTCAATTTCGAATGTTCATAGCTTTTTTTAGGAACAACCTAAGATACTTCAACTTATAAAAATGAAAACCTTATTGAATTATCTTTGTTTTGGTATAATACACGTCCCTTTTGGAGAACGTTTGTTATTTCTAAGCTATTTTACAAATCAGGGTGACACTGAATTTCTGAACGGAACTTTCTTGTGCATGGTTAATCAATACCACTTTTATAGTTATTAATATCAATATATATTTAACAAATAATAGTGCTTGTGTTTTAATATTCAGCAAATTTTACCGATTTACAGTTTTATAGCATCCGTCTGTATCCGTACGGTTTATTACATATCTAGTTGCACGCCGAGACCATATTATTTCATGATACTGTGGTATTAACACCCCATGTTTAATAAAGTGAATCCTAATTAGTATTGGAACCATAAATTTAACCCTAATTGATAATTGTGCATCGATATCATCGATTTTATATCTATTTGCATACCGTGTCACATTACTTCATTTTATTGTTATATTAGTACTCCATACTTGATTTTGTGCACCATACTTACTACAGTTGATTGTGAGTATCCACTTGATACCTGTGCACTACCTGACGTAACCTGATATATCACTACTTGACATATTACCTGATCTTGTTTCTGATGCCGACAATCCTGACATGTTTTCCCGATGGACATATCATGTTGTCTGTATAGACAAACCTGTTCCTGCTTGATCCTGTGTTGGCATTAGCTCCAGATTTATCAATACCTGACTTGAACACATAACTTGGGGGTATGGGGAATTCAAGAATGTAGCTGAACGTAACTCAAAGGGCTATTACATCATGTTACCATAGTCCTGTGGGGGTATGAACGGGACATAGACTCACAGTCTATCATATCTTGTTACCGTGGTCCCGTGGGGAATTAACGGGGCATAGACCGATGAGTTACGATGAGAATTACATTAATTGATTTCGAATAACTTTAGAGTAGATAACCCTATAGCACAGTTTAGACTACTCACTGCACTTCACCTGTTTATATCCCGTTCACTGATCTATATTCATGTTACTGAGGACTTGTTACTGTTCATACTTCATGCCTGCATATTTCATTACATCCTGCTTGCCTTGAATTATTGATATTATGACGCACTGACGTCTGGGTTTTGCATGGCTCAGATTCTTTACCTTGTCGCAGGCTAATCAGGAGTATTTCCGCCGTCAGTCCGAGCAGTAAGGATCCTGTTAGTTATTTCCGTACTTTCCAGATGTTATTGTTACTTGGATTTATTGCTTCCGCATATTATTTCTTGACTCGTTTATTCTGGCTCATGGACATATACTAGATAGTTTATTTACTTTCCTGTTCTTGATATCTTCTAGGCAGCCGTAATGTGACTGTGGAAGGATGTTTCCTAGCCACAGGTAGCATGGTTGGCTCTGTCACGTGCCGATCTTAGCGCACTCTAGGAAGCGGGGCGTTGTTGGAGATAGTGCCCTCATAGTCAATTATTGGATCGCAGGTACGTGATTGCAATGATTGCGGAGGACCTATCCCGGTAGGACAGTCTTACTCGAGATGATAGTATGCTATCTGGTTTGCCTTTATCAGTCGTGTACATGTTCAGGTGACTGATTGCATGTTACACTTTGATAGAGCCCTTAGGATCTTGCTTTACTACCAACAGTATGATGGCGATCATATACGTGAGAGTTGGGTAGTTTATATGCATATCCTTAATTGTGGTCCCTAGTCGTGGGAGTTTCGAGACAGGGTATCGATACTCCGGTGTAGACTAGTGTATACAGTCGAGACCCCGACGAGGGGCGGTGGCCGGTCTCACAAGCCACTGGTGTCAGTTGGATCACCTAAGATGTATACAGGTGCTCATTGGGTTATGAGTACACCGGACAGGACTCGCCGGGAATCTGCTAGTTAGTACTATACCTATCGTCGGATAGCAGTTCCCTGGTGACATGTGTACAGGTTAGTTCATCGACCTGAGGTCGTCATTTGTCTCGTGTGAGTTCCCACTGTGCTTTGATTTCTACCCTACCACGGCTCAAAGGAGTCGTGCAAACAGGTAGCTTTTGGGTACAGTCCCGAGCCATATGGAGGCACGTGAGCGGATCGGCAGGGGATTCGTCTCTCCCGGTATTGGGGACGAGGTCGTGCTGTGTCTAGGAGAGCCATTACACAAAGTCCATGGCCATGGCAGGAGATTTACTGGTAGGTACTCCAGTAGTATCTCAGGGTGTTATTGGGCTTCACTCCGACACGACTTATACTGCTATTGGGGGTCTGACGTTGCTAGCCCCCTAGGCAGATATGCGATACTCATTGACGAACGGACCGGACTGTATATACATTGTCACTGTTAGGCTCAGTAGGGTTTCTGGATGAGTTCGTTCATCGGGCACCCTTGAGTGCGCTCATCAGTCTCCCTTGAGGTCAGTCCATGGGCAGCCGTTATGCATAGCTAGTGCCGCTGACGGTTTGTGGTTAAACCCACTGCCAGGGTACTGACGAGTCATTAGAGTCCCCCACAGGCAGTTTCCCAAGTTCGGGCGAAACGTTGTAGAGGCCGTATGGTTTTATGGCAGGGTTCGGAAAATGCACGTGCGTTTACGCACGTGTTATTTTTCGGGCAGATAATACTGGTCGGCTTTGGTTTAAGCCGGATCCGAGTATTATATTGAGTAGGTATAATATTTTTGTCTCAGTTGCATTTGTATTCGGTCGTAATACAAATGCGGGTATATTTATACAGTTTCGGGGTTATCCTGAAAGTCGTTTCAGGATCACTTTTGGAAGTTGCCAGTTTCCAGTTTTCTATCAGCCGTCTTTTAACATTCTGTTAAAGACGGATTTATCTTTTCTTCAGATGGAGTGAGTCATCATTCTAGAAGCTTCTAGAAGTGATGAAGTGGCTTCATGACTCATTAGGCATTAATGGTGTCATTATTGTTTTTGATGACTAGCCTAATGACTCATGCTTTGTTATTAGTGGTTTTGTTTTCCTTAGGATATTTGTTATGATAATATCTTTTGCTTGTGGTCACCCCCCCTCTCCTACGGTCACCCCCCTCTTCCTATATGAGGCCGGCCCCCTCTCTCTCCTCACACACACTCTCACTTGAGTTTTCATTCGGTTAGAAAAGATATGATAGTTTTGGGGTGTATGGAATTCACAGTTCATTTCATTCCATCACCCGATTTCCACGGCAACTTCATTAACCGATCGTCCACGGACTTGGACGAAGTGAGACAAAGTCATCTACTCAATCTCTACATCATTCTTGGTCGTCTCTTTTAGCAAACTTGACGACCGAGTTGCCTCGAGTCAGAGGCGGGAGCCCGTTTAAAGAATCGTCGATGTGGTGCCACCTCGACGAAGGATTCGGAGATCGACGAGATCGGAGCAGCCGCAACGGAGCGTGGGATGATGGTTGAAGAACGAAGGACTCGGATCGTTCGGTACAACCCTTGTTCCCTCTTTATATTTTGTTAGTTTAGCAATAATGGCAGATCCGGGTTAAAGTATACGATAGCGCCAAGTTTAAAAGTTTTATTCCGCATTTGGCGTCTGTAGACTGCCGGGGCGCTAACGTAGACTTACAGTGGTATCAGAGCCTAACCATTTTGCTATACTAACTTGTGCTAACGTGTTCAAAACATCGATCCGACCGAAAATCAAAAACGACAAAATCCTTGCACGACAGTTTCTGTTGATTTTAAACGGTGTCGAAATTAATTTCTGGATGTCTTAAAAATCCGTGCAGGGAATTCTAAGAACGACGAAGAAATTTGGGCACGTGACTCAATGATACCGCCGCGGAAAGGCGGTCAAACCATTGGTTTGACCGCGCTTCCGCGGCCAAACATTGAGCTCGTGGCCCCAAATTTTTCCAGTGGGTTCTTGGTAGGATTTTGTGGTTTTTCGTATATAAAGTTTTGGCCCAAATTTTGTTACTGTTCACCAGTAAGCTGTGGGGCCCACTTTTTAATATTTGGTCTTTGGTCGATCGAAATTTAAACACGTTAGTTTACAGTGCTTACATTATATCTCCGACCGGGAATGTCATTTGATCGGTAAACCGCGTCCGATTGCTATAGCTCTTTTAGACGGGTTTGCGAACGTGACATTCGCGTTGATGTTCTATGTTGTGCTGTAATGTTGCGGATTTGTCGTGGTGGATAGCAGTGTGCAATGATAGTACAGTTTGAGTTTATTTGTACATTTGATATTGCGGGACGAGCGTCCAACTTGTGGACTGCCGTCACTGCCTATTGTATAATATTCTTTTTGGGGCACGACCAGGTTGCGGTCGATGTACCTATTGTACTATTTTTCATTACTGTACTAGGTTTTGCCCCGAGACGGAGTGCACGGATAGCCGGGTTCGGGAGGGCAACGGGTCCGCATCTCATGGCTTTGAGAGGCAGAGGGGCCCCACTTCAGAATTGGCAGACTATTCGTCGCACTCGTAGGGGGTACAGGTTGACCCGAGGAGGGGTGCTCAATTTACCGGATTCCGTGAAGTGCCGGGTGTTCCATTCACTATGCAGTGGGGACTACCTCGCTTCAGGTTTTGGCGGGTAACTTGCCGCACCCGTAGGGGTCTAGGTTTCATTGCACAGGCTATCCACACGACATGGGAACGTCGAGTTTCAGCAGCGGCTCTGTGAAACTCGGGGATCCCAGATATCTGTATTGTTCTGTAATGCTTATTACTTTTCTGTAATGTTGCATATTATCACGCCTGGAGCGATTATGTATATTGGTTTATATACTATTAGATGTTGTATATGTTTTACACCCGCGCTAGTCCAGTCCCCGCTCTGTCGTTAGTTAAGTAACCTAACGGGTGATGACGGGACCCAGTGACGAATGCGGATGGCATATACGTACATTTTATTTTCGTTCTTTTCTGGTGTGATTGATTGATGGGACTGCATTGATTCTGATCAATGCAAAGAAAAACAAACCTGTTTGAGTTGTTGGAACAATTTTAAAAAGTGTTGTTACAAAGACGTTTCCTTTTGTTATGCATAGCGGTATTCGGTGTGAATATCCAGCACCTCATTCGACGAGGCAAGGGCTGATATCCCTTCACCGGGAAAGACCCCTTGGACAGAAGTTTGCGTCAGGGTAGTAACTTTACTATAGTCGATTACAAGTTGCTTTGCATAGCGGTATTCAGTGGAATATCCTGCACCTCATTCCACGAGGAAAGAGCCGAGATCCCTTTACCGGGAGTGACCTCTTTAGCAAAAGGTTTTCGCCACTATATTTTAAAAAAGCTATCAGGTTCCTTCAGCGATATCAAGTTCACTACGCTAAAGGTTTTTCGCCAAAAACCAGCCGTAGCCCTCCGTCACTTCTTTTGGGTATTCAGTAGTATTCAAGCTACGCATTTTGACCAACGCCAAGGCATAGTGTTTGGTAGCTGCTGGGTATTCAATTGTTGCATAGATAGATGAGTTAGTTTGGGACAGTCGTTCTGCCGATTGGCCAACGTCAGGGGCATGTGCGGGTGGGTTCAAATTGACAAGATAGTGATGGGTAGAACTTGGCATGTGACTTATGACATTTTGACCAACGCCAAGGTTATAAGAGCATGGGGCAAAATTGATATCAGGAGTTTCTAAAGAAACTGAAACTTGCCGAGTATGCGCATACCTTCTGGAGTATGAGTAACGTGGATGCATTCCATCACGTTATCATGCGATGAGAGTTGGATCCCGATTCCCACTGATGAGTTGGTTTACTCTTCGGGTGATCCCGATTGATTCTTCTTTAGGTTTGGAGGAGAATTTGACAGAACAGTGGGAGGTTTCCGGATTAGATAAAGTGATGACCATTCTGATCTAGGTTAGAGTGCACGCAGAGTGTTTCTTTTCTCTCTCTCTCTTTGGCAGCGACCTTTGACCGACCCTAGACTATGACTCAGTGACCAGGTTGACCGAACCTTCTTAAAATACTGGCTTTTGGATTGTCTAAGTTGCATAAGTCATTGCCACTCCTTCTTTTACCCTTTGTATTTCTCAGAACACCCGTATAACTACGGATATCCACTTCCATTGGATAGATCCATCGTATGGTTATATACGAACTCGAAGGGACTTCTTCGAGGATGGATCCCGGTTCAGGTTCAGGAGAAATAGAATTGGCTTATTCAGTTGTCTTTTATTATCACCTTCTCTCAGGTTGCGAGGGCTCCTTGGTTTAGGAGAGTACACCTATTACGCTTATTGGATAGTCTTATTCCAAACCATAGGCTGGTGCCGAAAGGTAGGGAATGAAGAAAACCAATTAGCCTAAGTAGGGTGTGCAGAAGGTAATATGTAAAGACAAAATAAAGGGATTAGAAAGAGGGCAAAGTAAATTGCGACTGTTATCATTCACGACCAAAACCGCGTACTTAATCGCCACTCCTATTTCACCTTTAAAAGAATAAGGTATTATTCAGTTGTCTTTTATCATCACCTTCTCTCGAGATGCGAGTACTCCTTGGTTTAGGAGGGTACACCTATTATGCTTACTGGATAGTCTTCTTCCAAACCATAGGCTGGTGCCGAACGGTAGGGAAGGAAGAAAACCATTTAGCCTAACGATGGTGTACAGAAGGTAACGACTAAAGACAAATAAAAGTGATTTGGAGAGATGGCAATAAAATATACGGTTGAAGTCATGAATTGGATTATGGAAGAGGCATTGCTATGAATACCAGGATACCCCTACGAAACATTTTCATGTTTCAGTGCATTATTAAAGAAAAACTGTTTTCCCGATTAGACACTTACTCCAAGGGTATGTATTTACCAGGTTTCATTCTCATATCTGTATGGTTTTACAGATGATGAGTGGGAGTAAGATATTGGGAATTAGGTGATCATCCTCATTATATCGGAATTCGTTGTAATTGGTGATATTTGAGGAAATCGCCAGGGTACAGTTTTCTACCTACGATGCACAGGTTTTGAGTTGTTTAACTCAGTGGACTTATACAGAGTATTGTATGTTGTCCAAGTGTCCATTAGGACAAAGGGGTAGGTCCTCGTACTATGTTCTGTTTACTTATAACTTCTCTAGTATTTAGACAAGTGTTTCGTAGAAATACAAGGTCTAAGTTTTGAGAAGTTGTGGGTATAAGAATAAAGTAGAGAACCAGGTATCACAAGTATCGGGATTCTTCAAAGAGATCGAAGATGTAGATTCTTGTGATTGGTATTCAGATGATAGTGATGGTTTTGAGAAACGTGTTTCTCTTTCAGGTTACTCATAATTGGATGGATTCCTAAGTTGAGTAATGCTGATCAGCCTTTTTCCATTAAGTTGATATGCACTGGAGACAGCTGCATGGTTTGAATATGGTTCCAATTAAATAAGTGCCAAAGTTTCTATATTGGATATAGAATAGTTCATACCTTAAAAGATATTAAGGTACGGGGAGTTGTCCAGCTTATGATTAAAACCAGACACTGGATAACTTAGGGCACGTTTCTGTAATGGCTGTTTGTGGGTTGACCCTGGCTATGACGAGGGTTGATATTCTACCATTAAGAAGATCAATAGTGATATTGTTCTTGACTCGCCACAGTTTTAGTAAAAATGGATCTTTTTTCAGAAAACAGTAGTGGGAGTATGGTAGAACTGGAAGAGATTCCAGAACCGCGAACGATTACGGAAAATTTAATAGGACCTATATATTCAATCAGGTTTGACATTCCAATAGCCACTCCGCAGGTATGGTAGGTAACCTCAGACGCCCGAGAGGTACTTCGGTAGCCTCAAGGACGGTGACAGGGAGGTTCTTATCTACCTAGACTTGACACTACTGTTGTTCCAGGATATGAGACCCGGTAGGAGGGTTGTCGTAGTCAGTGGGAGCAACGGAAGCATGGTGGGCAAGTAGCTTATGTCTATTTATAGACTCGAGCAGTTATAGCGGAGATAGATCATCTAATTTTGATGTGACAGTCATGGGTTTGACTTCAATCAGAATAGGGGATGGATCAGTTAAGAAGGTAGTAGGGTGTGATGTCATGGTATCTGGATGACTTACACAGAGTAGGAAGTAAAATTCCTATACTACGATCGGTTGTACTGTGGTCGTCACACAGTTGTTTCTCCAGACAGGATATGGATATAATATTTGACATTCTGGTTTCTGGATCTATGGCTTTAGATCTGGATTTGGGTAGTTTCCCAATGTGGGTACTTTGACAGATATTCTAATGGTTTTTGGAATAGTTGACTCCTAGCATGGTGGTGTACCTGCAGATGATGGAGTCACCCTCTCCAAAGGTGTCGTACAGACTAAAGGGGAGAGGGATGCGCATGATTGACAGATCACTTGCTTAGGCAATTGAGTCAATCGTGAGATGTCAAGTACCACACCAAATGTTGGTTTTGCACTAGATGCAATAAGTTTGTATTAATCCAATCCTGGAGAAACATAAGGAAGCAGTTTTAGAACATAAGTACATGTTCTACGGATTTGATGACGGCAGCCTCTTTCGGGAGACGGTTATCATTCCAGGCTTCAAAGGTGACGTGGATGACAGAGTGATTGTCAGAGTTATAGTTTTTCCCTCTGACGAAGAGGGACAGTATTATGGACAGGTGGTCCAAGAGGATACTGTGGGAAGCAAGGTGCCCGATACTGATTAGGTTCAGTGATCGATTCAGTCTAAGAAGTTTGGATATGAAGTTCATTTATGAACTAAGGTCCCATCAGATATCCAGACATGTTCTAAGACATGTATTACTCAATTCGGGAGATGGTTTTCTCCGCGAACTTGAGATTAAGAGAGATATAGAAAGATACTTCTAGGCGGATCCACTCACTGAGGCTATTTCTCGAACACAATAGTTTTACAAACGGGCTTTGTGAAACTGATTAGTAGAGGAGTTGGATGTTCGGTTTCACACGGGCTGTGAGTAGTCGACATCGCAATATTAGCCTTGAGTGCAAGTGGGAGATTGTTGGAGATAGTGCCCTCATAGTCAATTATTGGATCGCAGGTACGTGATTGCAATGATTGCGGAGGACCTATCCCGGTAGGACAGTCTTACTCGAGATGATAGTATGCTATCTGGTTTGCCTTTATCAGTCGTGTACATGTTCAGGTGACTGATTGCATGTTACACTTTGATAGAGCCCTTAGGATCTTGCTTTACTACCAACAGTATGATGGCGATCATATACGTGAGAGTTGGGTAGTTTATATGCATATCCTTAATTGTGGTCCCTAGTCGTGGGAGTTTCGAGACAGGGTATCGATACTCCGGTGTAGACTAGTGTATACAGTCGAGACCCCGACGAGGGGCGGTGGCCGGTCTCACAAGCCACTGGTGTCAGTTGGATCACCTAAGATGTATACAGGTGCTCATTGGGTTATGAGTACACCGGACAGGACTCGCCGGGAATCTGCTAGTTAGTACTATACCTATCGTCGGATAGCAGTTCCCTGGTGACATGTGTACAGGTTAGTTCATCGACCTGAGGTCGTCATTTGTCTCGTGTGAGTTCCCACTGTGCTTTGATTTCTACCCTACCACGGCTCAAAGGAGTCGTGCAAACAGGTAGCTTTTGGGTACAGTCCCGAGCCATATGGAGGCACGTGAGCGGATCGGCAGGGGATTCGTCTCTCCCGGTATTGGGGGCGAGGTCGTGCTGTGTCTAGGAGAGCCATTACACAAAGTCCATGGCCATGGCAGGAGATTTACTGGTAGGTACTCCAGTAGTATCTCAGGGTGTTATTGGGCTTCACTCCGACACGACTTATACTGCTATTGGGGGTCTGACGTTGCTAGCCCCCTAGGCAGATATGCGATACTCATTGACGAACGGACCGGACTGTATATACATTGTCACTGTTAGGCTCAGTAGGGTTTCTGGATGAGTTCGTTCATCGGGCACCCTTGAGTGCGCTCATCAGTCTCCCTTGAGGTCAGTCCATGGGCAGCCGTTATGCATAGCTAGTGCCGCTGACGGTTTGTGGTTAAACCCACTGCCAGGGTACTGACGAGTCATTAGAGTCCCCCACAGGCAGTTTCCCAAGTTCGGGCGAAACGTTGTAGAGGCCGTATGGTTTTATGGCAGGGTTCGGAAAATGCACGTGCGTTTACGCACGTGTTATTTTTCGGGCAGATAATACTGGTCGGCTTTGGTTTAAGCCGGATCCGAGTATTATATTGAGTAGGTATAATATCTTTGTCTCAGTTGCATTTGTATTCGGTCGTAATACAAATGCGGGTATATTTATACAGTTTCGGGGTTATCCTGAAAGTCGTTTCAGGATCACTTTTGGAAGTTGCCAGTTTCCAGTTTTCTATCAGCCGTCTTTTAACATTCTGTTAAAGACGGATTTATCTTTTCTTCAGATGGAGTGAGTCATCATTCTAGAAGCTTCTAGAAGTGATGAAGTGGCTTCATGACTCATTAGGCATTAATGGTGTCATTATTGTTTTTGATGACTAGCCTAATGACTCATGCTTTGTTATTAGTGGTTTTGTTTTCCTTAGGATATTTGTTATGATAATATCTTTTGCTTGTGGTCACCCCCCCTCTCCTACGGTCACCCCCCTCTTCCTATATGAGGCCGGCCCCCTCTCTCTCCTCACACACACTCTCACTTGAGTTTTCATTCGGTTAGAAAAGATATGATAGTTTTGGGGTGTATGGAATTCACAGTTCATTTCATTCCATCACCCGATTTCCACGGCAACTTCATTAACCGATCGTCCACGGACTTGGACGAAGTGAGACAAAGTCATCTACTCAATCTCTACATCATTCTTGGTCGTCTCTTTTAGCAAACTTGACGACCGAGTTGCCTCGAGTCAGAGGCGGGAGCCCGTTTAAAGAATCGTCGATGTGGTGCCACCTCGACGAAGGATTCGGAGATCGACGAGATCGGAGCAGCCGCAACGGAGCGTGGGATGATGGTTGAAGAACGAAGGACTCGGATCGTTCGGTACAACCCTTCTTCCCTCTTTATATTTTGTTAGTTTAGCAATAATGGCAGATCCGGGTTAAAGTATACGATAGCGCCAAGTTTAAAAGTTTTATTCCGCATTTGGCGTCTGTAGACTGCCGGGGCGCTAACGTAGACTTACAGGCGTGACATGACTTGAGGGGGTTTTATGAAAAATTGTTTTGATATATTATCAAAATACACCTCGAGTATTTATTTATCGTCTTTAGGGTTTTCATAGTTGTAATTTTTATAAAATAAAATATTCTAGTGGATATAAACCTAATTTTGAATAGTATATGTTATTTTCTTGTATTTTGACTTGTATTGAATGTGATGGTATTTTCATGATCTTTGGTGATTCATTTCCTTTGATTAGAAAACATAGAATATATATTATATTTAAAATAGATATTTTGATAATATTATTTTATATATAATTATAAAAAATAGAATTTATTTATAAAATAGAAATCACGTTTTCTTAAAAATTGCAATAAAAATTCCATCGACATCGAATGCTCGGTGAGGAGGTCTGCATCTCGCTATACTAGTCCTGAGAACGTGCGATAGCCCGCACCATCCTGATCAGGTTCCCCAAAATGGGTTGTAGAGGCTTATTTGCAAGGAATTAATTAAAACAATTTAAAGAATACGGGTTTTGATAGTTTCAGGTATTTTAATGTAAATTGTGTTTTTTCCCACAAAAATTGTTACAAAAGCCATCGTGCTATGTCAAGATGAGTGTTGTGATGAGATAAGCCATTACCTCGTGAGTTTTCTAAAGGTAATATGAGCCAAACTATAAAGTAATGTCGTATGTAAACTAGATGGTATTTTACCGTAAAAGTTAAATAAAAGTTGTTTAACATTATATATTGAATTGAAACTTGTTAAAAATATTATTTAATGGTTAATAAATAATATGTAAAAAGATGGTAAATTTGTTATTAAGAAAAATTACGTTTTTGATGAAATTAGAATCGGAAGTCGAAATAACTCCGCTTCCGACGGGTTTTGAAAATAGTATTCTATTTACTAGAAAGAGAAGAAGGAAGAGGGGAATTATTGATTGAAAGAGATGGGAGAGGTAGAAGAAGGGTTGGAAATCTTCATGGAGTCGCGTCGTCGCCGGATTTGTCCCGAAATGTCGCCGGAATTCGACCTTGAGCTAACTCCACTTGTACAACTTTTGGACTTCGAAAATTTAGAGAGTTTTAGCAATGGATTTCTGAATGAGGAGGATAGGGTGTGATGTTTGTATTTATAGGAGAAATTATGGTTTTGAGGATTGAATAATGAATTAAAAAATATGCATTAAAATGGATTAAAGAGGGGATTTATCATTCTCTGGATAAATGCAGAGAAATCAAACAACATGGGGGTAGTGGGGTAAGCAAAGGGGTGCTAGGGTTGAATTTTGGGGCATTACCTACGGATTTAATCGGCGGTGCCGGTCCCATGTGATGATCTCGCCGGTCGGATCCGAGGGGTTGGGGCTTGGATCTTGGCCACGTGTCAGGGTCTATTTGAATAGTATTTTTCACATGTTTGTTTTCTACGTGACTTTTCATTTTACGTGCAGTGTACGTGCAAACTTTTAGGCTTCTAAAAGTTTAAAAGAAAAATCAATAAAAATAATATGTGGCTGGGGGGATTTAAACACAGGGGCTATGTCACAGCACTGCAAGGCTTTACCAATGAGCTACAAGTGCTTTTTTGCTGTTCTAAAGCAAATTAATTTTATAACTTGTGCTCAGACTTAGGTACTCCTTTATTTATTTTGAAAAAAATTCTGTACAGAAAGTTCATGGTTGTTATACCTGTCTGCACACTGGATAACACAATGATCTCCGAAGTAGGCTGTACGTCAACGAACCTCTCAATCTGACTGGCCTTAAGTAATGGTCTGACCATCCGGTGCAGATCCAGACACTCATCTTAAACAAGAAATTCTAACATAAAAGGATAACCAATATGTTCCTGTGTCACCGGGATAACACCCTGGTCAGTTCTCATCCCGGACGAGCTCACTTTGACCGCATCTCTAGCCGCAACCCCCCTCGGTTGAAGTAGCCATGGTGACAGTAACCGCAAACAAACATCGATGAGAATAGATCACAAGAACGAATAGAAAAAGAATGTCAAGATATGTATATCCTAAAGTTACTTAAGCGCAGCATCGTATCGTAAGTATGTCGTGGAACATACGCACGGTACATTATTTGAGTTACCTACTCCATCAACCAATGTTAACTTACGTAACGAAAGTTCGGGTCTGATACCCCTTCAGTCAAGTCTATATTCCGTAAGGTCAAGCCTAGGTTTCGAAATATACGCCCTAGACTCCACATAGTCAAACCTAGACTCGAACAAAGTTTAAACCTAACGTTCTGATACCAACTTTGTCACGACCCAAAAATGGCATGTGACCAGCACTTGAATCACGTGAAGTCTGTAGGACCCCACCGTAACCCAAGTAAGCCCAAGATCAGGAATCTAAACCTTTTTAAGAAAATAGTGGAGGTGAAGTTTGGAAAAAGGGGTATAATGAAATCAAGTTCCGCTTTTTAAAGTATAAGTAATGTTTATAGAAATACAAGTGGATCGTATACTAAACTTTGAAAACGTTTTCTTCATTTGAAGTTTTGGCAGCACCTCCTTTGTATATTTTGATAAAAACCATAAAATATACATATATAATATTGGCATCCCCAATCGGGAGATAACTCATCGCCAATCGGCAGAAACACAAACACGTAGTGTATACAATGCCCAAGGCGAAGATGATCATAAGAAAGAAAGTAAAAGAAATACCAAAACATCAACTCAAAAATGTCCAAACTCGGCATATAAAAGAATATATACAAGTCTCGTTCTAAGTCCAAGAGAATATACAAATCTGGTTTCTAAGTCCACAAATATACATAGTCTGGTTGATGGAGTTTTTAACTAGATTACAAATGAATAACTATACAAGATGCGGTTATGATCTGTAATGTAACCCACCTATCAAGCAATCACCCAAAAGAAGAAGATTGCCAGCAAGCCGCTACTAATCCGAATGGTCGATCCTGGAAGAAAACTATGGCACAACGGGGCTGAGTTGCCAACTCATGAGTAGAAAACATCAGGTAGAAATCGAATGCATAACGATCTATCTAGGTCATACTGTAATAATAATATCATACCGTATAGTATCGAAGGTGAACGTGTGTGTGTGTGTATTTATATATATTCTATCGTGTCTGTATCAATATGTGGTAACATGTCATCTGTAAGGTATGCGTGTGTGTGTATTTATATATATTCTATCGTGCCTGTATCAATATGTAGTAACATGTCATCCGTAACGTATGTGTGTGTGTTTACATATCAGCCAATGAGTGTCCATCAACGACACTCGAAATTATCATAAAATACTGAGTGTATGGCATCGACACTTGAAATCATCATAAATCCCATGTCCAGTATCGACATGTAAATCCTCATATCTCAGGTGCCGTCTCATCGGGCCGGCCATCATATCTCAGGCACCATCTCATCAGATCAGCCCTCATATCCTTCTGTCTCATATCATTCCGGTCAATATTCTCCGGATATCCACCGAGTCCAATACTGTCACCGGTAGGTAGTGTTCCCAGTCGGGCTCAATGACTTTCTATACAATCTTCTTGCTCCTAGGTATCATACCAGGTCCACCATGTACCCGCAGACGGTGATTCTTCACTCATCGAATCAGGTAATAATCATAGCTTAGAACCGAGAAATCTCATGGTAGACGTTGAAATATCATATCAAGAGAAAACCGCAATTTTAAAACATTCACAAGTTTTTAAAATCATATCTGCGGTTTCTCAAATTCAGAAATCTCACGAAAACATAATCTCATAAGAACATGGTATACAGACACAGAACAATACTGTAATACATTACAAGTGTGTTCATATAAGTGTGTTGGATAGTAATGTAAAGAAGGTACTAACAGAATCTAAAATGCTAACATGTTATAATATGATACGGTGGCATAGCGAGTTCTATCTGTGTATGTGGCATGGCAATTACCAATAATGTGTGTGTGAGCATACAAGTATGTGTACGTGCAACATGTAATTCATCGGTAATGGTGCGCGTGTCCTAACCAACGAAGTCAAGTAGAGCTAAAGGTATAAACGTAGTACGTATCGTAAATGATCGAAGCGCGAGCGTATGCAGAAATAAGAAATCGAAATGTGAGCATAAACGGAATAAAGAAATCGTAACGCGAAAGTATAAAAATATTCAACTATATATGAGCAATACGGTATAGTTTAAAATAACATGAAACGTTGTTTTTGGAAATAGGGGATTACGATCTTTTTGAAAAGATATCATTTGAAAATTCGTAGCGCACCTTTGAAATTATCATTTAAAAGTACGTAACGATTCATTAGTTTTGAAAGTAGGTATGGCTCTAAACATCTCATAATATCCAATTTGTGATTTTAAACAAGACCCCTCGAGTCGAAATAAATGTCGGTGATCTATCCTCATTATATCACGTACGAATATCTCTCGTACGATATCACCCAATCAATATGGTACGGATCTATAGTCGCGTAAATCATCTCATCTCATATCATATTATGTCATATCGTATCATGCTATATCATGTATACTTATATCGTAAATGTCCTTATATATATGCATGCTTGTGTGTGTGTATAGCCTAATGGTAAGAAATAGATACTAAGAGTATAACTTCTACTAAGTATAGGAATATACGCATATGGTATTCTAGTAAACCCTATAGGCTAAGCACATGATTCTATTATATATATCGTGTCCTAATTTTACGGTTGCGGGGGCGCTATACGCTATCCACCCGACTTTTCCCGTAGATATATATCTAATCACCGACAAACGCCTCGCTCTAATCGAAGTCGACGGACGCCTTGCTCTCCTTCGTCATCTCGGAAGCCCACAAGATTGTACCTACAATCGAAATCATAACCAAAATTGCATAAAAACCCAATTCGAATTTGAAATCACGAGCGAAACGCACATAGATTAGAACCTATGGTCAACGCATGCTAAAACGACAAAATACCCCTCGATGTCGATGTACGAATGTCTAATGACCACGTCACATCATGAAAATCCAAAAACCAAGTTTCAAATATCGCAAAACATTGTCAAAATCAAGTTAAAACAACTCCAGATTTTTACTCAGATGAACTGGGACTATTTAACATATAGGGTAGGATTAGTTATCGAGTGAGTAAGCTACATAACAAACCCCAGGCCCTAACTCCCCGAAATGGCAGCAAATTGCGGTCAAAATGGATTAATTGGTGGCCAGGGACGATAATTGGGGGCTCAGGCTTCTACGATGGCCTTCTACTGGTCTAAAAATCTGACTGTATTCTCTAAATAATTTTCAGAGATTCCTAGTTGCACCAGATTTCAATTGATCATCAAAAACTCAAGAAAACCGACATTTGAAATTCTATACTCTTTTAAACTGAGTATACTATCACCTACATGCCCCCATCAATCACTAATGAGTTTGTATTCACTCACTAAACCTCTCCCATACCACCACTACAAGTTCTATCCATCAAAACTCATCTTAGGATTTCGCAAGTCTATAAAACATGAACTTTAAACTCTAAGCTAGTTTGTGAATACAAGAAATATAAAATCTTGATTAAAAGTGGGGTTATTATCTCAAGATAGCAACTAGGGAAAATTCTAAGATGGCCAAAGATTCTCAAAATAAAGATTTGAACACACCATGATGCTTAGGTTGAGAGTAGGAACAATTTTTGTGAAGGCTTCAATAAATTTTGAGAAGGTTTGTGGGTTGTTTGTGATTTGTAGTGGGAGGTGGAGGAGGTGGAGAAAGAGGAGGATGAGAGAAAAGGAGAAGATGAAGAAGGAAAATGAGGTGGAGAATGGAATGGTTGCAACCATAACTCCCTCCTCTCTCTCTCTCATGCCCATACTCAATAAAATATTATCACCTTGCTTCATGTCTCCTCCTTCCCTCATCTTATTTTCTTTTCTTTTCTTTTTGAAAATATAAAACCCAAAAATATAAAACACAAATGAAAAAGAGAAATGAAGCCATTATAGAAACACTCATGAAAATGTTAACCCTCTTCATAAACATGTCATGTACACTAAGTAGGGCTTAGTTAAATAAAACTAGGTTTAGTGCACAAATAGGAAAACACTAATTAGCTTTAACATAGTTTAACAAAATAAAATTTAGTTTAGTGTAGTAACTAGTAAAACATTAATTAATTTTAACATTAACTTGTATGGTTATAATTATATACTAATTTAAGAAAAGTTCAATTAAATAAATGCTTTCATAATTAACAATTCATTTTAAATTTATAATTATTTTCCAAAATAGAGGTATATAATTATACCAATCTACAAAAACTCAGATCCATACTTATATTATATCCGTAAAATTCATTATTTTATTATTTAAATTCTAAAATAATATTTCCAATTTTCTGAAATGTTACAATACTATCATCTCGAGTAAGACTGTTCTACCCGTATAGGTCATCCATCAATTATCATAATTATCTGCCTGCGATTACAATAATTGCCTTGAGGGCACTATAGCCAACAATCTTCCACTTGCATTTAAAGCTAATTTTTGCGGTGTCGCATACTCACAGCCCGTATGCTACCGATCACCCAACTTCTCTACTAATCAATTTCGCAAAGTATGTTTGCAAAACATTCGCATTCAAGAAATAACCTTAGTGAGTGGATCTGCTCTAATGTTTCTATCTTTATCTCTCTATTTCTCAATTTCGCGGAGAATGACTATCTCCATAAATGAGTGATACTTGCCTTAGAATTTTTCTGGATAGTTGATCGAACCATGTTCATAAATGAACATACAAATCCAACAAACTATTTAGGCAGTATCCATTTGCTGATATAATTAGCACCCAGCGCCATGACCACTTCAGTATCCTGCTTGGAAACCAATCCAACATACCGCACCTCAAAATAGGAAAAACTATTACCTCTGACAGCTATTATGTCATCCAGGTCATTTTGGAAGCCTGAAATGATAACTGCCTCCTTAAGGAGGCTGCCGTTACCATATATCAAGAACATCCTCTTATGTTCATAACTGCTTATCAATGTTTCTCCAGGATTGGATTAATATATGGTTATTGCAGCTAGTGCAAAAGCAATATTTGGTGTGGTACTCCACATAGCATGATTGACTCAATTGCCTAAGCAAGTGATATGTCATTCATGCAAATCCCTTTCCTCACAGTCTAAAAGACATCTCTTTAGAGAGGGTGACTCCATCACCTGCGGGTACACCACCACACCAGGAATTGTCCATTATAAAACACTTTAGAATAGTGTCAAAGTACCCGAGTTGGGCCGCTTCCTAAATCTAGATCTAAAACCATAGATCAAGTTACCAGAATCCCTAATATTTTATCCAGATCCTTTGTGGAGAAATACATATGGCAACCACAGTATAATAGATCATAGTATAGGAACACCACTTCCTATCAGGAGTACGTCATCCAAATACTAGGACATCACTCCCTACTACCTTCTTACCAGGTCCATCGGTTGTTCTGATGAAGTCAAACTCTAAGACTATTACATCAAAAATTGATGATCTATCTCCACTATACTTGCTTTAGTCTATAAATAGACATAAGCTATTGGCCTACCATGCTTCTGCTGCTCCCACTGACTACAGCAACCCTCTGGCAGAGTCGTATACATGTGCACTTCTAAAGCTAATTTAGAATGACGTTATAGTCATCTACCTGCCAAATCTCATAGTCTAGGATAATAGTAGTGGCAAGCTTGGGTCATCAAAACCTTCCTATTACCGTCTTTAAGGAGACCGAAGTATCTCTCGGGTGGTTGAGGTTACCCACCAAATCTGTGAAGTGGCTAATGGATTGTTGAATCCAATTGAATCCTTAGATTCTACTAAATATTCAATAACCATTTGTGGTTCTGGAATCACTTCCAGTTCTATCATACCCCCACTAATGTTTTATAAAAAGAAACCATTTTACTAACGACGTGGCGAGTCAAGAATAATATAACTATTGATCCTGCAAATAGTATAATGTTAACCCTCGTCAAAACCCGAAATGAAATCCCAACCCATCGGTTTTGGCCGGCGAGATGTTGAAAGGGGACCATCACCGCCGGGTATATCCATAGGGAATGCCTCCATATTTTAATCTTAGCACCCCTTGGTCTACCCCACTACCCCTATGCTGTTTGATTTTTATGCATTTATCCAGAGAGTGATAATTCCTCTCTTAAATCCATTTTAATGCACATTTTTAATTCTCAATTCATCACTCTAAACCCTAATTCTATCCTATAAATACAACCCTACACTTTGGCTTCTTCATTCTGAAAATTATCACAAAAACTCTCTAAAATTTCCAAGTTCAAAGTTGTATAAGTGGAGTTAGCAAAGGTCGAAGTTCCGACAACGTTTCAGGAAGAATCCGGCGATGAAACAACTCCCCGACGACCCCAAAATCTTCCCCTACCTCTTCTCTCTAATTCCAATCAATAATTTCCCTCTTTCCCCCTTTTTTCTATTAAAACGAAATCATTCTTCAAAACTAGTTGGAAGCGAAGTTAATCTGACTTCCGATTCTATTTTAACTAAAAAAATAATTTTTCTTTAGAAAAAATTCACCATATTTTTGTATATTGTTTATCAATCATAAACAAATACATTAGAATAAGTTTCATCTCAAAATAATATGTATTGCAACTTCTATTTCATTTTTACGGTAAAACACCATCATGCTTACATACGACATTGCTTATTCATTTTGACCATATTACCTTTAGAAAACTCATGGGGTAATGACCTACCTCATCACAACACACATTTTTGACATAGCACGATGAATTTTGGAAAATTAGTTGTGGGAAAATACGAGTTTACATTTAAATACCCTAAACATTCAAAAACCGTTTATTTTAAAAGTGTATTATTTAATTCCTTGCAAATGCACCTATACAACCCATTTTGGGGAACCCCGATCGGGATGGTTTGGGTTATCGTATATCCTCGGGTCTAGTAGAGCGAGATGCAGATCTTCTCACGGAGCATCCGATCTCGATGGAATTTTTAATGCAATTTTAAAGAAAAATGTGATTTCTATTTAATAAATAAGTTCAATCATATATATATATATATATATATAATCAAAATATCTACTTTAAGTATACAATATATATATTCCATGTTTTCTAAAGCAAAGGAATCACAATTTCATGAAACTCCCATTACAAATCAATACAATTCCAATATTACACTAAAATACATATACAATGAAATATAGGTTATATCCACTAGAATATTTCACTTTATAAAAAATTACAATTATGAAAAACCTAAAGACGTTAATTAAATATGTGAGGTGTATTTTGAAAATATATCAAAACTATTTTTCATAAAACCCCCTCAAGCTATATTAATTTACAATAAGGACCCTAGTAAACATAGGTTTAAGCGAGACCAGTTCTCTTGAGCCTCAGGGAGCCGGAGAATATGGGTGTTTTCCTATCTAAGGTAGACAACCTAAAAACGGTGTTATTAATACGGTAATTGTCTTGGAAAAAGACACAAATCCTGCCGTTCATGTGCAGCAGTTACCGATAACATCAAAACTAATTCAGGACTTCAATTCGTTGTAAAGTGTCTGACTCAGACAGAGTCTTAGTCTAATATGAAATCATTCCGACTTGAATTCAATTCAAGTATAACTACAATACAACATGAATCCATTTATACCAGAATTCAATCTATATCAACATGACTCGACCGAACCGAACCATGGATATACTCTGATTACATGACTATCCATTTTTATCCATTCCGTTTACATGATATCATGGTTTCGGCAAGTCTTCCATCTATAAAAAAAATAATACAATCAATACAAAAGACATTACGGGGTTTTAAAGGGGTAGACTGGTACGGAATGTGTTAGAAGTGGCACGAGAAGGTTACTTTAATACACCTAACCTGAATATCCATTGATGTTGTACCGTGGATTAACAGTTCCTTATACTCCGTATACCTTAGTCTCCGGAATAGTGGGACTCCTCTCGTATACACTGGCATATTCTGTACCAAGCTACAAACAACTGCGTTAACATAACAATCAGATAGTATACAGTTATATTCTTTCTGTCTATTCTAGTTCTACCTATCTTTGGGACTTACTGAGTGATTGTTCGCTGACGACATTCCTCCTATTCTTTCTTTGGAATGTTGTCAGGTGGATCGGACTCTCTGGAGCTCGAGCCCAGTACTGAAGACTTAGAGCAATTCTCCATTGACCCAGAGCTCTAGATACTTGTATATATTTTCTTTTCAGTTCATGCCATTGTTTAGGCATTGCTTTCCATTCCTGTATTTACATTTTCAATTGTACTTGTAAAAATATGTTTAATAAATAAAAGTTGTTGTTCAGTTATATTTATTGTCATTTTTCTTGTGTACATTCATTATATTGCTTAGATACGCTTAGTGTATTTACTTCTGAGTAAATACGTAGCGGGCCTCGTCACGTCTCCTTACCGTTCACTGGGAAGTGAGGCGTGACAACTGCGATTATGAAATGTGCCTTGAGTTTATCCGAAGTCTGGTTTTAAGCATAAGCCAGACAACTCCATATACCTTAATATCGTTAAGATATGAATCCATTCTATATCAAATATAGAAACTGTAAGTCAACGTTACACACCCCACAAGATGCGGGGAGGCGGAATAGGTAAAACATTCATTTTGTTCAAAGTAACATCGATTATCAAACAGATCTTTGCTAAACCCTAACTAACAAACTATCTAGAAGTAGTTAACTACTATGATAGATGATTATACCTCAAGATACTAGTCCTTCTTGTTCTTGATGTTCACTTCCTCGTCGGCCTCCTCGATGTAATAGAAGATCCACCCGAGAGTTCCTTTTTCAAGCTTTAACCTCTAACTTGAGGTAACTAAGTGGCTAGGGTTGCTAATCTAAGTGACCTAGAGGATATAGAGATTGATTAAGAATCTATTAGTCTTGCTAACCCTATGGTTCTCAACTCATGAGAGGATTAGGGTTAGGATGAAGAAGATGAGAGCTTGAGGAGAAAGAATGTATTTGTGATAATGAATTGAACTTGAGCCATTTGGATAATATCATGAAGCACGAAAATATCTAAGCAATAATATATTAAATTATCAACCATGCTTCATTAATTACCTTGAGATGAATCACCTCATGACTCATGGTGCAATTAATGAAAATAACACATCATCTCTCCACCTCATTAATTTTAATTCATAAATGAATTAAAACTAAATGAGTCACCTTTCTTCAAGAAGCTTCCCGACCAATTATGAGAATGCCCCTCCCATCCGTATTCACGAAAAACACGGATATACTGAGACTGCATAAATCTAATACTAGAATCTGGCTTAAACCAAAGCCTGTTAGTATAATCTGTCCGAACATCATACGTGCACAAGTACATGTATATGTCCGAACCTTGTCGTAAAACCATACGACCTCTATATCATTTTGCCTGAAGCAGGGAAACCCTCTGTGTGGGACTCTAAAGACTCGACGCTACGCTGGCAGTGGGTTTAACCACAGGCCGCAAGCGGTACTAGCTGTACATAACGGTCCCCGGGTAGATGTCGATAAGAAGGTCGATGTGGAAACCCATCCGAACTCCTATTAAGCCTGATGTGACAATCTCCGTACAGTCCGGTATGTTCGTCTAAAACTATCGTATATCGGGCCTAGGGGGGCGGCAAGCGTCAGTCCCCTAAAAGCGATATAAGTCGTGTCGGAGTGAAGCCCATTACACCTTGAGAAACTACTGGAACACCTACCAGTAAATCTCGCTTGCCCCTGGCTAAGGACCTTGCGTAATGGCTCTCTAAACACAGCGCGATATCAACTCCCAATACCGGGAGAGACGAATCCTATCTAACCGCCACTGCCTCCAAGTGCTTCGGGACTGCACCCAACTGCTGCCTATTTGCACGACTCAGTCGAGCCGTGGTAGGGTAGCAATCTAAGAACAGTGGGAACACTCTCTAGGCGAAGCAGCAGTGTTAAGTCTACGGACTATGCTGTACTCATGTCAGCTGGGAACTGTTAACTGACGACGGGTATAATACCAACCAACTGTTCCCTACGAGTCTTGTCTGGTGTACCCATAACCCAACGAGCACCTGCATGCTTTCTCCGGTATAACGTACTAATGGCTGTGGGTTAGACCATTTCTCCTGCTGGGATAAGAAGCGTATACAGTAGTCTACTCCGGAGTATCGATGCCATGTCTCGATATTCCTACGACTAGGGACCTGAAAAAGGATGTGCTTGTAGACTACCCAGCCTCCACTAGTGTGACTGCCATCACAACGCTGGTAGTCAAGCAAGATCCTAAGGGCTCTATCAATATGTATTCGCGATATGCTAAAAGAAACATATACACATATTAAGACAGATACAAACCAAGTAGCATACTACTATGTTGAGCAAGACTATTATAAACCTGTGTATATATCCCAAGCTTCCAAAATGTAATATACAAGCCAGTACGATACAATAATGGTCTCTAGGGCATATAATACTAACAATCTCCCATTTGTACTAAGGCCATGTGCTAGCGTATCGCAGACCTATCATCTCGAATAGCCTCTCGAACTGCGTCTGAGGTAAGGCCTTTGTGAATGGATCTGCAGTGTTCTCCTCTGTAGTAACTCTCCGGACCTCGATCTCCCGGCAATCTATGATCTCCCTGATCAGGTGATACCGCCTCAAGATGTGTCTGGACTTTTGATGGGACTTGGGTTCCTTCGCTAAAGCTATATCCCCGTTGTTGTCACAATACAGAGGTATTGGATCAACAATGGATGGAACCACCTGAAGTTCTGTTAAGAACTTCTTTACCCAGACTGCTTCTTTTGCGGCATCTAAAGCTGCGATATACTCCGCTTCCATCGTTGAGTCGGCAACGGTATCCTGCTTGGAACTCTTCCAGCACACCGCCCCTCCATTAAGGGTAAAGACATAACCTGACATGGACTTGGAGTCATCCTTGTCACTCTGGAACCTGGAGTCAGGAAAAGCCTTGATCTGGAGGTCTTTTCCGCCGTAAACCAAGAACATATCCTTAGTCCTTCTCGGGTACTTGAGAATATTCTTTACTTCTATCCAGTGCTTCTTCCCTGGGTCTGACTGATACCGGCTTACCACGCTTAGTGCGTAAGCTACATCTGGTCTGGTACACAACATCGCATACATTATAGAGCCTACTGCAGAAGCATAGGGTATAATTGACATGCAATCCATTTCCAAATCAGTCTTGGGAGACATCTCTTTGGAGAGGGTGATTTCATGACAAGCCAGTAAATTACCGCGCTTTGAATCTTCCATACTGAATCTTTTCAGTATAGTGTTGATATACCTGGACTGCGAAAGTCCCAACATCCTCTTAGATCTATCACGATAGATCTGGATCCCCAGAATGTAAGAGGCGTCACCCAGGTCTTTCATGGAGAACCTGTGTGACAAGAATCCTTTGACAGATTGTAGCATAGGAATGCCATTTCCTATCAAGAGAATATCATCCACGTACAAGACGAGGAATACGACAGTTCGTGCTACAATCTTACTATAAATACATGGCTCATCTGGATTTTTGATAAAATCATATTCTTTGACCGTTTCATCAAAACAGATGTTCTAACTCCGCGATGCCTGTTGTTCCCCTCCGAACACAGAGACGCGACCACGTAGGTTCGTCTTGCCTGAAATTCGGGGCAGATGCTAATTGGTGCTATCCGTCCACCTCTCCGAAGATGCCAAGTTGATTTATGGCACCATATATCGAAGGTTTAAATGGATGCGGCCGATGTAGCAGACTTCGTCAGATTCCCCCTTGTTTGAGGGTTTTTTTTATTGTGGGGACGCTCTTTCCTGCAGGTGCAAGCCCGTGCAGTTAATTACGCTACCGCATCGCGGTAACAACTTTCTCCTTCTCCAGATGGTCACTTCGTGTCGTGTTTGTTTGTTTTGTTTGTGGTTGCCCGTGGATTGTATACGAAGACTAATTTATGTTGTCGCTCGTAGGGTGTGGATTAGTCCAAATCCGTATCTTCTTAAATTTGGGTTTGGGAGTTTGGGGTTTAGGGATACGTTAGTCTCATTTGAAGCTAAGATCAACTTAAACGTTAGTTAAGGATACGTTAGTCTAATTCATAGGCTAAGATCAACTTAACAGGATCGTTTGGATCCAACAGGAGAGCATTTGGGCTGCCTCTATTGTTTAGTTTTAGGGACATTGCGGTCAGTTAGTTTAAGGACATTACGGTCCATTGTTAGTTTAAGGACATTACGGTCCAATGTTAGTTTAAGGACATCTCGGTCCATTATTAGTTTAAGGACGTTTCGGTCCAGGTTAAGGACATCGTAGTCCGTGGGTTTAAAGGGACCCCACAGTCCGAGGTTAGGGACATCGTAGTCCATTGTTGGATATAGTGCCCTCTAAGTCAATTATTGGATCGCAGATACGTGATTGCAATGATTGAGGGAGGACCTATACCGATATGACAGTCTTTCTCGAGATGATAGTATGCTATCTGGTTTGTTTTTATCATCGTATACATGCTTTAATTCGCTATTGCATGATTGATAGAGCCCATAGGATTCTTGCTTGACTGCCAGCAGTATGATGGCGATCATATACGTGGGAGCTGGGGGTCTGTAAGCACATCCTTAATGTGTCCCTAGTCGTGGGAGTTTCGAGACAGGGCATCGATACTCCAGAGTAGACTAGTGTATACAGTCGAGACCCCGACGAGAGGCGGTGGCCGGTCTCACAAGCCATTGGTGTCAGTTGGTTCACCTAAGATGTATACAGGTGCTCATTGGGTTATGAGTACACCGGACAGGACTCACCGGGAATATGCTAGTTGGTTTTATACATATCGTCAGATAGCAGTTCCCTGGTGACATGTGTACAGGTTAGTTCATCGACCTGAGGTCGTCATTTGTCTCATGTGAGTTCCCACTGTGCTTTAATTTCTACCCTACCACGGCTCAAAGGAGTCGTGCAAACAGGTCTTTTTTGGGTACAGTCTTGAGCCACATGGAGGCAAGTGAGCGGATCGGTAGGGGATTCGTCTCTCTCGGTATTTGGGGTGAGATCGCGCTGTGTCTAGGAGAGCCATTACACAAAGCCCTCGGCCGAGGCAGGAGATTTACTGGTAGGTATTCCAGTAGTATCTTAAGGTGTTCTGGGCCACTCTCTGACACGACTTATACCGCTAATGGGGGTCTGACGTTACCAACCCCCTAGGCAGATATGCGATACTCATAGACGAACGGACCAGACTGTATGTATATTGTCACTGTTAGGCTCAGTAGGGTTTAGAGATGAGTTCGCTCGTCAGCTTCCCTTCCAATCAATACATAGGCAAACGTTACGTACAGCTTGTACTTCTGACGTGCTAGTGGTTATACCCAGTGCCAGTGTTTTGATGAGTCATTAGAGTCCCCCACAGACACTTTCCCAAGTTCGGGCGAAACGTTGTAGAGGCCGTATGGTTTTATGGCAGGGTTCGGAAATTGCACGTGCGTTTACGCACGTGTCATATTTCGGGCAGATAATACTGGTCGGCTTTGGTTTAAGCCGGATCCGAGTATTATACTGTGTAGATATAATATCTTTGTCTCAATTGCATCTATATTCGGTCGTAATACAAATGCGGGTATGTTTATACTATTACGGGGTTATCCTGAAATTCATTTCAGGATCGCTTTTGGAAGTTGCCAGTTTCCAGTTTTCTATCACCCGTATTTAACATTCGGTTAAATACGGATTTATATTTTCTTCTTGGGTGAGTCATGAGGGCGAGTCATACTTCCAGAAGGTTCTAGAAGTGGTGATAAGGCTTGTGAGTCATTAGTGCTTTAATTGTGCATTTATTGTGTTCATACAAGGTGTATGATGACACATTCTTTTGCATTAACTGTTCTTTGTTTTTGCTTAAGATCTTTTGGCTTATGGTCACATTTTTTGCTCCTACCTCAACCCCCCTCTTCCTATAAGTGGCCGGCCACATTTGTAATGGATGATGGTGGCTTGAAAAAAGATTGATATTGTTTTGGACTCATGGAAATTAAATAGCCTCATTTCTCATTTCACCCGATTCCAAAAGGCAACTTCATTAACCGTTCGTCCATAGCTTTGGACGTAACGAGACAAAGTGTTCTACTCATTCTCTACATCATCTTGGTTGTCTCTTCTAGCAAACTTGACGACCGAGTTGCCTCGGTTCAGAGGAGAGAGCCCGTTTAAAGATCCGTCGACGTGGTGCCACCTGGAGGAGAAGACTGGAGATTCAGGAGATCGGAGCAGCCGCAACAAAGCGTGGGATGATGGTTGAAGACCGAAGGATTCGGATCATTCGGTATAACATTTCTACCCACTTTGTAGTTTGTTAGTTTAGCTTTAATGGCAGATCCGGGTTATAGTACGCGATAGCGCTAGTTGTAAAAAGTTTTTGTTCCGCATTTGGCGTCTGTTAGACGGCCGGGGCGCTACCGTGGACTTACAGTGGTATCAGAGCCTCACCATTAAGCTTTACTAACTTGTGCTAACGCGTTTAAAATATCGATCGAACGGATTTTCGAAAACCGCAAATTCCAGGGTTAAATTTCTGTCGATTTTAAACAGTGTTTAAAAATTATTTTGCATATCACAGAAAACATAGCAGGCTTTTCTAAGCACATAGGAAAAATTTGATCACGTGATCCCACAAGACCGCCGTGGATCCGCAGTCAAAGCATGGGTTTGACCGCGGAACCGCGGCCATTATGTGGGAACAGTGCATCAAAAGTTTCCAGTGAGCTTTTTATTGGAAATTGTGGGTTTTGGTACTGTTCATTTGGGCCCAGATTTTATTACTGTACACCAGATGTACGTGGGGCCCACTTCGGGAAATTTTATCGATCGAAATTTTAAACTTGTTAGTATGCAGTATTTACATTATATCTCCGACCGGGAATGTCATTTGAGCGGTAAATTGCGTCTAATTGCTATAGTTCTTTTAGATGGATTTGCGAACGTGACATTTGCGTTGATGTTCTGTGTTGTGCTGTGATGTTGCGGATATGTCGTGGTGGATAGCAGTGTGCAATAGTAGTGGTGTTTGGATTTATTTGTATATTTGATATTGCGGGGCGAGCGTCCAACATGTGGACTGCCGTCACTGCCTGTTTGTATAATATTCTTTTGGGGCACGACCGGGTTGAGGTCGATGTACCCGTTGTACATATTTTTATTTCTGTACTAGGTTTACCCCACGAAGGAGTGCACGGATAGCCGGGTTCTGGATGGCAACGGGTCCGTATCTCATGGCTTTGAGAGGCAAAGGGGCCTCACTCTTAGAATTGGCAGACTATTCGCCGCACTCGTAGGGGGTACAGGTTGACCCAAGGAGGGGTACTCAAGTTACCGGATTCTGTTAAGTGCCCGGTGGTCCATTCATTATGCTAAAGGGGGCTGGCTCGCTTCAGGTTTTGGCGGGTAACTTGCCGCACCCGTAGGGGTTTAGGTTTCATTGCACAGGCTATCCACACGACCAGGGGAACGTTGGGTTTCAGTAGCGGCTCTGTGAAACCCGGGGATCCCAGCTTATCTGTATTGTTCTGTAATGCTTATTACTTTTCTGTAATGTTGCATATTTCACGCCTGGAGTGATTATTGTATATTGGTATATATACTATTAGATGTTGTATATGTTTTACACCCGTGCTAGTTCAGCCCCCGCTCTGTCATTAGTTAAGTAACCTAACGGGTGATGACGGGACCCAGTGGCGAATGCTGATGGCATATACGTACATTATATTTTCGTTCTTTTCTGGTGTGATTGATTGATGGGACTGCATTGATTCTTATCAATGCAAGGATAAAACAAACTTATATTTGATGTTGTTGGAACAAATTTTAAAAGGTGTTATTATAAAGATGTTTCCTTTTGTTTTGCATAGCGGTATTCAGTTAGAATATCCTGCACCTCATTCGACGAGGCAAGGGCCGAGATCTCTTCACCGGGAGTGACCCCTTGGGCAGAAATTTACATCAGGATAATAACTTCACTATAGTCGATTACAAGTTGCTTTGCATCGCGGTATTCAGTTAGAATATCCTGCACCTCATTCCACGAGGAAAGAGCCGAGATCTCTTCATCGGGAGTGACCTCTTTAGCAAAAGGTTTTCGCCACTATATTTTTATAAAAAGCTATCAGGTTCCTTCAACGATATCAAGTTCATTACGTTAAAGGTTTTTCGCCAAAAACCAGCCGTAGCCCTCCGTCATTTCTTTTGGGTATTCAGTAGTATTCAAGCTATGTTTGTTGGCCCTTAGTCAAGGCATAGTGTTTGGTAGTTGCTGAATATTCATCTGTTGCATAGATAGATGTGTTGGTTTGGGACAGTCGTATTACCTTATTGGCCAAAGTCAAGGGTATGTACGGGTGGGTTCAAATCAACCTGGACAATGACGGGAAGAACTTGACATGTGACTTATGATTTGTTGGCGCTTAGTCAAGGTCATAAGAGCATGAGGTAAAAATCACATCGGGAGTTTCAAACAAACAGCAAACTTGCCAATCATGCGCATACCTTCTGGAGTGTGATAACTTGAGTGGCTTCCATCAAGTTATCATGCGATGATAGTTGGATCCCGATTCTCACTGATGAGTTGGTTTACTCTTCGGGTGATCCCGACTAATTCTTCCTTCAGGATTGGAGGAGAATTTGAGATTACAGTGGGAGGTTTCCTGATTAGATAAAATGATAACCATTCTGATCTAGGTTAGAGTGCACGCAGAGTGTTTCTTTTCTCTCTCTCTTTTTTTTTGGGCAGCGACCATTGACCGACCCTAGACTATAACTCAGTGACCAAGTTCACCGAACCTTCTTAAAATACTGGCTTTTGGATTGTCCGTGTTGCATAAGTCATTGCCACTCCTTCTTTTGCCCTTTGCATTTCTCAGAACACCTCGTATCACTACGTGTATCCACTTCCATTGGATAAATCCATCGTATGGTTATATACGAACTCGAAGAGACTTCTTCGAGGATGGATCCAGGTTCAGGAGAAATAGAATTGGTTTATTCAGTTGTATTTTATTATCACCTTCTCTCAGGTTGCGAGGGCTCCTTAGTTTAGGAGAGTACACCTATTACGCTTATTGGATAGTCTTCTTCCAAACCATAGGCTGGTGCCGAAAGGTAGGGAATGTAGAAAACCAATTAGCCTAAGTAGGGTGTACAGAAGGTAATAACTAATGACAAAATAAAGGAATTAGAAAGAGGGCAAAGTAAATTGCGACTGTGGTCATTCACGACCAAAACACGTACTTCATCGCCACTCCAATTTCACCTTTGCTTTTTCCCCAGTTTGGGAGAAATAGAATAAGCTATTATTCAGTTGTCTTTTATCATCACCTTCTTTCAAGTTGCGAGTACTCCTAGGATTAGGAGAGTACACCCATTATGCTTACTGGATAGTCTTCTTCCAAACCATAGGCTGGTGCCGAACGGTAGGCAAGGAAGAAAACCACTTAGCCTAAAGGGGTGTACAGAAGGTAATGAATAAAGACAAATAAAGGGATTTGAAGAGATGGCAATGAAATATACGGTTAAAGTCATGAATTGGATTATGGAAGAGGCATTACTGTGAATACCAGGATACCCCTACGAAACATTTTCATGTTTCAGTACATTGTTAAAGGAAAACTGATTTCCCGAGTAGATACTTACTCCAGGGATGTATTTACCAGGTTTCATTCTCATATCTGTATGGTTTTACAGATGATAAGTGGGAGTAAGTTATTAGGAATTAGGTGATCATCCTCATTATATCGGAATTCGTTGTAATTGGTGATATTTGAGGAAATCGCCTGGGTACAGTTTTCAACCTACGATGCACAGGTTTTGAGTTATTCAACTCAGCGGACTTATACAGAGTATTGTATGTTGTCCAGTATCCATCAGGACAAAGGGGTAGGTCCTCGTACTATGTTCTGCTTACTTCTGACTTCTCTAGTTTTTAGACAAGTGTTTCGTAGAAATACAATGTCTAAGTTTTGAGAAGTTGTGGGTATAAGAATAAAGTAGAGAACCAGGTATCGCAAGTATTAGGATTCTTCGAAGAGATCGAAGATGTAGATACTTATGATTGGTATTCAGTTGATAGTAATGGTTTGGAGAAACTAGTTTCTCTTTCAGGTTACTCAGATATGGAAGGATTCCTATGTTGAGTAATGCTGATTAACCTCTCTTCATTAAGTTGATATGCACTGGAGACAGCTGCATGATTTGAATCTGGTTCCAATTAAATAAGTGCCAAAGTTTCTATATTGGATATAGAATGGTTCATATCTTAACGATGTTAAGGTACGGGGAGTTGTCCAGCTTATGCTTAAAACCAGACACTGGATAACTCAAGGTACGTTTCTGTAATGGCAGTTTGTGGGTTGACCCGGGCTATGTCGAAGGTTGATTTTCTACCATCTAGCAGATCAATAGTGATATTGTTCTTGACTCGCCACAGTTTTAGTAAAATGGATTTTTTCAGAAAACAGTAGTGGGAGTATGGTAGAACTGGAAGTGATTCCAGAATCACAAACGATTACGGAAAATTTAATAGGATCTATATATTCAATCAGGTTTGACATTCCAATAGCAACTCCGCAGATATGGTGGGTAAGCTCAGACACCCGAGAGGTACTCCGGTAGCCTCAAGGACGGTGACAGGGAGGTTCTTGTTTACCCAGACTTGACACTACTGTTGTTCCAGACTATGAGACCCGGCAGGAGGATAAGTATAGCGTCATTCTAAACTAGCTTTTTTTAGTGGACGTATATATTATTCTGCCAGAGGGTTTTCGTAGTCAGTGGGAGCAGCGGAAGCATAGTGGACAAGTAGCTTATGTCCATTTATAGGCTTGAGCAGATATAGCGGAGATAAGATCATCTATTTTGATGTGAAAGTCATGGGTTTGACTTCATCAGAATAGAGGATGGATCTGTTGAGAAGGTAGTAGGGTGTGATGTCCTGGTATTTGGATGACATACACAGAGTAGGAAGTAAATCCTATACTACGATCGGTTGTACTTTGGTCGTCACACAGTTGTTTTCTCCACAAAGGACATGGATATAATATCAGACATTCTGGTTACTAGATTTATGGTTTTAGATCTGGATTTGGGTAGCTTTCCAATATGGGTACTTTGACATTATTCTAATGGTATTTTACAATAGATGACTCCTAGCTTGGTGGTGTACCTGCAGATGATGGAGTCACCCTCTCTAAAGGTGTCTTACAGACTAAAGGAGAGAGGGATGTGCATGATTGGCAGATCACTTGCTTAGGCAATTGAGTCAATCGTGAGATGTCAAGCACCACACCAGATGTTGTTTTTGCACTAGATGCAATAAGTTTATATTAATCCAATTCTGAAGAAACATAAGGAAGCAGTTTTAGAACATAAGTGCATGTTCTACGGATTTGATGATGGCAGCCTCCTTCGAGAGACGGTTATCATTCCAGGCTTCAAAGCTAACATGGATGACAGAGTGATTGTCAGAGTTATAGTTTTCCCTCTGACGAGAGACAGTATTATGGACAGGTGGTCCAAGAGGATACTGTGGAAGGCATGGTGCTGGATACTGATTAGGTTCAGTTATCAATAAAGTCTAAGAAGTTTGGATTTGGAGTTCATTTATGAACTAGGTCCCATCAGATATTCAGACATATTCTAAGACAGGTATTACTCGATTCGGGAGATGGCTTTCTCGGCGAACTTGAGTTTAAGAGAGACAATAGAAAGAAACTTCAGGGCGGATCCACTCACTGAGGCTATTTCTCGAACACAAGAGTTTTACAAACTAGCTTTGTGAAACTGATTAGTAGAGAAGTTGGGTGTTCGGTATCACATAGGCTGTGAGTATGCGACTTTGCAATAATTAGCCTTGAGTGCAAGTGGGAGATTGTTGGATATAGTGCTCTCTAAGTCAATTATTGGATCGCAGATACGTGATTGCAATGATTGAGGGAGGACCTATACCGATATGACAGTCTTGCTCGAGATGATAGTATGCTTTTTGGTCTGTCTTTATCATCGTATACATGCTTTAGTTCACTATTGCATGATTGATAGAACCCATAGGATTCTTGCTTGACTGCCAACAGTATGATGGCGATCATATACGTGGGAGTTGCGGGTCTGTAAGCACATCCTTAATGTGTCCCTAGTCGTGGGAGTTTCGAGACAGGGCTGTAAGTCTACGCTAGCGCCCCGGCAGTCTACAGACGCCAAATGCGGAACAAAAACTTTTAACTGGCGCTATCGTATACTTTAACCCGGATCTGCCATTATTGCTAAACTAACATACTGTAAAGAGTGTAGAATGGTTATACCGAACGATCCGAGTCCTTCGTTCTTCAACCATCATCCCACGCTCCGTTGCGGCTGCTCCGATCTCGTCGATCGCCGATCTCCTCGTCGAGGTGGCACCACATGATCGGTTCTTTAAACGGGCTCCCGCCTCTGACTCGAGGCAACTCGATCGTCAAGTTTGCTAAAAGAGACGACCAAGAATGATGTAGAGAATGAGTAGATGACTTTGTCTCACTTCGTCCAAATCCGTGGACGATCGGTTAATGAAGTTGCCGTGGAAATCGGGTGATGGAATGAAATGAACTGTGAATTCCATGCACCCCAAAACTATCATATCTTTTCTAACCGAAATGAAACCTCAAGTGAAATGAGATCGATCAAGAGAGAGAGAGAGGGGCCGGCCACCTTATAAGGAAGAGGGAGGTGACCGTAGGAGGAGGGAGGTGACCATAAACCAAAAGCTTCTCACTTAAATATCTTTAGCCAAAACAAAATGCATTAACTACAAAGCATGAGTCATTAAGCATAGTCACCACTTAATAAATGCAACCAATGAAAACCCTACACCAATAAGCCTAGTCACCTCATCTAGAATATTCTAGAACACTGACTCACCTTATCTGTAGAAAAGATAAATCCGTCTTTAACCAAATGTTAAAAGACGGCTGATAGAAAACTGGAAACTGGCAACTTCCAAAAGTGATCCTGAAACGACTTTCAGGATAACCCCGAAACTGTATAAATATACCCGCATTTGTATTACGACCGAATACAAATGCAACTGAGACAAAGATATTATAACTACTCAATATAATACTCGGATCCGGCTTAAACCAAAGCCGACCAGTATTATCTGCCCGAAAAATAACACGTGCGTAAACGCACGTGCATTTTCCGAACCCTGCCATAAAACCATACGGCCTCTACAACGTTTCGCCCGAACTTGGGAAACTGCCTGTGGGGAACTCTAATGACTCGTCAGTACCCTGGCAGTGGGTTTAACCACAAACCGTCAGCGGCACTAGCTATGCATAACGGTTGCCCATGGACTGACCTCAAGGGTGGCCGAGGAGCGAACTCAAGGGAGACCGATGAGCGAACTCCTCCGAAAACCCTACTGAGCCTAACAGTGACCATGTATATACAGTCCGGTCCGTTCGTCAATGAGTATCGCATATCCGCCTAGGGGGCTAGCAACGTCAGACCCCCAATAGCAGTATAAGTCGTGTCGGAGTGAAGCCCAATAACACCCTGAGATACTACTGGAGTACCTACCAGTAAATCTCCTGCCACGGCCGTGGGCTTTGTGTAATGGCTCTCCTAGACACAGCACGACCTCGCCCCCAATACCGGGAGAGACGAATCCCCTGCCGATCCGCTCACGTGCCTCCATATGGCTCGGGACTGTACCCAAAAGCTACCTGTTTGCACGACTCCTTTGAGCCGTGGTAGGGTAGAAATCAAAGCACAGTGGGAACTCACACGAGACAAATGACGACCTCAGGTCGATGAACTAACCTGTACACATGTCACCAGGGAACTGCTATCTGACGGTAGATATAATACTAACTAGCAGATTCCCGGCGAGTCCTGTCCGGTGTACTCATAACCCAATGAGCACCTGTATACATCTTAGGTGATCCAACTGACACCAGTGGCTTGTGAGACCGGCCACCGCCCCTCGTCGGGGTCTCGACTGTATACACTAGTCTACTCCGGAGTATCGATGCCCTGTCTCGAAACTCCCACGACTAGGGACCACAATTAAGGATATGCATATAAACTACCCAACTCTCACGTATATGATCGCCCTCATACAGTTGGTAGTAAAGCAAGATCCTAAGGGCTCTATCAAAGTGTAACATGCAATCAGTCACCTGAACATGTACACGACTGATAAAGGCAAACCAGATAGCATACTATCATTTCGAGTAAGACTGTCCTACCGGGATAGGTCCTCCGCAATCATTGCAATCACGTACCAGCGATCCAATAATTGACTATGAGGGCACTATCTCCAACAATCTCCCACTTGCACTCAAGGCTAATATTGCGATGTCGACTACTCACAGCCCGTGTGAAACCGAACATCCAACTCCTCTACTAATCAGTTTCACAAAGCCCGTTTGTAAAACTATTGTGTTCGAGAAATAGCCTCGGTGAGTGGATCCGCCTAGAAGTTTCTTTCTGTATCTCTCTTAATCTCAAGTTCGCGGAGAAAGCCATCTCCCGAATTGAGTAAAACCTGTCTTAGAACATGTCTGGATATCTGATGGGACCTTAGTTCATAAATGAACTCCATATCCAAACATCTTAGACTGAATCGATCACTGAACCTAATCAGTATCGGGCACCTTGCTTCCCACAGTATCCTCTTGGACCACCTGTCCATAATACTGTCCCTCGTCAGAGGGAAAACTAAAAACTCTGACAATCACTCTGTCATCCATGTCACCTTTGAAGCCTGGAATGATAACCGTCTCCTGAAAGAGGCTGCCGTTATCAAATCCGTAGAACATGTACCAATGTTCTAAAACTGCTTCCTTATGTTTCTCCAGGATTGGATTAATACAAACTTATTGCATCTAGTGCAAAACCAACATTTGGTGTGGTACTTGACATCTCATGATTGACTCAATTGCCTAAGAAAGTGATCTGCCAATCATGCACTTCCCTCTCCCCTTTAGTCTGTAAGACACCTTTAGAGAGGGTGACTCCATCACCTGCAGGTACACCACCATGCTAGGAGTCAACTATTCTAAAAACCATTAGAATAACTGTCAAAGTACCCAAATTGGGAAACTACCCAAATCCAGATCTAAAACCATAGATCTAGAAACCAAAATGTCAAATATTATATCCATATCCTGTGTGGAGAAACAACTGTGTGACGACCACAGTTCAACCGATCGTAGTATAGGAATTTTACTTCCTACTCTGTGTATGTCATCCTGATACCATGACATCACACCCTACTACCTTCTTAACTGATCCATCCCTTATTCTGATTGAAGTCAAACCCATGA
The DNA here is from genome assembly GCA_030015575.1 of Agapanthus africanus. Classification (NCBI taxonomy): domain Eukaryota; kingdom Viridiplantae; phylum Streptophyta; class Magnoliopsida; order Asparagales; family Amaryllidaceae; genus Agapanthus; species Agapanthus africanus. Next base: position 338,267,728 of record JASDDO010000010.1, read on the forward strand.
CTGTCACATCAAAATTAGATGATCTATCTCCGCTATAACTGCTCAAGTCTATAAATAGATATAAGCATCTTGCCCACTTTGCTTCCACTGCTCCCACTGACTACGACAACCCTCCTACCGGGTCTCATAGCCTGGAACAACAGTAGTGTCAAGTCATGGTAGATAAGAACCTCCCTGTCACCGTCCTTGAGCCTACCGAAGTACCTCTCGGGTGTCTGAGGTTACCCACCATATCTGCGGAGTGGCTATTGGACTGTCAAACCTGATTGAATGTATAGGTCCTATTAAATTTTCCGTAATCGTTCGCGGTTCTGGAATCACTTCCAGTTCTACCATACTCCCACTACTGTTTTCTGAAAAAGATCCATTTTTACTAAAACTGTGGCGAGTCAAGAACAATATCACTATTGATCTTCCAAATGGTAGAATATCAACCCTCGTCATAGCCAGGGTCAACCCACAAACAGCCATTACAGAATCGTGCCCTGAGTTATCCAGGGTCTGGTTTTAATCATAAGCTGGACAACTCCCCGTACCTTAATTTCTTTTAAGGTACGAACTATTCTATATCCAATATAGAAACTTTGGCACTTATTTAATTGGAACCAAGATTCAATCCATGTAGCTGTCTCCAGTGCATATCAATTTAATGGAAAGAGGCTAATCAGCATTACTCAACTTAGGAATCCATCCAATTATGAGTAACCTGAAAGAGAAACACGTTTCTCAAAACCATCACTATCATCTGAATACCAATCACAAGAATCTACATCTTCGATCTCTTTGAAGAATCCCGATACTTGTGATACCTGGTTCTCTACTTTATTCTTATACTCACAACTTCTCAAAACTTAGACCTTGTATTTCTACGAAACACTTATCTAAAATACTAGAGAAGTTATAAGTAAACAGAACATAGTACGAGGACCTACCCCTTTGTCCTGATGGACATTTGGACAACATACAATACTCTGTATAAGTCCGTTGAGTTGAACAACTCAAAACCTGTGCGTTGTAGGTGGAAAACTGTACCCTGGTGATTTCCTCAAATATCACCAATTTCAACGAATTCCGATATAATGAGGATAATCACCTAATTCCCAATATCTTACTCCCACTCATCATCTGTAAAACCATACAGATATGAGAATGAAACCTGGTAAATACATACCCTTGGAGTAAGTGTCTAATCGGGAAAACAGTTTTTCCTTTAACAATGCACTGAAACATGAAAATGTTTCGTAGGGGTATCCTGGTATTCATAGCAATGCCTCTTCCATAATACAATTCATGACTTCAACCGTATATTTTATTGCCATCTCTCCAAATCCCTTTATTTGTCTTTAGTCGTTACCTTCTGTACACCATCGTTAGGCTAACTGGTTTTCTTCCTTCCCTACCGTTCGGCACCAGCCTATGGTTTGGAAGAAGACTATCCAGTAAGCATAATAGGTGTACCCTCCTAAACCAAGGAGTACTCGCATCTCGAGAGAAGGTGACGATAAAAGACAACTGAATAATACCTTATTCTTTTTAAAGGTGAAATAGGAGCGGCGATGAAGTACGCGGTTTTGGTCGTGAATGATATCAGTCGCAATTTACTTTGCCCTCTTTCTAATCCCTTTATTTTGTCTTTACATATTACCTTCTGCACACCCTACTTAGGCTAATTGGTTTTCTTCATTCCCTACCTTTCGGCACCAGCCTATGGTTTGGAATAAGACTATCCAATAGGCGTAACAGGTGTACTCTCCTAAACCAAGGAGCCCTCGCAACCTGAGAGAAGGTGATAATAAAAGACAACTGAATAAACCAATTCTATTTCTCCTGAACCTGGATCCATCCCCGAAGAAGTCCCTTCGAGTTCGTATATAACCATACGATGGCTCTATCCAATGGAAGTGGATATCCGTAGTAATACGGGTGTTCTGAGAAATTCAAAGGGTAAAAGAAGGAGTGGCAATGACTTATGCAACATAGACAATCCAAAAGCCAGTATTTTAAGAAGGTTCGGTCAACTTGGTCACTGAGTCATAGTCTAGGGTCGGTCAAAAGTCGCTGCCAAAGAGAGAGAGAGAAAAGAAACACTCTGCGTGCACTCTAACCTAGATCAGAATGGTCATTACTTTATCTAATCCGGAAACCTCCCACTGTCCTGTCAAATTCTCCCCCAAACCTAAAGAAGAATCAATCGGGATCACCTGAAGAGTAAACCAACTCATCAGTGGGAATCAGGATCCAACTCTCATCGCATGATAACGTGATGGAATGCATCCACGTTACTCATACTCCAGAAGGTATGCGCATACTTGGCAAGTTTCAGTTTCTTTAGAAACTCCTGATATCATTTTTGCCCCATGCTCTTATAACCTTGGCGTTGGTCAAAATGTCATAAGTCACATGCCAAGTTCTACCCATCACTATCTTGTCAATTTGAACCCACCCGCACATGCCCCTGACGTTGGCCAATCGGCAGAACGACTGTCCCAAACTAACTCATCTATCTATGCAACAATTGAATACCCAGCAGCTACCAAACACTATGCCTTGGCGTTGGTCAAAATGCGTAGCTTGAATACTACTGAATACCCAAAAGAAGTGACGGAGGGCTACGGCTGGTTTTTGGCGAAAAACCTTTAGCGTAGTGAACTTGATATCGCTGAAGGAACCTGATAGCTTTTTTTTTTTAAAATATAGTGGCGAAAACCTTTTGCTAAAGAGGTCACTCCCGGTAAAGGGATCTCGGCTCTTTCCTCGTGGAATGAGGTGCAGGATATTCCACTGAATACCGCTATGCAAAGCAACTTGTAATCGACTATAGTGAAGTTATTACCCAGACGCAAACTTCTGCCCAAGGGGTCAGTCCCGGTGAAGGGATATCAGCCCTTGCCCCGTCGAATGAGGTGCAGGATATTCCACTGAATACAGCTATGCATAACAAAAGGAAACGTCTTTGCAATAACACTTTTTAAATTGTTCCAACAACTGTAACAGGTTTGTTTTACTTTGCATTGATCAGAATCAACGCAGTCCCATCAATCAATCACACCAGAAAAGAACGAAAATAAAATGTACGTATATGCCATCCGCATTCGTCACTGGGTCCCGTCATCACCCGTTAGGTTACTTAACTAACGACAGAGCGGGGACTGGACTAGCGCGGGTGTAAAACATATACAACATCTAATAGTATATAAACCAATATACAATAATCGCTCCAGGCGTGATAGTATGCAACATTACAGAAAAGTAATAAGCATCACAGAACAATACAGATATCTGGGATCCCCGAGTTTCACAGAGCCGCTGCTGAAACTCGACGTTCCCCTGTCGTGTGGATAGCCTGTGCAATGAAACCTAGACCCCTACGGGTGCGGCAAGTTACCCGCCAAAACCTGAAGCGAGGCAGTCCTCCACAATCATAGTGAATGGAACACCCGGCACTTCACGGAATCCGGTAAATTGAGCACCCCTCCTTGGGTCAACCTGTACCCCCTACGAGTGCGGCGAATAGTCTGCCAATTCTGAAGTGGGGCCCCTCTGCCTCTCAAAGCCATGAGATGCGGACCCGTTGCTTTCCCGAACCCGGCTATCCGTGCACTCCGTCTCGGGGTAAAACCTAGTACAGTAATGAAAAATAGTACAATAGGTACATCGACCGCAACCTGGTCGTGCCCCAAAATAATATTATACAACAGGCAGTGACGGCTGTCCACAAGTTGGACGCTCGCCCCGCAATATCAAATGTACAAATAAACTCAAACTGTACTATCATTGTACACTGCTATCCACCACAACAAATCCGCAACATTACAGAACATCAACGCGAATGTCACGTTCGCAAACCCGTCTAAAAGAACTATAGCAATCGGACGCGATTTACCGATCAAATGACATTCCCGGTCGGAGATATAATGTAAGCACTGTAAACTAACGTGTTTAAATTTCGATCGACCAAAGACCAAAAATCAAAAAGTGGGCCCCACTGCTTACTGGTGAACAGTAACAAAACCTGGGCCAAAACTGTATTAACCAGAAACCCCAAAATCCAAAGAAGAACCCACAGAAAAAAATTGGGAGCACGTGCTCCTCACATGGCCGCGGAAGGGCGGCCAAACCATGGGTTTGGCCGCGCTTCCGCGGCAACTTGGAGGGATCACGACCCCAAATTTTGTCGTGGGTCTTAAAAAACCCTGCACGGATTTTTAAGATGTACAGAAATCAATTTTGACACCGTTTAAAATCAACAGAAACTGTCAAGTGAGGAAAATGCGATTTTGGCAGTTTTCGATTTTCGGTCTGATCGATGTTTTAAACGCGTTAGCACAAGTTAGTATAGCAAAATGGTGAGGCTCTGATACCGCTGTAAGTCTACGCTAGCGCCCCGGCAGTCTACAGACGCCAAATGCGGAACAAAAACTTTTAACTGGCGCTATCGTATACTTTAACCCGGATCTGCCATTATTGCTAAACTAACATACTGTAAAGAGTGTAGAATGGTTATACCGAACGATCCGAGTCCTTCGTTCTTCAACCATCATCCCACGCTCCGTTGCGGCTGCTCCGATCTCGTCGATCGCCGATCTCCTCGTCGAGGTGGCACCACATGATCGGTTCTTTAAACGGGCTCCCGCCTCTGACTCGAGGCAACTCGATCGTCAAGTTTGCTAAAAGAGACGACCAAGAATGATGTAGAGAATGAGTAGATGACTTTGTCTCACTTCGTCCAAATCCGTGGACGATCGGTTAATGAAGTTGCCGTGGAAATCGGGTGATGGAATGAAATGAACTGTGAATTCCATGCACCCCAAAACTATCATATCTTTTCTAACCGAAATGAAACCTCAAGTGAAATGAGATCGATCAAGAGAGAGAGAGAGGGGCCGGCCACCTTATAAGGAAGAGGGAGGTGACCGTAGGAGGAGGGAGGTGACCATAAACCAAAAGCTTCTCACTTAAATATCTTTAGCCAAAACAAAATGCATTAACTACAAAGCATGAGTCATTAAGCATAGTCACCACTTAATAAATGCAACCAATGAAAACCCTACACCAATAAGCCTAGTCACCTCATCTAGAATATTCTAGAACACTGACTCACCTTATCTGTAGAAAAGATAAATCCGTCTTTAACCAAATGTTAAAAGACGGCTGATAGAAAACTGGAAACTGGCAACTTCCAAAAGTGATCCTGAAACGACTTTCAGGATAACCCCGAAACTGTATAAATATACCCGCATTTGTATTACGACCGAATACAAATGCAACTGAGACAAAGATATTATAACTACTCAATATAATACTCGGATCCGGCTTAAACCAAAGCCGACCAGTATTATCTGCCCGAAAAATAACACGTGCGTAAACGCACGTGCATTTTCCGAACCCTGCCATAAAACCATACGGCCTCTACAACGTTTCGCCCGAACTTGGGAAACTGCCTGTGGGGAACTCTAATGACTCGTCAGTACCCTGGCAGTGGGTTTAACCACAAACCGTCAGCGGCACTAGCTATGCATAACGGTTGCCCATGGACTGACCTCAAGGGTGGCCGAGGAGCGAACTCAAGGGAGACCGATGAGCGAACTCCTCCGAAAACCCTACTGAGCCTAACAGTGACCATGTATATACAGTCCGGTCCGTTCGTCAATGAGTATCGCATATCCGCCTAGGGGGCTAGCAACGTCAGACCCCCAATAGCAGTATAAGTCGTGTCGGAGTGAAGCCCAATAACACCTTGAGATACTACTGGAGTACCTACCAGTAAATCTCCTGCCACGGCCGTGGGCTTTGTGTAATGGCTCTCCTAGACACAGCACGACCTCGCCCCCAATACCGGGAGAGACGAATCCCCTGCCGATCCGCTCACGTGCCTCCATATGGCTCGGGACTGTACCCAAAAGCTACCTGTTTGCACGACTCCTTTGAGCCGTGGTAGGGTAGAAATCAAAGCACAGTGGGAACTCACACGAGACAAATGACGACCTCAGGTCGATGAACTAACATGTACACATGTCACCAGGGAACTGCTATCTGACGGTAGATATAATACTAACTAGCAGATTCCCGGCGAGTCCTGTCCGGTGTACTCATAACCCAATGAGCACCTGTATACATCTTAGGTGATCCAACTGACACCAGTGGCTTGTGAGACCGGCCACCGCCCCTCGTCGGGGTCTCGACTGTATACACTAGTCTACTCCGGAGTATCGATGCCCTGTCTCGAAACTCCCACGACTAGGGACCACAATTAAGGATATGCATATAAACTACCCAACTCTCACGTATATGATCGCCCTCATACAGTTGGTAGTAAAGCAAGATCCTAAGGGCTCTATCAAAGTGTAACATGCAATCAGTCACCTGAACATGTACACGACTGATAAAGGCAAACCAGATAGCATACTATCATTTCGAGTAAGACTGTCCTACCGGGATAGGTCCTCCGCAATCATTGCAATCACGTACCAGCGATCCAATAATTGACTATGAGGGCACTATCTCCAACAAGGGCATCAATACTCCAGAGTAGACTAGTGTATACAGTTGAGACCCCGACGAGGGATGGTGGCCGGTCTCACAAGCCATTGGTGTCAGTTGGTTCACCTAAGATGTATACAGGTGCTCATTGGGTTATGAGTACACCGGACAGGACTCGCCGGGAATATGCTAGTTGGTATTATACATATCGTCAGATAGTAGTTCCCTGGTGACATGTGTACAGGTTAGTTCATCGACCTGAGGTCGTCATTTGTCTCATGTGAGTTCCCACTGTGTATTGATTTCTACCCTACCACGGCTCAAAGGAGTCGTGCAAACAGGTCTTTTTTGGATACAGTCCCGAGCCACATGGAGGCAAGTGAGCAGATCGGCAGGGGATTCGTCTCTCCCGGTATTGGGGGTGAGATCGCGCTGTGTTTAGGAAAGCCATTACACAAAGCCCTAGGCCGAGGCAGGAGATTTACTGGTAGGTACTCCATTAGTATCTCAGGGTGTTCTGGGCCACTCTCTAACACGACTTATACCGCTAATGGGGGTCTGACGTTACCAGCCCCCTAGGCAGATATGCGATACTCATAGACGAACGGACCGGACTGTATGTATATTGTCACTGTTAGACTCAGTAGGGTTTAGAGATGAGTTCGCTTGTCAGCTTCTCTTCCAATCAATACATAGGCAAACGTTACGTACAGCTCGTACCTCTGACGTGCTAGTGGTTATACCCAGTGCCAGTGTATTGATGAGTCATTAGAGTCCCCCACAGACACTTTCCCAAGTTTGGGCGAAACGTTGTAGAGGCCGTATGGTTTTATGGTAGAGTTCGGAAATTGCACGTGCGTTTACGCACGTGTCATATTTCGGGCAGATAATACTGGTCGGCTATGGTTTAAGCCGGATTCGAGTATTATACTGTGTAGATATAATATCTTTGTCTCAGTTGCATTTGTATTCGGTCGTAATACGAATGCGGGTATGTTTATACTATTACGGGGTTATCCTGAAATTCGTTTCAGGATCGCTTTTGGAAGTTGCCAGTTTCCAGTTTTCTATCACTCGTATATAACATTCGGTTAAATGCGGATTTATCTTTTCTTCTTGGGTGAGTCATGAGGGTGAGTCATGCTTCTAGAAGGTTCTAGAAGTGGTGATAAGGCTTGTGAGTCATTAGTGGTTTAATTGTGCATTTATTGTGTTCATACAAGGTGTATGATGACACATTCTTTTGCATTAACTCTTTGTATTTGCTTAAGTTCTTTTGGCTTATGGTCACCTTTTTTGCTCCTACCCTCAACCCCCCTCTTCCTATAAGTGGCCGGCCACATTTGTGATGGATGATGGTGGCTTGAAAAAAGATTGATATTGTTTTGGACTCATGGAAATTAAATAGCCTCATTTCTCATTTCACCCGATTCCAAAAGGCAACTTCATTAACCGTTCGTCCATAACTTTGGACGTAACGAGACAAAGTGTTCTACTCATTCTCTACATCATCTTGGTCGTCTTTTCTAGCAAACTTGATGACCGAGTTGCCTCGGTTCAGAGGCGGGAGCCCGTTTAAAGATCCGTCGACGTGGTGCCACCTGGACGAGAAGACTGGAGATTCAGGAGATCGGAGCAGCCACAACAAAGCGTGGGATGATGGTTGAAGACCGAAGGACTCGGATCGTTCGGTATAACATTTCTACCCACTTTGTAGTTTGTTAGTTTAGCTTTAATGGCAGATCCGGGTTATAGTACGCGATAGCGCCAGTTGTAAAAAGTTTTTGTTCTGCATTTGGCGTTTGTTAGACGGTCGGGGCGCTACCGTGGACTTACATCCATGAGTTTAAGGACCCCACAATCCGTAGTTTAAAGACATCATAGTCTATGAAGTTTAAGGACATCGTAGTCCATGAGTTTAAGGACCCCACAGTCCGTGAAATGTGTGGTTGTCGGGACCCGTCACCTCTCTGAAAACGTTGAAGGATCACAAAGATAGATATCAGAGGAGTAAAGAGATGTACCCTTGAACCGATGTGAGTTGGTTGAATGATCTGTAATCCAGTTTAGGACTGAGATCTGTTAAATATTCGTGAGCAGATGGGCTCAGTTCAATATAAATTAAGAACTTATGGCCAATATTGGGCTAAGTCCAATAAGATTAAAATGTTTAACATTTTATTGTTCTGGGCCGTTGAGCCTTTATTTGGGCTTGGCCTTTTTAATAATGCTGAGCATTAGATCCTGACATTTTTTTCGTCTTGTATTGAATGCATAGCATTCATCAGAATAATGTGTGTTCTGACAGCTCGCCACATGGCGCGCCAGGCGCTTTGCGCCAATTAAAGAGCGCATTACGCTTCTGCCAAGTAGCGCACACGAAAAGGACACGTGTCGCGCTTGGCGCTAAGCGCCAGATGATAGGCGCATTGCGCCAGTTTATGAGCGCGTTGCGCTAGTTTAGTGGCGCACAAGTGAGTGCCATGTGGCGCGCTTGGCGCTGAATGCCAGCCCATGAGCGCAGTGCGCTGTTTCAGAAGCGCAAAGCGCAAGTTGTATACGTGGTTGACACGTGGCCCGTTTTGGCACTGAGCGCCAGTCCAAGGAGCGCAGAAGCGCAATTCAAGAGTGCAAGGCACTTTTTATGAGCGCAAAGCGCAATTGATCAGTTTTTATGATCTGTGAACAAATTTATGTTCTTTTTAAAGGAGGCTTTGCCTCAAGTTTCAAGAACAACAGTTCTTATTTTTGAAAGGGCTTTGCCTTTGTAGATCAATGATCTGTGTGAAGAATATGTTCTTCTTTATTATGTGATGAGATCTTTTGATCTCTTTTATGAAAGACCTAGGTCTTTATAGATCTATGATCTTTTAAGAAGATAATTCTTCTGTTTCAATGAGATGATTTCATCTCTTTGTTCAAGAATCATTCTTTTTTACCTTGAAGAAATTATCTTCTTTCAAGAGCTTGCTTTTCTTTCTTTTGAATTTTTTCAAAGTTTAGGAGGGGGGGTTCTCTATATCAGACTTGAAGTCTTGGGGCCTTTATATAGGGCAAATTGATTTGTTAAATTAGTTGAAGAGATATTTCTCTGAATGATTTGGGGATGTTTCCCCACCGTTGTATCTTTGATCCTAGGGCTTCTGTTGTACAGAAGGCAATCTTCTTGTTTTTAACAAGATTGGAAAGATATTTCCATAACAAAATTTTAATTCTGATTAATTAATGATTTATTATTATTATTAGATCTTTTGATCTAACGGTGGGGAATTTTATAATTCCAGCGTTGGCGCACCCGTGCTTTGCATGTGGTGCGCTGCTCAGAGCGCAGTGCACTTTGCGCTAGCGCACCTACGTTTGACACGTGGCGCACAGCGCAGAGCGCAGCACAGCCTGTGCTAGCGCACCCAGCGCTGGATCTAAAGCGTTGCTTCAATTTTGGAATTTTGAATTGCAAAACAGGGCTTTGCTCTGATTGGGGGAAACAGAAGTGTCGCTTCATTTCAAATCTCGGAATTTGAACAGAGCTTTACTCTGATTGGGGAAACAAATGCCCCCCCACCGTTGCGCTTACGTGGCCCATACGTGAGTGCGGCTGTGGTAGCATCCCAGCCGTTGGATCAACTTTTGGAAATTGAAACGGCTCTCAATACCTATAAATAGGGCCTTTGGCCCTCTGCGATGACCATTGTTCATCTCCTTCTTGTTTTCTGAGATTCTCCCACAGAGCATAGCTCTCTTGTTTAAGGACTTTTTTAAGAGCCATAACTCTATTAGAACTTAGGTAAAGTTTAAAACTTTCAATAAATTAGGGTTTTACCCGTTAACAGAGCCTTGCTCTTCATGGATCTTTGATCTAAAGAAAACCCTTTTAGGGATTCAATAATAGAGCTTTGCTCTTTTCATATTATGAGCCTATAGATCTAAGGATATCTTTTCTTGGGGTTTCTTAGCCCATGAACAGAGCTTTGCTCTTTTGAATCATGTTGATTTGTTAATCTTTGATGAAGAACTCTTAAGAGTTTGTTCATGGATTTTGAAGGTCCCGGAATTTTTTAATTCATAAAAAATTAATCTTAGTTAATTCTTTTCTGATGGAATTTTCCATCATCATTACAGAGCCAGGCTCTTGACACTCTCGGGGAATCCCTTTAAATTCCTTTCATAATTGACTTTGACAGGTGTCATTTCTGTTTGTAGAGCATTGCTCTCAAGGAGTTTAACTCCTTGACCCAAAGGGTCGCTTATTAAATGAGATTCCCTTTTTAGGATTTCTCGCAAATTCGAATTTATTAGGTGTCCTAATTAGAATTTGTTTTCTCCATAGGGATATCAAGAGTCGTTTAAATTCCGGTGCCTGTTTTTCCTCATTACTAATCTTTTAATGATGTTTCTTTTCAGGCACTATGGCTGTTCATTTATATAGTCTGAACGAGTTCATCTTTTATGAGGATATTCGCGGGCAGGGCCGTTGCCAGAACCAAGAGTTTACCGATGCCCAATGTGCGGAGATTATGGATCGTCTGCATGCACGCATCGGTTGGCTGCTTCCTCGCCGTTCCGCTCTCTTGAAAATCATAGTGGGAGCAATTTGGAGAGCACTTCCTGGGTTTCACGAGGCCATGCCGCTTAATGCGCTGGATGATGCCGAAGACAAGGTGCATTCGGTGTACCTGTCGGGGCTGATCTCGAAGAAGCGGCGAGATAACCTCATTGGTATTCTGCATCAAACCTTCCAACAGACGACGGTAATCGCTTCTTATCGAAGGGAGGGGGACATTGGCGAGGATCTCGACATTCGTGAGCGCGAGAGGATGCACACGAGAATGGTCAGAAAGGCCAGAAGGATTCTAGACGGCCTTACTTGCGAATTTCTCAATCCATGCCCTGGATCTGAGGTTTTTCCATTGTAATCATTTTAATGATGTTTTCGTTTACTGCTTTCATGATTGTAAGAACTTTTCGAAGTATGAATGGCAAATTTCTCATTTCAACGTATTTTGTTTTATGTACTAAATCTTTTGCACATGCATGAACGGGTATGCTTCGAACGCTTAACCAAATGCGAATCAAATGTTCTCCTTGTCGCTTTCTTCTCTTTTCTTTGTTGTGTTGTTGGTATGTTACTCTGGCAAGTGTGGCCTGTAGATAATAAAGAACATTTCATCTTGAACTCTTCAACGGGTAGTGATGGCTTAGGAAGCAGGTTCAGATCTGCTACCTAAGACTTTTTAACTTTATGAGCTGTGAGGGTCTCATAAAGACTTTTCTCCCTACGAGTCATGAGGATCTCGTAGGTGTCTTTTCTCCTTAGGAGTCGTGAGGATTCCTAAGTGTGTTTTCCCTTATAAGTCGTAAGGATCTTATAAGAGAGTTTTCTTCCTTACGAATTGAGAGGACCCGTAAGTGTTTAATGAGATTGACGTTATCCGCATTTCACGGCATCATTGGGTGACGTATTTCCGAGGTAGGGTCATGTGGATGACGTATTTCCGCGATGGGGTCATGTGGATGACGTATTTCCGAGACGGGGTAATGTGGATGACGTATTTCCGAGACGGGGTCATGTGGATGACTTATTTCCGACACGGGGTCATGTGGATGACGTATTTCCGAGACGGGGTCATGTGGATGACGTATTTCCATGACGGGGTCATGTGGATGACGTATTTCCGCTACGGGGTCATTTGGATGACGTATTTCTGCGACGGGGTCATGTGGATGACGTATTTCCGCAACGGGGTCATGTGGATGACGTATTTCCGAAACGGGATCATGTGGATGACGTATTTCCGCGACGGGGTCATGTGGATGACGTATTTCCGAGACGGGGTCATATGGATGACGTATTTCCGAGACGGGGTCATGTGGATGACGTATTTCCGAGACGGGGTCATGTGGATGACGTATTTCCGAGACGGGGTCATGTGGATGACGTATTTCCGCGACGGGGTCATGTGGATGACGTATTTCCACTACGGGGTCATGTGGATGACGTATTTCCACTACGGGGTGATGTGGATGACGTATTTCCGCGACGGGGTCATTTGGATGACGTATTTCCGCTACGGGGTCATGTGGATGACTTATTTCCTCGACGGGGTCATTTGGATGACGTATTTCCGCAACGGGGTCATATGGATGACGTATTTTTGAGACGGGGTCATATGGATGACGTATTTCTGAGACGGGGTCATGTGGATGACGTATTTCCACGACGGGGTCATGTGGATGACGTATTTCCGCAACGGGGTCATATGGATGACGTATTTCCGCGACGAGGTCATATGGATGACGTATTTCCGAAACGGGGTCATGTGGATGTCGTATTTCCACGACGGGGTCATGTGGATGACGTGTTTCCGAGACGGGGTCATATGGATGACGTATTTATGATACGGGGTCATATGGATGACTTATTTTCGAGACGGGGTCATGTAGATGACGTATTTCCGCGACGGGGTCATGTGGATGACGTATTTCCGAGACGGGGTCATATGGATGACATATTTCCGAGACGAGGTCATGTGGATGACGTATCGTCTGTTATAATGAGTTGAACATCGAAGTGGTCTCCAGGTTGTCTGTGAACCATCCAGATTTGAAGTAGGGGCTTTGCCGTTGCTCCAGGGTTGATTGCAGCGTCTGAATCCTGCTGGAATGGGGAGGAACGCTGTTGATGATCTCTAGGCTATCCCTGAACCGTCGAGATTTGGCTTCGTTTTCTGATGGAGCCTGGGGAGGGAAGGCGTGATTCCTTCTTTGTTTGCGCCCCTGGATTGTATACAGGGATTGATGTGACATCACCTGTAGGGCATAAATTTTATTTATATTTTTCTTTCCGCGATGCTCTATCATTTCAGCTTTTATATCGCGAAGGTCGCGATTGCCCAATCATTTCGGCTATTTTTCGCGGTGCCCAATCATTTCGGCTATTTATTTTATTTTTACTCGCTGCTTTTTATTGCGAGTTGCCCAATAATTTCGGCTATTTTGCATGCATAAATTTTTACTTGCTGATTTTGTTTGCAAGTTGCCCCATCATTTCGGCTATTTCATATGCACATGTGGCTCGCTATCTTCCCACTGCAAGCTTAGAATTAGACACCAATTTTGGCATCAGCGCCGCTACAACTGGAATATTGCCAGGAGCGAATTATCATTTGCCTCTGTCGATATCGAACAATGGTAGCTTAGCGAACAGGGTTAGGATCCGGTCGACCATGGCTTTTGACTTCATGAGCCGTAAGGGTCTCATAAAGGTATTTCTCCCTACGATTCGTAACGATCACGTAGGTGCGTTTTCTCCTTAAGAATCGTGAGGATTCCTAAGTGCATGATCTCTTATAAGTCGTAAGGATCTTACAAGAGTGCTTTCTCCTTATAAGTCGAGAGGGCTTACAAGGGGGTTCACCGTGCAAACATATCCCTAGTCACGGATGGGACTTTGTTAGGGAAATGTTTATTCGCGCCCGTGGATTGTATACAAGGGTCAGCGTTGAGCCGCTTGTAGGGCAGTGTTGGAAGTTGTGGTGGTTTCTTAAGAACAGGTTCAGATCCCTGTAGCTTAAGACTTTTGAATCTTATGAGCCATGAGGGTCTCATAAGAGAGTTCTCCTTACGAGTCATGAGGATCTTGCAAGTGTAATTTCTCCTTAGGAATCATGGGGATTCCTAAGTGTGTTGCTTCCTTATGAGTCGTAAGGATCTCACGCAGGTGGTTTCTCCTCACAAGGTCGAGAGGACCTTGCAAGTGTCTTTTAACGAGATTGCACCCTTTCGGGTTTTCACAAAACTCGCCGGTAGCCCTGCTGTTTTTACTCACGGAGCCCTCTCGGGTTTTCATCCGTGCCCTTTTCGCTTATGGATATACCATTTTTTCTTTCTTTTTTTTGTATCATCCTTGGGATATTGCAATCCACAGTAGTTTATCGACGTCTCGGTCAACAGCTAGTTTTAAGACATAGTGGCCCATTGTTAGTTTAAAGACGTTTCGGTCCGTTGTTAGTTTAAGGACGTTTCGGTCCGTCTTTAGTTTAAGGATGTTTCGGTCCACTGTTAGTTTGAGTACATTTCGGTCCGTCGTTAGTTCAAGGATGTTTCGGTTCGTTGGCCGCCTTAGGAAGATAGCGAGCGGACATAGTCGTCGTCATCTATCATTGACCTAGGTCGTGACTCGTCAGGCGTAGTACTTTTTTAGGAAGCGACCATTTATTGGCCTGAAGGGCCTTTCGCCATGCATGTCCCTGAGTAGATAGGCCCTACCCTGGTAGACCTTATCTATGATATCCGGGCCTTCATAGTTCGCTCAAATTTCCCCCGTTTGGCACGATTGGGGATCATAGGTCTTTTGACCACTGGCACGAGTTCGCCTTGGCAGAATGTCCTCGGCCTAGTCAATCTCTCGTATGAGTGCGTCATCTTTACTTTATAAGCCTCCAGATTTTGTTGCGCTATGAGCCGCGTTTCATCAAGGGCATCAAGCTCCTCAAGCCGAAGGTGAGCATTCTTTTCGTCCGTTAGCTCGTAATGAACTGCCACTCGTAGAGAGGGTAACTCTATCTCGAGGGAGAGTACCGCCTCTGTACCGAATACCAATGCGTACGGCTTTGTGTTCGTGGCCGTTTTGAACGTAGTTCGATACGCCCAGAGAGCTTCATCCAGTCTCTCATGCCAGTCCTTGTCGTCCCCAAATCAATTTTCTTGAGGTTATCTGCAGTAGTATGTATTCCATCTTCCAGCTCTTTTGGTGCCGGTGGAAACTCTGAGATTACCTCGTCATCATCATTTTCGAAGCACCAGGGGAGTTCATCCATATTCTCGGGCTCTTCTTCTGACAGCGTTATCACATGACAGGTACGAGCTCGCTTCCAAGACCGATGTGGATCTGGTTCTACCATCATGGATTAGGGTTCATGCTTCTGCGGCGGGGTTACCCTCCAGCCGCTGGATAGAGCGAACCTGCCTTGTTGATATTATTCTTCGACCCAGTCCTTGAATGCGAAGCAGTCTTCGAGAGGATGTCCTATTGCCCTATGATAGGAGCAATAGTCCGGGTGAGAGACTTCTCCTGCTTACTCGGGATGCTTGGAATCTGGGAGGATAATCATTTGATGTTTTATAGCAAGATCAAGTATCTTCTTTGTCTTGTCTTGGGCAAAAGAGTATGCTCGATCCATCTTCTTTATAAGAGACGAATCCCGGTTGCTCGATTCCCGGTCGCGTGGCTTCTTGGACCCGCTTTGTCGTTGTTGAACGCCTTTCCCTCTCTTTGATTTGTTTTTGCCTCTGCGTCGGGCCTTTTGCACAACGGGTTGACAAGGAAGAGCATTTTCATTTTTCCCAGCCTGCTGAAGGAGGCGTTGCATTCTGGATTTCTCGTAGATGGCCATTTCCAGATTATGGTCGTCTCGAACCTTTTGACCTGCTTCCCTTATAATCTTGTCCAACTGTTCTTCGAACGACGGACTTGGCATTTTCACGGCGGGAGCTCGTTCTGGTTCAGGGTTAGCATCTTCCCACAGAGCATCTCCTTCTTCATTAAAGTCGTGTATGACGTAGCAGTCGAGGAGTAGCTCCCGTTTCTTGGATTGAACATACCCAAGCCCGGTCGTTTCCATTCTTCCGTTGGGCAACTTTCGTTGAGTCCCGGGAACGTTCCAGATCCTGTTATAGAACCGTGCTTGTCGCGCAGTTTGCTTAAGGGGTACACCTTGGCGTCTCAAAAGTCTCTTTAGTCCGTCTGTGTAATATCTGGGCAAACAGATGGGCTGGATCCTGTCAAGTGTAGAATCCGCGCCATGCCAGATTTCTTTCTCCACTTTGGTTTCCCCAGATCGGTAGAATAGGATTTCCTTTTCACCTTTTTGCGTGGGAGGGACGTAGAATGTTTGCAGTTCTTCCACACTGTAGGTATCAAGCGCGTCTAGTTCTTTATGATGCTTGGGCGGAACCATGGCAACTTGCAAACTTTGATCTTCATCAGCGAAGGTTTGTATTGATAGCCGAGCAAAGAATACGGCATTGACCTCATCTTCCGAGCTGCCGAAGATCAACATAGGAGCGGACAGTCCCGGCTTGTTGCACTGGGGCGGACCTGGATAAACTATCTCTTCTTTCTCCTCGGTATCACTCCCGAAGACCGGAATAGTAGTGATAGTTTTGTTCTTCGGTTTGTGACAACTTTCCGTGTCCTCAAAATCTGGTAAGAAGTATTTTGCATCTTCATACTTTCGGACTTCATTCACGGAGAATGGGTTCAGCTCTCCTGTTACGGTATACTCGAGACCATCCTTGAAATACTTCATACACTGATGTTGTGTAGAAGGGATGATATTGTACTCGTGTAACCAAGGCTGGCCGAGCAAAGCGTTATAGTAGGTCTTAGCGTCAATGACGTGAAACTTAATCTCCATGACAAGCAGCCCAAAGCGTAGTGTCAATATTACAGACCCAAGCGTCCGTGATGAATGGGAGTCAAATCCGGAGATGGTGATTTTATCACGAGCAAGGTGCTGAACGCTCATGCATATCTCCTTTAGCACCCTTATGTTAAGGAGATTGACGGAGGACCCATTGTCGACCAGAATTTTACCTATCTTGATGTCATGACAGTATCCGGAGACATATAGAGGACGGTTGTGCTCGCATGTCCCAAGAAGAAGATCTTCATCGTCGAAGGTGATATCGGCTGTGTGTACTTCTTCCAGCTCGTCCTTTATCTTTTCTTCGGCGAGGAAAGCTTGGAATTGCTCGGGCTCTTGTAATGCCTTGATCAAAGAATCTCTTGTTTCTTTGGATAACAGAAGGGCATCGAGAATGCATAACTGCGAAGGTAGCTTTCTCAAGTGTGCCAGAACGTTGTAGTCCACCCTACTTTTCTTTGGCGGGTCCTTGGCTGTCAGCTTTTTGACGGTTTGGTCATCAAGGATGATATCCTCAAGGACTTTTTCCTTTCCCTTATCTTTTCTATTTGACCCACTGTTCGAGGGCCCAAGATTCTTTTCGGGTAGCGTACGATTGCGCAGCTGAATATTTTCACAGGTCCTCAGTTCCTCCTCTTTTCCCGAGGTGGATTCTTTAAAAAGAGGGCTAAGAGTTATTTCTTCGTCAGAGTCTCTCCCGAAGGTGAGAACTTGCGATCCCCCGGCGTTGACCATGCGACAGTTGCCGGTAGTTCTTTCATGCTCCTCGGTCGTACTTCTTTGCTCCCGACGAGTTTTGCGTTTCATCCGCTTGAAATGTTGCCGGTGAGAAACATATCCCTGCCACCATCTTTTAAAAGCGTTGCACTCTTTAGTGGGGTGCGCAATCTTTCGATGATATAAGCAGTAGCTAGGATGTGTTTCCGCTTCACCGAGAATGTTTCCTTCGAAGGGTAGCAGCTTCATTCCCGTTGATATGGCTTTAGCGAACCTTTTCCTCGTCTTGAATCTGCTTTTATTCGTGGTGGAGGTACTCTGATCTGGCGGGAGTGTTTCAACACTTTTGTCCAGTCGCCGGCGTTTGGTTTTTTCAAATATGGCCATCTCACGCTCCCAATCAACTTTGCTTTTTGATAGAGCTTCGTTCAGGAATGCATCAATCATTTCGTCTGATGGCCCTGGAAATTCCCGTTCAGGATTTGACCCCAGTTTCTCAGTGCAAGGAGCTTCTTCATCGTCTGTCAACGAGTAGGAGATCACATGGCAACTTGCCACATAATCCTCAGATTCATCCGACGAGTCTTCTCCATTATCGTCACCTCCGTCCTCAAGGACGTGGCTGAGAAACTCTTGAAGTGTGACCGGAATCCACGCCTTCTGGTTATACTCTTCCAGTGCGTCAATTTTCTTTTGTAGGTCCGTGCGCTTGTCGCCAGGCTTCACGAACTTCTTGGATTTCTTCTTCTTCTTTGAAGATTTTGACGGCTGGATGTGAGCGCTTTGGCTATCACCACCAATCTTTGGAGTTGGGCGCGGCTTCAGCATCCCCTCGATGATCTCAGGTTCCAGTGGATTCTTCCACCTAATTGCGGGACATGTGTGTAGATCCTTCAGCATACTTTTCGTCTTGGCTGAAAGAGCAACCTCCCATGGAGCATCTTCTACGAAAAAGCATGATGCCCCCGGTGTATCCGTCTTCTTGGGAGTGTGTGGCCGAGGCGGGTTCACCTTCCAATTCTCAGCTAATACGAATTTGCCCTGCTGGTACTGATCTTCTATCTAGCTTTTGAAGATGTAACAATCCTCGATCGGATGGCCCAACATTCGGTGATAAGGGCAATAGTTAGGATTGCTAATATCGCCGGGTTGCGCTGGGCGTCTTGGCTCTAGCAGATTGATGAGCCTGTTGTGCAGTGCAAGATCGAATAACCTCTTCGTCTTGTCTCGAGGGAACGAGTAAGGGCGTTTCATTTTATCTTCGAGAGATCGGGTTCTGTTATTTTGGCGATCAATTGGTTTCAGGCCACCGGGCTGCTGTTGAGCATTGGCGACAACGATCGCTTTCCCCTTTCCCTTCTCATTTCGAGAGTCCGGCTTTGGAGGAGACGTTCTATGACCCATCTAGTCCATTTGGGCCAACTTGTCAATCAAGGCCTGGAAAGTAGTCAGCTTGAAAAACATCATGAATTGGGAAATGGTTGCATGAGGGTCCAGAGTGCCCACGAACATGCCCGCCGTCGGCGCTTCTTCGATGCGCTGTTCGCATTTCGACCATAGATTCCGCCATCGTATTGCGTATTGAACCCATGTCTCTCCAGGTTTCACCCTGGCATTGATCAATGCCGTTATTAGGGTGCGTTCACTAGCACTCGCGAATCGCTGGGTGAATAATAGCTCCATTTCTGCGAAAGTCTTGATGGAGTCGTTTGGAAGTTCAGAGTACCATTCGAACGCTGTCTCCGACAAGCTGCCAACAAACTGGCGGAGCAAAAGTTTATCATCACCCCCGGTGTTACCGAAAAGAGCCCTGAACTGGGCGACATGCTGGTGGGGATTGCCCGTCCCTTTGTATACATGAAATTGAGGGATCGTATATCCCGGTGGGTACTTTATTTGGTCATACCAGCCTAGATATGGATGCCCAGTTTTAACAACTTGGCCGGCTGCTTCATTCGCCTGGTGAGCTCATATTTACTGAGCAATATATGTTGGAGATAGTGCTCTCAGAGTCAATTATTGGGTCACAGGCACGTGATTGCAATGATTGAGGGAGGACCTATCTCGGTAGGACAGTCTTACTCGAGATGATAGTATGCTATCTGGTTTACCTTTATCATCGTGTACTGCTTTAGGTGACCTGACAGGTCGCTATTGCATGTTGATAGAGCCCCTAGGATTCTTGCTTGACTGCCAGCAAAATGAGGGCGATCATATAAGTGAGAGCTGGAGTCTATAAGCACATCCTTAAAAGGTCCCTAGTCGTGGGAGTTTCGAGACAGGGCATCGATTCTCCAGAGTAGACTAGTGTATACAGTCGAGACCCCGACGAGGGGCGGTGGCCGGTCTCACAAGCCACTGGTGTCAGTTGGTTCACCTAAGATGTATACAGGTGCTCATTGGGTTATGAGTACACCGGACAGGACTCACCGGGAACATGCTAGTTGGTCTTATACCTGACGTCAGATAGCAGTTCCCAGGTGACATGTGTACAGGTTAGTTCATCGACCTGGGGATCGTCATTTGTCTTGTGTGAGTTCCCACTGTGCTTTGATTACTACCCTACCACGGCTCAAAGGAGTCGTGCAAACAGGTTTTAGTTGGGTACAGTCCCGAGCCACATGGAGGCAGTGAGCGGATCTTCAGGGGTTCGTCTCTCCCGGTATTGGGGGTGAGGTCGCGCTGTGTCTAGGAGAGCCATTACACAAAGTCCTTGGCCAAGGCAGGAGATTTACTGGTAGGTATTCCAGTAGTATCTCAGGGTGTTCTGGGCTACACTCCGACAAGACTTGTACCGCTTTTGGGGGTCTAACTTTTACCAACCCCCTAGGCCCGACATGCGATGCTCATAAATTAACGGACCGGACTGTACGGATATTGTCACTGACAGGCTCAGTAGGGTGTCAGGATGAGTTCGCTCATCGACGTCCCTTTTGGTCAATAGCTGGTGGCCCGTCACGTATTGGCTTATACCTTTGACGTGCTAGTAGGTTAAATCCACAGCCATAGTATTGACGAGTCTTTAGAGTCCACCACACTTACAGTTACTCAAGCTTTCGGGCGAAACGCTGTAGAGGCCGTATGGAGATATGGCAGGGTCCGATCAGATACGTGCGGTATTGCACGGATCAGGATCGGACGGTCACTACTAGAGGCCGTATAGATATATGGCAAGGTTCGATCGGATACGTGCGGTATTGCACGGATCAGGATCGAACGGATATTACTAGCCGGCTTTGGTTTAAGCCGGATCCTAGTATAGTACAGTGTAAATTTTCTCTCATTGCATTTGTATCCGGTCGGAATACAGATGCGGGTGTGTATGCACAGTATCGGGGTTTTCCTGTAATTTATTACGGGACCAGTTTTCTGGAGTTGCCAGTTTGCATTCCGTTCCGGCCGGTTTTCCTTTGTTCTTTCCCGGCCGGACTTTTCCGATGGAGGGTGTTATTTGCAAGTTTGCAAATAACACATTGTGGAGGGGTTTCTTGCAAATGTATTGATTATGATGGCATCTTTTCTTTTCAACCATCATTTGATTCTCTTTACATCACTTGATTTGTATTAAAGGTGATTAGAGTTTGATGTGAGATTGTTATCATGATGTTTTGGTTGTGGTCACCCTCCACCTTTTCCTACACTCACCTTCCTTCTAGTGTTGGTTTTATTCCTCCACCATTCTCACTTGATGAGGAGAGGCCACACTTGAGAGAAGAAAATGAGAGAGTTCATTTTTGTTATGTGAGGAATTCTTCATCTCATCTTCTTCTTGATAGAAAATTGAAAGCACCAATTTTCCTTACCTCTTCCTCCATCCTCCAAGGCAACAAAAAAACCCCAAATGAGACATAGCCTCTACACTACACATTCTACAGCAAATCTTGGGCACGTGACTTGCCAGCTTCGTGCCCGAGTTGCCTCGGTATTGAGGTGGGAGCCCGTAAAAGATGCAGGCGATGTGGTGCCCTTCCGGCAAGGAGGCGACGACCGGAGTTTCCGCAGGAGATCGGTACGACGACGAGAAGACCGGAGGACTCGGATCACTCGGTATATCTCTTCCCCATCTTGTAGTTAGCTAGAACTAGTTTAATGGTCCGATCCGGGTGTTTAGTGCGCGGTGGTGCCGGTTTGCTAAGTTCGCAAAATTAAAGTTTATCACCGCTTCCGCATTTGGCCGTCGGATTGACGGCCGGGGCGCCGCCGTGCACTTACAATATAGTCATTGAGAGCGGCCTTGGAAATGGTTTCCTCTTTGGCTGCTGAAAGAGCCGGAGGAGGGTTCGATGTCTCCCCTCTGTCGTCTTCAATGATGATCGGAGGGTCTTCAGTTGGAGGTTCCGGCTGTAACATCATCCCGACTGTATCTTAGAAGTGAAATGCCATTCGTTTTATATTAGCCGCTTATTCTGCTGCTTCTCTGTCCTTCTTTTCGAGGACTCTGCGGAGGAAGTCAGCATCGGTTTCATGTTCATGACGCTGCTCTGACGACGCCTTCGGGCTTTCTTTTGGCCCGGTGAGTGCGGCCATTTGCGTCAGCATTTCCTGAAGCTTCTGTTTCTGCTCCTGGGCTTTTGTCACGGATCGGGTGAGCGGTCGGTGACCCGTAGAAGCGCGGCTTTCCTCTTTTCCGGAAGCCATATAAATGGTATGCACCTGTTGCGCCACGGCAGCGCCCCGGCCGTCTATTCCGAGGCCAAAATGCGGAATCAAAATTTTTCCTTACTTGGAAACCGGCGCTACCGCGGACAAAGAAAACCCGGATCGTTAACCATTAACCTAATGCTAGCATACAAGAGATGGGAAGAAAAGTATACCGAGTGATCCGAGTCCTCCGGTCTTCTCTTCATCGTCCCGATCTCCCGCGGAAAGTCTTGTCTCCATATCGTCGCCTCCTCGCCGGAAAGGGCACCACATCGCCTGCGACTTTTACGGGCTCCCGCCTCAATACCGAGGCAACTCGGGCATGAAGCCGGCAACTCGACATGCTCAAGATATGCTGTAGAATGTGTAGTAGATCATGCTAGTCTCATTTGGGGTTTGTAGTTGCCTTGATGGAGGAATGGGGTTAAGAAAAATGGTGCTTTCATTTTTCCAAAACAAGAAGAAGAAGGAGATGAAGAATTCCTCACATAATCAAGATGAACTCTCTCATTCTTTTCTTTCTCTCTCAAATTTTTTTCAACCCTCTCCTTAGAATAAGAATGGTGGAGGAAGAATACTAAACTACCACCTTAGAAGGAAGGTCATGGTAGTAAAAGCAAGTGGTGACTATATCCAAACATAATCATCACAAACTCACATCAAATATCATCTCATATCCAATCTTAATAAAGCATGAAAAGATGATAGAAAAGAATGGAATAAAAAGATGCTATCATAATTAATCATCTTGCAAATTAACCCTCCACAATGTGTTATTTGCAAACTTGCAAATAACACCCTCCATCGAAAAGTCCGGCCGGGAAAGAACAAAGGAAAACCGGCCGGAACGGAATGCAAACTGGCAACTCCAGAAAACTGGTCCCATAATAAATTACAGGAAAACCCCGATACTGTGCATACACACCTGCATCTGTATTCCGTCCGGATACAAATGCAATGAGACAAAATCTACACTGTACTAAACTAGGACCGGCTTAAGCCAAAGCCGGCTAGTAATATCCGTTCGATCCTGATCCGTGCAATACCGCACGTATCAGATCGAACCCTGCCATATCTCCATACGGCCTCTACAGCGTTTCGCCCGAAAGCTTGAGTAACTGTAAGTGTGGTGGACTCTAAAAACTCGTCAATACTATGGCTGTGGATTTAACCACTAGCACGTCAGAGGTATTAGCCAATACGTGACGGGCCACCAGCTATTGACCAAAAGGGACGTCGATGAGCGAACTCATCCTGACACCCTACTGAGCCTGTCAGTGACAATATCCGTACAGTCCGGTCCGTTCGTCTATGAGCATCGCATGTCGGGCCTAGGGGGTTGGTAAAAGTCAGACCCCCAAAAGCGGTACAAGTCGTGTCGGAGTGTAGCCCAGAACGCCCTGAGATACTACTGGAATACCTACCAGTAAATCTCCTGCCTCGGCCGAGGGCTTTGCGTAATGGCTCTCCTAGACACAGCGCGAACTCACCCCTAATACCGGAAGAGACGAACCCCTGAAGATCCGCTCACTGCCTCCATGTGGCTCGGGACTGTACCCAACTAAAACCTGTTTGCACGACTCCTTTGAGCCGTGGTAGGGTAGTAATCAAAGCACAGTGGGAACTCACACGAGACAAATGACGATCCTCAGGTCGATGAACTAACCTGTACACATGTCACCAGGGAACTGCTATCTGACGTCAGGTATAAGACCAACTAGCATGTTCCCGGCGAGTCCTGTCCGGTGTACTCATAACCCAATGAGCACCTGTATACATCTTAGGTGAACCAACTGACACCAGTGGCTTGTGAGACCGGCCACCGCCCCTCGTCGGGGTCTCGACTGTATACACTAGTCTACTCTGGAGAATCGATGCCCTGTCTCGAAACTCCCACGACTAGGGACCTTTTAAGGATGTGCTTATAGACCACCAGCTCTCACGTATATGATCGCCATCATACTGCCGACAGTCAAGCAAGAATCCTAGGGGCTCTATCAGCGTGTAATAGCGACCTGTCAGGTCACCTGAAGCAGTACACGATGATAAAGGTAAACCAGATAGCATACTATCATCTTGAGTAAGACTGTCCTACCGGGATAGGTCCTCCCTCAATCATTGCAATCACGTGCCTGTGATCGAATAATTGACTCTGAGGGCACTATCTCCAACAATCTCACACTTGCACTCAAGGCTAATTATTGCGATGTCGCATACTCACAGCCCGTGTGATACCGAACACCCCACTCCTCTACTTGTCAGTCTCACAAAACTCGTTTGTGAAACTATTGCGTTCGAGGAATAGCCTCAGTGAGTGGATCCGCTGTGATGTTTCTTTCTATGTCTCTCTATATCTCAAGTTCGCGGAGAAAGCCATCTCCCGAAATGAGCAATACCTGTCTTAGAACGTCTGGATGTCTGATGGGACCTAGCTCATAAATGAACTCCAAATCCAAACATCTTAGACTGTATCGTCAACTGAACTCAATCAGTATCCTGCGCCATGCCTTCCCTCAGTATCCACCTGGACCACCTGTCCAAAATACTGCCCCTCGTCAGAGGGAAAACTACAACTCTGACAGCCACTCTGCCATCCATGTCACCTTGGAAGCCTGGAATGATAACCGTCTCTTAAAAGAGGCTGCTGTTATCATATCCCTAGAACATCCACTTATGTTCTAAAACTGCTTCCGACTGTTTCTCCAGGATTGGATCAATGTCCAAGTCCAGTGTGGAGAAACCACTGTGTGACAACCAAAGTATAACCGATCGTAGTATAGGAATATCACTTCCTACTACCTTCTCAACAGATCCACCCCCTTATTCTGATGACGTCATGCCTATGACTGTCACATCAGAAATAGATGATCTATCTCCGCTACATCTGCTTTAGTCTATAAATGGACATAAGCCTGATGTCCACCAATGCTTCCGCTGCTCCTACTAACTACGACAACCCTCTGGCAGAGTCATATAGACGTGCACTTCCAAAGCTAGTTTAGAACGACGCTATACTCATCCTCCTGCCGGGTCTCGCAGCCTGGAACAACAGCAATGGCAAGTGTGGGTAAACAAGAACTTCCCTGTCACCGTCCTTGAGGCTACCGGAGTACCTCTCGGGTGCCTGAAGTTACCCACCGTATCTGCGGAGTGGCCAATGGAATGTCAAACCAGATTGAATCTTTAGGTTCCTTATCAAATCTTCGGAAATCGTTTGTGGTTCTGGAATTACTTCCAGTTCTACCATACTCCCACTACTGTTTTCTGAAAAAATCCATTTCTTTTAAAATTGTGGCGAGTGAAGAACAATATCACTATTGATCTTCCAGGTGGTAGAAAATCAACCCTCGTCATAGCCTGGGTCAACCCACAAACAGCCATTACAGAAACGTGCCTTGAGTTGTCCAGTGTCTGGTTTTAATCATAAGCCGGACAACTCCCCGTACCTTAACAATGTCAAGATATGAACTGTTCTATATCCAATATAGAACCAGAGGCACTAATTTAATTTAACCAGATTCAAATCATGCAGCTGTCTCCAGTGCATGTCAACTGAATCGAAAAAGGCCGATCAGCGTCACTCAACTTAGGAATGCTTCCAATTATGAGTAACCCGAAAGAGAAGCAAGTTCTCTTAATCATTACTATCAACTGAATACCATATACAAGTATCTACATCTTCGATCACTTTGAAGAATCCTGATACTTGCAAAACCTGGTTCTCTACTTTATTCAAATACCTATAACTTCTCAAAATTCAGACCCTGTGTTTCCACGAAACACCTGTCTAAAAACTAGAGAAGTCATAAGTAAACTGAATATAGTACGAGGACCAACCCCTCTGTCCTGATGGACCCTGGACAACATACAATACTCTGTATAAGTCCCTTGAGTCTGACAACTCATTCACTGTGTGTCGTAGGTTAAAAACTGTACTTATGGTTAAGAAGAATTACACCGCTGTTTAATGCTCCTTACCTAACCATCCACTGATATAGGTAAATGTCGTAGACATAACTTCAAAAGGTATATCTCACTCTATAAAAATAGACGTACAGATATATCAATTTGAAATTGATGCATAACCGCGGATATTCAAAACCAAATAATTGCCGTCCGGCAAACAACCCAGGTGACTTCCTCAAATATCACCGATTACAACGAATCCCGATATAATGAGGATGATCACCCAATTCCCAATAACTTACTCCCAGTCATCATCTGTAAAACCATACAGATGTGAGAATCCAACCTGGCAAATACATACCCTGGAGTAAGTATCTAATCGGGAAATCAGTTTTCTTTTAACATCACACAGTGAAACTGAAACATTGAAATGTTTCGTTGGGGTATCCTGGTATTCCTAGTAATGCCTCTTCCATTATCCAGATTCACAACTGTAACCGTATAATTCTTTGCCACTTCTCCAAATCCCTTTATATGTCTTTAGTCATTACCTTCTGTACACCCCATTAGGCCAAATGGTTTTCTTCCTTCCCTACCATCCGGCACCAGCCTATGGTTTGGAAGAAGATTATCCAATAAGCATAATGGGTGTACTGTCCCAATCCTAGGAACACTCGCAATGTGAGAGAAGGTGAAGATAAAAGACACCCGAATGTACTTTATTCCTATTTCTCCTGAACCAGAATCCATCCCCGAACTGGAACAAGTTCCTTTCGAGTTCGTATATAACCATACGATAGAGTATCCAATAAACTGTGGATCTTCGTAGTGATACGGAGTGTCCTGGAGAAATACAAAGGTGATTTAGGATTGGCGAAGAAATACTTGGTTTGGTCGTGAATATCAGTCGCAATTTACTTTGCCCTCCTACTAATCCCTTGCTTTGTCTTAACTTAATACCTTCTGCACACCATCGTTATGCTAATTGGTTTTCTTCATTCCCCACCGTTCGGCACCAGCCTAAGGTTTGGAAGAAGACTATCCAATTTGCGTAATAGGTGTACTATCTCCTAAACCAAGGAGTACTCGCAACCTGAGAGAAGGTGAAAAGAAAAGACAACTGAATAGTCCTATTCGTTTTCTCCAGAACCGGAAACCATCCTCGAAGTCCTTCGAGTTCGTATATAACCATACGATGGTTTTGTCCAATGGAAGTGGACGTTCGTAGTAATACGGGGTGTCCTGGAGAAAAGGGTAAAAGTAGGAGTGGCAATGAGGTCTGCAACTCTGACAATCCAAAAGCCTGTGTTAAGAAGGTTCGGTCAACTTGGTCACTGAGTCATAGTCTTAGGGTCGGGTCAATGGTCGCTGCCAGAGAGAGAGAAAAGAAACACTCAGCGTGCACTCTAACCTAGATCAGAATGGTTACCAATTTATCTAATCAGGAAACCTCCCACTGTACCTCAAATTCTCCTCCAAACCTGAAAGAAGAATTAGTCGGGGTCACCCGAGGAGTAAACTAACTCATCAGTGGGAATCGGGATCCAACTATCACCGCATGATAACTTGATGGAATCCACTCAAGTCACCACACTCCAGAAGGTATGCGCATGCCTGGCAAGTTTCAGTTCTTTTGAAACTCCCGATGTGATTTTTTACCCCTAGGACCCAAGTGACCTTGACACAGTCAACAAATCAAAGAGTCCTAGTCAAGTTCAACCCGTCATTATCCTGGATTGCATTAAACCCACCCGCACGAGCCCTTGACACAGTCAACAAGGCCGCACGACTGTCCTAACCAATCCCATTAATATGCTACAAACAAACACTACTTAGCTACCGCACACTACGCCTTGACACAGTCAACAAACGCAGCACGAATACTAAGTAATACTTGTAAGAAATGACGGAGGGCTACGGATGGTTTTTGGCGAAAAACCTTTAACGTAATGAACTTGATATCGTTGAAGGAACTGCATAGCCTTTTATAAAAATATAGTGACGAAAACCTTTACTAAAGAGGTTACTCCCGGTGAAGAGATCTCGGCTCTTTCCTCGTAGAATGAGATGCAGGATATTCCAACTGAATACCACGATGCAAAGCAAAAGTAATCGGCTATAGTGAAGTTAATGCCCTGACGCAAACTTCTGTCCAAGGGGTCACTCCCGATGAAGGGATCTCGGCCCTTGCCTCGTCGACTGAGGAGCAGGATATTCCAAATGAATACCACGATGCAAAACAAAAGTGAACGTCCTTGCAATAACAGCTTTTAGAAAAATTGTTCCAACAACATCAGAATAGGTTTGTTTAATCTTGCATTGATCCGAATCAACGCAGTCCCATCATATGATCACACCAATAAAGAACGAAAATATACTGACGTACGTATATGCCATCCGCATTCGCCACTGGGTCCCGTCATCACCCGTTAGGTTACTTAACTAACGACAGAGCGGGGACTGGACTAGCGCGGATGTAAAACATATACAACATCTACTAATATATATACCAATATATTATTTTCGCTCAAGGCGTGATAAAATGCAACATCACAGAAATGTACAGCATCACAGAACAATACAGATATCTGGAAGCCCCGGGTTTCACAGAGCCGCTGCTGAAACCCGACGTTCCCCTGGTCGTGTGGATAGCCTGTGCAATGAAAACCTAGACCCCTACGGGCGCGGTAAGTCACCCGCCAAAACCTGAAGCGAGGCAGCCCCCTTCAGCACCGTGAATGGACCACCCAGCACTTCACGGAATCCGGTAACTTGGGCACCCCTCCTGGGTCAACCTGTACCCCCTACGAGTGCGGCGAATAGCCCGCCAATCCTAGAGTGAAGCCCCCTCCGTCTCAATGCCATGAGATGCGGGCCCGTTGCCCTCCAGAACCCGGCTATCCGTGCACCCCTCCGCGGGGTAATCCTAGTACAGAAAGTAAAATATACATACAACGGGTACATCGACCGCAACCAGGTCGTGCCCCAAAAGAATAATACAAACAGGCAGTGACGGCAGTCCACATGTCGGACGCTCGCCCCGCAATATCAAATGTACATAATACAACAAAACTGTACTAGCATTGCATCCAGGCTATCCCCCACGACCGATCCGCAACAACACAGCATAAACATAGAACATCAACGTGAAAGTCACGTTCGCAAATCCGTCTAACCGGGCTATAGCAGTTAGACCGGATTTACCGATCAAGTGACATTCACGATCGCAGATATAATGTAAATACTGTGAAATAATGTGTTTAAAAATATCCGATCGATCAAACAATTAACAAGTGGGCCCCCAAGTAAAACTGTAGCAGTCACAGAAGATCTGGGCCCAAATTTAATATCCCAAAACCCCCAAAACCAGCCCACAAGCCCACTGTAAAATTTTGACAGAGTGAAGACATGAGAGTGCGGCGGAATCGCGGCCCAAGGGGGGGTTTGGCCGCGGTTCCGCGCTCCGGCCGTCGACTGAAACTGTCGAATTTTTACAGAGGTCTTATAATTTCATGTACATCCGTTTTCTACAACCTGAAAAAATTTTTGACACCAAAAAATTCCAACAGAAAACTGATGTGAACTAAAATACGGTTTTTGAGATTTTGGTCGATCGGATAAGTAAAACGCATTAGAACAAGCTAGGCAAGGTTAATGGCGTGGCTCTGATACCATGTTGCGCCACGGCAGCGTCCCGGCCGTCTATTCCGAGGCCAAAATGCGGAATCAAAATTTTTCCTTACTTGGAAACCGGCGCTACCGCGGACAAAGAAAACCCGGATCGTTAACCATTAACCTAATGCTAGCATACAAGAGATGGGAAGAAAAGTATACCGAGTGATCCGAGTCCTCCGGTCTTCTCTTCATCGTCCCGATCTCCCGCGGAAAGTCTTGTCTCCATATCGTCGCCTCCTCGCCGGAAAGGGCACCACATCGCCTGCGTCTTTTACGGGCTCCCGCCTCAATACCGAGGCAACTCGGGCATGAAGCCGGCAACTCGACATGCTCAAGATATGCTGTAGAATGTGAAGTAGATCATGCTAGTCTCATTTGGGGTTTGTAGTTGCCTTGATGGAGGAATGGGGTTAGGAAAAATGGTGCTTTTATTTTTCCAAAACAAGAAGAAGAAGGAGATGAAGAATTCCTCACATAATCAAGATGAACTCTCTCATTCTTTTCTTTCTCTCTCAAATGTTTTTCAACCCTCTCCTTAGAATAAGAATGGTGGAGGAAGAATACTAAACTACCACCTTAGAAGGAAGGTCATGGTAGTAAAAGCAAGTGGTGACTATATCCAAACATAATCATCACAAACTCACATCAAATATCATCTCATATCCAATCTTAATAAAGCATGAAAAGATGATAGAAAAGAATGGAATAAAAAGATGCTATCATAATTAATCATCTTGCAAATAAACCCTCCACAATGTGTTATTTGCAAACTTGCAAATAACACCCTCCATCGAAAAGTCCGGCCGGGAAAGAACAAAGGAAAACCGGCCGGAACGGAATGCAAACTGGCAACTCCAGAAAACTGGTCCCATAATAAATTACAGGAAAACCCCGATACTATGCATACACACCTGCATCTGTATTCCGTACGGATACAAATGCAATGAGACAAAATCTATACTGTACTAAACTAGGACCGGCTTAAGCCAAAGCCGGCTAGTAATATCCGTTCGATCCTGATCCGTGCAATACCGCACGTATCAGATCGAACCCTGCCATATCTCCATACGGCCTCTACAGCGTTTCGCCCGAAAGCTTGAGTAACTGTAAGTGTGGTGGACTCTAAAGACTCGTCAATACTATGGCTGTGGATTTAACCACTAGCACGTCAGAGGTATTAGCCAATACGTGACGGGCCACCAGCTATTGACCAAAAGGGACGCCGATGAGCGAACTCATCCTGACACCCTATTGAGCCTGTCAGTGACAATATCCGTACAGTCCGGTCCGTTCGTCTATGAGCATCGCATGTCGGGCCTAGGGGGTTGGTAAAAGTCAGACCCCCAAAAGCGGTACAAGTCGTGTCGGAGTGTAGCCCAGAACGCCCTGAGATACTACTGGAATACCTACCAGTAAATCTCCTGCCTCGGCCGAGGGCTTTGCATAATGGCTCTCCTAGACACAGCGCGAACTCACCCCCAATACCGGGAGAGACGAACCCCTGAAGATCCGCTCACTGCCTCCATGTGGCTCGGGACTGTACCCAACTAAAACCTGTTTGCACGACTCCTTTGAGCCGTGGTAGGGTAGTAATCAAAGCACAGTGGGAACTCACACGAGACAAATGACGATCCTCAGGTCGATGAACTAACCTGTACACATGTCACCAGGGAACTGCTATCTGACATCAGGTATAAGACCAACTAGCATGTTCCCGGCGAGTCCTGTCCGGTGTACTCATAACCCAATGAGCATCTGTATACATCTTAGGTGAACCAACTGACACCAGTGGCTTATGAGACCGGCCACCGCCCCTCGTCGGGGTCTCGACTGTATACACTAGTCTACTCTGGAGAATCGATGCCCTGTCTCGAAACTCCCACGACTAGGGACCTTTTAAGGATGTGCTTATAGACCACCAGCTCTCACGTATATGATCGCCATCATACTGCCAGCAGTCAAGCAAGAATCCTAGGGGCTCTATCAGCGTGTAATAGCGACCTGTCAGGTCACCTGAAGCAGTACACGATGATAAAGGTAAACCAGATAGCATACTATCATCTCGAGTAAGACTGTCCTACCGGGATAGGTCATCCCTCAATCATTGCAATCACATGCCTGTGATCCAATAATTGACTCTGAGGGCACTATCTTCAACAGCACCATGATGCCCCCAGACTTGGGGCGTTTGGGCTCAGCGTCTTTGTGATCTGCCGTAGTCACAGGGGCTTTCTCTAGCCTCCTTCTCTTTTGAGCAGTTGACGTTGAGGGGGCCATTGCAGCGGGCACCCAAGTAGCTTTTGCCTTTTGTGGCTTGGTAAGATGGTTCTCTTCCTGCTGAACCTTCACTTTCTTTTGTCGGCGAGGGTAATCTTGATCAATCACCGACTTATAGACCTGTCGCCAGACTTTGTAGATTTTGGAGGATAGCCGCTGAGGGGGATGTTCCGGCTTCACCTTCGGTGCATTCTCCATGGGTGGAGGAGATCTTTTCAGTACGGCGGTAGGAGAGTTCCTGTGTACCTTGTTCAGCAATTCAAAGCTGTTACCGGTTGGAACAGCAGCATTGACTTCCACCGTTGAGGCTGGTGGAGTTAGCCCAAAAGGAGAGTTGCCCCTAGCTTTCCTTACTCGGCGCCAGTGGCGACGTCGAGCATGTCGAGCTGCTGGGATTGTTTCAGCTTCAGGGGTTACTTCGTCATGCCCCCTGTTTTGGTGAGGCACCGCTAGTACCAGCCTCTTGAAGACCGACGTCCATCGAGCAGCAGTGTTTAACCGGTCAAAGACAGACCTCTGGGCGGGGGAAGTATCTTTAAGGACTTCGACTGGAGCGGGAGCCGGAACAGTCATTCTTGTGAAGACCGACCCTTTGGCAGGAGAAGTCGCCTTGACGACTTCGGGAGCAGGGATGGCTATCTTCTTCGGAATAACCTTTTCTGGAATTGCAGGTTTCATCAAGGGCCCACATGAACTTTGGCCCAATCTGGTGAAGACTAAGGCGCCGGAGCTGGACGACCCATTGAGAGGGGTCGCAGTAGTGGTAAGTCGATCGAAGACCGACTTCTTTGGGGTTTCTTGCAGCAACATCGGGGCATTGAAGCTCATGGGTAGGATCATAGTCCCAAAGAACAGCCCAGTGGTGGCCTGAGTTACTTGGTCCACCGGCATCGTGAACAGGGAGGCCGCTTGAGGTCCGTAAGCTATGCCTCCAGATGAGGCGGAACGCGAGTTGCAGTTGCATCTGGAACACTTTGCGCAGGTAGATGCCATTGATGTTCGTTTTCTGCGCCAAGCAAGAAACCAAATCTTAGTACCTCAAACCCAAGGGCAACCATATCAAACCGCGATTCGTTCGCGAACACGACACATGAAGTATGGAGTGGAAAGAGGAAAAGGTCCCACCGGGCGTGCCAGAATCTATTCCCCTCCGAACACAGAGACGCAACTGTGTAGGTTCGTCTTGCCTGAAATTCAGGGCAGATGCTAATTGGTGCTATCCGTCCACCTCTCCGAAGATGCCAAGTTGATTTATGGCACCGTATATCGAAAGTTTAAACGGATGCGGCCGATGTAGCAGACTTCGTCAGATTCCCCCTCGTTTGAGGGTTTTTTTGATTGCGGGGACGCTCTTCCCTGCAGGTGCAAGCCCCTGCAGTTAATTATGCTACCGCATCGCGGTAACAACTTTCTCCTTCTCCTGATGGTTACTTCGTGTTGTGTGTGTTTGTTTTGTTTGTGGTTGCCCGTGAATTGTATACGGAGACTAATTTATATTGTCGCCCGTAGGGCGTGGATTAGTCCAAATCCGTATCTTCTTAGATTTAGGTTTGGGGGTTTGGGGTTTAAGGATACGTTAGTCTCATTTGAGGCTAAGATCAACTTAAACGTTAGTTAAGGATACGTTAGTCTAATTCATAGGCTAAGATCAACTTAACAGGATCGTTTGGATCCAACAGGAGAGCATTTGGGCTGCCTCTGTTGTTTAGTTTTAGGGACATTGCGGCCAGTTAGTTTAAGGACATTACGGTCCATTGTTAGTTTAAGGACATTACGGTCCATTGTTAGTTTAAGGACATTACGGTCCAATGTTAGTTTAAGGACATCTCGTTCCATTATTAGTTTAAGGACGTTTCGGTCCAGGTTAAGGACATCGTAGTCCGTGGGTTTAAAGGGACCCCACAGTCCGAGGTTAGGGACATCGTAGTCCATGAGTTTAAGGACCCCACAGTCCGTAGTTTAAAGACATCGTAGTCTATGAAGTTTAAGGACATCGTAGTCCATGAGTTTAAGGACCCCACAGTCCATGAAATGTGTGGTTGTCGGGACCCGTCACCTATCTGAAGACGTTGAAGGATTACAACGACAGCTATCAGAGGAGTAAAGAGATGTACCCTTGAACCAACCAGTGTGAGTTGGTTGAAAGATCTGTAATCCAGTTTGAGACTGAGATCTGTTAAATATTCGTGAGCAGATGGGCTCAGTTCAATATAAGTTAAGGACTTATGGCCAATATTGGGCTAAGTCCAATAAGATTAAAATGTTTAACATTTTATTGTTCTGAGCTGTTGAGCCTTTATTTCGGCTTGGCCTTTTTAATAATGCTGAGCATTAGATCCTGACAATTTTTTTGTCTTGTATTGAACGCATAGCATTCATCAAAACAATGTGTGTTCTAACAGCTCGCCACGTGGCGCGCCAGGTGCTTTGCGCTAATTAAAGAGCGCATTGTGCTTCTGCCATGTAGCGCACACGAAAAGGACACGTGTCGCGCTTGGCGCTAAGCGCCAGATGATGGGCGCATTGCGCCAGTTTATGAGCGCATTGTGCTTTTAATTTATGAGCGCGTTGCACTAGTTTAGTGGCGCACAAGTGAGTGCCACGTGGCGCGCTTGGCGCTGAGCGCCAGCTGATTGAGTTGATTTAACATGCTTACGCTTTCTAAAAGATAGATCAAAAATATTTGTAACCGCAATCAAGAACGGCGTCGCTTTACAGCTAGCCGGTGAGTACGGGTCGGTCCACAGGGATGTTGTGAATCTCCTAGTCGCGCTAACGAGTTAATTCCGAAGGGTGTTCGGATTGATTATTAAATCTAAAAATTGAAGTTGTATAATACTAGGATTAGAAACTTGCTAGGATTAGGTTTAGGGAAAATTTGGTAAACAAAGATCTACATCTCTTTCCATTGCCTTTAATTAAAGATATCATATTAGTGTTATGGTAAATCTTAACAAAGGGGATTAGGATGATTGGGAAGATTGATTCTTCCTCTAGATCCTTGTCCTTCCTTTCTTAATCTTTACCCTAACCTCCATGGAAAACCTTAAAATCCGGGCCTTTAGACTACGGAATCACCGTTACCTCGAGGGTAGAGTGCCGTAGGGAGCGGAATAAGAAGGTATGCATGGAGTTCTAATTTTCATAAAAGATTGGCAAAGAAAAGAGATGAGAGATCTTCATCTCTCAAATCCTTCCCTATTCCTAACCCTAACAAGCGAGGAAACTACTCACTCATTAGGGAATTGAAGAACATTTATCTAGGGCAGAGAATAAAAATTACCTAAGGCAAGAATTGAAATCTAAACTAGAGTAAGGAATTAAATCTACTTACAGATGCATCTCTCCAATCATCAACGCAGGGTTGTCAGATCTGAATTCATGAATTGAAAAGAAACACCGATGCTCTCCAAAAGAATTCTAAAATTTATTATTAAAAGGTGGCATGAAAAAAATACAATGATTTTGGCTTCTATTTATAGGAGATAGAAACCCTAGGTTACAATTGATTTGCATGTCTACATTTACCAAAATATCCTTAGGAAGACCTAGTCAAAGTAGACTTTATGTCTCTTTAAAAGAAAGTATTGGGCCTTGGATCTTTGGGCTTCCTTATTATTTGGTTCTTTATTAAAATAGCTTCTATGTTTCTTCCAGATCTCCAGTGAATAATTGCGGTGGGCTTTTAACCGTTCGCTTTGTAATCTTGGACCTTGCATTGCCTTGTACCTTGTGAATTTTATCTTTGATGTAGGCTTGATCAAGAGTCTTCTGTTTGCTGGTCAAAGTCCACTTTTGCATCGTCTTTTCATCATTTTCACTGTTTTCTGTCTAAGAACCTGTAACCTGTAATATGTAGCAGACATGCGTCAAAAGCACCTGTTTATTTATAAAAAGAATAAGAATGGGGAATATAATAATGCAATATTATCGTATGAACAAATACCCCAAACTTATCTTTTGCTCGTCCTCGAGCAAAATTATTTTTATTCACTGAAATCCTAACCACACTTTCGCAGGGAAACGCGATTGCACTGAGCTCGTGCAACAAGCCGTTAAACCTCTAGGTGTCCCTAGTAGGAGGAGTGTTGTCTCCTGAGGGTTTTCAGCGGATTACACCCACAAAATCCTATCAACTCGGCCCATTGACTTTTGTTCTCCAATTAGGTTTTCTAACAAGGAACTCTATTATCTTTTGACTTGTAAACTATCCACCCATATTCTTCACACTTCCTCATTATTTAACTTAAGATTATATATGTTATGTAGACCTACTTAGCTTTCGGCATTTCTTAAGTTTTCCTTCTAGGGTTCCATCTCCACTTAGGAATTTTTATCAACTCTACTAAAGATACAAGTTCTATTCTTCATTCCTTTCTCTCATCTAAACTCCAATCACATATCCCCACGTGTGTGTAAATATCACCCCTACACTTGGAAATTCAAATCAAGCAATCATACTCTTGTCCGTTGTCCAAAGTACTTATTAGTAGGTGAATTTTTAATTGAATTTTGCTTACACATCCTTCATGCGACCGTTAATACTTCTTGAGGTACCAACAACCGATTACTAGATGCGTTAGCACTTTAAAGCATACTTCCTAGTTTTGCAACACCCAAGGCTTTAGCAGTGACTCCCAAACCAGTTGGTCTAAGGCACTAGGTGATGAAGCACCCTCGCTAAATATTTTTCTATTTTTGCAGCCTTAAGTAATCACAAAAACCAGTGTCCATTTTTTTATTCTTCATTCACATTTTTTTTATTTTCATTTCATCGTACTAAGGACTTTAGACAAGAACATTTCAAGGTCTCTTCTACTATTCCAAGTTTCAAGGTGCGTGATTGTGCAAATTGTAGGGTATACGTTTTCAGAATCTAGACTTAAGTTAGGAACTATTTTTCAAACTTATACTCTAATAAGAACATCAATACTCTTCCCTTGTTTCGACTTAGCCCAAGAAGTGAACCCAAAATTTGCCTATTTCTAAATAAACTGCAAGGTATATACTTTCTACCATTAAACTTTAAGGAAGGTTATTTTTTGGGTTTTTAATTTACTAAGTCTATGATCTAGTTGTTCCTAGCTAGTTAACCTATTTATCAAACTCGAGTCAATTAGCCAAAGTTGAATACAATAATTTTTATAATTTTTGAAAATTTTCAATTTTTATGGGTTTTTCCAATAAATATGCAAATGCAAAAATATGTACAAATGAATGTGAAGGAAGAAGACGTACCGAGCATGCCCCCAAACTTGAACTTGACAGTGTCCTCACTGTCATACTAAACCAAGAGGGTCAAAATACCGATACTCCCCTGTTTATTTATTTATAATTTTTTTTTATATTTTTAATGTTTTGAAATTTTTATTTTATTTTTTTATAGAAAAAGAAAACAAAAAATATATACATATATACAAAGATTCCCCCAAACTTAAGCTTGGCCTTGCACAAGCCAAAAGTTAGCACCAACCATTCAAAAATCTTATCATGGAAATGGTATAGTTGGTGCAAGAAACTGAGAAGCACGCGAGACCGTGTGGAAAGAAGGGTAGAATACGGTCTCGGTGGGGAAGAAAAATGGCGGAAAGGAGAAAGAAGTGGAGTACGATCTTGAGGGTGTAAATTGAGTGAATAAATTAGCGCAATTTGTGATGACCGATGTGTTAAAAGCGATTGCGCTAACCTATCAACCCATCGAGAAATAGGGTCAAATCCCTCAAGATTCGCAAGAAAACATGGGTACGCCGAACTTGGTATCGGAGATGAAAGCGTAACGGTCATTTGTACGGTTGGGACAATAGGAAAGACGAAAGGGAGTGAATTAGGGATAGTATCTTTCTCACCGTAGTAAACTGTTTCGAACTTGAAAGATTCCATTAATGGTTCGAAACTACTATAATCAACCGAGTCTGATGGCTCATCTGAAAATGTAAAGGACTCAAACTCGGGCGGTGAGTCATCAACATCGTCCGAAAAAGTGAAACACTCGTAGGTTTTATCGGCTGTGAGAATTGTGTCAGATTCAAAGGAAAAGGTTTCAAGCTCACAGTCTTCAAGCGGGGTAGGAACGATGGGAAGGAGGGAGGGCGATATAACAGTCAAAGGTTCAGGAGGATGAATTGGAAAATCAGACATTTCAAACAAAAATGATTCAACCTCAATATTATCCTCAAGACTCTTCTCGATACTATCCTCAATATTCAACTCATCCATGCCATTATCATCAAAATCTAGACGCATATGAGATTCGGGAGAAACATTTAATAACTCGGGATGATGATTTGAACATAAAATTTCAAGCAAATCGACAGGTGCATCATCCGAAATATCCCCGGCGTCTATATTCTCAATCAAGTGAAAATCAATTTCTTTAGACACCTCATCAAAAGCATGGATATCTATCGATTTAGGTTCTAGAGTGGAGGTGTAAAGATCGAAAGGATTAGGTGCGGTTTCACTTGAAAGGGGTTCCTCACAATTTGGCAAATCAAACACTACAAAATCACACAACTCATTTTTATTTTCAACAGGTGAACTATTTAGGGAAATCGATGGAAAACAGGAGTTGTGGGCTTCAATTGGGTAAGGGTAGGTTTGATTTGAAAATCCTCTCTCATTCTCACTCTGTCCAACCGCCTCCTCATACATTGAAAAATTTGGGGCTAGCGGGAAACTAGCTACCGTTTCAGCAGGTTGCATAAGGGCGGCCACGGACGCTTCCACATTCCTAACCATTTTATTTGTTGCTGCGATATACGCCTCCAACGCCTCTTCCAGACTAGACTTTGGTGGTAAGGGGGTTTCGGGAAAAGAATCAAAATTGTATGGATATACAAAACTCCCAACAGGCTGTGTAGAATCAATGTCTAGTGAAGGTGGTAAGGTCTGGTAGGACTGGTAGGAAGTGGGTGGTAGGACAGGGGTAGGGTCTACATGTGGATAAAAATATGAATAATCTTGTAGATCCCTAGAACTAGATGTGTGGAGAGGGGTGAAAGATCGGCTGCGAGATTGAGCAATGTGCTCAGCAATGGACATCGGCCTAGGAGTTACAGCAGGACTTGGAAAAGTGGTGTCAACATATGTAGGTGGTAAAGGTTGACTAGGTTGACACAAAGTGGGTTGAAAAGTCAAACTGTTTCTCCTAGACGCCTCTATGTGATCTTTCAAAGATTTTTTTAGGTATGGAAGGATCGTCTTTAAATTGACCGAACACATTGACATATGACGCAAAATTAGGTTCGGGATACCAAAGTTCGGCTAATGATTTTTTATGTGGGGTACCCATGTTAGAAGAAGAAAGGTGACAAAAAGGAAGGTTGGATGGTGCGAGGATTTATTTGCGGCTAAAAAAACTTTGCAAGTTTCTATAAAATTTTCCTTATTCTTTTTTTTTTGTTATTATTTTTCTCTTTATTAGGAAAAATTTGTTGCAAAAAGATTTTCAACACAAAATATGCAACAGCAAAATATTACTTGCAATATAATTTCTAATTTAAGCGGGGCGCAAAAATCCTGCACAAGATTGTTATTTGGAAGGGAAAAGATTTTTGAGCGCAAAGAAATCCTGCAGGCAAATTTACAAAAGATATATCAAGATTTGCAGAGGAGGAGAGAGAAAACTCACAGAATTTGCAGTTGCAGAACTGGTTTTTTTTTTTTATCGCGCTTCTGACCTTTTTATTTTCAAGCCCTGAATCGACCAGGCCGCGGCGGTTCCACGGCCAAAAGGGGGCTGGCGCGGCGGTTCCGCCGCGCTTTGGCAGGATCGGCTTTTTTTTTTGGTGCACCAGATCACTGCAGTTAACTTGTAGACTCGGTCCTCCAAATTTCTTCTGTTTCTCGGTTGTTATGATCTTCTGTTGTTCCGATCTGTTTTTTCCTGTTTTGATCTCTGTAGATTTCCAGATCCGATTTTCGTATATCTTGCAAAATTCAAACAACAAAGTATCCCTTCCAAAAATAACAGATGATATATTTTTATATTTTTTGTGATTTTTCAGATTTTTCAGATTTTTAAAATTTTATGATTAACCCGAAATTGCGAAAAGGAAAGTTCTACGCCATCCCCGGCAACGGCGCCATTTGATTGAGTTGATTTAACATGCTTACGCTTTCTAAAAGATAGATCAAAAATATTTGTAACCGCAATCAAGAACGGCGTCGCTTTACAGCTAGCCGGTGAGTACGGGTCGGTCCACAGGGATGTTGTGAATCTCCTAGTCGCGCTAACGAGTTAATTCCGAAGGGTGTTCGGATTGATTATTAAATCTAAAAATTGAAGTTGTATGATACTAGGATTAGAAACTTGCTAGGATTAGGTTTAGGGAAAATTTGGTAAACAAAGATCTACATCTCTTTCCATTGCCTTTAATTAAAGATATCATATTAGTGTTATGGTAAATCTTAACAAAGGGGATTAGGATGATTAGGAAGATTGATTCTTCCTCTAGATCCTTGTCCTTCCTTTCTTAATCTTTACCCTAACCTCCATGGAAAACCTTAAAATCCGGGCCTTTAGACTACGGAATCACCGTTACCTCGAGGGTAGAGTGCCGTAGGGAGCGGAATAAGAAGGTATGCATGGAGTTCTAATTTTCATAAAAGATTGGCAAAGAAAAGAGATGAGAGATCTTCATCTCTCAAATCCTTCCCTATTCCTAACCCTAACAAGCAAGGAAACTACTCACTCATTAGGGAATTGAAGAACATTTATCTAGGGCAGAGAATAAAAATTACCTAAGGCAAGAATTGAAATTTAACTAGAGTAAGGAATTAAATCTACTTACAGATGCATCTCTCCAATCATCAACGCAGGGTTGTCAGATCTGAATTCATGAATTGAAAAGAAACACCGATGCTCTCCAAAAGAATTCTAAAATTTATTATTAAAAGGAGGCATGAAAAGAATACAATGATTTGGGCTTCTATTTATAGGAGATAGAAACCCTAGGTTACAATTGATTTGCATGTCTACATTTACCAAAATATCCTTAGGAAGACCTAGTCAAAGTAGACTTTATGTCTCTTTAAAAGAAAGTATTGGGCCTTGGATCTTTGGGCTTCCTTATTATTTGGTTCTTTATTAAAATAGCTTCTATGTTTCTTCCAGATCTCCAGTGAATAATTGCGGTGGGCTTTTAACCGTTCGCTTTGTAATCTTGGACCTTGCATTGCCTTGTACCTTATGAATTTTATCTTTGATGTAGGCTTGATCAAGAGTCTTCTGTTTGCTGGTCAAAGTCCACTTTTGCATCGTCTTTTCATCATTTTCACTGTTTTCTGTCTAAGAACCTGTAACCTGTAATATGTAGCAGACATGCGTCAAAAGCACCTGTTTATTTATAAAAAGAATAAGAATGGGGAATATAATAATGCAATATTATCGTATGAACACCAGCCCATTAGCGCAGTGCGCTGTTTCAGAAGCGCAAAGTGCAAGTTGTATACGTTGTTGACATATGGCCCGTTTTAGCGCTGAGCGCCAGTCCAAGGAGCGCAGAACCGCAGTTCAAGAGTGCAGGGCACTTTTTATGAGCGCAAAGGTCAATTGATCAGTTTTTATGATCTGTGAATAAATTTATGTTCTTTTTAAAAGAGGCTTTGCCTCAAGTTTCAAGAACAACAGTTCTTATTTTATAAAGGGCTTTGCCTTTGTAGATCAATGATCTATGTGAAGAATATGTTATTCTTTATTATGTGCTGAGATCTTTTGATTTCTTTTATGAGAGACCTTGGTCTTTATAGATCTATGATCTTTTAAGAAGATAATTCTTCTGTTTTAATGAGATGATTTCATCTCTTTGTTCAAGAATCATTCTTTTTTACCTTGAAGAAATTATCTTCTTTCAAGAGCTTTCTCTTCTTTCTTTGAATTTTTTCAAAGTTTATGGGGGGGTTCTCTATATCAGACTTGAAGACTTGGGGCCTTTATATAGGGCAAATTGATTTGTTAAATCAGTTGAAGAGATCTTTCTCCGATTGATTTGGGGATGTTTCCCCACCGTTGGATCTTTGATCCTAGGGCTTCTGTTTTACAGAAGGCAATTTTCTTATTTTTAACAAGATTCGAAAGATCTTTCCATAACAGAATTTTAATTCTGATTAATTAATGATTTATCATTATTATTAGATCTTTTGATCTAACGGTGGGAAATTTTATAATTCCAGCGCTGGCACACCCATGCTTTGCACGTGGTGCGCTGCTCAGAGCGCAGTGCACTTTGCGCTAGCGCACCTACATTTGACATGTGGCGCATAGCGCAGCCTGCGCTAGCACACCCGTGTTTCACACGAGATGCGCAGTGCACCTAGCGCTGGATCTGAAGCGTTGCTTCAATTTTTGAATTTTGAATTTCAAAACAGAGCTTTGCTCTAATTGGGGGAAACAGAAGCGTCGTTTCATTTCAAATCTCGGAATTTGAACAGAGCTTTGCTCTGATTGGGGAAACACTTGCTTTAATACATAAATGTACTTAAGTAACTTGCACACTTTTCCGCTGCTCCCACTCTGCTTGAAACCTTCTGGCTGATCCATATAGACGCACTCGTCCAAATTTCCATTTAGAAAAGTTGTCTTTATGTCCATCTGCCAGATCTCATAATCATGGAAGGCAGCAATGGCAAGAAGAATCCAAATGGATTTGAGCATAGCCACTGGAGAAAAAATTTCATCATAGTCAAAACCAGGCCTTTGACGAAAACCCTTTGCAACAAGTCTAGCCTTATAGGTTTCTACCTGTCCATCTACACCAATCTTCTTTCTGAAGATCCGCTTGCATCCTATGGGTTTTACCCCATCTGGAGCAAAGTCCAAAGTCCATACTTTGTTGGTGTACATAGACTCTATCTCGGTCCGCATTGCATCCAGCCATCTTACCGAGTCGCCGCTCAGAATGGCTTGCTGGAAGCTAGTAGGTTCATCATTATCAATGACGCAATCCTCTCTATCCATGTCTATGAGAAAACCGTAGTATCTCTCAGACGGATGAGATGGCCTACTACTCCCGCGGAGGGGTGCGGGAATGCCCTGTTCTTCTGGAACTTCTGGTTCTACCAAGCTTTCAGTAGTAGCTTGTGGTTCTGGAATTTCTTCCAGTTCTATTGCGCTCCCACTTGTTTCCTTTTCTAAAAACTGCTGTTCTAGAAAATGGAAATTACAAGAAACAAAAACCTTTTGTTCTTCTGCGTAATAGAAAAAATACCCCTTGGAGTTCTTTGGATATCCCACAAACTTACACTGTACTGAGCGTGCCTCGAGTTTGTCCGCATGCTGCTTTTTAACAAAAGCTGGACATCCCCATATCTTGGGATACTGAAGATAGGGTTTCTTCGCACTTCACATCTGATATGGTGTGGTAGGCACGGTCTTGGTAGGAACTCTGTTCAAAAGATATGCAGCTGATTC
The DNA here is from genome assembly GCA_030015575.1 of Agapanthus africanus. Lineage (NCBI taxonomy): Eukaryota > Viridiplantae > Streptophyta > Magnoliopsida > Asparagales > Amaryllidaceae > Agapanthus > Agapanthus africanus. Next base: position 338,311,258 of record JASDDO010000010.1, read on the forward strand.
TTGTGCATAACCCCAGAAAGATTACGGTAACTCAGCATTACTCATCATGGAACGTACCATATCCAATAGGGTTCGGTTCCGTCTTTCCGATACACCGTTGTGTTGTGGATTGTATGGAGGAGTAAGCTGAGAGAGAATTCCTTTCACTTTTAGGTAACCCAGGAACTCGGCACTTAAGTATTCACCACCTCGATAAGATCTCAGTGTCTTGATACTTTTGCCGGTTTGGTTTTCTACTTCATTCTTATATTCTCAGAATTTCTCAAAGGTCTCGGATTTATGTTTCATCAAGAAAATGAATCCATACCTAGAGAAATCATCCGTAAAAGTAATGAAATATGAAAAACCGCTTCTTGTATGTGTAGACATTGGACCACATACATCGCTGTGTATGAGTCCTAAGAGCTCGTTCGCTCTTACTCCACGTCCAGTGAATGGAGTCTTTGTCATCTTTCCTTTGAGGGATGATTGACAAGTGGCATAAGATTGATATTCGAACGGATCCAAGTATCTTTCTTTATGTAACTTAGTTAATCTTGTCTCATTGATGTGACCTAGTCTACAATGCCATAAGAAAGCCTGATTTATATCTAAAGACTTTCTTTTTAGTGTGTTCTGGACATTGAAAATCTGCAATTGGTTTAACACGTATATACCGTTATCTAGTGTACCGGACCCAATCAAACTATGATTAAGGTGGATGTTAACAATATCGCTTACAAACATGAAATCATAACCTTCTTTTGATAACAACGATACTGATATGATATTATACGTTAAACTAGATACACAAAAATAGTTGCGCAAAACAAAAATATGTCCACTCGTCAATCCAAGGTGATAATCCCCTACGGACACAGCATCCACGCTCGCTCCGTTAGCAACCTAGAGGGTCATATCACCAACCTTCAGTACTCTACGGCTTCTCAGTGCCCGCAATGAATTGCATATATGAAATCCTGATCCGATATCCAATACCCAGGAAGTAGAGTTCATTGACAGACAATTTTCAATTACAAACACACCTGAAGCCGAAGCCACAACTTGCCTCGGGTCCTGGTTCTTGGCATTCCAAGCTTTGCAATCCTTCTTCCAATGGCCTTTCCTACGACAGTGGAAGTGCTCGTCCTTTGCTACTACTGGCACCACAACCTTTGCCTTTCCCATGACTCCCACCTTACCAACACCACCTCTCGGTTTGGTAGCGGCCTTCTTCTTCTTTCCTTTGGCCCTTGCCTTGGACCTGGAAGAGGAAGCACCACGAACAAACATAGAGAGTGTTTCCCTTGCTTTCTGTAAGGTGCCCTCTGCACTCCTCAACATGTTAAGGAGTTCTGGAAGTTCAACTTCTTTACCTTGAATATTGAAATTCAAGATAAACTGGGCATAGGTGGAAGGAAGGGACTGGAGAACCAAGTCTGTATACAGCTCGTTCTCTAATGTTGTCCCGAGGTCTGCTAGCTCCTCAATGTAGCTAATCATCTTAAGAACATGTTCCACTACAGATGATCCGACGGCCAGCCTCGACTGAAACAAGTTCTTCGAGGTCTCGTATCTAGCTATACGAGATTGCTCTCCATACAGTTCCTTGGTGTAGAGAAATATGGATTCAAGATCCATATTCTCGTGCCTCCTCTGATGTTCATTATCCATAGAGGCAAGCACGATGCATTTGGCCTTCGCGCAGTCTATCTTCCAGGTCTTGTGGATTTTCTTATCCGCGATACTGGATTCTGGACCTGGGACGGCAGGGGCTTTAGTAGTAAGGATATACCCCAATTTGTCATAGGTTATTTCCATCTTGACATTCTTGAACCAATGTTTATAGTTTTGCCCTGTCAAAATATTTTTATCTAATAATAATTTAATGCCCGTCATGTACTTGGTCGCTGCAATTAGGAGAGAGAGAAGAAAACACTTTAGCATGATGCTCTTGCAAGTTTAGAGTGGTTTTTAGTTTATCTAAACAGGATGGCTCCTACTGTTTCTCGAATCTTTTCTCAAACCATAAAAGAAGAACTAGTCAAGACTATTCTCACCGTACAATACTTGCTTAACCGTTCAGCCAGGCCAGTGTCGGTACTTCGAGGGAGGTTTTACGACGCTTTCGAGAAGTTCCTTAATTAAATAACCACTTTTCCCTTGGGGCGTAGCCCTGCTGACACCTTTCTCGACACCTACTTGGTTTATAGCATTGATCTTTAAGTGAAAGAATCTCCCGATGAGTAGAATATACTCACAGTAGGATCAGGATCCAAATATCATCGTGTGATAAAGCTGAAGGAATCCTACCAAAATTATCACACTCCAAATGGTATGCAACTCTAGCAAGTTTCAGTTTCTTTAGAAACTCCCGATATTTATTTTTGCCCCATGCTCTTATGACCTTGACGTTGGCCAAAATATCATAAGTCACATGTCAAGTTCTACCCATCATTATCTTGTTAATTTGAACCCACCCGTACATACCCCTGACGTTGGCCAAATGGCAGTACGACTGTCCCAAACTAACTCATCAATATATCCAACAGATGAATACCTAACAGCTACCAAACACTATGCCTCGGCGTTGGTCAAAATGCATAGCTTGAATACTACTGAATTGTCACGACCCGAATATTAGCTCATGACCAGCACTTAAATCACTCAACGTCTAAAGGCGTAACGTAATTCAAATAAGCTGAAACCCAGAAATCTAAACCTTTTTAAGAAAATAAAAGAGGTGAAGTTTTGAAATAAAGGTATAATGAAATCAAGTTTTCTTAAATGCATAGAAAAGGAACATGAAGAATGCAAGTGGAATTTATTAGTTTGAAAACATGTTTCGTCTTTTAAAATTTTGGGCAGCACCTCCATTGTATATTTTGATCCAAAACCACAAATACATAACAAGAATAAAGGCATCCCCAAGCGGGAGCTAGCTCTTCGCCAAACGGAGGATCACAACCACACAAGACAGTAAATATATGTATACGACGCCCAACGACTAAGTTCACCACAAAAGATAAAGAAATAAGTAAGACATCAAAACCACAAGTAGCGGAAAACCCCTCATTCTAAGTCTCGCAACCACAAGTCTCATTACTTATACAATTACTAAATTTGATTGATGGAGTTGACTAGATTCAATATGAAAAATAAATACAAGAGGGGTACGATCTAATATGTACCACCTACTAAAGCAGTCAACCGAATGCAACTGCGTGCCAACGATGCCGCTACTGATCCAAGCGGTCAATCTGCAAGAACTGTGGCACAATGGGGGTGAGTTGCCAACTCATGAGTAGAAAAACATCAACAAGTAGAAATCGAATAAAATAACGATTTCCTAGGTCAACTATATCATAAAGGTAATACTATGATATCTAAGGTGACCGTATCTGAATATGTGACAGCACTAATATCAATGTCAATCAACATGTGGATATCATCCAACAATATAATCAATGTATGCATGTGGATCCCGTCCACGTGTCAACCAATGACACAACAACATCATGCATGTAAATACCATAAAAGCATATGCATGAAAATATGAGGATATAAATCAACGTGTGTCCCTCGCGACACATCAAAATCATGGAACCTGAGTGTCCAACATCGACACTCGAAACATCATGAAACCCGTGCCAAGTATCGGCACGTAAATCCACATATCTTTCGGGCTCCGTCAGTCCGGATCGGCCCATATCATCTTTCGACTCCGGTCGGTATCCTCCGGATAGCCGTCAGATCCAACCAATCACTGGTAGGTACTAGCCACCCTGCCAGGCTCATTGTCTACTCCACGAAAAATATTTCTCATCCCGGGGAACCATACCGGGTCCACCATGAACCCGCAAACGGATCATCCGCCTCCTCGAATCGGGTTTCACATATCACACGTCTCAGAATCGAGAAAATGCATGGTGCACGCACTGAAATATCATATCAAGAGAAACCGGGTTTTTAAAACAATACATACTTTCTTTTGAAATAACCACGGTTCTCAAATCCAGAAATCTCATGAAAACAGCATATCTCAATGCGTATAATCGTAAAGCATGATGTATGCGACATATAACAGAAATGTAAGCATATCCGTATATCATGCAACATGGAATCAGTAATATGCACATGTCGAGGGAAATCCGCCTTTTTAAATGAATCCAGTTTTAAAATATATCTTGTGGTTCCCAATTTCTCCCAAGTCAAATGCAACATCGTATAAGGTGCATATGTAACTATAGTAAGTAAACTATGCAAGGGGGTCATATCATGATGCAGCAATCCTACTGTGTAGTGACATGGCAATTATCGATGACGAAGTGTGTGAGCCGGCCAATCTGTGTAAGTGTAACATACGCATCATCGATAATGGCGCAGGTGTACCAGCACAGGTATACGTAATTCAATGAGAGTGACATGAGCGTAGCATAAAGTAAATCATATGCAAATGCTGACAGGTATATGTATCTAACATGACCGAGTGGTGAATCTATCTATCAGCATCCGGCCTCACAACATTACGTACGGTATAATCCATCGTACGGCATCCTCTAGTCAAGGGTATGGATCAAACATCAAGTCAGACTCATCACGTACGGAAAATCATCGTACGGCGGCATTAAACTATTAGGGATCCTATAATCCTCTATGACAATGAGGGGTGCGGACCTAATGTCTCGTACAACATATCAATCAAGATTTACAACATTATATATATACCTATATACCTATGTCCCAGGTCACATCCATCTCAAACTCATATCAGGGGACCGGCAAAGGTATCAATCATCTAAATCGACTCGCATCCGTATACCAACATATTATCAAGTCATCATATCACATCGTATTTTCTTTTCATCGAATTTATGCCTCACATCCAGTCCATTTTATATATATATCCTACACATCAATTTTCATATTACTCTAAAACCCATACTATTCTAGTATAACTACAATTCCATAAGTCGTGATTCACATTCACTTTCCATGTCCTTATAGTTTTCATCTCATATCTTCATATGTATATATTCAATCACCCATCTTTAACTATCTTTTAACCCTAACCCTAGTTTCCTAATCCAGGTTTCCTTACCCATATTCTATATATATAAATCGGTTTCCATCATGTTTGCGGGGGTGCTATACGCCATCCACCCGACTTCCTCCGTAGATATAGATCTACTCATCTTGATTCTTGCTTGCCGATGTCGATGTCGCCATCCTCTTCTTCATCGTATGAAATCCACGTGAAGGTGCTTACATATATAACACAATCGTAATGCACATTAAAATCAAGTCAGAAACCAATATGGCACACCAAACGCTTATAGGTTATAACCTATAGTCTCGCATGCAAAACACGACCAATAACCATAGTCGTTGACGTTCAAGCGCCACATGACGGAAACACAATATCAAAACCAACACAAAATTCATTAAAAGCCTCATATCGAAATCAGAAACTTGTAAAATGCCTCCATATTTTACCCGAAGTGAAATTAGCCAATTTTGCATATGTGCAGGGTCTAGTTTACTGGAGAAAAAGACATGGACCAAACACAGAAGGATTCCACCCTAGCCTGGCCGCAATTTGCGGCCAGGGAGAATAAATCTGCGGCCTGGGTTTGGGGGCTGGGTCTAGGGTTTCATTGGTAGCTTCCTATGTGCCTGCATACTCCTCTGTGTTTGCAAAATAATTTTCCAGGTCTCCGGGTGTTAGCAGATATCCAAAAACCATTACAAATTCCACAATTTCCCATATCGGCAGAATTTCAAAGTTCGTATTTGGGGTTAAGTCTCAGGTTTTGGTTCCAATATGATATCACTAAAGGGGGTTTAAGGTCACTACTAAACTCAATTACACTTCACAATTCAAAATTTCTCAAACCCTAACTTGGAATTTCCAAACCCTACTAAACATCGCCTAATCACTTCTAAAGATGCACGTAAGCTAAGTAAACCAAATACTACACTAATGGTGCAGAAATTACCTCATTTGGAAACTCAAGAAAATTCTTGAGTTGCCCCAAGTGTCCAAAATCCATGCTTTCATGATCTAAAGTGTAGCTAGAAGGCTTGTGCACATTTTTAATGAAATGGAGATGGACTTTGGATGTTGTTTTGGGGGTGTTTGAGAGGATGAAGAGGGGGAGGGAGATAGGTGCTGCCATGGTGAGTGAAGAGGGAGAGTGATGAAGAAATAATGAAGGGAACAAACAATGGGAGCTTGGACAAGTTGACCCTTCACCCTCTCTCTCTCTCTTGCCCATCCCTCATTTCTATATTCATTTCTTCTTCTTTTTTTTATCTTTTCTCTTTTCTTGATGCAATAGGAAACCCAAATGAAACCATGAAAGAAAAGGTCACAAGTGTGAAAAATAACATTGTGCATGTCATGTGCACAAAACCTAATTAATGCAAGATTAGCGATATTTAATCGCGATTAGCATTAAAATTGTGTATAATTAATCATAAAAATTTATAATTTGCATAATTCACATAAAGTACCCTCGTTTAGAAATTCTTACAATTTTCCAAATATTTTCCAATTTATCTGTGTTTACTTATACCGCATAATTAAAATATTCATAATATTTAATCTTTAATTATAAAAATTCCCCAAAATAATACTTTATTTTTCCGAAATGTTATAATCTTCCCCCTTAAAGAAATTCGGTCCCCGAATTTAATTTTAAACCCCCAAATACGAAAACATTTCAATAGACAGCTCAAATCAACGGGGCTTCGAAATCACAGAAGATACCGAATAACACAGCACGTCCGGTGCGCATGAAAACGAGTACAAAACTCAAAACCCGAACTCCGTCAAGCGTCACGCAAATCATCGGATTTGCATGCATATCATCGGAGTTACAATGGAGATACAGATCTCGAAATCCACTACTGAAATCCAATATACACTAGTCAAATACTATAATACATATATAGTACGCATCCATGGAAAAATCCTTTAAATTGGATAAAACACATGCAAAATCTTTTCTGAATCGTCGTGTGATGCGTAACTCACGGCACAAGTGATGGACGCTCATTTGTAAGGTAATAAATATATGCTCATATTGGTTTTGCTAAACATACGTTCTGCCTTTTTGAAATATCCCAAAAGGTTTTCCTTGTAAACATTCGTGTCGCTCACGGACACGTAGGAAATAGCTAGACTATAGCTCCTTTTTGAAAACCTCTTGTTGAACGTTTAATGCATGCAAAATACTCAAGTACTATCCTCAGATCAGTCATGTTCGGATACTACATAATATAGTACCTATCATGAAAACAAAATGCCTTAAGCAAAGTTAGCCTCAAAAGGCGTATCCAATAGTCACGTGCATATGGGGCGCACGGGAATCAAATCCAAATACATGTGCTACGAACATGCACAAAAGCAAAACTAAGTGCAACGGGTGTGCACAAAAGCATCTGTCCAGTGCAACGGGTGTGCACGACAACAACATCTAGCGCATCTATAGTGCACGAAAATCTCAATCCAGTGCAACTAATATGCACGAATAAAAATCCCAAATTGAGCGCACCCGGTGTGCACAAAATCCAATATCGAGTGCTGAATATGCACAAAAATCCAATCCAACCGCGTCAGGTTCGTAAAAAGCATCCAGTGCAGTAGCATGTATGAAAACGCACAGCAAGTGCCAACGCGCACGAAAAACGCAATTTGATAACGCAAATGCTCAAAGACATAAATCGGGTGTAACCAAGGCATAGAGTATAAAGCCGGTGCAACCAATGCACAAAATACCAAGATGGTGCAACAATGCACAAAATACGAATCTGGTACAACAAATGCACAAAACACAAATCGGGTGCATCCAGTGCACGAAATACAAATCCAGTGCATGCAAATGCACAAAGTACAAATCTGGTGCAATAAATGCACGAAAACTCATCAATAACTCAAATGCGTATAAAAAACAACACCGAGTGTACCAAGATGTATGAAATCATTCACATGTGCAACTGCGTGCACAAAACACGTATCAATGCACTGCAAGCATATATGAGCTATACCGAGTGCAAAATCAAATTTAGTGCATACCACATGCACAAAATCAAATCAACCGTATGAAATCCATGAATCATAACCACGTGCTACCAAAGCACAAAACCGATATCAAGTACAATAAATATGCACAAATCATAAACCAACACAACAGTGTATAAAGCATATCTCAAGTGCAATAACTATGCACCAAATATAAATACCCAGTAGGTGCAGCCATGGTGCACGAAAACGATATCACGAAACTCAATCATCAAAACTCTAATCCAAGCGATATAAGCGTGATACTCGGATCACAAACGCAAATCGCAATCAATGACATTGAGGTACACCTCCTACAATGTCGAAAAATGTTGGTGCGCCCAAAACTGGCAGAGTAAGAACATCTGCTTGCCTCCTGCTCACGGTCTGGCGTTCTCAGTCTCTGGGTCTTCATTTCTCTGTGGATTCACCAATCTCACAATCTATCGGCTCGCCGGCTCGGTCAGATGTGCTAACGGAAATGATTTCGCTCTGGCACTTCTCTGGTCACCTCTCGGCCAATTATCACGACCACTCGTAAAGCAGCACGTCACTGGCGTCGGCCTCTGGCCCTCTGAATACACGTGACACATCTGATCCTCGGTGCAAAACTCATCGCAGCAGTGTCCTGGAAGGAACCTGCTCAGGGTCTCTTCCGATCTCGCCTATGCCGAACTGTACGAAGGCTGGTACTCTTGCATAGATCTTTTCTCGTTTTCTGAACATCTGCGTTCTCAGCACAACATTACCTCGGGAACCGAATGCATCCCAACGCCTCTGTATGCATATCAGATCTCTAATCTCGATGGGGAATAACAATAGCTCGCCAGCATCTCGCACGAACCTCTGGTTCCACTCGTCTGTATCATCGTCCGCTTCGACGTCACGTCATACCATCTGCGTACTGCAATGTTCTCGGCTACAGTCAATCCGGAGTCTCTCACAAGGACTCGAAGTCATGAACTCGGTATCTTCATCACTCCATAGAAGATATCTAGCCGAACACGTTCTCGGGAACTCGTCCCAACCCTCGGAGGAATACTAAATACTCGTCTGTTCTCTGTCAACTCACAACGCATCTAGGTGAGGTCCTCTATCCGAAGCTGGTCAACTTGCTGATCTCTCATCACATGATATCCGGACGACGTTAAATATTTCAATCGATTTATCAAAGTCCCAAAATTTCCCGAAAGCTCAACACCTGAGCACAGTCTAATAATATCCGGTACATGCCACAGTACCTATGGACCAACCGTAGAAGGGTAAACCCAAGCCTCACTGATGGCACTGCTAAACTTCTGCAAACCCTAATGTTCAAAAGCGGTTCCATGGTCATCATGTCGAGTTAGGGTTTCATTCTTCTAGAGGGTCCACCGAATTACTTGCGTGTTCCTTCGAATACGTTAAACTTAGAAAAATGGATTTCTGACATTCGTTCGACTTTTTAACTTCGCCTAGATGGCAATGCGAATCCCCTTCGTCCGCATGCTAAACAATGTCTCAATCCTCCAGGAAGGGCGATACATCAACGGAAATCTCGGGATCGGTCGACTCTAGATCTGAGTAAGACTCTCCACACTGGAAATCTTCAACTCAACTGGGCCTGCATCGGCGCATTAACCTGACGAATCATCCTCGTCTCTCAACTCCGGATAGACTAGCTATCATCTGTCACATCTCTGCCTGGAAGCTCCAGCGATCTCAGCTCGTAAGCTCTGGAAGCGATATCCCATCAATCTCAGCAACAGCTGGGTCATCTGCCCACACGGTAGACGACATCACAATCTCTGAGGTAGGCTGCACATCAACATTCCTCTCGCAACTGGCAGCTCTAACAATGGCCTGATCATCCGGTGTAAAACCAAACACTCGCCTCATCCGAGAGGTCACAACACCATAGTACATCGAGACATTCCCATGTCACCAGAAAACACAAAGGCCAGTCCTCGTCCCTGATGAGCTCGCCCTGACCGCAACACTAGTAGCTACTCAATCTGCGCTCAAACCATGGTGACAGGAACCTCAAGCGTGTATCGATGGAAGCAGATCAAAGGCATGAAAGGAAACGACAGATCCAAAATGGATACATGATCATAAGAAGAAACAGCATCAATGAAAGTATGATCATAGAAACGAACAGAATCAAGGATCTCAAATGGATGTATAATCATGGGTATGAAGAGAATCACTTATCTCAAATATGTACATCCTAAGGTTTCTTAAGCAGAGTATCGTATCGTAAATATGCCGCGGAACATACGTACGGTACGTCACTCTACCCAAGCTACTTACTCCATCAATTAGGGTCAACCTATAAAACGAAAGTTTGGGTCTAATACCCCCCGTTCAAGTCTAAGTTCCGTAAGGTCAAGCCTAGATTTCGAAATACATACCCGCCCTAGACTCCATATAGTCAAACATAGACTCGAACTAAGATTAAACCTAGCGCTATGATACCAACTTTGTCACGACCCGAATATTAGCACGTGACCAGCACTTAAACCACTCAACGTCAAAAGGCGTAACGTAATTCAAGTAAGCTGAAACCCAGAAATCTAAACCTTTTTAAGAAAATAAAAGATATGAAGTTTTGAAATAAAGGTATAATGAAATCAAGTTTTCTTAAATGCATAGAAAAGGAACATGAAGAATGCAAGTGGAATATATTAGTTTGAAAACATGTTTCGTCATTTAAAATTTTGGGCAGCACCTCCATTGTATATTTTAATCCAAAACCACAAATACATAACAAGAATAAAGGTATCCCCAAGCGGGAGCTATCTCTTCGCCAAACGGCGGATCACAACCACACAAGACAGTAAATATAAGTATACGACGCCCAACGGCGAAGTTCACCACAAAAGATAAAGAAATAAGCAAGACATCAAAACCACAAGTAGCGGAAAACCCCTCGCTCTAAGTCTCGTAACCACAAGTCTCACTAAGTCTCATTACTTATACAATTACTAAATTTGATTGATGGAGTTGACTAGATACAATATGAAAAATAAATACAAGAGGGGTACGATCTAATATGTACCACCTACTAAAGCAATCAACCGAATGCAACTGCTTGCCAACGATGCCGCTACTGATCCAAGCGGTCAACCTGCAAGAACTGTGGCACAACGGGGGTGAGTTGCCAACTCGTGAGTAGAAAAACATCAACAAGTAGAAATCGAATAAAATAACGATTTCCTAGTTCAACTATATCATAAAGGTAATAATATGATATCTAGGATGACCGTATCAGTATATGTGCCAGCACTAATATCAATGTCAATCAACATGTGGATATCATCCAACAATATAATTAATGTATGTATGCATGTGGATCCCGTCCACGTATCAACCAATGACACAACAACACCATGCATGTAAATATCATAAAAGCATATGAATGAAAATATGAGGATATAAATCAACGTGTATCCCTCGCGACACATCAAAATCATGGAACCTGAGTGTCCAACATTGACACTCGAAACATCATGAAACTCGTGCCAAGCATCGACACGTAAATCCTCATATCTCTCGGGCTCCGTCAGTCCGGATCAGCCCATATCATCTCTCGACTTCGGTCGGTATCCTCCGGATAGCCGCCAGATCCAACCAATCACTGGTAGGTACTAGCCACCCTGCCAGGCTCATCGTCTACTCCACGAAAAACATTTCTCACCCCGGGGAAACATACCGAGTCCACCATGAACCCGCAAACGGATCATCCGCCTCCTCGAATCGGGTTTCACATATCACACATCTCAGAATCGAGAAAACGCATGGTGAACGCATTGAAATATCATATCAAGAGAAACCGGGTTTTTAAAACAATACATACTTTCTTTTGAAATAACCACGGTTCTGAAATCCAGAAATCTCATGAAAACAACATATCTCAATGCGTATAATCGTAAAGCATGATGTATGCGACATATAACAAGAATGTAAGCATATCCGTATATCATACAACATGGAATCAGTGATATGAACATGTCGAGGGAAATCCGCCTTTTTAAATGAATCCAGTTTTAAAATATATCTTGCGGTTCCCAATTTCTCCCAAGTCAAATGCAACATCGTATAAGGTGCATATGTAACTATAGCAAGTAAACTATGTAAGGGGGTCATATCATGATGCAGCAATCCTACTGTGTAGTGATATGGCAATTATCGATGACGAAGTGTGTGAGCCGGCCAATCTGTGTAAGTGTAATATACACATCATCGATAATGGTGCAGGTGTACCAGCACAGGTATACGTAATGCAATGAGAGTGACATGAGCGTAGCATAAAGTAAATCGTATGTAAATGCTGACAGGTATACGTATCTAACATGACCGAGTCGGTGAATCTATCTATCGGCATCCGGCCTCACAACATTACGTACAGTATAATCCATCGTACGGCATCCTTTAGTCAAGGGTATGGATCAAACATCAAGTCAAACTCATCACGTACGGAAAATCATCGTACGGCGGCATTAAACCATTAGGGATCCTATCATCCTATATGACAATGAGGGGCACAGACCTAACGTCTCGTACAATATATCAATCAAGATTCACAAAATTATATATATATATATACCTATATACCTATGTCCCAGGTCACATCCATCTCAAACTCATATGAGGGGACCGACAAAGGTATCAATCATCTAAATCGACTTGCATCCGTATACCAACATATCATCAAGTCATCATATCACATCGTATTTTCTTTTCATCGTATTTATGCCTCACATCCAGTCCATTTTATTTATATACCCTACACATCAATTTTCATATTACTCTAAAACCCATACTATTCTAGTATAACTACAATTCCACAAGTCGTGATTCACATTCACTTTTCATGTCCTTATAGTTTTCATCTCATATCTTCATATGTATATATTCAATCATCCATCTTTAACTATCTTTTAACCCTAACCCTAATTTCCTAATCCAGGTTTCCTTACCTATATTCTATATATATATATATATATATCGGTTTCTATCAAGTTTGCGGGGGTGATATATACCATCCACCCGACTTCCCCCATAGATATAGATCTACTCACCTTGATTCTTGCTTGCCGATGTCGATGTCGCCATCCTCTTCTTCATCGTATGAAATCTACGTGAAGGTACCTACATATATAACACAATCATAATGCACATTAAAATCAAGTCGGAAACCAATACGGCACACCAAACGCTTATAGGTTAGAACCTATAGCCTCACATGCAAAACACGACCAATAATCATAGTCGTTGACGTTCAAATGCCACATGACGGAAACACAATATCAAATACCAACACAAAAATTCATTAAAAGCCTTATATCGAAATCAAAAACTTGTAAAATGCCTCCAGATTTTACCCTAAGTGAAATTAGCCAATTTTGCATATGTGCAGGGTCTAATTTACCGGAGAATAATACATGGACCAAACAAGGAAGGATTCCACCCTAGCCTGGCCACAATTTGCTGCCAGGGAGAATAAATCTGCGGCTTTGGTTTGGGGGCTGGGGCTAGGGTTTCATTGGTAGCTTCCTATGTGCCTGCATACTCCTCTGTGTTTGCAAAATAATTTTCCAGGTCTCCGGGTGTTAGCAGATATCCAAAAACCATCACAAATTCCATAATTTCCCGTATCGGCAGAATTTCAAAGTTCGTATTTGGGGTTAAGTCTCAGGTTTTGGGTCCAATATGATATCACTAAAGGGGGTTTAAGGTCACTACTAATCTCAATTACACTTCACAATTCAAAATTTCTCAAACCCTAACTTGGAATTTCCAAACCTCACTAAATATTGCCTAATCACTTTTAAACATGCATGGAAGCTAAGTAAACCAAATACTACACTAATGGTGCAGAAATTATCTCATTTGGCAACTCAAGAAAATTCTTGGGTTGCCCCAAGTGTCCAAAATCCTTGCTTTCATGATCCAAAGTGTAGCTAGAGAGCTTGTGCATATTTTTAATGAAATGGAGATGGACTTTGGATGTTGTTTTGGCAGTGTTTGAGAGGATGAAGAGGGGGAGGGAGATGGGTGCTGCCATGGTGAGTGAAGAGGGAGAGTGATGAAGAAATAATGAAGGGAACAAACAATGGGAGCTTGGTCAAGTTGACCCCTCACCCTCTCTCTCTCTCTCTTGCCCGTCCCTCATTTCTATATTCATTTCTTTTTCTTTTCTTTTTCTTTTTATCTTTTCTCTTTTCTTGATGCAATAGGAAACCCAAATGAAACCATGAAAGAAAAGGTCACAAGTGTGAAAAATGACATGGTGCATGTCATGTGCACAAAACCGGATTAATGCAAGATTAGCGATATTTAATCGCGATTAGCATTAAAATGGTGTATAATTAATCATAAAAATTTATAATTTGCATAATTCACATAAAGTACCCTCGTTTAGAAATTCTTACAATTTTCCAAATATTTTCCGATTTATCGGTATTTACTTATACCGCATAATTAAAATATTCATAATATTTAATCTTTAATTAAAATAATTTCCAAAAATAATACTTTATTTTTCTGAAATGTTACATGAATACCCAAATGAAATGACGGAGGGCTACGAATGGTTTTGGCGAAACCGTGAACGTAGTGAACTTGATATAATCGAAGAAATCTGATAGCTTTTAAAAGGAGTGGTTTAAGCCCCGCAATTAAAAATCTGCTGTTTTAAAATAACCAAGTGGTTTCTTTTAAATTGTTTCAACAATTCAACTTTGGTTTATTTTTTTTGCATTAATATAATGCATCCTATCAATTAACCTATCATTGCAGCAAATAACGAAAATACAACGTCAGCTTATGCCATCCGCATTCGCCACTGGACCCCGTCATTCACCCCTTAGGTTACTTAACTAACGACACAGCGGGGGCTGGGCTAGCGCGGATGCAAAACATAAGCAACGCCTACTAGATATCATATATAGATATTGTACATTCGTTATACGCAATAATAGGCATTCCAGATCACAGATGAACATATTGGATATTCTAGGAATCCGCATTTCCTTTGAGCCTGCAATCAAAAATGGATTACATAGTCGTGATGAATAGCCAACCCCATCCTAGACCCCTACGGGTGCGGCAAACTACCGGTCAAGTACCCGAAGTGAAGCGGTCTCCCTCAATGACGTGAGTAGGCTACTAAGCACTTCAAAGTACCCGGTAGTTTTTGCACCCCACCTCGGGTCTATCCTAGGAGCAGAAAACAGTAAATGAAATAATACAACGGTGGCTACAACCTCAACCCGGATGTGCCTCGCAAATGAATATTACAACAATTTAAAATTTATAAATGAATGAAAGAAACACTCGTCTCACATCCCTGGCTATCCATTCACGACAATCCAACAAGTTCATATTCACAAACATAAAGTAACCATTACAGAAATGTGCAACCCCCTGCTAACCAACATATAGCAATTAGGGAGGTTTACAAACACATTAATCACAACGCAGATATAATCCAGTTAGCTAAAGTTCTTAGAATTTTGATCAGTCACTACATTTGAATCTACTCCAAATACTTCTCTGTGCACAAAAAATCCTGAGCAGAAACAGAATATCCCAGAAAACCCAATATCAACACAGAAGAATAACTGAGCAAATTTGAGTTGACTCGGTGTCAACTCGGCCGCGGATCCGCGGCGGTTTGGCCGAGTCACAATCTCAAATTTCTTCACAATTCTTAAAAACCCTGCTTGTATTTTTAAGGTCTCTGAAAAATTTTTAGACCTCAATTTAAAATCGGCAGAAACATGGTGAAAAAATTGTTTTTTCGAGATTAAATCGCGATCGAATTTCTAAAAACTTTTCTAATATGTTATTTATGGTTTAGCCTGGGTTCGATACCACTGTAAGTCAACGTTACACACCCCACAAGATGCGAGGAGGCGGAATAGGTAAAACAATCATTTTGTTCAAAGTATCATCGACTATCAAACGGATCTTTGCTAAACCCTAACTAACAAACTATCTAGAAGTAGTTAACTACTATGATAGATGATTATACCTCAAGATATTAGTCCTTCTTGTTCTTATTGTTCACCTCCTTGTCGGCCTCCTCGATGTAATAGAAGATCCACCCGAGAGTTTCTTCTTCAAGCTTTAACCTCTAACTTGAGGTAACTAAGTGGCGAGGATTGCTAATCCAAGTGACCTAGAGGATATAGAGATTGATTAAGGATCTATTAGTCTTGCTAACCCTATAGTTCTCAACTCATGAGAGGATTAGGGTTAGGATGAAGAAGATGAGAGCTTGAAGAGAGAGAATGTATTTGTGATAATGAATTGAACTTGAGTCATTTGGATAATATCATGAAGCATGAAAATATCTAAGCAATAATATATTAAATTATCAACCATGCTTCATTAATTACCTTGAGATGAATCACCTCATGACTCATAGTGCAATTAATGAAAATAACACATCATCTCTCCACCTCATTAAGTTTAATTCCTAAATGAATTAAAACTAAATGAGTCACCTTTCTTCAAGAAGCTTCCCAACCAATTACGAGAATGCCCCTCCCATCCGTATTCACGAAAAACACGGATATACTGAGACTGCATAAATCCAATAATCTAATACTAGAATCTGACTTAAACCAAAGCCTGCTAGTATAATCTGTCCTAACATCATACGTGCACAAGTACACTATATGTCCTAACTCTGTCGTAAAACCATACGACCTCTATATCGTTTCGCCTGAAGCAGGGAAACCCTCTGTGTGGGACTCTAAAGACTCGACGCTACGCTGGCAGTGGGTTTAACCACAGGCCGCAAGCGGTACTAACTGTACGTAACGGTCCCCAGGTAGATGTCGATAAGAAGGTCGATGAGGAAACCCATCCGAACTCCTACTGAGCTTGATGTGACAATCTCCATACAGTCCGGTCTATTCGTCTAAGACTATCGCATATCGGGCCTAGGGGGCCGGCAAGCGTCAGTCCCCTAAAAACGGTATAAGTCATGTCGGAGTGAAGCCCATTACACCTTGAGAAACTACTGGAACACCTACCAGTAAATCTCGCTTGCCCTGGCCAGGGACCTTGCGTAATGGCTCTCTAAACACAGCGCGATATCAACTCCCAATACCGGGAGAGACGAATCCTATCTAACCGCTACTGCCTCCAAATGCTTCGGGACTGCACCCAACTGCTATCTGTTTGCACGACTCAGTCGAGCCATGGTAGGGTAGCAATCTAAGAACAGTGGGAACACACTCGAGGTGAAGCAGCAGTGTCAAGTCTACGGACTATGCTGTACTCATGTCACCTGGGAACTGTTAACTGACGACGGGTATAATACCAACCAACAGTTCCCTGTGAGCCCTGTCCGGTGTACCCGTAAACCAATGGGCACCTGCATACTATCTCCAGTACAACGTACTAATGGCTGTAGGTCAGACCATTTCCTCTGCTGGGACGAGAAGCGTATACACTAGTCTACTCCGGAGTATCGATGCCATGTCTCGATAATCCTACGACTAGGGACCTGAAAAAGGATGTGCTTATAGACTACCCAGCCCCTACTAGTGTGACTGCTATCACAACGCTAGTAGTCAAGCAAGATCCTAAGGGCTCTATCAATATGTATTCATGATATGCTAAAAGAAACATATACACATATTAAGACAGATACAAACCAAGTAGCATACTACTATATTGAGCAAGACTGTTATAAACCTGTGTATATATCCCAAACTTCCAAAATGTAATATACAAGCTAGTACGATACGATAATGGCCTCTAGGGCATATAACACTAACAGAAACAAAGGCACTAATTTAATTTGAACCAGATTCAAAAATCATGCAGCTGTTTCCTGTGCATATCGACTAAATGGAAGAAGGCCATTCAACATTGATCATCAAGGAGTGCACTCGGATGAGTAACCTGAGAGGGAAGCAAGTTCTTAAATATATTACTTATGACGAAATACCTATCATACGTATCTACATTTTCGATCACCTCGAAGAATCTTGATACTTCCAACGCATGGTTCTCTACTTTATTCTTATACCTATAACTTCTCAAAATTTAGACCTTGTATTTCAATGAAATGCATGTCTAAAAACATAGAAGTCACAAGTAAATAGAATATAGTATGAGTACCAATCCCTTTGTCCTAATGGACATCGGACAACATACAATAGTTTGTATAAGTCCTCTAAGTTTAATAACTCCAATCTTGTGCGTTGTAGGTTGAAAACTGTATTATGATTAAGAAGAATTACACCGTTATTGAATACACCTTACCTAATCATCAACTAATAAAGGTAAATGTTATAAACATAATTTCAAAAAGTTATATCTCACTTTATAAAATAAACGTACAGATATATTAATTTGAAATTGGTGCATAGCAATGAATATTCAAAACCAAATATTTGCCGTTAGGCAAAACCCATATGATTTCCTCAAATATCACCAATTACAAAGAATTCTGATATTGAGGATCGAATCACTCAATTCCTAATATTCTTCACCCACTCAGCATTTGTAACACTATACAAATGCGAGAATCAAATCTGGTAAATACATTCCCTGAAATCAGAATCTAATTGGGAAAATAGTTTTCAATTAACACCGCACAGTAAAACTGAAACATGAAAATGTTTCGAGGGGATGGCCGGGTATTCCTAGAAATGCCTCTTCCAATACAAGACTCATGACATTAGTTGCAATTTTCATTGCCCTTACTCCAATTCCTTTATATGTCTTTACTTCTTACCTTCTGTACACCATATTTAGGCTAATTGGTTTTCTTCTTTCCCTACCTTTTGAAACCTGCCTAAGGTTTAGAAGAAGACTATCCAATAAGTGTAATAGGTGTAATCTCTTAATACTATGAGCCCCTCGCAACCTGAGAGAAGGTAAAGGGAAAAGACAACTGAATAATCCTATTCAATTTCTTCAGAACCGGAATTTATCCTCGAACTGAAAATAAGTTTCTTCAATTTCATATGTAACTATACGATGGCATACCCAAGCAATATGGATCTTCGTAGTGATACAGAGTGTTCTGGAGAAATGCAAAGGGGATGTAGGAGTGGTAGGGATATATGTGACTTTGTCATGAATCATGACAATCCAGAAGCCAAAGTGTGTAAGAAGGTTCGATTAATTTGGTTCATGAGTTTTACTTTAAGGTAAGTCATGATCGCAAACCAGAAAGAGAAAAGAAACACTTAGCGTGCACTCTAACCTAAATTAGATTGGTTAATCACTTTATCTAATCTGGATGGCTCCCACTGTTTCCTCGAATTCTCCATCAAACCCTAAAAGGAGAACTAGTCAGGATTATATACACCTTATAAGTTTACTGACCGTTCAGCTAGGTCAGTATTGGTACTCTGAGGGAGGTCCCCCGTGCTTTCGCATGGACCCAATTATATAACATCGTTTCCACGGAGGCGTAACCTCGTTAACACTTTCTAGACAGCTAATAGTTTAGCTAGTTGTGAAGTGAAAATCTCCGGAGGAGTAATACCTACTCATTAGTGGGAATTAGGACTTAACTATCATCGCGTGATAACCTGATGGAAGCCACTCACGTCACCACACTTCAGAAGGTATGTGCATACTTGGTAAGTTTCCTTTATATTTGAAACTCCCGATATGGTTTTTTCCCCAAGCGGCTTATGACCTTAACTTAGTCAACAAATCATAAGTCACAAGCCAAGTTCAACCGTCATTATCTTGATTACACTAAACCCACCCGTACGACCCTTAACTTAGTCAACAATGTTGTAAGACTGTCCTACTTAATCGCATCACTACGCACAGAAAATTACCACTTAGCTACCGTACACTACGTCTTAACTTAGTCAGCAAATGTAGCATGAATACTAAGTAATACTAATCTGAAATGATGGAGGATTACAGCTGGTTTTTGGCGAAAAACCTTTAACGTAATGAACTAGATATCGTTGATGGAACCCGACCAGTTTTGAAAAGGAGTGGTTATACGCTCCGCATTTTTAAAACGAGTGGTTTTGTAGAAAACCGAGTAGTTTATAATCACGCAAACTTTTGCCAAAAAGTTCATTCCCTATGAAGGGATCTAGGCTCTTTACTCATCGAATGAGGTGCATGATATTCCTAACTGAATACCTCGATGCAAAGCAAAAGAAAACGCCTATAATTTTCAAAAATTGGTTCCAAAAATATCATTTAAGTTTGTTTTCCTTGCATTAATCAGAATTAATGCAGTCCCATTAGTTAATCAGAGAGAAATGAAAATAGGCATATACATATATGCCATCCGTATTCTCTACAGGGTTCCAGGTCTTCACCGTAAGGTTACTTAACTTATGGCAGGGCGGCGACATGACTAGCTCGGATGCAAAACATATATAGCATTTTATATATATATATATATATATATATATATATATATATATATATATATATATAGACACACACACACTCACACACATACACATACACACACACACACACACACACACATGTGCGCGTGCGCGCACGCGCACATATATACATATATATAGTAACATTTGTCTCACACATGATAATATAGCAAACACAGAATCACAGTGGAAGAAAATACAATATGAAAATACGGATAAACTAGGAAAAATATATTTCAATAGAGCTAAATATGAAATGCAATTTTCCCGGTAGTGTGGATAGCCCGTAGTATCAGATCCTAGATCCTTATAAGTGTGGCAAGCCACCCGCCAATCCCAAAAGTGAGGCAAGCCCAATCAATTAAGTGAGTGGGCTACCCAGCATTTCCAAAATCCGATGACTTGGGCACCCCTCCACGGGTCAATTCTATACCCCCTACTCGTATGGTGAATAGCCCACCAATTCTAGAGTAAGACACCCCGGTCTTAACGCCATGAGATGGTGGCCCGTTGCCCTCTAGAACCCGGCTACTCTAGCACTTTGTCGGGGACAATCCTAGTACATGTAACGAAAACCTAAATATATAACGGTGACTACGTCCGCAACCAGGACGCGCCCCAAAAAACAATACAAGCCGCGATGAAGACAGTCCATGTTAGTCATATGTATGGCCTAGATGCCATTTTATATTATTGTATATTATAGTGGATGCTTGGACACACACACACACACACACACAGGACTTTCTTGCTCGACATAATAGTATGCTATCTGGTTGCTCTTTATCTTAACATGTACACTAGTATTATTATACTGTCTCTCTGATACATGTTGATAAAGCCCTTAGGATGTTAGATTGACTACCAGGAGTATGATGCATATCATACTAGTGGGGCTTAGGTAGTCCGCAAGCACATCCTTTAACCGTTCCTAGTCGAGAGAGTATCGAGACAGGGCATCGATATTCAAGAGTAGACCAGTATGTATATTTCTTGACCCTATATGGGGCGATGGTTGATCCCACATCCATTGGTGTTTGACATCAAAGATTGTACACAGGTGCTCATTAGAGAATGGGTACACCGAACAGGACTCGCCGAGAACTCCTAGTTGGTACTATATCTATCGTTAGATAGAAGTTCTCTGGTGACACTTGTACAGGTTAGTCTGTAGACCTGAGATCGTCATAGAGTCTTATGCTGTGCTTTGATTTCCTCCCTACCACGGCTCAAAGGAGTCATGCAAACTGGTGGATTTTGGGTACAGTCCCGAGTCACATGGAGGAAATGAGTGATAGGAGGGGTTTCGTCTCTCCCGGTATTGAGAGTTGATGTTGCGCTATGCTCGATTGGCTATAACAACAAGTCCCTGGCCATGGCTGATGAGATTTACTGGTAAGTATTATCAGTAGTTTCTCAAAAGGTTATAGGCCACACATCGACATGAGTTATCAAGTTATTGGGGTAAGACGATTCCACCCCTAGACTTGATATGTGACATATCAGACGAAGAGACCGGACTGTACGGTAAGTGTTGCTTATAGGCTTTAGGGGAGTTTGG
Source organism: Agapanthus africanus (assembly GCA_030015575.1). NCBI lineage: Eukaryota > Viridiplantae > Streptophyta > Magnoliopsida > Asparagales > Amaryllidaceae > Agapanthus > Agapanthus africanus. The sequence goes on from JASDDO010000010.1 coordinate 338,333,246, forward strand.
ACAAGCTTACTTGTTGATCTTCTATTCGCTCAATACCTGGGTAACCGTTACGTTCATCTAGTACTGCTGATGGCTTATGGGTGATTGATGAGATCATTACCTACTGCTGGCGTATTGACGAGTCTTTAGAGTCCCACACAGAGGTTTCCTAGCTCAAGCGAAATGAAGTAGGGCACATATGGTGATATGCGCGGGAGCTTGATTAAATACGAGTATATGATACCGTATTCTAATCTCGTCATATGTGATATAACCGGATTGTTGAATCAAGTGTTGATTCAATGATATGTTATATGTATATATATATTTGATACTAGCCGGTTATATGTGATATGACCGGGTTATTGAATCAAGTGTTGATTCGATAATATGATATACATATAAGTGATTTTAGTCGGTTATATATGATATGACCGGATTATTGAATCAAGTGTTGATTTAATAATTTAATATATATATATATATATTTATATTTGATATATTTATATATTAACTAATATTGTGCTCACTAAAGAATTTCTTCTATTTGAAATACTTTTAATATATATGTGATATATTAATATATGTATTTATATATTGTGTCATGGTGGATGATACATTGGACATGGGTGTATGAGACTCACACCAAGACTAAGGATATTTGGGTGATTAATTATTTAGAGTTAATTCAAAATTTAGGTGGAAATGAGCATGGCTTAAGATGCTTGTAGAAGCATATAGAAACCATGACTCGCCCCACTAATTTTTGTTTTACTTTAGATATTTTATAACCCAACCATTATGTTTAGCCCATGGTTAACTCTCTACATTATCACTTGAGATATTTTCTCACCTAGTTGATCTTCTTCATATCATTTTTGCTCTATAGCTTTTGTGAGGTGAGAAAAGAAAAAGAGAAAGAGATTTCTAAAGTGATCAAAATTCCTACTTCATCAAGCTACTCTAATTTAGCCCATAAGATTAGGTTGTTTGCTTCACTAATTCTTGATTAGTTAAGAGTGAGCTTGAATTAGAGTAACTTCAAGGTGGATCATCTTCGGCCTCGAAGAAGACGAAGCAAGCTCGTTCTTTTCACCAAGTGGAGCCTACGAAGAGTTCTAGAGAGCACTACTCGGAGCTAAGGGACTACTACTTGGAGCTTTAGAAATGAAGGACCGGTCTACAAATATTGTATTCTCTATTCACTTAGTTTAAAACTTGTTTACATGCATACAAATCCTAATTCTCTAAATCGATTCTAGGTTAGTGTACCTTAGACCTCTAGATTTTTTTAAATTGCATACTTGATGCATGTGGGAACCTAGTAGAGATGTTAAGACACACTTTCAGTCCACATGTCGGACGCTCGCTATGCAATATGAATATACATTATATCACAGAGGATTACATCAAATACTACATACACCGGGCTATCCATCACGACAATTTAACATAAACATAATCACAGAGAAACACAGAACATCAATGCGAATATCATCTTCATAAACCCGTCAGATTGTACATATAGCAACCAATCGGATTATACAGCGCTATAATATTCACGTTCGCAGAAACAAGTGCACAGAAAACCACGAATTTAAATTTCGATCGATTAAAAATTTCCACAAAGACCCCAAGCACTAAAAATACTAAAATACATCTGGGCCAAAACAAAACTATTTCAAAAATCATATTTCCATGTATTAGAGCACCAGAAAAAATTTGAGGCACTGGAGCCAAAATTTAGGCGTGGATAGCCGTAATGGCGGCAGTTCTGCGACCGAACTTCGGGAATAGGTTTCGAAATTTCTTTATTGGCTCTAATTTTACTTGCATATATTTTTTATGCAACATGAAATTTTTTTGACCAAATTTGAAATTCGAACAGCAAACATAAAATCAGAAATGTGAATCGGAAAATTCCGTCGATCGAAACTCTAAATTTGTGAAAACAAGTCTAGCCTTTAGCCCGGCTCTGATACCACTGTTAGGAACTCATGCATACTAGCAAGCTAACTTTAGAAGATAGCAATATAGATTCTAAAAATTTTCTAGTTTGCTGGAGTTCCAAAACCATGAATCAAACTAAAGTGCTCGAACTTGTAAACAAAAACCCAGTGAGCTATACTAATCTACTATGTGTAGAATACTCACATCCTCAAGCTTTCTTCAAGAACTTCAAAAATGTGGACTCTGGCTAGCTCTCAAGAGCTCCGGATCCCAATTGCAAGCTGGTCCTCTTTTGCCGAAGATGATCCACCCAAGAGAACCTAGTCTAAGCTCTAACTTCACACAAAAATATCCTAGTGAAGCAACTAAGATGCAAAACTTACTAAGAAGTGAATCTTAGGGATGTAGTATGAGTGTTCTAGTATTTTTCTTTCTTTTTTATCTTCATGATTCTCAACTCATGAAAGGGTTGAAGATAATGAAGAAAAATAAGGTGGAGCCATGGAAGAGAGAGAAACAAAACGGTGGAATGAATAACTCATCTCAATTTAAGCATAAATCGTTTCTTTTGTTAAAACAATTTTTACACTTTAAAATTCAACCCTTCTTGAATAGTATGAGCAAATGAATAAACAATTCATTTGCCCATACCCTCCACCATTTCTCTCCTCCACCTCATTTCATAATTTCTATTTTCCATAAATGGAAAATCAACACAAATAAGGTTTCCACCTTCTAAAATGCATTTTTGTACGAATACAAAAATATGTCCCCACAAATATTTGCCCGTATTCATATCAAAATACGAATATCCAAAAGATAGAAAACCACAATGAACAGAATACTAGAATATACATATCAAAATTATTAAATCAAAACTTGATTTAATAATCCGGCCTAATATTAAACCGGCTAGTATTATCATCCGCCCGATTAAAGTCCATGTAGCTAGTACATATACTTAATCGGAACCCTGCACGTATCAATATATGGCTACTACATCATTTCTCTTGAACCGAGAAAACTCTTTGTGTGGGACTGTAAAGACTTGACAATATGCTGGTAGTGGGTTTAACCATAAGCACGTCAGCTGTACTAGCTGTACGTAATGGCTCCCATGTATTGAATGAAAGGAAGGCCGACGAGCAAACTCATCCATACCCTTACTGAGCAAACTCATCCATACCCTTACTGAGTCTATCCGTGACAATCTCCGTACAGTTCTGTCTATTCATTTAAGAGTATCGCATATCAGGTCTAGGGGTGGATAAAGCCAGACTCATAATAACGGGATAAGTCATGTCGGTGTGAAGCCCATCACCCATTGAGAAACTACTGATCCAAATTAGTAAATCTCGTCCACCTTGGCCAAGGATTTCTGGCGATGGCCACCCGTGCATAGCGCGACATCTACCCCCAATACCTGAAGAGACGAATCTCTAACGGTTAGCTTACTTCCTCTATGTGGCTCGAGACTGTACCCAACTAAAACCTATTTTCATGACTCCTTTAAGCCGTGGCAGGATAGTAATCAAAGTACAATAGGAACTCACACGAGACAAATGATGATCTCAGGTCGACAGACTAACCTGTACTCATGTCACCTGATAATTGCTATTTGACAATAGGTATAATACCATCTAGCATGTTCCCGACGAGTCCGTCCAGTGTAACTCATAAACTAATGAGCACCTGTATACTACCTTTGGTGACTAACTGACACCAATAGCTGTGAGACCGGCCATCGCCCCTTGTCGGGGTCAAGAAATATATACACTAGTCTACTCAGGAATATCGATACCTAGTCTCGATATTCCTACGACTAGGGATATTTAAGGATTTTCTTATAGACTACCCACAAGTGTGATCGCCACAATAACCCTGGTAATCAAGTAAGAATCCTATGAGCTCTATTAACATGTAATAGTGATCTGTAATACCATATAATGCATGTACATGATGATAAAAATGAACCAGATAGAATACTATCATCTCAAGTAAGATTGTTCTACCCGTATAGGTCCACCCCCAATCATCATAATCGCCTGCCTGCGATTATAATAATTTCCTTGAGGGCACTCTATCCAACAGTAAAACTTTTGCATAGATATGCAATTGTTTCCGCCGTGTCACGCCCCATGCCCCAGTACAGATGGTATTGTCCGCTCTAGCCGAAGCCGTATAGTTTTGTCTTTTAGAGCACACCGGACTCGAGAACAGGCCACTTCCCAGGAGGCTACCGATCCTAGGATTTCCTTAGCTCGAGCATGCTTAACCATGAAGTTATTTAAACACTGGAGTGCCAGTTCATCCAAAAATCGCCTTCATAATTAAAGGTGCCATCATATTTTTATAACGCAGTTCGATCCTCTTTCGGAATGTGCTTCAAGGACCTAATCCCATTGTTCTAAAGCGGCTCCACACTCAGATCACCATGTGTCCGCAATAGACCGCACCGAGTGTGGACAAAGCAGATCACCATGATGTTCGAAGACCGCACTGCTCTTGGGTATTACATTCCACCCACCTAAGAATAATGGTTCATCCTTGAACCACAGACCTACTACTGAGGGACTGTCACTATCTGAAAAAGGCATGTGACTAGCACTTGAATCACGTGAAGTCTATAGGACCCCACCTAATTCAAGTAAGCCAAAAGCCCAGAAATCTACACCTTTTTAGGGAAAATAGTGTAGGTGAAGTTTTTGAAATAACGGTATAATGAAATTAAGTTCTTCTTTTATAAGTATAAGTAATAACATATGAAAATGTAATGTTTGTATCTATCTTGAAAACATTTTCGTCATTCGAAATTTGGACAGCACCTCCTTTGTAAATTTTAACCCGAAAATAATACAAACAATAATAGTAATAAGTATCCCTAAGCGGGAGCTAGCTCTTCGCCAATTGGCAAAAACAACCACGCAAAGATATAAATATACGACGCTCTGAAGCGAAGATCAACACAGAAAGAAAGGAAACCAAATCATCATCAAAGAAACCAGAATAAAGCATAAATACATGAGTGTGACTCTAAGTCCAAAAGAATATACAATTAGCGGTTTCTAAGTCTACAAATATACATAGTCTGGTTGATGGAGCTTTTAACTATATACAACTGAATAAATATACAAATACAAATGGTGGTCACGATGCGAGTGAACCCTAACTACTAAAGCAATCACCGGAACAAAGCGGTGTGCCAGTAAGCCTCAACGGAACCCATGCGGTCAAACCTGTAAGAAAACAGTGGCACAACGGAGGTGGGTTTCCAACTCGTGAGTAGAAGACATCACCGAGTAGAAACTGAATATATGATGATCTCCTAGGTCATACAATAATATAATAATATAATGACATCGAGTAATAACAAAGGTAACAGTATAAGCATAAGTAAATACCAAGGTATTCGTGTCCGTGTCATAAAATAGTAACAAGTCATATGTTTAATGTATAAATGCATCATCCAACGTATGTTCAGTAACGACACACAAAAGTCATGATAAAACCTGAGTGCTCAGCATCGACACATCATCCTCATATCTGGGGCTCCGTCTGTCCGGATCAGCTCCATAACATCCGATCTCACGACTACGGTCGATATCCTCCGGATATCAGCCGTGCCAAACTATTACCGGTTGGTAGTGCTCCCCTGTCAGGCCCAACGTCTTTCTATACGGTCTTCTTGCCCTGGGGTACCGCACCGGGTTCACCATGTACTTCCAGACAGTGTCTCCTTGCTTCTCGAATCGGGTAAACATACATGCTCAGAACCGAGAAATCTCATGGTGGATGTCACACATCATATCATGAGAAACCATATTTTCTTTTTAAAATGATCATAAGTTTTCAAATTCGCATGCGGTTTCCCAAATCCAGAAATCTCATGCAAAACTGAAATCTCATAATCACGAGTCAATAATGATACAATGAATAACGGCATAGGGCCAATCTGCAGTGCATAACCAGAATATATATACATAAATGCATGTGACATCTAAGTAAGAAATGCAATATCTAAACTAGCATGTGAGATCATAAATGCTAAACAATACAATTAATCTACAAGTTATCAGGTTATACGAGTGGGGTAACAGTTTCTAATGTGCACGTGGTATGGAAATTACCGATGATGATGTGTGTGAGTTGGAAAATAAGTGTACGTGAAACATGCGCATCATCGGTAATGGTGCATGTGTCCTAGCAGACGAGATCATAATAGCTAATGAAAAGAACATGCATATATAACTGCAATGAGAACAATATGAGCATAGCGGAAAAATGAACAGTAAAAGCAATAATAAGACACACACACATACACACACACACACGAGCCATACAGTCATCGTATTTAAAATAACACGAATCGATATTTTTAGAAAAGTAGGAGCTACAGTGGTTTTTGAGAAAAAGAGATATCTTTTGAAATTCCGTAGTGTCCTTCGGGTTTTGTCTTTAGAAAATGCATACGGTTCGTTAGTTTTGAAAATAGGTATGGCTTTAGTTATACTCTAACATATACTTAAGTAATTAAAAGATTAAAATGCTAAATTAATCCCAAGTCGAAAGTGATTAAAAATCTATATCATTTCCGAGTCGATATATCTAGTAGTCGGCAATCCAGCCTCATAGCATCACGTATGGTATAGTCCATCGTATGGCATCCTCGAGCCAAGAGTGCGGATTCATCATCATATATATATCTCGTACGGTAAAATTCATCGTACGGCATCCTCAAATTGAGGGTACAGGTCAAATTTCATATATATCATAATTCATACGGTTCATCCGTCGTACGATATCATAATCAAGGGCACAGATCTAAGGTCGCATACATTCTATTATTTCATCAAGTCACATGTTATCGCATGTTATGTGTATATCGCCCAACGATCCTTAGTATATCGCATCATATACGATGTCTCAAACTCAAATCATATATCATAATCTCTTGACATCCTGTTCGATCGTATCGATTCATATCCATATAACATATCATATCTGCATCTTACATGTATATGTATATATATATACATATATATATACATATATGAAGATACACATACCTATATATGTATATATATGCATATACACACATATCATACCAAGTGTGTGTGTGTGCGCGTGCGCAACAAAATAAAACCTACGGCTCACAACTAAGGAAATAACACTAAGAGTAGACCTTCCTATGAGTACACATAATCTATCCTAACGTCTCCTGGAATCCTACTTGCTAAGTATCCATATCTCACATTGCTATAAATACATAATATAAGTAAATGTCATATTCTACTGTTGCGGGGGTGCTATACGCCATCCACCCGACTTCCCCCGTAGATATACATCTACTCACTTTCGATCCTCGCTTTAGCTGAAGTCGATAACGCCTTGCTCTCTCTTGTTGTCCCGAAGTCCACGCGAAAGTACCTACAGTTCAAGCATGTTATATCGTAAATAAGAATCGCATACAAAAACTGATACGGCATGCGAAGTGCACATTGGTTAGAACCTATGGCCTACGCATGCAAGAATAACCAAACAACCCTCGATTTTGACGTACAAAGATCAAATGGCCGAGTCAAAACCCAAATACTAAAACTCAAGTCATTTAAAAGTCATAAAACGAAAACAGCAACTCGAGAAAACACTTTCAGATTTTACCCTGGGTTGAACTAGGAAATTTTGCATATAAGATAGGTCAATTTAACAGATAAAGGAGCCATGGACCAAGCACGAAGCCCAGACTCCATGCTCAGGCCGCAATTTGCGGCTAGATAGGATAAATTTATAGCCAAGCTTAGGACTTGGGGTCTCGGGTCTCTAGGGTATACTCCAAATCACCTGCACACCTCACTGTGATTGCTAAATAATTTTCAGAGCTCCCAAGTTATAGCAGATCTCAAAATCTCATCAGAATTTCCACGAAATCAGATATCAGAGATTTCCAAGTTCATGGTTTGGGGTTTTAGTCTCAAGTTTAATCCATAATTCTAACACTACAGGGGTTGTGGTCACTAATTACACCTTAATTACACATTTTCCATTCACAAAATCTCCTAAATCTCTTCTTGGAATTTTCCAACATCACTAAATCACATTAGTTAGCTCTAAACTACTATAAGATATTAGGAAAACTAAAAACTTAACTCAAAGGGTAGGAATATACCTCATGTTGCAACTCAAGAAAATTCTACGGTTGCCCAAAGTGCTCAAAACCTTAACTTGATCCTACCATCATGCTTGAAAAGATGTTGTGGTTATTTTTTTGTGAAGGAAGGTGAGGTTTTGGTTGAGTTTTGGGGGTGTTTTGATGGTGGTAGTGAGGTGGAGGATGAGGTGGAGAAAGAGATGGAGGAAAGAATAATGAAGAATGGAGTCATGGTTGAGAGAAGACCCCTCCCTTCTCTCTCTCCCCATGCCCATACCCTCATGTCTCACTCTCACAAAATATCTCTCCATTTCTTTTCTCTTTCTTTTATCTTTTTCTCTTTTCATTTTAATACAAAACAATTTTAAAAGAGAATGCAATAATGCCATGGTTAAAATAAAAGTGAGCAAGGTTTGCAACATATTTTTTTGCATGCCATGATACATTTATGAGATTAATGCATAATTAGTGAAGAATTAGTCAAGTTTAGTATTAAACTTGTATACAAATAATTGTATAATAATTTATAAAATGTCCAAATCAACTAAACACTTTCAAAATCAATAATTCATATTAATTTTCTAATTATTTCCCAAACTATAAATATATAATCATACTACTTCATTAACACTAATCTCCATACTTTTTTAAAATTCATAAAATTTATTATTTAAGTTCTAAAAATAATATTTTATTTCCTGAAATGTTACAGGGACCTGTATGGGCCACCAATAAAACCAGTCATGCCTTGCTTCCTAAAAGACGGGAGCATGCATGTGATTAGACCCGCGGCGTATTTATTCCGAGAATGTCCTTTTTCGAAACAAATACGTTAGGCGTTTTTAAGTAATATAAAATAGAATAAGAACATGACAAGTGAAATAAAATCCAATTGATATATATATATATATATATATATATATATATATATTACATTTCAAATTCCACGGAGTTTTGAACGGATACAAGATAATATAAAAAAATGTACAATACAAGATGCCTTAAACAATAGGCGTACTGGAAAGTAAAATACTGAAAGGAACTAGCAGTCAGCCTGTGAAGTTAGCTGGTTGTAATCCTCCTTAATCGGTTTCACCTCCTCAGTCTCTAGATCACTTGACGAACATTCTAAGGAAATAAAGAAATATGGTGGAATGCTCGTTAGCGAACTTGCGCTCGGTAAGTCGCTAAAAAGGATAAGAATTATGATGAATTATGGTGATGTGTTGATAGTTATAAGACATGTATGATATGTTAAGTAAGCATAGCAACTATTTAAACATGGTAAACTAAGTAAATATGGCGATTCAGGTTAAACATAAAATTGGTTAATCTAAGCATATGATAAGTATATGTTGGTGATCATGAAGTAAGCAGTAATGTTTCTTGACAGGTCTCTACGAGAGTTAACTAACTAACGTAGGTTCAAGAATGAATGTTAACCAATCTCAAGGGTGTTCTCGAACCCAACAGGCTGTAATTCAGGGTAAGGAACCACATGCCTCAATTAAGTGTTAGTAACGGGACTTCAACCGTCGTTGAAGTATTCCAAACCCGACAGATCATAATTCAGGGGAAAGGAAATGCAGGTCTTCATGATAGATTGCATGTGTTAGTATTCATGTACTAAGGGGACTCCTGAGATTTGTTAGATTCACACTCAAACTACTCCAACACCCCACGTATCTAATTTATAGTTAAAGGCAAAAGTTTTGCCCTTATCCATGAATACATAAAAAGAGTATAAGTTCATGTTTCAAGTCGAGTTCAAGTATTCATATCGAGTTCAAGTATTCATATTAAATGTTCATGTCTTGTCATTATATATTCATGATTCGGGTCAAGTCGAGCCAATTGTGCAATATGTTTAATTAAGCGAGTTGTTGATGCAATAATAAGCAATATATAGCATGTTATAGTATAAAACAGAATTGATTCATGTGACATGTCAACTTTTATGTCAATTTTCTTAACAATTTGAGATGGTATAAATTCACTTTATTTTAAATAGAGAGATAGATAAGTGGTAACACTCATTATCTCCTGCTACCCGAACCTCAAGAGAAATTACGTCAGTTAAAACTATGTGTTACCTAAATACTTAATATATACTAGTCTTATAAATTCTAAGGTATTTATGTGAAAATATGGCATTTAGAAACTTCATGGTATTTATGTAAAATAAGCTATTAAATTCTCGAGGGGGTTTTGATAAAAATATATCATTTAACATGTCGATGGTGTTTTGATAAAAACATACTTTTGGAAAGTTAGGGTATTTTAATAAAACTTATCCATTTAAAAGTTACGTGTATTTTATAGAAAATCTAATTTCGAAAGTTAGTGGTAGTTTATCAAAATCTAACCGTTTGAAAACATTTTTGATATTTAATTGTAACTAATTTTAGAAATTAGTAACCGATTTTATTTTATGGCTTAAGATCTTAATCGTCAGTATTGGATAGGTTATTATCCCGTGCTTATCGTCCAATAATGTTTCACAATTTTCTGGTTATCAAATTGTTTGCAATAAATCAACAAAAGTTGTGGCAGTGAACCCATAATTTAAATTAAAAGATAAACTATTAAATCTATGTACCATTCAATTAAATAATAACCTGTCATACAATAATGAATGTCTTAAAAGTTATTAAAATAAATAAATGTAATATGAAATAACCCATACATTAAATAATGACTTAATTATAACTAAAAACCTGCTAATTATACCAAATATCATAAAGAAACCAGGTGTCTTATTAAAATGATCTACAACGTGGGGATTTTGGTTATGGGTTGTGATTAAAGAGTTTAGAATTGAAACGTGGGGATTTTGGTTATGGGTGGGAAAGAAAAGGGAAAAATTTTGAAAATGGAATTTAATCTTTTGGGTTAGGAAAAATTTGAATAATTGAAAAATATAGAAGTGATTAAATAGAAATAATATATTTAATAGAATATACGAAAAATACAAAAAAAAATTAAATACCGTATTTTATTAATACGATGTTATAGGAATTTTATGATCGTTACATTCTACCGTTCTTAAAAATAATTTCGTTTTCAAAATTACTCAAGAAGGGTATTGCAACAGAGCAATGAAATAAGGTTAGGATAATGCATTCACATTTCGTTGTCGTGCTCCATAAGTCGGTACTATAGTCGACAAGAAGACATGCGATTTGAGTAATCACAATAAAATAAAGGGAAAGACGAGGAGTTTCGAAAATCTGAATAGATGCTGTTAGGATATTCAAGAGTAGTTTTCAAGAATGCCGCGAGTAAACACTTGAATAGAACAAACGTAAATAGGGATCAGATTGTCAAGAATGGTATAAAGGTAAACAATGAAAAATCGAATTCAAAATCAGGGAAGTTTATAAGTTAACTAAGAAGACAAGATTCGATAACCAAGGATAACGATATGCGGTAGAACATAGCTAAATCAAGAGGAAAGAGAATTAAAGGCAGAACTCCAAGTTACTCAAGTAGAGTACCGTATTGTAACTATACTGTAGTTCATAATTACAATCATATAACTCTATTTAAGTCACCTAAATCCTACCATCAGGCTCAATAGGATAAGATTTAAGAAAATAATAATGAATCGAGAAGATTATAAGATCAAACGAAGATGAAGGGTTCGTAGTTTTGTTTTCTTTATGCCGAGACACGATTATCGGGGAAAATAAGAAAGAATTCAAAGGGATGAAATCATATTGCAGACGTTACACACTACTATGATTGTGTCATGTTTATGTATCTATGCACCTTTTTACAATATTGGTATAAGAGCCATGTATGTCCACGTTCGTAGATCTTATATCTGTTTTTTAAATGTTGCAACTCGAAAGTTGCGTTTTTTGTCTAAAGTTAGATCAAATATTTATTTTTATTAATTTAACAGATTTATGATCATTAGGGTTAACATTTGTGATGGAATTTTATAAATCTATCAATTTTTATTGCATCATAATCATACTAGATTAGATCTAATTTTTCCGTTGTCGCTTTAATTTATAGCACTTGTTTCTTGATGTGGACTTGACCATGGAACAAATTATGAGAATAATTTTCAGAAAGATTGGAACTTTGTTTTGTGTAAACTATTTATTTTTTTTGGTGAGAATTTTACGTCGGATAGGTCGCAAAAGTTTCAAAACCTTAACACCACTTTCAGATAAACCTGTGGGATTTTTTTTTGGATTTTGGCAGGGACCAAATATCTTTTTTAACAAAAAAATATTTTTGGACGAAAGGAAATCTTCTCGTTTTTTTTGCAAGGCCAAATATTTTTTTGAAAGAAAAATTAATTTAAAATCTAGATAAGATTTTTTTCTGGATTTTATTTTTTTCGGTTTTATCCGAATTAAAAAATGCTTTTTATAACTTTTTTTAAAGGGGAGGCAGATGGGCCAGGCCTGCTCGAGACTGGACACGGCAGGATGGGTCTGCCAGGCCTAGGCCCACTCCCAAGCCTGATATGGGCCTGTGGGTGTAGGCCGAGCCCAGCAAGCTGGGCTTACTGGGTCGGCCAGGCCTATAATAATAAAAAAATTATTAAAAAAAGGGAAGAGTTGTTCGAAGCCGCTGTTGGATATAGGTGTCTTCAAAACAATTATCGTAATTGAAAGAGGATCTATATGGAGAACAATCTTACTCGAGATGCTATACTGTCTGGTTTGTCTTTATCTGCCATGTGTATACGTTTTATTCAATATCATGTATCGCTAATACATGAGATAAGGCCCTTAAGATTTTTTTTGATTACGAGGACTATGATAGAGATCAAACTAGTGGGACCTGGTAGTCCATAAGCACATCTTTAAATGTCCCTAGTTGTAGGAGTATTGAGACCGGGCATCAGTACTCTAGTTTAGATTAATGTATACGTTTCATGACCCTGTATGGGACAATGGCTGATCCTAAAGCCATTGTTTTTGACACGATTGTATACAGGTGCTCATTTGATGAGTTACACTGGACGGACTTGCCGAGAACTCCTGGATGGTATTGTACCTGTCGTCAAATGGCAGTTTTCAGGCGACCGGAGTACATGGTAGTCTGTAGACCTGAAATCGTCATTTTTCTCGAGTGTGTTCCCACTGTACTTAGATTACTACCCTACCACGGCTCCATTGAATCGTGCAAACAGGTTTTAGTTGGGTAAAATCCCGAGGCACTTGGAGGCTGTGAGTAATAAAAGAGATCCGTCTCTCCCGGTATAGGGAGTGGATGTAGTGCAGTGCTCGATTGACCGTCACCATAAGACCTTGGCCAATATAGATGGGATTTACTGATAAGGATCAGTAGTTTTTCGATTGGTGATGAGTTTCATATTGGCATGACTTATCAGGTTATTAGGGGTCTGACGGTTTCCATCCCTAGACTCGACATACGATATCCTAGACGAAGAGACCGGACTATACAGTGAATGTCACATATACGCTCAATAGGGGATCGGACAAGCTTCTTTATTGATCTTCTTTTCATTAAATATCTGGGTAGCCGTTACGTGCAGCTAGTACCGCTGACGGTTTGTAAGTCTTACCCGTGAGGGGATTGATCTGAAATTGTATCAGATCAATCGGATATGATCCAGACCTGCTGCCAAAGTATTGTCGAGTCTTTAGAGTCCACATAAAGTTTTTCATCGCTCGGGCAAAAAATATTGTAGTGGCGGTATAATGATACTTGTTCATCATGAAAAACTGCATTTCAATACCGCTCATTCCTTATCAATTTTGTGATATATCGTATTATTAACCCGTGTCTGCTCAATAAATACAGATTACAGGTATTCGTTATAAAACACTGGAAACACACTCAAATGCACAGATACGACATTTGTGAGTCGACACTGCAACAAGAACAGAAAACCGATCAACATTTAAAGAGTTTTTTTTGCAACAAACATATGTACACATTTTTATCAAGACAAATGCAACAATACAAGTGTGAACACAAAACCCTTTTGATGCATGAACCTTGGTGGGGCAGCATGGCACAAGTGGGCACACAAGTTGGCTCTACAAATCATGACTTGTGCAAGTGGTGATGCAAGTGGGTGTGTCATGAGTGAAGAATAAAGGTGTGATGTGATTTAAAAGTTATATTTCCCTCCAAATTTACAGAGTGCAACCCAAGATTTTATAAAAGAATCAAATAATGCTGGTGAGATCATGGAGAGCACACAAGATCACCACAAGAATACGGGCCCCATCAAGCTACAGTAAACCGGCAGAAACTCCCAAAAAACTGCTGCCGCCAGCCCCAAATCCTCCTTTTGGCTCCAACTTTCTTTTAGTCATTCTTAGTTATCACATCATCTCAATTATATTGTTTGTTTTTGTTGATTTTGTGCCTATAAATACCAAAATAGAAAGCAAGCTTAGGGGCATACTTTGACACACCTCATTCTATTTTCATTTTGTAATTTTGTTAAAGTTTTGTATATAGTAGTTGGTTAATCTTGAGTTCTTTTCTTTTATCTAATCTTGCAACCTCTTAACCGAGCTTGCAAAGTTAGATTTTAGTATTTGAATTCATAGTTTGTATCTTGAAGTTGAACATAATGAAGCTTTCATAGTTGCAATTTGGTTCTTAGTATTCTCTTTAACTTTACTTATTTGCAATTTGCTTTCTTGCTATTTGCTTATGTGTAATGTTATTTTTCTTTGATCTCTTCTCTTTTTGTACTTTCTTTTGATCTTTGTAATGGTTTATGAATATCGATATTGTTAGGGAAAGGGAGTGGTTGTATAAGTTAAGGTTTTATTTTGCTCATTTACTTTGCCCGATACTTGCTAATTGAACTCCGTCCAAATCTCATGCAAGTGCTCCGTTAGGCACCCTATCCTACCATGATAGCAGCGATCCCTAACCGTGACCAGTTGCGTTTGGTTTGGCCGGAAGCGAATGCCAAGAGACAAGAACGGACGGACAAGGGTCAATAAGCCGGATTTCATAAATACCATACTTAAATACCCTAATCCATGTTGTTGCCGATTACTCTAGTTTCTGTTAGTTATATGTATGCCCTAGAGGCCATTACTGTACAGACGATGTGTATTGTAGTGGATGCTTGGACATATATAGTGAGGACTTTCTTGCTCGACATGATAGTATGCTATCTGGTTGCTCTTTATCTTAACATGTGCTCTGATTGTCTCTATGTTACATGTAGATAAAGCCCTTAGGATGAGTACTAGACTACCAGGATTATGATGCAGATTATACTAGTGGGGACAGTGTAGTCGCTAAGTACATCCTTCAAATGTTCCTAGTCATGGGAGTACCGAGACAGGGCATCGATACGCCAGAGTAGACTGGTATGCGCTTCTTGACCCATATGATGGGCGATGGATGATCCCATATCCATTGGTGTTTGACATCAGAGAGGGTATACGGGTGCTCAGTGGAGACTGGGTACACTGGACGGACTCGCCGAGAACTCCTAGATGGTATTATACCTCACGTCAGATGGCAGTTCTCTGGTGACACTGGTACAGGTTAGTCTGTAGACCCTAGATCATCATAGAGTCATGTATGATTCCCACCGTGCTTTGATTTCCACCTCACCACGTCTATGGGGGCATGCAAAACGGTGGCTTTTGGGTACAATCCCGAATCACATGGAGGTAATGAATGATAGGAGGGGTTTCGTCTCTCCTGGTATAGGGAGTTGATGTTGCGCTGTGTTCGATTGGCTATAACTGGAAATCCCTAGCCAAGGTTGTTGAGATTTACTGGTAAGTGTTATCAGTAGTTTCTCGAACTGTTATAGACCTCATATCGACACGACTTATCGGTTACTGGGGTCTGACGTTTACCACCCATAGACTGCATATGCGACATATCAGACGAAGAGACCGGACTGTACGGGAGTGTTACTGATTGGATTCACAGGAGAATGTACAGGCTTGCTTGTTGATCTTCTGATCGCTCAATACCCGGGTGGCCGTTACGTTTGGCAGACCGCTTGCGGCTTGTGGGTGTTTGATATGATCATCACCTACTGCCGGCGTATTGACGAGTCTTTAGAGTCCTACACAGAGGTTTCCTGGCTCAAGCGAAACGGAGTAGGAGCGCATATGTGATATGTGCAAAACCGAGATTGATGCGTGTATGTGATACCGCATTCTATTCTTGCGATGTGTGACATGATTGGTTATATGTGATATAGCCGAGTTATCGGATCAAGCGTTGATTCGATAAGATGTTGCATTTCTTATTAGTCGGTTATATGTGATATAGCCGGATTATTAAATCAAGAGTTGATTTGATAATTTAATGTATAATTATATATTTGATATATTATTACATTAACTAATATTTAGCTCACTAATGTTTTCTTTTCTCACTTGGTGTGCACATTGTAAATATGTGATATGTATATTTGTGTACATTTATTGTGTCATGCTTGATGATACATACAAGATGGGTGTATGAGATTAATACCATACGAGGGTTAAGTTAGGGTTTCTATTTATGTTAAGCTAATTCAAAAGAGATTGAGTTTGTTATGTTATAGCTTGGACAAAAGCTTTTGGATAAGTTTTGACAAAGTCAACTCTTTTGTCTAATTAAAGATATTTATCAAATACAACCCTTAACCATAGTGGGCATTTTATTCTCTACATGAGTTAAGCATGATAGCTTTAATTCAACCATGGATGCAATAATTCATTTGGATGAATTATTCATGGGTTCTTCTTCTTCTTCTTCAAGCTCCATGAAAAGCTTGCTAGCTTCAATGGAGGTATGAGAAATAATGTGAGAAAATCAATTCTAAAGTGAGCCAACTTCCTACTTCTTCATCCTCTACCACTTGCCAAGTAGTAGAGTGTGTTCTCTTCATAAATTTCATGACTTAGTGAAGGAATAACTTGAGTTAGTGTCTCCTCGACGTAGATCATCTTCGGCCTCGAAGTCATCGAAGCAAGTACGTTTGTTTCTTCATAGAGCCTCTCAAGAGTCCGGTGTTTATGATCGCAGCGAAGGGGACTACTACACAGAGCTATTTGAAGTGAAGGACCGGACTGTAAAGGTTGTAATCCCTAACTCTTAGATGTAAAGTTGTTTACATGCATGCTTACCCTAAGTCTCTTGTTAAGATTTTGGTTAGGGTTTGTTTAGCATCCAAAAATATCAAAGTGGCATGATTGATGCTTGCCAAAACCTTCACAAGGTGCTATGCTAACCCTTCAGTGGTATCAGAGCTAAGCTAGAGCATTAGGTGACGTGTATACGAAATTAAAAGTCCGATCGAACTCCGAAATGTGATTTTGGACCCCCTCTCTGGAAATTTTTTAAAAATTTGACTTTTTCTGTATTAAAAATTCTCAGAAAAATAAGGAGATGATTCTATGGATATCTGTGAAGTACGACCCCCTAAATCTATCACGCTACCGCGGAACTGGGGCCAAACCCTGCTATTGGCGGCGGTTCCGCGGCCGAACATGATGATTCGGGTATCGTACTTCAAGAGGTGATCCATAGGTATTACATTATGCTTCTGGGAATTTTTTTAATATTACTCAAGTGTTGAGTTTTCTGGAGATCTTTAGAGCTCGTTGATTCGATCGGATAGTTTAACTTCGTTTAAGTTTTCCCGGGTAATTTAGAACGTGTTAAAAGGTTCGAACAGATATCAATAACTCACCTTTTTCCCCTGTCGGAAAGCTTTCAAGTGTTGGATTTTTCCTGAGTTTAAAACTTTCAGAAAATCATGCAAGCGCATCTGTGGACCCTCTAGAAGAACGTAACCTTAACTTGATTATGTGACCTATAGGTTTCCTAGGCACACTAAGGAGGTCTCACTAGGCATCAACCATGCCAATTTCAAATTTTACAAGTGCCGAGAAACCCTAATACGGATCGTTAACTAGATTTTAGGCGAAACAACAAGCTACTAAACTACTTTAGTGCTAAGTGAACGGAAATACAACCTTTGTAGATCCGGTCCTCCACCTCCATAGCTCTGTGATGAAGTCCCCTCGCTGCGATCATCGGATCCCGGGCTCTAGCGTCGGCTTCATCGGAGAAATGGGCGGGCTAGGTCGTCGACTTCGATGCCGAAGATGATCTACGTCGAGGCATCACAAGATCAAGCTCCCGCTTCACCAAGTCATGAAACTTGTGAAGAAAACACCCTATACTACTTGGCAAGAGGTAGAGGATGAAGAAATAGGAAATGGGTTCACTTTAGAATTTGATTTCTCACTCTTTTTCTTAAGTTGCCATTGATGGTGGCATGGTTTCTTCATCATGAAGAAGGAGAAGAAGAAGATAATATGATAAGTATGTCAAAAAATAGAAAATAAAAGGAATACTTATCATATAGCAACCATGGTCAAGTGTAGAGAATGAACTAGGGTTAAGTGGAATGGTTAGGGTTAAGTATGAAAACAAAAATGGTCACTTAGTCAAAGCTTCATGAAGCTTCAACTAGAAAACAAATCAAGCCACCATTTTCTTTTCATTTGCCAAAAAGAAATAAATAAATAAATCAATAAATAGATAAATGAATAAGTAAATGAAATGAAACCCTAACCATTCATATAACCATGGTTTAATTCTTTACACAAACCCAAGTGAGCATGTATCATCAAACATGATACAAACAAGTGCACAAAAGTATATCACATATATAACTTGTGAACTTCAAGTAAGAAAATCCATTTAAAGTGAACCAATACTAGTTAATGCAAAGTAATATATCAAATATATAATTATGCATTAAATCATCAAATTAACTCTTGATTTAACGATCCGGTCATATCGCATATGACCGACTAATATCCAATGTATCGATTTATCGAATCAATCCTTGATTCGATAACTAGGTTATATCTCATACAACCATTCGACACATTCATCGTGAGAATGGAATACGGTATCACATACACGCATTATTCTCGGTCCCGCACATATCTCATATGCGCTCCTATTTCGTTTCGCTTGAGATAGGAAACCTCTGTGTAGGACTCTAAAGACTCGTCAATACGCCGGCAGCAGATGATGATCATATCAAACACCCACAAGCCGCAAGCGGTCTGCTAAACGTAACGGCCACTCAGGTATTGAGCGATCAGAAGATCGACGAGCAATCCCGCTCACACTCCTGTGAATCCAACCAGTAACACTTACCGTACAGTCCGGTCTCGTCGTCTGATATGTCGCATATCTCGCCTAGGGGTGGTAAACGTCAGACCCCAATAGCTCGATAAGTCGTGTAGATATGAGGTCTATAACAATTCGAGAAACAACTGGTAACACTTACCAGTAAATCTCAGCAACCCTGGCCAGGGATTTCCGGTTATAGCCAATCGAACACAGCGCAACATCAACTCCCTATACCGGGAGAGACGAATCCCCTCCTATCGCTCATTGCCTCCATGTGATTCGGGACTGTACCCAAAAACCACCGTTTTGCACGCCCTCTTGGACGTGGTAAGGTTGAAATCAAAGCACAGTGGGAACCACACAAGACTCTATGACGATCTCGGGTCTACAGACTAACCTGTACCAGTGTCACCAGAGAACTGCCATCTGACGTAAGGTATAATACCATCTGAGAGTTCTCGGCGAGTCCGTCCAGTGTACCCAGTCTCTACTGAGCACTCGTATATCATCTCTGATGTCAAACACCAATGGATATGGGATCATTCATCGCCCATCTATATGGGTCGAGAAGGTATACGCTAGTCTACTCTGGTATATCGATGCCCTGTCTCGATACACCCACGACTAGGGACCTTGAAGGATGTGCTT
Organism: Agapanthus africanus; assembly: GCA_030015575.1. Taxonomy (NCBI): domain Eukaryota; kingdom Viridiplantae; phylum Streptophyta; class Magnoliopsida; order Asparagales; family Amaryllidaceae; genus Agapanthus; species Agapanthus africanus. The sequence goes on from JASDDO010000010.1 coordinate 338,353,098, forward strand.
ACGGACTACCATGTCCCCACTAGTATGATCCGCATCATAGTCCAGGTAGTCAAGTACACATCCTAAGGGCTTTACCAACATATAACAGAGAGATAATCAATGTACACGTTTAAGGTAAAGAGTAACCAGATAGCATACTATCATGTCGAGCAAGAAAGTCCTCCCTATATATGTCCAAGCATCCACTACAATATACATCCTATGTATAGTAATGGCCTCTAAGGCATACATATAACTAACAATCTCCCACTTGCACTAGGGCCATCTGATAGCAGTGGTTGAAGTATCTTATACTCAACCATCCTATAAAAGTCTCTCTCTGGGAAAAGGCCTTCGTGAGTGGATCCGCCGTGTTGTCTTCTGAGTCTACTCTCCTAACCTCGATCCCTTAGAGATCAACCATCTCCATGATCAGGTGATACTGCCTTAGAATATGTTTCTATCACTGATGGGACCGGCATTCCTTGGAATAAGCCACAACTCCATTATCTCACAATGGTAGGAACGTAGTTCATCTCATGAACCAATATACACCCAAATAGCCTCTTTGGTAGCATCTTAAGTAGCGATGTATCCTGCCTTTATCGTCTAGTTAGCCACGGTATCTAGCTTGGAACTCTTCCAACATACCGTCCCTTTACTGAGGGTAAAGACAATGCCTGTGACTGACTTTCAGTCGTCCTTATTACCCTGGAACCCTTCCAGTGATTCTCCCCAGGATTATTTGATACCATCTCACTTCAACTAGTGAGAACCTAACATCCATTTAGATCTATCTCATAGATCCAAAACCCAGGATTTAGTAGGTATCACTTTGATCCTATGTGGAGAATCATTGTGATAAGCGGAGATTGATCGAGCGTAGCATAGGAAACTCTTTCCCTATCAAGAGTATGTCATCCACATACTCTACGAGAATCGCCACCATACTCCCTACTACCTTTTTGTATATACAAGGTTCATCTACCATTTTGATGATGTCAAACTCTTTGACCAATTCATCAAAACAGACGTTCCAACTCCGCGATGCCTGCTTTATCCTATAAAGCATCTTTTACACGTTTCCGCTGCTCCCACTGTCTACGAAGCCCTCTGGCTGTGTACTTATAGACGCCCTTTTCTTAAACATCATTTAGAAAAGTTGTCATGACACCCAACCACCAGATATCGTAGTTATGGTATGTAGCCGTGGCAAGTAGGATTGGATGGACTTAAGCATAGGCCCCAGAAAAGGTTTCATCATTATCCACTCATGGTCAATGATGCAAACCTTTAACAAGTCTAGCTTTGAAAGTCTCAACTTTTCCATCTACACCAAGTAATCTTCTCAAGATATACTTGCTCCTGATAGGGATTTAACCCTTCAGATATAGCAACCAAAGTCCATACTTTGTCGGTGTACATGGATTCCATCTCAGATTGCTAAGCATCCAGCCATTCTTACAGAGTCTTACTCCTGATGGCCAGCTCGAAACTAGTTGGGTCATCATCTCATGATGCAATCCTCGCTCCCACTGTCATAGAGAAACAGAAGTATCTCTTAGGTGGGTGAGGAACCCTACTAGATCGGCGGAGAAGCTGAGGTTCGTTGGTAACTATTTAATTCTTTGGTTATATCAAATCATCTGCTGTAGTTTGTATAGCTGGAACCATTCCAGTTCTACATAACAGATCTTGCCTCGAGCTTGTCCGGATTTTACTTCTAGACATAGGCCGGACAACCCCAAATCTTAACTAACTTAAGAGATGGGCTCTTCCCTTATCATATCAAATATGAAGTGGTAGGCAACTGATTTGATTGGAACCCTATTCAATAGGTATGCAGTTTCTTAAGTGCATAACTCCCCAAAGGAAATAGGAAACTCAGTAGTACTCATCATAGACCACACCATATCATATAGGGTGCGATTGCTCCGCCCCAATATACCATCGTGCTATGGTGTATACGGAGGAGTAATGCTGAGAGAGAATCTCATTCTCCTTTAGAATAGACCAGGATTTCCGTGCTCAAGTATTCTCCTCCTCGATCACATCAAAATACATAATACTTATACCTGTATTTTGGTTCTCTACTTCTCGCTTATATTCTGTGAATATCTCAAAAGGTTCGGACTCATGTTTCAACAGGAACATATGACTGAATCTTGAGAGATTATCAGAGAACGTAATGAAGTATAAAAAACCAGTCCTGGCATGTGTAGACAGGGGACCTTACATACATTAACATGTATCATCCCAAGAGTTTACTAACTCTTTCTCTGTTTCCAATAAACAGGGCTATGGTCATCTTATCTCTGTGACATGACTGGCAAGTTTCACAAGATGAAAATTCAAACTAATTTAAATATGCATCTATATGTAACTTCAGCTAGTTGGGTCGCATTGATATGACCTAGTCTACAATACCTCAAGAAGGAATCGTTCAATTCTGAACTCTTCCTCTTGTGTGTGATTCATATACTAAGAACTGTAGTTTGATTTAGAACGTCAATGCTTTTAGATAACGTGCCTGAACCGATCAACTTTTGATATAGGAAATTTTCAAAACATTATCCAACAATACAAAATTTTATCATTTCTTTACTAATAAAGAGACTGATATGATTTTGTATATTAGGTTCGGTATCTAATAACATTCGTTCAGAATCAATGTATTCATAATACAGGGTGACAGTGACCAACAGACTTGGCTGCAACACTTGCCCCGTTTTCTGCCTCATGAAACTTATCACCCGTTCTCAGTTCTCTACCTTTCTGTAGCCCTATGTAACAGATTACATATCTGGGATCCTGATTCGGTATCAAATACTCAGGACGCAGAGGATACTGAGAAACAGTTCTTTGTAATGAACACACCCAAAGAAGATGCATCATATGTACTTTCTTCGTTTGGGCTGTACGGGAATTCTGGTAATCCCCAATTTCCTGCTCTGTCTTATAACAATTATAAGTTGGAGCGGGACCAGCGTCCCCCAGCTCAGTATAACAAGCGGGTTCGGTCAATAATCCGTATTATTATCATGATTTAGGCGTGATATGGTCGCTACCTGGAGAGAGAGAGAGAAGAAAACACTCTGCGTGCGCTCTTGCAAGAATAGATTGGTTATTATTTTATCTAATCAGGATGGCTCCCACTGCTTTTTATCAAATCTTCCTTCAAACCCTAAAAGGAAAGACTAGCCGGGATTAATTGCACATTACAAGTTCGCCAATCTTTCAGCCAGGCCAGTGTCGGTACTTTGAGGGAGGTCCCCCATGCTTTCACACGAACCTAATTAATGTAAACCTCGTTTTCCCTGAGGCGTAACCTCATTAACACCTTTCTAGAAACCTACTTCATCGGCTAATTGTAATGTGTAAAACTCTCCCAGGAGTAACTCTATCTCGCAGCGGGTATCGGGATCCAACTATCTCATAGAAGGTATGCAATCTCATTGCAAATTTCAACACTTGAAATTCCCGATAATATTTTGCCCCAAACAATCTATGACCATGACAAGGTCAACAAACCATAGACCGCAAGTCAAGTTCAACCCGTCATTTCTTGATTGAATCAAACCCACCCGCACGACCCTTGACAAGGTCAACAAGACCGCACGACTACCATAACCCAATCTGCATCATATGCATAAGCAGATAAACACTGGTTAGCTACCGCACAGTGCGCCTTGACAAGGTCAACAAACGCAGCACGAATACTAAACAGGATTTATCTGAAATGACGGAGGGCTACGGCAGGTTTTTTCTGAAAACCTATTGTGTAATGAACTTGATATCGTTGTAGAATCAAATGATTTTGAAATTGAGTGTCTTTGAGGCTTTTCTTGTTTTGCTAAAGGAGTCACTCCCGGTGAAGGGATCGTCCGTCCTTTCCTCGTCGAATGAGGTGTGGGATATATCATATATATCACTGTGCAAAGCAAAAACTCTTAAAAGCAATCAAAAGACAAACCGAGGGTTGTAGCATCTGCCAGTTATTGCTAAAGGAGTCACACCCGGTGAAGAGATCTCGGTCCTTTCCTCATCGAATATGGTGCAGGATATATCATATATACCGCTGTGCAAAGCAAGAACTGTAGCTACCTGTTTTATTTTGAAATTCGATTCTACAACATCTTAGGTTTCTTTTATTTCATTAATCTCATTAATGAAGTCCCATCATTTAAGTTACCTAAACATCACAGATAAATACGACGTACACTTATGCCATCCGCATTCGCCTCGATGTCCCCTCGTGCACCGTTAGGTTAGGTAACTAACGGCAGAGCGGGGCAGGGCTAGCGCTGGTGTAAAACATAAGTAACGTCTATATAATATATCATATATACTATATACAGCATTTATCATAGAACATCACATGATCACATCACAGATATCGCAGCAGAAGAATCATATGAAACATTAGATTTACTAGGACGTCCGTGTTTTCAATACGAGCCAGTATAAAACACGGATTCCACGGTCGTGATGAATAGCCAAACCCACACCCCAAGACCCCTACGAGAGCGGCAAGCAACCCTACCAATTCTAGGGTTAGGAGACCCGGACTCGACTCCTCGAGTTGGTCTCCCACTGGACCCTAGAACCCGGTTACTTGTGCTCCCCTCCTTGGGTCTATCCTAGTGCGGAAAAGTAAATAATATACAAACGGTGACATCTTCCGCAACCTGGAAGTTCCCCAATAAAAGAATATTACATACAAGTTTTTACATGAATGAAAATGAAAAACACTCATCTCACATAAAAAACCCCGGCTATTCAAACACGACGATCCAATATAACATATCCAGCAACACATAACATCACATGTCATCAACGTAAGTAAATATGCGCATCCTAATTGTCATTGACATATAGCAACGAAACCGGCGATATCACATATTACACTTACGGTCACAGAAAAAAAGTGTAAAACTACAACAGTTGGAATCCGCAATCTCTTTAGACATCGCATGCCTAACCAAATGAATTCCTTAGACATCGCATGGCTAACACTTATAAACCCCGCATTTTAGTCTCAAAATCGAAAACTCTTTTCAATATCAAGTCGGGCAATTCAACAAGATTCCCGACATCCTGATCGAATGCTCGTCGCAAACTTCAGTAGGCGGCCGTACCCCCGACGCCGTCGACGAAGTGTACCAAGGCGGAACACCGCTGCCGCAAGCACCCGAACGGATGCTTTCGGCGATGGGGTTCTCCTACAGTCACTTGGTCGGGGCTATGGGGCGAGGCTGTCTATTAAGTTTACCCGGCGAGTATACGCGTACGCTATGTGATTGCGACGGACTTTTGATCACATCAAAATTCCATGGCAACCGATCAAGTGAGACTAAACTTCTATATTTATAACATTCATTCAGTTATCTCATAACTACTTGTGAATTCCAATTATTGTATCACATTCCAGATAATTAGAAAATGTTAAACTTTCCGATCGAACATTCAAACACCCAAGTTTTCCCGATACAGATCAACACATGAAACAAGTCTAAAAACATTCAGTTCGTGCCTCAGTACCAACGGTCCAGCCGTAGAAGGGTCAAGCCAACGCCTCACATGTGGCACGCCGTACTGCCCCAAACCCTAAGGTTCAAAGGGCAGTTCAAGACGGTCACATAATCGAGTTAAGGTTTGTTGTCTTCTAGAGGGTCCATCGTGTTACTTGCACTACTTAGAACGTCTTTAAACTACGGAAAGATCCAACACTTGGAAATTTCCCGACAGGGGAAAAGTTGGGTATTTATATCCGGTCGAACTTTTTAACATATTCAAAAATTATCCGGAAAACACATAGACAAAATTAGACAATCCGATCGAATAATCGAATCCCCAAAACAACCCCAGAAAAACTCAACTGTTGAGTAAAATATAAAAATTTCCAGAAGACTCAGCACTTCAAGACAAGAATTACTGTGCAAGCCACGTGGTCTAACTCACCAAAATGGCCGCGGAACCGCCGCGAGACCCATGGTGGGGGCCGCGGTTCCGCGGCTCTTTTATCGAGTTAGAATCACGTGCTTCACAGTAACTCATAGGATTCCCTGCTGAATTTTTTGGCAATATTTAATTCACAAAAATCCAAATTTTCAGAAAATTTCCAGAGAGCATTTTGGATTAGGGTTTCGATGTTCGTTCGGATTTCAAACGTCGTCTACGCATCGCTTAAGGCTCTAGCTAGGCTCTGATACCACTGTAAGTTTCCTAGGCACACTAAGGAGGTCTCACAAGGCATCAACCATGCCAATTTCAAATTTTACAAGTGCCGAGAAACCCTAATACGGATCGTTAACTAGATTTTAGGCGAAACAACAAGCTACTAAACTACTTTAGAGCTAAGTGAACGGAAATACAACCTTTGTAGATCCAGTCCTCCACCTCCATACCTCCGTGATGAAGTCCCCTCGCTGCGATCATCGGATCCCGGGCTCTAGCGTCGGCTTCATCGGAGAAATGGGTGGGCTAGGTCGTCGACTTCGATGCCGAAGATGATCTACGTCGAGGCATCACAAGATCAAGCTCCCACTTCAATAAGTCATGAAACTTGTGAAGAAAACACCCTATACTACTTGGCAAGAGGTAGAGGATGAAGAAATAGGAAGTGGGTTCACTTTAGAATTTGATTTCTCACTCTTTTTCTCAAGTTGCCATTGATGGTGGCATGGTTTCTTCATCATGAAGAAGGAGAAGTAGAAGAAGATAATATGATAAGTATGTCAAAAATAGAAAATAAAAGGAATACTTATCATATAGCAACCATGGTCAAGTATAGAGAATGAACTAGGGTTAAGTGGAATGGTTAGGGTTAAGCATGAAAACAAAAATGGTCACTTAGTCAAAGCTTCATGAAGCTTCAACTAGAAAACAAATCAAGCCACCATTTTCTTTTCATTTGCCAAAAATAAATAAATAAATAAATCAATAAATAGATAAATGAATAAGTAAATGAAATGAAACCCTAACCATTCATATAACCATGGTTTAATTCTTTACACAAACCCAAGTGAGCATGTATCATCAAACATGATACAAACAAGTGCACAAAAGTATATCACATATATAACTTGTGAACTTCAAGTGAGAAAATCCATTTAAAGTGAACCAATACTAGTAATGCAAAGTAATATATCAAATATATAATTATGCATTAAATCATCAAATCAACTCTTGATTTAACGATCCGGTCATATCGCATATGACCGACTAATATCCAATGTATCGATTTATCGAATCAATCCTTGATTCGATAACTAGGTTATATCTCATACAACCATTCGACACATTCATCGCAAGAATGGAATACGGTATCACATACACGCATTATTCTCGGTCCCGCACATATCTCATATGCGCTCCTATTTCGTTTCACTTGAGCCAGGAAACCTCTGTGTAGGACTCTAAAGACTCGTCAATACGCCGGCAGCAGATGATGATCATATCAAACACCCACAAGCCGCAAGCGGTCTGCTAAACGTAACGGCCACCCGGGTATTGAGCGATCAGAAGATCGAAGAGCAAGCCCGCTCACACTCCTGTGAATCCAACCAGTAACACTTACCGTACAGTCCGGTCTGATCGTCTGATATGCTGCATATCTCGCCTAGGGGTGGTAAACGTCAGACTCGATAAGTCGTGTCGATATGAGATCTATAACAATTCGAGAAACAACTGGTAACACTTACCTGTAACCCTTCGAAAATCGTTTAGGCAGTTTTTCGGTAATCGGCTAATTTTTCGGCTTTTTCCGTAAAAAGTCAAAATAGGTATTTTTCATTGTAGACCTAATTATACAAAATTTAGACAAGATATTACTATAATTTTGTCACTAAAATGTCACTTATAATTTTCTAGTTAAATAAAAAAAATTTCGTAATTAAATATTTTTTTTTATTTTAAGCCTTTTTAAATACATTAAATTAGTGATAAATACAAATTTAATTGGGTAAATTTCATAATTAGGAGTCTTTATAAGCTAAAATATGGTGTTAATAAAATTATATCATGTCCTGCAAACTTTTGGTTTTAGGGTTGGAAATTTAATGGAAAAATGATGTAAAATGAGGTCTTTTTTGTAAATTGTTGATGTGAAAGCATTAAATGATAACATGGGGTGTTTATTGACCTAGAAACTTCTCCAAATTTCCCCACACCCCCTTCATCTTCCTGCTGGTCGAATTTCAGCAGCTTCCCCTTCATTTCTCACTTCTTTTTGCTTCTTTTTCTTGCTAAAAATTCAATAAAAATTCACAATTTCCATCTCCATTCAAAGCCAAACCCTAATCCAATCTCTCTTCAACCCAAATTAGTTCAAAAACTTGATGAAAGGAGGTTTCTTGGTGACTTGATCAAGCTAGGGTTCAAGCTTGTGAGGTGAAGATTCTAATCTTTTTGTTAACTTGTAGTTTAAATATGCTAGAATTGAAATTTGAAGTATTAGTTTAGTAGTAAATGTTTGTTTAGGAAAATCAAGAGAAGGATTTGATTTTAAATTAGGGTTTGTAGCATGGTGGTTGGATTTAAGTTAGGGTTTTGTTATCTAATTAATTGGAGTGGTTAATTGTGTAGTGTTATGCTCGCTAAATCGACAAAATTGCGATGTTTGTATCGAATCGGTAAGCAAATTGCTTACTAGATTTTTACAAAATTAGAATGCGATCAAATTGCGTTATGTTAGCGATATAATTAGCTTCGTATAGGACTATTAGAGTGCGCAAATGCGGGGTTTTGTCTAGTCGGGTTTTAGTTTTGTCGATTTCCCCGAAATGGCGATTCTAGTTAAAGGTTAGCGATTTTCGTGCGTTTTTCCGCGCACCGAGTGCATGCTATGATTAATTCGAGAGCGTTGATAATTGTATTTTGTGACTTGCATCGTTTTAGGTTTTGTAATCTTATGATTGGTGTTGTGCAAATATAGGATCGGTCGGGGAAACATCGGACACGGCGCGTAAAGGCAAGGCGGTAGTCGGATCGGATTAGCGGGGATTTCAGGTGAGTAGATGTATTCATCTATGGGGGAATCGTCTGGATGGCGCGATGCGCTCCCCCTAGTTAGGATTACCCTACTTTTTGTAAGATTTATATTGTTAGCTAGCTTATCCATTCATGTACACTGCATACCCTTGTAGCGAACAGTATATTAGATCGCATGGACATTCATCTATACTTATGCGATATCATTTCGTAGGACACGAACACCTTACCATGGGCATCTGTTGCACGCGCACTATTCATGTGACACACATGCCTTTGGTAATTGCCATGCCACGTGCACTATAGAACCTGTTTATCTTAATATCGTCACCTGCATTCATACTTAATATATGAAACTGCATCGCATGCATATATCTCGCATCATCATCATATTTACATAGAACTCTAGCCAAAATTCACATCATACATATTGATATCATAGACATTTATCATATATAACTTGTGGACATTATGATTTTCTTGAGGATTTCAGTATTGCTGCGATTTTCTTGATTTTTGGGGAAAACCGCAAGAATTTAACAAAACCTTATATTTATCATTTTCAAAACAAAGTTGCGGTTTTCTCATGATGTATGTGTCATCCACCATGAGTTTTCATGTTTTCTGTTGGATTTCGAGACCCGATTCGAGGAGTGGATGAACCGTCTCGGGTACATGGTGGGCCCGGTATGATACCCCGGGGCAAGAAGATCGAGTTGTAGACGATGAGCCTGGCAGGGGAAGATTACCTACCGGTGATGTCTGGCACGGCGGATATCCGGAGGATACTGACCGTTGTCGTGAGATTTATGATATGGGCCGATCCGGACTGACAGAGCCCGATATTGAGACAGATATGATTCCTATTTGCTGTCGATGCTTGACACGGGTTTTCAGATGATTTCTTGATGGTATTTAGCTATTATACAGATATTCATGTTCTAAAGATAAGAATTCAATACCCTTAGCATTTAAAACACTTAAAGACTTAATAATGACATTGCATACCTGTGCATGCATACTAGAGATATTATATCACATATGGACATGCATGTTGTGGTGCATTGCGTGCATTCTTACGATTGCCTTATTAGATGTTATATTTACTCATGAGCTGGAAACTCACCCCCCGTTGTGCCACAGTGTCTTGCAGGTCGGACTCATCAGTCTTGTAGCGGCGGCTATCTTATTATCAGCTCCTTTTGCGCAGACTCACGACATCGCCCGTAGGTGGGTTGCGAGCACACTTTATTTCTTTTGCTTTATCATTGTATCTAGTATTCTCCATCTACCACTTTATATTGTATATGCGACCTAGTGATGAGACTGAGAGATTTGTATATTTGTGGTTTCTTTTGGGTCGAGCTCACTTGAGCCGGCGTTGTGTTTCTGATATTCTGCGTTTCTTTCATGCTCTTTTCTTGATATTGCTATTATATTGCATGTGGTTATGATCCGTCTTGGGCGAAGAGCTAGCTCCCGTTTGGGGATGCCATTTTATGATTACAGGTTTATTATCTTGTTCTACCCATTTTGGGGGATGGAAAATACAGGGGAGACTCTGCCGAAATTTTCTGAAATTTTTGATGTTTTTTTTTCTTTTAAAAAGGGATTCTATGCAACTTAATTGATTTCAAAACCGTTTTCATTTAAGGTTTTCCTTCACTCTCCTTTGATTTTGGTTTAGATTTTTCTGGGCTTTGGCTAATTTAGGTTACGGTACGCCTTTAGACGTCTCGTAATCTAAGTGTCAGTCACGTTCCGTACCTTCGGGTCATGACAAAGTTGGTATCAGAGCGTAGGTTTTACCTTTCTGAGTGTAGGACGACCTTGGTAGATGGAGTAGGTGACTTAAGCAGAGTGGCGTAGCGTGGGTATGATCCGCGGCATACTTACGATACGGTATTCCGCCTAAGTAACCTTAGGACATAATTGCTTGTATTTCCTTTCTTGATTCCTTGCATTCCTTGATTCAATTGAAATGTTCTTATCGATCCTGTTTCTTATTCCAGCTTCGATGCCGCCAAAGACTACGAGAGCTCAGCGGGCTGCTGCTAGGGATGAGATTCGGGCGGGCCCGTCTGAGGCAAGGATCGAGCGGGAGGATAGCCTACCCCTCAGGGTCATACTGATCCGCTTTATCCTGACCGTATTGCCAGATTAGAGGCCGGCATGCTAGAGTTGCGACAGATGATGGGATCTTTAGTTGAGTCCAGTTGGGCACAGAGATCCGAGGACGTTCCTTCCACCACACAAACCACGATCGTACCTGCTGCACAGATGGTCACTCCTGCTGCTACTACGGAGACTATCCCTATTTCACTACAGGAGTTCATGAGATTGAGACCTCCATCTTTTACTGGTACAGATGCGACAGAGGACCCACAGGCATTTCTTGATAGGATGGCTCGGATTTGCCGTTCGTTGAGGTGTTCTGATGATGGATTGGTGGAGTTTGCGAGTTTTCGTCTGGAGGGTCTTGCCCAGACATGGTACGACTCAGTAGAGAGAGGCCGAGCTGCAGGTCTGCCTTCTATGACCTGGGATGAGTTTACATCTGCATTTCTTGCCCGTTTTCTTCCGGAGAGTGTCCGAGATGCTCGAGCCCGTAGTTTTGAGTCCTTGCGCAAAACTCCTGGGATGACAGTGTCGGAGTATGATATACAGTTTACCCAGTTGTCTCGATATGCTCCGTACCTAGTAGACACAGAAGAGAAGAGAATAAAGAGGTTTGTGCGAGGGCTTGATACACAGCTATTCCTCTCCATCGGCACCCAGCACTTTGATACATACGCAGCCGCGATGGATGCAGCCTTTCTTTTGGAGGAGCGTATTTCTGAGACTTCGGTCATTTCTGGGCCAAAGAGGATCCGTACTGATACGCCAGCTCAGCGGCAGATGGGCAGACACCGCGATAGATTATTTCCGAGAGATGGTGGAGGTAGAGGATTGAGACGAGGTCAGTTATTTGGTTCATATCCACAGACCCAGCAGTCGTCTCCGGGATGTTTTCGGTGCGGGAGACAGTACCACCGTATCAGAGACTGTACTATGGGGCGTCAGGGCGCGGCGACAGTCCCGCATGTGACTTTACCACCCTCACCACCTTCTCAGAGAGCTTTACTTCCTACTCCTGATGATGCTCCACGCCAGCCAGATGCTTCTAGAGGCCGTGGGCATGGCGGTCCAGTTCCGAGAGGACGAGGCGACAGAGGCAGAGGCAGAGGCCGAGGTAGAGGCAGAGCACAGCCAGCTATTAGTGGTGGACAGGCCCGAGTGTTCGCATTGACTCCTCAGGATGCACAGGCATCCAATGCCGTCGTGACAGGTACTCTGCCAGTATGTTCTTTTGATGCACGGGTATTATTTGATCCAGGCTCCACACATTCCTATGTTTCCACGTATTTTGCACCGAGGTTGGGCCGAGAGTCTTCTCCGTTAGATCAGCCGCTTGTCGTTATTACCCCAGTAGGCGAGTCTTTTGTTGCCCGTTTTGTGTACCGATCATGTTCCGTTCGTATCGGGGAGAGAGATTCTTCAGTTGATTTGATTCTCCTCGATATGCTAGACTTTGACGTTCTTCTTGGTATGGACTGGCTAGCCACCTGTTATGCATCCGTGGACTGCCGTGAAAAAGCAGTCAGATTCAGTTTTCCTGGTGAGCCGGTTCTTATTATTCAGGGAGATCGTAGTGCTACCCTTCCCAGCTTGATTTCATCTCTTCGCTCTGGTCATCTCTTAAGGAAAGGGTGTCAGGGATTCTTAGCTTATGTTTGTGATATTAGCTCCACAGAGGTTCCATTGGACCAGGTCCCTGTTGTGAGAGAGTTTCCTGATGTATTTCCTGACGAGCTGCCTAGTCTGCCACCAGAGCGCGAGATTGAGTTCTGTATTGACTTGATCCCCGGCATGGTGCCTATCTCTATACCGCCTTATCGGATGGCCCCGGCGGAGCTGAGAGAGCTAAAGGATCAGTTACAGGACTTGCTGGACAAAGGGCTTATCCGACCGAGTGTGTCACCTTGGGGTGCTCCCGTCTTGTTTGTTAAGAAGAAGGACGGAAGTATGCGTTTATGCATTGATTATCGTCAGCTGAATCGGGTTACTGTGTGGAACAGATATCCCCTACCCCGCATTGATGACTTATTCGATCAGCTCCAGGGTGCAGGGTTCTTCTCGAAGGTTGATTTACGGTCAGGTTATCACCAGTTGCGAGTTCGGAAGGAGGATATTCCGAAGACCGCTTTCCGTACTCGTTATGGTCATTATGAGTTCTTGGTGATGTCGTTCGGGCTCACCAATGCCCCGGCAGCATTTATGGATTTGATGAACCGCGTATTCAGGCCGTATCTCGATCAGTTCATCATTGTGTTCATTGACGACATCTTGGTTTATTCTCGGAGCCGGGAGGAGCATGAGCAGCACTTACGTATCACATTGCAGACTTTGAGGGAGCATCAGCTGTTCGCCAAATTCTCCAAGTGCGCATTCTGGTTAGACAGTGTCGACTTCTTGGGTCATGTGGTGACGAGAGATGGTATTTGTGTGGACCCGAAGAAGATCGAGGCAGTTCAGCGTTGGCCTAGACCAGTATCAGTTACGGAGGTTCGCAGCTTTCTAGGTCTGGCCGGCTATTATCGACGTTTTGTCCAGGATTTCTCCCGCATTGCTGCACCTTTGACCGGGTTGACCCGGAAGGGAGTTCCTTTTGATTGGACCCAGGCATGTGAGGATAGCTTCCAGCAGTTGAAGACTTGTCTGACTACTGCACCAGTGTTAGCATTGCCTTCAGGATCAGGCGGGTTCGTGGTATATTGTGATGCTTCTAGAGTGGGGCTGGGATGTGTATTGATGCAGCACGACAGAGTTATCGCGTATGCTTCTCGGCAGCTGAGGAAACACGAACAGAACTACCCCACCCATGATTTAGAGATGGCTGCAGTGGTATTTGCACTTAAGATCTGGAGACATTACCTATACGGTGAGTCGTGTCAGATATTCACTGACCACAAGAGTTTGAAGTATATCTTCCAGCAGCGAGATTTGAACCTGAGACAGCGCCGTTGGATGGAGTTGGTGAAAGATTATGACTGCGAGATTTTATACCATCCAGGCAAGGCGGATGTGGTGGCAGATGCTTTGAGTAGGAGGCCCGGAGGTAGTTTATCTTGTTTGAGCGCAGTACAGATGCAGTCGACGGCGGATTGGCAGGTTTTATGTGATAGCAGAGTGCAGTTCGAGTTTACTCCTACAGGGGGACAGCTGGCCCATTTCAGAGCATGCCCACAGTTACTTGATCGTATCCGCGAGGCGCAGTCCGGCGATGCCAGCATTTTAGAGATTATTGAGCAGATTCGGCAGGGCAGAGTTTCTGAGTTCGTGATTGATGATCAGGGGATACTTCGATTTGGGACTCGACTGTGCGTGCCAGATTCAGAGGGACTGAGGTGTGATATTCTCGAGGAGGCACATAGATCAGTATACAGTGTGCATCCAGGTTCCACCAAGATGTACCGTGATTTGAGAGAGGTTTACTGGTGGGACGGGATGAAGAAGGATATTACGGACTTTGTGTCCAGATGCCTGACTTGTCAGCAAGTCAAGGCCGAGCACCAGAGGCCAGCCGGCGAGTTACAGCCTTTGCCCATCCCTGAGTGGAAGTGGGAGCAGGTCTCCATGGACTTTATTGTGGGTCTACCCAGGACTAGTCGAGGGTATGACTCTATTTGGGTGATTGTGGATCGACTGATGAAAGCGGCTCACTTTCTTCCAGTGAAGACCACTTTTGGATTTTCTCAGTACGCCCAGGTTTATATTGATGAGATAGTGCGACTGCATGGCGTTCCGACTTGCATCATGTCCGACCGTGGCACCCAGTTTACCAGCCGATTGTGGCAGAAACTCCAAGAAGCTTTAGGCACCCGATTGAGTTTTAGCACAGCCTTTCATCCGCAGACTGACGGTCAGTCAGAGCGTACTATTCAGACTCTTGAGGACATGCTCAGATCTTGTATTTTAGATTTCGGTGGTAGCTGGGATCGTCATTTGCCTCTGATCAAGTTTTTCTACAATAATAGCTTCCAGGAAACGATTCAGATGGCACATTTCGAGGCTTTATATGGGAGGAGATGTCGATCGCCTGTATATTGGATAGAGCTTAGGGAGAGTAGTATTTTGGGGCCTCAGATCGTACAGAAGATGACCGAGAAGATACAGCTGATTCGGGACAGGATGAGAGCGGCACAGAGCAGGCAGAAATCTTATGCTGACAGGCGCCGTCGCCGACTCGAGTTCGCTGTTGGCGATCATGTTTTCCTGAAGGTCTCTCCGATGAAAAGTGTTATGAGATTTGGCCAGAAAGGGAAACTGAGTCCTAGATATATTGGTCCTTTCGAGATCCTAGAGCGTGTTGGTCCAGTCGCTTATCGGTTAGCTCTTCCGCCCAGCTTCCCCGATGTTCACCCCGTATTCCATGTCTCGATGCTCCGCAAGTACCTTCATGATCCTTCCCAGGCGATTCAGCACTAGACGATCCAGCTAGAGCGTGATCTTTCTTTCACCGAGCAGCCGGTGGTCATTTTGGATCGGCAGGTGAAGAAATTAAGGTCGAAGGTTATACCGTCCGTCAAGGTCCTTTGGCGTGGCCCGAACAGCGAGGAGGTCACCTGGGAGACCGAGGTCGAGATGAGGAAGAGATATCCCCATATTTTTGAAGGTACGCGTAGTTAAATTCTAAATTCGGGGACCGAATTTCTTTAAGGGGGGGAGATTGTAACCCTTCGAAAATCGTTTAGGCAGTTTTTCGGTAATCGGCTAATTTTTCGGCTTTTTCCGTAAAAAGTCAAAATAGGTATTTTTCATTGTAGACCTAATTATACAAAATTTAGACAAGATATTACTATAATTTTGTCACTAAAATGTCACTTATAATTTTCTAGTTAAATAAAAAAAATTTCGTAATTAATTATTTTTTTTATTATTTTAATCCTTTTTAAATACATTAAATTAGTGATAAATACAAATTTAATTGGGTAAATTTCATAATTAGGAGTCTTTATAAGTTAAAATATGGTGTTAATAAAATTATATCATGTCTTGCAAACTTTTGGTTTTAGGGTTGGAAATTTAATGGAAAAATGATGTAAAATGAGGTCGTTTTTGTAAATTGTTGATGTGAAAGCATTAAATGATAACATGGGGTGTTTATTGACCTAGAAACTTCTCCAAATTTCCCCACACCCTCCTCCTCTTCCTGCTGGTCGAATTTCAGCAGCTCCCCCTTCATTTCTCACTTCTTTTTGCTTCTTTTTCTTGCTAAAAATTCAATAAAAATTCACAATTTCCATCTCCATTCAAAGCCAAACCCTAATCCAATCTCTCTTCAACCCAAATTAGTTCAAAAACTTTATGAAAGGAGGCTTCTTGGTGACTTGATCAAGCTAGGGTTCAAGCTTGTGAGGTGAAGATTCTAATCTTTTTGTTAACTTGTAGTTTAAATATGCTAGAATTGAAATTTGAAGTATTAGTTTAGTAGTAAATGTTTGTTTAGGAAAATCAAGAGAAGGATTTGATTTTAAATTAGGGTTTGTAGCATGGTGGTTGTATTTAAGTTAGGGTTTTGTTATCTAATTGATTGGAGTGGTTAATTATGTAGTGTTATGCTCGCTAAATCGACAAAATTGCGATATTTGTATCGAATTGGTAAGCAAATCGCTTACTAGATTTTTACAAAATTAGAATGTGATCAAATTGCGTTATGTTAGCGATATAATTAGCTTCATATAGGACTATTAGAGTGCGCGAACGCGGGGTTTTGTCTAGTCGGGTTTTAGTTTTGTCGATTTCCCCGAAATGGTGATTCTAGTTAAAGGTTAGCGATTTTCGTGCGTTTTTCCGCGCACCGAGTGCATGCTATGATTAATTCGAGAGCATTGATAATTGTATTTTGTGACTTGCATCGTTTTAGGTTTTGTAATCTTATGCTTGGTGCTGTGCAAATATAGGATCGGTCGGGGAAACATCGGACACGGCGCGTAAAGGCAAGGCGGTAGTCGGATCGGATTAGCGGGGATTTCAGGTGAGTAGATGTATTCATCTATGCGGGAATCATCTGGATGGCGCGATGCGCTCCCCCTAGTTAGGATTACCCTACTTTTTGCAAGATTTATATTGTTAGCTACCTTATCCATTCATGTACACTGCATACCCTTGTAGCGAACAGTATATTAGATCGCATGGACATTCATCTATACTTATGCAATATCATTTCGTAGGACACGAACACCTTACCATGGGCATCTGTTGCACGCGCACTATTCATGTGACACACATGCCTTTGGTAATTGCCATGCCACGTGCACTATAGAACCTGTTTATCTTAATATCGTCACATGCATTCATACTTGATATATGAAACTGCATCGCATGCATATATCTCGCATCATCATCATATTTACATAGAAGTCTAGCCAAAATTCACATCATACACATTGATATCATAGACATTTATCATATATAACATGTGGACATTATGATTTTCTTGAGGATTTCAGTATTGCTGCGATTTTCTGGATTTTTGGGGAAAACCGCAAGAATTTAACAAAACCTTATATTTATCATTTTCAAAACAAAGTTGCGGTTTTCTCGTGATGTATGTGTCGTCCACCATGAGTTTTCATGTTTTCTGTTGGATTTCGAGACCCGATTCGAGGAGTGGATGAACCGTCTCGGGTACATGGTGGGCCCGGTATCGTACCCCGGGACAAGAAGATTGAGTTGTAGACGATGAGCCTGGCAGGGGAAGACTACCTACCGGTGATGTCTGGCGCGGCGGATATCTGGAGGATACCGACCGTTGTCGTGAGATTTATGATATGGGCCGATCCGGACTGACGGAGCCCGATATTGAGACAGATATGATTCCTATTTGGTGTCGATGCTTGACACGGGTTTTCAGATGATTTCTTGATGGTATTTAGCTATTATACAGATATTCATGTTCTAAAGATAAGAATTCAATACCCTTAGCATTTAAAACACTTAAAGACTTAATAATGACATTGCATACCTGTGCATGCATACTAGAGATATTATATCACATATGGACATGCATGTTGTGGTGCATTGCGTACATTCTTACGATTGCCTTATTAGATGTTATATTTACTCATGAGCTGGCAACTCACCCCCCGTTGTGCCACAGTGTCTTGCAGGTCGGACTCATCAGTCTTGTAGCGGCGGCTATATTATTATTAGCTCCTTTTGCGCAGACTCGCGACATCGCCCGTAGGTGGGTTGCGAGCACACTTTATTTCTTTTGCTTTATCATTGTATCTAGTATTCTCCATCTACCACTTTATATTGTATATGCGACCTAGTGATGAGACTGAGAGATTTGTATATTTGTGGTTTCTTTTGGGTCGAGCTCACTTGAGCCGGCGTTGTGTTTCTGATATTTTGCGTTTCTTTCATGCTCTTTTCTTGATATTGCTATTATATTGCATGTGGTTGTGATCCGCCTTGGGCGAAGAGCTAGCTCCCGCTTGGGGATGCCATTTAATGATTACAGGTTTATTATCTTGTTGTACCCATTTTGGGGGATAGAAAATACAGGGGAGACTCTGCCGAAATTTTCTGAAATTTTTGATTTTTTTTTTCTTTTAAAAAGGGATTCTATGCAACTTAATTGATTTCAAAACCGTTTTCATTTAAGGTTTTCCTTCACTCTCCTTTGATTTTGGTTTAGATTTTTCTGGGCTTTGGCTAACTTAGGTTACGGTACGCCTTTAGACGTCTCGTAATCTAAGTGCTAGTCACGTTCCATACCTTCGGGTCGTGACATTACCAGTAAATCTCAGCAACCCTGGCCAGGGATTTCCGATTATAGCCAATCGAACACAGCGCAACATCAACTCCCTATACCGGAAGAGTCGAATCCCCTCCTATCGCTCATTGCCTCCATGTGATTCGGGACTGTACCCAAAAACCACCGTTTTGCACGCCCTCTTGGACGTGGTAAGGTGGAAATCAAAGTACAGTGGGAACCATACAAGACTCTATGACGATCTCGGGTCTACAGACTAACCTGTACCAGTGTCACCAGAGAACTGCCATCTGACGTAAGGTATAATACCATCTGGGAGTTCTCGGCGAGTCCGTCCAGTGTACCCAGTCTCTACTGAGCACCCGTATATCATCTCTGATGTCAAACACCAATGGATATGGGATCATCCATCACCCATCTGTATGGGTCGAGAAGGTATACGCTGGTCTACTCTGGTATATCGATGCCCCGTCTCGATACACCCACGACTAGGGACCTTGAAGGATATGCTTACGGACTACCATGTCCCCACTAGTATGATCCGCATCATAGTCCAGGTAGTCAAGTACACATCCTAAGGGCTTTACCAACATGTAACAGAGAGACAATCAATGTACACGTTTAAGGTAAAGAGTAACCAGATAGCATACTATCATGTCGAGCAAGAAAGTCCTCCCTATATATGTCCAAGCATCCACTACAATATACATCCTATGTATAGTAATGGCCTCTAGGGCATACATATAACTAACATGACCGTCAAAACTGCCACTGAACCCTAGGGTTTGTGGTAGTTTAGCGTTGCCACATGTGAGGCGTTGGTTTGACCCTTCTATGGCTGGTTCATAGCGGCTGTGACATATTCTGAGATTTTTTTGAACTTCGCTCAAGTGTTGAGCTATTTGGGAAATCTTAGGTGTTTTTTTATTTGATCGGAAAGTTTAACATTGTCTATTTATCTGGAATGTGATATAATATTTGAAATCCACAAGTATTTATGAGATAACTAATTTGAATGTTATAAATCTAGCAGTTTTTAGTCTCATTTGATCGGTTGCCACGAGATTTTGATGTGATCAAAAGTCCGTCGCAATCACGTAGCGTACGCGGATACTCGCCGAGTAAACTTAATAGACAGCCACACCCCATAGCCCCGACCAAGTGACTGTAGGAGAACCCCGTCGCCAAAAGCATTCGTTCGGGTGCTCGCGGCAGCGGTGTTCCGCCTTAGTGCACTTCGTCGACAGCGTCGGGGGTGCGGCCGTCTACTAATGTTTTCGATGAGCATTCGATCAGGATGTCGGGAATCTTGTTGAATTGCCCGACTAGATATTGAAAAGTGTTTTCGAGATTGAGACTAAAATGCGCGATTTATAATTGTTAGGCATGCGATGTCTAAGGAATTCATTTGGTTAGGCATGAGATTTCTAAGGTGGTTGCGGATTCCAACTGTTGTAGTTTTACACTTTCTTTTCTGCGACCGTAAGTGTAATATGTGGTGTATCGCCGGTTTCGTTACTATACATCAACAATAATTAGGATATGCATATTTACTTACGTTGATGATATGTAATGTTATGTGTTACTATGATATGTTATATTGGATTGTCGTGTTTTGAATAGCCGGGGGTTTTATGTGAGATGAGGGTTTTATTTTCATTCATGTAAAATTCATTGTATGTAATATTCTTTTATTGGGCACTTCCGGGTTGAGGATGATGTCACCATTGTCTATTATTTACTTTTTTGCATTAGGATAGACCCAAGGCGGGGAGCACAAGTAACCGGGTTCTAGGGTCCAGTGGGAGACCATCTCGAGGAGTCAAGACCGGGTCTCCTAACTCTAGAATTGGTAGGGCTGCTTGCCGCTCTCGTAGGGGTCTAGGGATGTGGGTTTGGCTATTCATCGCGACCGTGGAATCCGTGTTTTATACTGGCTTAACTTAAAACACGGAATTCCTAGAATATCTAATATTTCATATGTATTTCTTCTGCTGCAATGTTCTGTGATGAGATCATATTACTACCTGAGACGAATGTTTATATTATATATATGAGATATATGTTATATTGCTGATTTCGTTTCAAATGTGATGCTTGTGAAGCATAATAAAATGGGACTTCATTAATGAGATTAATGAAACAAAAGAAACCTAAAAAGGTTGTAGAAACTTGTTTCGAAAACTGGTAGCTCTAGTCTTGCTTTGCATAGCGGTATTCCTTGTAAAATATCCAGCACCTTATTCGATAAGGAAAGAGCCGAGATCCCTTCACCGGGAGTGACCTCTTTAGCAAAACTAGCAGATGCTACAAATTTGGTTTGTCTTTTGATTGCTTTTTATAGTTCTTTCTTTGCACAGCGGTATTCCTTGTAGAATATCCAGCACCTTATTCGATAACGAAAGAGCCGAGATCTCTTCACCGGGAGTGACCTCTTTAGCAAAACTAGTAAAAGCCGCAAAAACACTCCTTTTAAAAAATCACTCGATTCTACAACGATATCGAGTTCATTACGCAAAAGGTTTTCTTAAAAACCTGTCGTAGCCCTCTGTCATTTTAGGAAGTAGAGTACTTAGTATTCGTGCTTCGTATGTCGACTATAGTTGAGGCGTAGTGTACGGTAGCTAAGTGATGTCTTCCTACACAGCATATTATGCGATTAATTAGGACAGTCATGTGATTATGTCGACCATAGTTGAGGGTCATGTGGGTGGGTCTAATTAATCATGAAATGACGGGTAGAACTTGACTATTGCTTATAATATGTTGACCATAGTTAAGGTCATAAGTACTAGTAGCAAAATATTATCGGGAATTCAAGTGTTGAAATTTGCAATAAGATTGCATACCTTCTATGAGATAGTTGGATCCCGATACCCACTGCGAGTAAGAGTTAATCCTGGGAGAGTTTTACACATTACAATTAGCTGATCGAGTAGGTGTCTAGAAAGGTGTTAACGGGGTTACGTCCCTGGGAAAACGAGATTTATTTTAATTAGGTCCGTGCGAAAACACGAGGAACCTCCCTCAAAGTACCGACACTGGCCTGGCTGAAAGATTGGCGAACTTGTAGAGTGTAATTAATCCCGGCTAGTCTTACATTTTAGGGTTTGAAAGAAGATTTGACTAAAACAGTGGGAGACATCCTGACTAGATATATTAATAACTAATCCAATCTTGCAAGAGCATACGCCGAGTGTTTTCTTCGCTCTCTCTCCAGGTAGCAACCATATCACGCCTTAATCAAGATAATAATACGGATGTATTGACTGAATCCGCTTATTATACTGAGCTAGGGAACGTTGGTGCCGCTCCAACTTATAACTGTTATAAGACAGAGCAGGAAATAGGGATTACCAGAATTCCCGTGCTACCCAAACGAAGAAAGTGCATGCTGATGCATCTTCTTTGGGTGTGTTCATTACCGAGAACTGTTTCGCAGTATCCTCTACGTTCTGGGTATGTGATACCGGATCAGGATCCCAGATATGTAATATGTTACATAGGCTGCAGATAGGTAGAGAACTGAGAACGGGTGATAATTTTCAAAAGTTGGAAACGGTGCAATTGTTGCAAGCCAAGCAGTTGGCAGTTATCACCCTGTATTACCGAATAAATTGATTCTGAACGAATGTTATTAGATACCGAACCTAATATACAATATCATATCAGTCTCTTTATTAGTAAAGAAGGATATAATTTTGTATTGTTGGATAATGTCTTGAACATTTCCTATATCAAGAGTTGATCGGTTTAGGCACGTTATCTAAAAGTATAGACGTTCTAAATTAAACCACAGTTCTTAACGTACAGAACACACAAAAGAGGAAGAGTTCAGAAATGAACGAATCCTTCTTGAGGCATTGTAGACTAGGTCATATCAATACGACCCGACTAGCTGAAGTTACATAAAAATGCATATTTAAATCAGTTTGAATTTACATCTTGTGAAACTTGCCGATCATGTCACAAAGATAAAATGACCATAGCTCCGCTTATTGGAAACAGAGAAAGAGTTACTGAACTTTTGGGATTGATACATGCTGATGTATGAAAGTCCCCTGTCTACATATGCCAGGACCGGTTCTTTGTACTTCATTACATTCACTGATGATCTTTCAAGATTCAGATATATGTTCTTGTTGAAACACAAGTCCGAACCTTTTAAGATATTCACAGAATATAAGTTAGAAGTAGAGAACCAAAAACGGGTAAAAGTATTATGTCCTTTGATGAGATCAAGGAGAAGAATACTTGAGCACGGAATTCCTGGACTGTTCTAAAGGAGAATGAGATTCTCTCTCAGCATTACTCCTCCGTATACACCACAGCATGTCGGTGTATCGGGGCAGAGCAATCACACCCTATGTGATATGGTGTGCTCTATGATGAGTACTACTGAGTAGCCTATTTTCTTTTGGGGTTATGCACTTGAGAAGTTGCATACCTATTGAATAAGGTTCCAACCAGATCAGATGCCTACCACTCCGTATGTGATGTGGTATGGAAAAAGCCCATCTGTTAAGGATGTTAAGATTTGGGGTTGTCTAAAGCAAAATCCGGACAAACTCGAGGCAAGGTCAGTTCTGTGGAAGTTTGTTGGATATCCAAAGCATTTGCAAGGGAATATCTTCTACTAAACTGGGGAGCAAAAGGTGTTTTGTTTCTCAGCATGCCACATTTTGGAAAGGGAATTTCTTGTGAAGAAATTAGTGGTCATAAGGTAAAACTGGAAGTAGTTCCAGCTAAAACAAACTGCAGCTGATGATTTGGTAGAACCGGAGGATTCAATAGTTTCCAACGAATCTCAGCCTCTCCACCGATCTGGTAGAGTTCCTCATCCACCTGAGAGATACTTCAGTTTCTTTATGACAGTGGGAGCAAGGATTGCATCATGAGATGATGACCCAACTAGTTTCGAGCAGGCCATCAGGAGTGAGGACTCTGTGAGTATGGCTGGATGCTTAGCGATCTGAGATGGAATCCTTAAACACCAACAAAGTATGGACTTTGGTTGCTTTATCTGAAGGGTTAAATCCCCATCAGGAGAAAATATATCTTGAGAAGATTACTTAGTGTACATAGAAAAGTTGAGACTTTCAAAGCTATGCTTAAGTCCATCCAGATCCTATTTGCCACTGCTACATACCATGACTACGATATCTGGCGGTTGGGTGTCAGGACTGCTTTTCTAAATAATGATTTGGAAGAGAGCACCTGTAAGTACACATCCAGAGGGCTTCGTAGACAGTGGGAGCAGCAGAAACATGTGCAAGTTGTTTTATGCGATAAATCAGGCATCGCGGAGTTGGAACGTCTGTTTTGATGTGGTAGTCAAAGAGTTTGACTTCATCAAAATGGTAGATGAACCTTATATATACAAAAAGGGTAGTAGAGAGTATGGTGATGATCCTCGTATTGTACGTGAATGACATACTCTTGATAGGAAAGGAGTTTCCTATGCTACGCTCGGTCAATCTCCTCTTATCACAAGGATTCTCCAAAAAAAAGGATCTAGTTGATACCTCCTAAATCCTGGGTTATGGATCTATGAGATAGATCTAATTGGATGTTAGAATTCTCACTAGCTGTAGTGAGATGGTATCAATCGATCCTGGAGAGAATCACTGAAAAGGTTCTAGGATGATAAGGACGACTGGATATCATTCACAGGCATTGTCTTTACCCTCAGTAGAGGGACGGTATGTTGGAAGAGTTCCAAGCTAGATACCGTGACTTACTAGACGATTAAAGGCAAAATACATCGTTACCAAGGATGCTACCAAAGAGACAGTCTGGACATATATAAGTTCATGAGATGAACTTCGTTCCTACCATTGTATGACAATGGAGTTGTGGCTTAGGCCTAGAAACCCCCGTCCCATCTGTGATCCAGACATATTCTAAGGCAGTATCACCTGATCATGGAGATGGTTGATCTCCATGGAGATCGAGATTAAGAGAGTAGACACAGAGGACAACAGCGCGGATCCACTCACAAAGGCCTATTTCCCAGTAGAGACTTTTATGGGATGATTGAGTATGAGATACTTCAACCACAGCTGATTGTTGGGTATGAGATACTACAACAGATAGCCCTAGTGCAAGTGGGAGATTGTTAGTTATATGTATGCCCTAGAGGCCATTACTGTACATACGATGTGTATTGTAGTGGATTCTTGGACATATATAGTGAGGATTTTCTTGCTCGACATGATAGTATGCTATCTGGTTGCTCTTTATCTTAACATGTGATCTGATTGTCTTTATGTTACATGTTGATAAAGCCCTTAGGATGAGTACTAGACTACCAGGATTATGATGCAGATCATACTAGTGGGGACAGTGTAGTCGCTAAGTACATCCTTCAAATGCTCCTAGTTGTGGGAGTACCGAGACAGGGCATCGATACTCCAGAGTAGACTAGCGTATACGCTTCTTGACCCATATGATGGACGATGGATGATCCCATATCCATTGGTGTTTGACATCAGAGAGGGTATACGGGTGCTCACTGGAGACTGGGTACACTGGACGGACTCGCCGAGAACTCCTAGATGGTATTATACCTCACGTCAGATGGCGGTTCTCTGGTGACACTAGTACAGGTTAGTCTGTAGACCCGAGATCATCATAGAGTCTTGTGTGATTCCCACTGTGCTTTGATTTCCACCTCACCACGTCCATGGGGGCATGCAAAATGGTGGCTTTTGGGAACAGTCCCGAATCACATGGAGGCAATGAGCGATAGGAGGGGTTTCGTCTCTCCCGGTATAGGGAGTTGATGTTGCGCTGTGTTCGATTGGCTATAACTGGAAATCCCTGGCCAGGGTTGCTGAGATTTATTGGTAAGTGTTATCAGTAGTTTCTCGAACTATTATAAACCTCATATCGACACGACTTATCGGTTACTGGGGTCTGACGTTTACCACCTATAGACTGCATATGCGACATATCAGACGAAGAGACCGGACTGTACGGGAGTGTTACTGATTGGATTCACAGGAGAATGTACAGGCTTGCTTGTTGATCTTCTGATCGCTCAATACCTGGGTGGCCGTTACGTTTGGCAGACCGCTTGCGGCTTGTGGGTGTTTGATATGATCATCACCTACTGCCGGCGTATTGACGAGTCTTTAGAGTCCTACACAGAGGTTTCCTGGCTCAAGCGAAACGGAGTAGGAGCGCATATGTGATATGTGCATGACCGAGATTGATGTGTGTATATGATACCGCATTCTATTCTCGCGATGTGTGACATGATTGGTTATATGTGATATAGTCGAGTTATCGGATCAAGCGATGATTCGATAAGATGTTGCATTTCATATTAGTCGGTTATATGTGATATAGCCGGATTATTAAATCAAGAGTTGATTTGATAATTTAATGTATAATTATATATTTGATATATTATTACATTAACTAATATTTAGCTCATTAATGTTTTCTTTTCTCACTTGGTGTGCACATTGTATATATATGGTATGTATATTTGTGTACATGTATTGTGTCATGTTTGATGATACATACAAGATGGGTGTATGAGATTAATACCATACCAGGATTAAGTTAGGGCTTCTATTTATGTTAAGCTAATTCAAAAGAGATTGAGTTTGTTATCTTAAAACTTGGACAAAAGCTTTTGGATAAGTTTTGACAAAGTCAACTTTTTTGTCTAGTTAAAGATATTTATCAAACCCAACCCTTAACCATAGTGGGTAGTTTACTCTCTACATGAGTTAAGCATGATAGCTTTAACTCAACCATGGATACAATAATTCATTTGGATGAATTATTCATGAGTTCTTCTTCTTCTTCTTAAAGCTCCATGAAAAGCTTGCTAGCTTCAATGGAGGTATGAGAAATAATGTGAGAAAATCAATTCTAAAGTGAGCCCACTTCCTACTTCTTCATCCTCTACCACTTGCCAAGTAGTAGAGTGTGTTCTCTTCACAAAGTTCATGAGCTAGTGAAGGAATATCTTGAGTTAGTGTCTTCTCGACATAGATCATCTTCGGCCTCGAAGTCATCGAAGCAAGCACGTTCGTTTCTTCAGAGAGCCTCTCAAGAGTCCAGAGTTTACGATCGCAGTGAAGGGGACTACTACATGGAGCTATTTGAAGTGAAGGACCGGACTACAAAGGTTGTAATCCCTAACTCTTAGATGTAAAGTTGTTTACATGCATGCTTACCCTTAGTCTCTAGTTAAGATCTTGGTTAGGGTTAGTTTAGCACCCCAAAAATATCAAAGTAGCATGATTGATGCTTGCCAAAACCTTCATAAGGTGCTATGCTAACCCTTCAGTTTCAATAGTCAAGTTCGGCACAAAGGAATGAGTACGAATTTCCCTAACTTACACGAACCAATCTCTATCTGTCACGACCCGGAAAAGGTACGTGACTGGCACTTGAATTATGTGAATTCTATAGGACCCCACCTAATTCAAGTAAGCAAAAAGTCCAGAAATCTAAACCTTTTTAGGGAAAATAGCGGAGGTGAAGTTATTGAAACAACGGTATAAGAAGTCAAGTTCTTCCTTTAAAACATAAGTTGTATTTTATTAAAATGCAATATTTTATGTTTATATTGAAAACATTTTCTTCATTTAAAATTTCGGCAGCACCTCCTTTGTAATTTTTAACCCAAAAACGAATACAAGCAATAATAAATATAGGTATCCCCAAGCGGGAGCTAGCTCTTCGCCAATTGGCAGAAACAACCACGCAATGATATAAATATACAACGCCGAATAGCGAGGATCAAAACACAGAAAGAAAGCAAGAAAACTAAAGCATCATCAAGAAACCAAAACAATAATGAATAGGTATAAGAGCATGACTCTAGGGCCGAAAAAATATACAGCTCGAGATTTCTAAGTCTACAAATATACATAGTCTGGTTGATAGATCCTTTATCTAGATACAATTGAATAATATAAAAGTACAATGGTGGTAACGATGCAAGTGAACCCCACCTACCAAAACAATCACTCGAAAGGAAGTGGTGTGCCTGCAAGCCGCAACGGAACCTGTGCGATCTAACCTGCAAGAAAACTATGACACAACGGGGGTGAGTTGCCAACTCGTGAGTAAAAAACATCACCGAGTAGAAACTGAATCTATGACTATCTCCTAGGTGATACAATACAGTATGATAATAATAATAACACTGTAACATTGAGTAGCAGTAAAGGTAATAATATATGCATATGTATAATAATACTCAAGTAATCATGTCCAAGTCATAATGTAATACCATGACATAGGTAAATATATGTATGAGTGTGAATGTAATATCAAGTACTTGTGTCCGTGCTACAAAGTGACTACATGGAAAGTGTATCATGTATAAATGCATCATCCAACGTGTGTCCAGCAACGACACACAAATCATGATAAAAGCTGAGTGCCAAGTATCGACACTCGAAAATATCTTGAAAAACCGTGTCTATCGACGACACATAATCCTCATATCTTGGGCTTCGTCAGTCCGGATCGGCTCATATCTATATGATCTCACGACTACAGTCGGTATCCTTCGCGCCAAACTATCATCGGTCGGTAGTGCTTCCCTTCCGGGCTCAACGTCTCTCTATACGATCTTCTTGCCCCGACGCACCGGGTCCACCATGTACCCGCAGACGGTGTCTCCTCACTCCTCGAATTGGATAATCATATATCATATATGCTCCAGAATCGAGAAGTCTCATGGTGGGCCCCACACATCATATTAAGGAAAACCCCATTTTTCTTTTAAAAGGAGCATAAGTTTTCAATTTCACATGTGGTTTCCCAAATCCAGAAATTTCATGGAAAACTAAATCTCATAATCACGAGTCAATAATGAGATAATGAATGCTGGCAAAAAGCCAATCCACAGTGTATAACCAGTATATATATATGGCATCTAAATAAGAAATGAAATGTCTAATCTAGCATGCGAGATCATGAATGCTAAACAATACTATTAAACTACAAATTATCAGATAGTACGAGTGAAGTAACAGTTGTCTAATGTGTACGTGGCATTGCAATTACTGATGATGATGTGTGTGAGCTGGCAGTAAGTGTACGTGCAATATACGCATCATCGGTAATGGTGCATGTGTCCTAACAGACAAGATCATAATAGCTAATGAGAGTACATGTACATATATGCAATGCAATGGAATTAATATGAACAGCAGAAACGAAAATAGTAAACGCAGCAAGATAAAATATACATAGCTATATATGAGCCATATGGTTACCGTATTTAAAATAGTACGAATCGTTGTCACTGTAAAAATATGGGCTACGGTGTTTTTGAGAAAAGAATTACCTTTTAAAAATCCGTAGCATCCTTCGGTCATACGATTCGTTAGTTTTGAAAATAGGTATGAATCGAACTCTATTCTAACACCTACCTAAGTAATTAATGGACTAAACTAAAACAATGTCGAAAGTGAATAAAAATATATATGTATCCGAGTCATTATATTTAGTATTCAGCGATCCAGCCTCATAACATCACGTATGGTATAATCCATCGTACGGTATTCTCGAGACAAGAGTGCGGATCAATCATATATATATATATATATATATATATATATATATATATATATATCGTACGGTGGTCCGCCGTATGGCATCCCCAAAATCGAGGGTATAGGTCAAATATCATATATATCATAATTCGTATGGTATCATCCATCGTACAATATCAAAATCAAAGATACAGATCTAAGGTCATGTACAATCTAATATCATATCAAGTCACATGTTATCGCATGTTATGTGTATATCGCCCAACGATCCTTTAATATATCATATCATATACGAGGTCTCAACTCTATCATATAATATAACCTTACGACATCATGTCCGATCATATTGACTCAAAACCAATTAACATATCATATCCTCATCTCTTGTGTGTGTGTCTATATATATATATAATCATACACACACGCGCGCGCACACATACACACAAAATCAAGCGTGCGTGTGTGTGCGTGTGTGTGACAACACATATCCTAAGGTTCACTACTAAGATAAAAGAGGCTAAGGTTATACCTTCTTACGAATACGCTTATTCTAATCTTACGGTTCCCTAAAACCCTATTTGCTAAGTATTCAAATCTTGCATCAACACCTATATAATATATATACATATATAACCTATTCTACGGTTGCGGGGGTGCTATACGCCATCCACACGATTTCCCCCGCAGATATACATTTACTCACCTATAATCCTTGCTTTAGCCGAAGTCGATGACGCCTTGCTCTCCTTGTCATCCCGAAGCCTACGCGAAGGTACCTACAGTTCAAGCACGTCGTATTGTAAACAAAAATCCAATAAGAAACCCGAATCGAATTGCATAGAAATCCATATCCAAAACCGATACGATATGCGAAGCGCGCCTATGTTAGAACATATGGTCAACGCGCGTTAAAAAACAAAATAATATCCGACGTCGACATACAAACGTCGAACGACCAAGTCACATCAAGCAATTCAAAAATCCAAGTTTCAAATATCGGAAAACATTATCAAAACCAACTCAAATTGCTCCCAGATTTTTGCACAGGTAGTTTGGGACAAAACAAATAGTACAGTTACTAAGTTATGAGGAGTGTAAGCTACAGGACAAACCCCAACATCAAACTCCAAAATTAACCCGACGAGATGTTCTACAGTACCCGATATTGTCGGCCCCATTTTGGGATTTTGGTCTCTTTCTTCTGTAGTGGTCTTCTAGTAGTCTAACTAGGTCAATGTAGTTGTTTATTTTTCTTATAAAGGCCATAAGTTGCTCCAGAATTCATTTGATACTCAAAAACTACACAAAACCGATATCGGAAAATTCTAAACTCAAGCTTTGGGTTTCTAGTCTCTAGTCTAGCTAGAATATCACCACTAAGGTCTTGTAAACTCTAACTAAAGCTCAATTACACTTTCACAATTCACAATATACCCAAAACCTCATCTTGGAAATTTCTAACATCGGTAAACTACATTAGTTCTATTCTAAACCACACTAGGATATTAGGAAAGCTAAAAACATAACTAAAAGTGTAGAGATTATACCTCAATAGCAACTGAAGAAAATTCTTGGGTTGCCAAAAGTGCTCAAAATTGAAAACTTGATTCCTTCATAGGGTTTGTAGTATGGTTGGGATCATTTTTTGTTAAGGAAATATGATGTTTTGGGAAGGATTTGGAGGCGGTGTATGGTGGAAGAGGAGGTGGAAGGAGTAGGATGGAGATGAAGAATGAAGGGAGATGGGGAAAAAAATGAAGAGAAGAAGAAAGACTTGGGAATTATGTACAACCCACACACGCACTCTCTCTCTCTCCTACCCTTTCTCATTCCCATACTCCATGGTCCCCTCATGTCTCCTCTCCAAAATATCTTTTCCATTTTCTTTTTATCTTTTCTTTTAAAAACAAAACCATATACATATACAAAATATAAAATCTAAATATAACATGTCACAAGATATCATGCACACTTAATGCATGGTTAACAAAACGGATTTGACCTAATGCATAATTAGTGAAGTATTAACCGAGTTTAGTATTAACTTGTATACAAATAATTGTATAATAATTTATAAAATGTCCATTTCATATAAATTCTTTCAAAATCAATAATTCTTATTAATTTTCCAATTATTTTCCAAACTATAAGTATTTATTCATACCATCTCATAAAAACTAATTTCTATATTTTTATAATATTCATAAAATTTATTATTTTATTTATTTAAATTTCGAGAATAATATTTTATTTTCCTAAAATATTACACTATCCCTATCAAGCTTTTATTTTGCATATACAAACTCTTAGGTTAGAATTGAACTTATTCGGACCTTCGGCTTAACTCGTTAGAACAAGAACTTAGAACGCACTATCTCCTTGTAGACGACCCGTACTTATCACAGCTAGCTACACGCGACGCCGTCTTGATTGCGGTTAACTTTAAAACTTAGATATGATACGTAAATTTTTTTCGATCAAATGGTGCCTTACCGGGGAGACGGTAATGTTTTTATTCTTGTTATTTCGGGTTAATCTCTGTATATCTTGTTAATAGTACTAACAGTATTCTGAAAAACGAAACTAAAAATCGAAAAATTTGAAGAAAAAAAACAAAACAAAAATTTAACGTTTTGATATTTTGTTCTCTGTTATTTGGTCCTGTTAATACTCTGAGACTAATTAGAAAAATTAAACTATAACATTGGGACAATACTAGAACATAGGGACCACAGAAGAAACTTGGAACCCCAATTCAAAAATTCGTCCGGCGGTTTCCTACATTTTCCCGCTACCGCCGGCCAATAGTTCTCTTTTTGCTCTAAAGTTTTATTCTCTGCTGCATTGTTATATTATTATCCCAATTTTATTGTTTGATTTTTATAATTTTTTGTGTGCAGGAGTTTGGGCACTCATATCGTTTTTTCGCACTAAATATCCATTTTTCCGACATTTGCAGATTTTAAGGAATTGCGAACTGCGATAGTGTGGAGCAAAGTCTATATTCAAATCCAAGGTGATAGCGAAGTACAGTGCCAAAGATCCGGATAGTTTGAACTACGCAAGCGAACTTTTCAAACTAATCTGATTCAATTCAACGGGTTTTTTTAACCCAAAGCCCATCGGTACGTATATCGTAACACCTTCTTTCTCAAATCCAACGCATCCACTATTCTATCTTTGCAGGATTCTTTGCAAGTTCGCTGCCAAATGTTAAAAGTGACTAACCCGTATTTGTTACAGCGCCACGCTTAAACTTAAAAAACAATTGTTTGATGTTTTAAACAACTTTTTCATTGATTTGCGCATTGTATCCATTAATACGGATTTAAGGGCAAGCAAACTCCACAACATACGGTAAAAGATTTCATCACTTTTTCCGTGGCCCACAAATCACGAAATTGAGCATAACGTTTACCCACACAAACTTTAAAAGAATCTAGACTTTAAGACTTTAAGTACTTCGCGCTCATTAGGAGAAGTTAACTGTATTTAGAACACCGTTTAATGGTATATCATTCATGGGGTGTCTAGGTAAAGTGTTCACGGCGAAACCGCCAAAAGAGAAATGGTTATTATAATTAAGGAATTTCGCAAAAGCGTACGAAAACCATCCCTTATCTCTGCACTTACTATTAGTTGTATGTATGCCCTAGAGGCCATTGTTATACATGATTGTATATTATAATGGATGCTTGGACATATATAGGGATGACTTTCTTGCTCGACATGATAGTATGCTATCTGGTTGTTCTTTATCTTAATATGTAGACTAGTATTGTGATGCTGTCTTGCTCTCACATGTTGGTAAAGCCTTTAGGATGAATACTTGACTACCAGGATTAAATCAAAATTAGGTGGGGCCAGGGTAGTCCATAAGTACATCCTCTAATTGTTTCTAGTCGAGGGTGTATCGAGACGAGGGATCGATATTCCAGAGTAGACTAGCGTATACGCTTCTTGACCCATTTGATGGGCGATGGATGATCCCATATCCATTGGTGTTTGACATCAAAGATGGTATACGGGTGCTCAGTGGAGACCGGGTACACTGAACAGGACTCGCCGAGAACTCCTAGATGGTATTATACCTAAGTTAGATAGCAGTTCTCTGGTGACACTGGTACATGTTAGTCTGTAGACCCAAGATCGTCATAGAGTCTTGTGTGATTCCCACTGTGCTTTGATTTCCACTTTACCACGTTTAAGAAAGCGTGCAAAACGGTGGTTTTTGGGTACAGTCCCGAGTCACATGGAGGCAATGAGCGATAGGAGGGGTTTCGTCTCTCCCGGTATTGGGGGTTGATGTTGCGCTGTGCTCGATTGGCCATAACAGGAAGTCCCTAACCAGGGCTGATACGGAGATTTACTAGTAAGTGTTATTAGTAGTTTCTCGACCTGTTATGAGCCTCATATCAGCATGACTTATCAAGTTACTGGGGTCTAACGTTTACCACCCCTATACTGGATATGTGACATATCAGACGAAGAGACCGGACTGTACGGTAGTGTTACTTATTGGATTCATAGGAGTATGGATAAGCTTTCTTGTTGATCTTATGATCGTTCAAAACCCGGGTAGCCGTTACGTCCAGCTAGTACCGCTGACGGCTTGTGGGTGACTGATATGATCATCATCTACTGTCGGCGTATTGACGAATCATTAGAGTCCTACATAGAGGTTTCCTAGCTCATGCGAAACGAAGTAGGGTACATATGTGATATGTGCGGGATCGAGATTAATACGTGTATGTGATACAGTATTCTAAAATCACGATATAGGTTATATGTGATATAACCGGATTGTTGAATCAAGTGTTGATTCAATGATATGTTATATGTATATGTGATATGCATATTAGTCGGTTGTATGTGATACAACCGAGTTATTAAATTAAGTGTTGATTTAGTAATTTAATGTGTAATTATATATTTGATATATTAATATACATTAACTAATATTAGCTCACTTAAGAAAATGTTTTCTCTTTATACATTTAATATATATGTGATATATGTTAATGTATTTATTTTGTGTCATACTAGATGATACATTGGACTTGGGTGTGTGAGACTCATACCTAACTAGAGATAATCAAGGTGTTTAAATACAAAGGAAAAAATCAAAATTAGGTGAAAATTAGCATGGCTAAGATGCTTGTGGAAGCATGGAGAAGCTTTGACTAAAGTCCACTAATTTTGTTTTACTCTAGATATTTTATTAACCTAACCATTATCTTTAGCCATGGTTTAGTTTCTACATGAGTTATATAAGATATTTGCTCACCCATGATTGACACAAGGATCACTAGATCATTTTCTTGATCTCCTTCATTTGCTCTCTAGTTTTGAGTGAGAAAAGAAAAAAAAAGAGAGAGAAATTATTCTAAAGTGAGCAAAATTCCTACTTCACTAATCTATACCAAACTAACCATTTAGTATAGGTTGTTTCTTCACTAGTTCATCAATTAGTGAAGATTTAGCTTGAGTATCAATTAATGAAGAGATAGCTTGAGTTGGAGATTCCTCGATGTAGATCACCTTCGGCCTCGAAGTTCTTCAGAAAGCTTGTTCCTTTCACCTAGTGGAGCCTAACAAGAGTCCTGGAGACCACTACTTGGAGCGAAGGGACTACTACATGGAGCTTTAGAATTGAAGGACCGGTCTACAAAGGTTGTATTCCTTGTTCACTTAGTGTAAAGTTGTTTACATGTTAAACTTAACCCTAATCCTCTAGTCAGATCCTTGGTTTGGGTTGCTTTGCTCTCTAGATTTTTAAAATTGCATGCTAGATGCCTTAGAAAACCTAGTAAGAGTGCTAAGAAACCTAGCAGTGGTATTAGAGCCAAGTTAGAGAATTAGACGATGTTAATTGAATTACGAAACCGAAACAACTTCGAAACAGTCGAAATAAAACCCTAGTTTCTGTTGAATTTTTTCGAGCTTCTATTTTTTTTTAAAATAGTTGCAGAGTGCTTTTTATTGTGTAGGCCGGTTTTTTGATGAGTTTCGCCGGTCAAAATCCGACGGTTTGGGCTCGTTTTTCTCTGGTGTTCTTATTAAACCGAAACAGCTCCGAAACAGTCGAATCAAAACCCTCGTTTCTGTTGAATTTTTTTGAGCCTCTAAATTTTTTTTGAATTGTTGCAGAGTACTCTTTATTGTGTAATAAGAACACCAGAGAAAAACGAGCCCAAACCGCCGGATTTTGACCGGCGAAACTCATTAAAAAACCGGCCTGGCCGGTTTTGTAATGGTGTTTGGTTTTGAATTTTCTTTGATGTTCCAGTCTCTGGGGTTTGGTGTTTCAGTTATTATTTGATTTTGCTAAGATTGCATGTGATATTATCTTTTCTGTAGTGGCAATTCGGAGTGTTTTGTATTCGTAATTTTAACATCGTTTCGGGTTTATATATGTGATACAATATTTGGAATCCACAATAATTAGTTTTGTGAAAACTAGTTTGAATTTTGTAAATCTAGCAATTTAGTCTCATTTGATCGGTTGCCATGGGGTTTTGATATGGATCAAAACTCTGTCGCAATCACGTAGTGTACGCGGATACTAGACGGTAACATTACTAGATAGCCACGCCCCAAACCCCTGACCAAGTGACTGTAGGAGAACCCCGTTGCTAAAAGCATCCTCCCAGGTGCTCATGGCCACGGTGTTCCGCCTAAGTGCACTTCATCGACGGCATCGGGGGTGCGGCTGTCTACTAAATTATCCGGCGAGCATTCGATCAGATTGTCGGGAATCTTGTTGATTACCCGACTGATTATTGAAAAGTGTTTTCAATATTGAGACTAAAATGCGGGGTTTATAAGGTTAGGCATGAAATTCGAAATATGAGATATTTCGGGATTATGATGTCTAAGGAATTCATATGGTTAAGCATGAAATCCGAAGTATATGATATTTCGGGTTTATGATGTCTAAGGTAGTTGCGGATTCCAATTGTTGTAATTTTCATTTTCTTTTCTACGACCGTAAGTGTAATATGTGGTGTATTGCCGGTTTCGTTGTTATATGTCAACGGCAATTGGGATACGCATATTTACTTACGTTGATAACATGCGATGTTATGTGTTGCTGTGATATGTTGTATTGAATCGTCGTGTTTGAATAGCCGGGGGTTTTTGCGTGAGATGAGAGTTTTTAATTTTCATCATGTAAAAAGTTGTATGTAATATTCTTTTATTGGGACACTTCAGGGTTGAGGATGATGTCAGCATTGATGTATATTATTTACTTTTCCGCATTAGGATAGACCCAAGGCGGGGAGCACAAGTAACCGGGTTTTAGAGTCCAGTGGGAGACCATCTCGAGGAGTCGAGGCCGGGTCTCCTAACTCTAGAATTGGTAGGGTTGCTTTCCGCTCTCGTAGGGGTCTAGGGATGTTGGTTTGGCTATTCATCACGACCGTGGAATCCGCCTTTTTTTACTGGCTTAATTTAAAATATGGACCTCCTAATATATCCAATATTTCATATGTTGACTTCTGCTGTAATGTTCTGTGATGAGATCATATGACTGCCTGAGACGATACTTTATATTATATATATGATATATAATAAACGTTGCTTATGTTTTGCATCCGCGCTAGTCCTGCCCCCGCTCTGCCGTTAGTTATCTAACCTAACGGTGCATGACGCGACCCCGTGACGAATGCAGATGGCATAAGCGTACGTTATATAAGTAGTTTCGTTTGTTTATTTATGATGCTTAGGAAGCATAAATGATGGGACTTCATTAATGAGATTAATAAAAGGAAAGAGACCTAAAGATGTTGTAGAATCAAATTTCAAAATTGGTAGCTCTAGTTCTTTCTTTGCATAGTGGTGTTCCTTGATGAACATCCCGCACCTCATTCGATGAGGAAAGAGCCTAGATCCCTTCATTGCAGATGCTACACCCACTCGGTTTATTTTGAAAACTATTCGATTTTAAATGCGGAGCTTAAACCACTCCTTTTCAAATCACTCGATTCTACAACGATATCTAGTTCAAAGCATTAAAGGTTTTCATAAAAACCATCTGCAACCCTCCGTCATTTTAGGAAGTAGAGTACTTAGTATTCGTGCTACGTTTGTTGACTATAGTTAAGACGTAGTGTACGGTAGCTAAGTGATGTTATCCTACACAGCATATTATGCGATTAATTAGTACATTTATATGACTTTATTGACCATAGTTAAGGGTCATATAAGTGGGTTTAATTAATCACGAAATGACGGGTAGAACTTGACTAGTGCTTATGATTTGTTGACCATAGTTAAGGTCATAAGTCAATAGGGGTAAAAACCACATCGGGAATTTCAAGAGTTGAAATTTGTAATGAGATTGCATACCTTCTATGAGATAGTTGGATCCCGATACCCACTGCGAGTAAGAGTTACTCCTCAAAGAGTTTTGCACTTTACAATTAGCCGATCAAGTAGGTGACTAGAAAGGTGTTAATGGGGTTACGCCCCTGGGAAAACGAGGTTTATTTTAATTAGGTCCGTGCGAAAGCACGGGGAACCTCCCTCAAAGTACCGATACTGGCATGGCTGAACAATTGGCGAACTTGTAGGGTGTAATTAATCTTGGCTAGTATTACCTTTTAGGATTTGAAGGAAGATTTGGTAAAAACAGTGGGAGCCATCCTGATTAGATAAAACAATAACCAATCTAATCTTGCAAGAGCATGTACTAAGTGTTTTCTTCTCTCTCTCCAGGTAGCGACCATGTCACGCCTTAATCAAGATAATAATATGGATGTATTGACCGAACCCATTTGTTATACTGAGCTGGGGAACGTTGGTTCCGCTCTAACTTATAATTGTTATAAGTCCGAGCAGAAAATTGAGGAATGCCAGGATTCCCATGCCACCCGATCGAAGAAAGAACATGTTGATGTATTTTCTTCGGGTGTGTTCATTACTGAGAACTGTTTCTCACTGTGCTCTACGTACTGGGTATTAGATACTGGATCAGGATCCCATATATGTAATCTGTTACATGGGCTAAGTAAAGGCAGAGAACTGAGAATGGGTGATAAAGATATAAGAGTTGGAAATGGTGCAAATGTTGCAGCCAAAGCAGTTGGCGAATATCACATTGTATTACCAAGTGGTAATACATTGATTCTGAACGAATGTTATTACATACCTAACCTGATATGCAATATTATATCAGTTTCTTTATTAGTTAAAGAAGGATATAATTTTGTATTGTAGGATAATGTTATGAGCATTTTTCTGAATCAATAGTTAATTGGATCAGGCTCATTAAGTAATGACATATACGTTCTAAATCAAACCACGGTTCTTAACGTACAGAACACACACAAGAGGAAAAGTTCAGAAATGAAGGAGTCCATCTTGTGGCATTGTAGACTAGGTCATATCAATGCGACACGACTAGCTAAGTTACATAAAGATGGATATTTGAATCAGTTTGAATTTACATCATATGAAACTTGCCAGTCATGTCTTAAAGGTAAAATGATCAAAACTCCATTTACTGGACCTGGAGAAAGAGTTACTGAACTCTTAAGACTGATACATAGTGATTCATGCGGTCCCATGTCTACACATGCCAGGAATGGTTCCTCGTACTTAATTATATTCACCAACGATCTCTCAACATTTAGACATGTGTTCCTGTTGAAACACAAGTTTGAAGCTTCTAAGAAATTCAAGGAATATAAGTGCGAAGTAGAGAACCAAACGGGTAAAAGTATTAAAATCCTTCAATCTGATCGAGGAGGAGAATTCTTGAACATGGAGTTCCTGGATTATTTAAAAGAGAATGAGATTCTCTCTCGTCATACTCCTCTTTATACACCACAGCACAACGGTGTGTCAGAGCGGAGGAATCGCACCCTATTAGATATGGTGCGCTTTGTGATTAGTAACGCTGAGTTACCTGTTTTCTTTTGGGGTTATGCGCTTGAGAAGCTGCATACCTATTGAATAGAGTTCCATCCAAATCAGTGCCTACCACTCCATATGAGATATGGAATGGGAAGAGACCATCTCTTAAACGAGTTAAGATATGGGGTTGTTCGGCCTATGTTGAAAAGCAAAATCCAGACAAGCTCGAGGCAAGGTCAGTACTGTATAAGTTTGTTGGATATCCCGAACATTCACGAGGGTATATCTTCTACCACACTCAGGAGCAAAAGGTGTTTTGTTTCTCAGCATGCCACCTTTTTAGAAAAGAAATTTCTTATGGAGGAAATTGTGGTCATGAGGTAGAACTGGAAGAAGTTCCAGCTAGACAAACTAACGGCTTATGATTTGGTAGAACCAGAGGATTCAATAGTTCCCGACAAATCTCATCCTCTCTGCAGATCTAGTAGGGTTCCTCATCCGCCTGAGAGATACTACGGTTTTCTCAATGACAGTGGGAGCGAGGATTGCATCATGGAAGATGATGACCCAACTAGTTTCGAGCAGGCCATCACAAGTGGGGACTCTATGAAATGGCTGGATGCTATGTGATCTGAGATGGAATCCATATACACCAATAAAGTATGGACTTTGGTAGTTGCACCTGAAGGGGTAAAACCCATCGGGAGCAAGTGGATCTTGAGAAGATTCTTGGTGTAGATGGAAAAGTTGAGACTTTCAAAGCCAGACTTGTTGCAAAAGGTTGTCGTCAATAACTAGGTGTGGATTTTGATGAAACCTTTTATCCAGTGGCTATGCTTAAGTCTATTCGGATCCTACTTGCCATTGCTGCATACCATGATTACGAAATCTGGAAGATCGACGTCAAGACCGCTTTTCTAAATGGTGATTTAGAAGAGAGCGTGTACATGACACTGCCAGAGGGCTTCGTAGACAGTAGGAGCAGCGGAAATATGTGCAAGTTGCTTAAATCAAAATACGGATTAAAGCAGGCATCACGGAGTTGGAACATCTGTTTTGATATGGCATTCAAAGAGTTTGACTTCATCAAAATGGTCGATGAACCTTGTATTGTATGTGGATGACATACTCTTGATAGGAAATGGTGTTCCTATGCTACACTCGGTCAAGCTCTTCTTATCACAATGTTTCTCTATGAAGGATCTGAGTGATGCCTCCTACATCCAGTGATTAAGATCTATAGAGATAGATCTAAGAGGATGTATCATACTCACTAGGTGTAGTGAGTAGGTGTCAATCAGATCCTGGGGAGAAACACTGGATAGATGTGAAGAACATTCTTAAGTACTTGAGAAGAACTAAAGAAATGTTCTTGGTATTTGGTAATGGTGAACTCCATGTTGAGTCCTTTACCGATTCGAGCTTCCAGAGTGATAAGGTCGACTGTAAGACAGTCGCGGGTTTTGTCTTTACCCTCATAGGAGAGACGTTGTGTTGGAAGAGTTTCAAGCTAGATACCGTGGCAGACTCAACGATAAAGGTGAATACATCGCTACCAACGATACTACCATAGAGGTTGTCTACGTATAGATGTTCATGAGATGAACTTGGTTCCTACCATTGTGGTGACAATGGAGCTGTGGCTTTAGCCTAGGAACCCCGGTCCCATCAGTGATCTAGACATATTCTTATGCAGTATCACCTGATCAGGGAGATGGATGATCTCTGGGCGATCGAGGTCAGGAAAGATGATAGGAAGAAAGACACGGCAGATCCATTCATCTAGGCCAAAACCCTAGATACAGTTTGAGAGTTTATGGGACGTTGGGTATGAGATACTACAACAACTGACCTTAGTGCAAGTGGGAGATTGTTAGTTGTATGTATGCCCTAGAGGCCATTGTTGTACATTATTGTATATTACAATGGATACTTGGACATATATAGGGAGGACTTTCTTGCTCGACATGATAGTATGCTATCTGGTTGCTCTTTATCTTAACATATAGACTAGTATTATGATGCTGTCTTACTCTCACATGTTAGTAAAGCCCTTAGAATGAATACTTGACTACCAGGATTATGATGCATATCATACTAGTAGGGCTAGGGTAGTCCACAAGTACATCATTTAATTGTTCCTAGTCGAGGGTGTATCGAGACGGGGTATCGATATTCCAGAGTAGACTAGCGTATATGCTTCTTGGCCCATTTGATGGGCGATGGATGATCCCATATCCATTGGTGTTTGATATCAAAGATGGTATACGGGTGATCAGTGGAGACCGGGTACACTGAACAGGACTTACCGAGAACTCCTAGATGGTATTATACCTAACGTCAGATAGCAGTTCTCTGGTGACACTGGTACAGGTTAGTCTGTAAACCCAAGATCGTCATAGAGTCTTGTGTGATTCCCACTGTGCTTTGATTTCCACCTTACCACATTCAAGAGAGCGTGCAAAACAGTGGTTTTTGGGTACAGTCCCGATTCACATGGAGGCAATGAACGATAGGAGGGGTTTCGTCTCTCACTGTATTGGGGGTTGATGTTGCGCTGTGCTCAATTGGCCATAACAGGAAGTCCCTGGTCAGGGCTGATACGGAGATTTACTGGTAAGTGTTATCAGTAGTTTCTTAACCTGTTATGAGCCTTATATCGGCATGACTTATCAAGTTACTAGGGGTCTGACGTTTACCACCTCTAGACTCGATATGCGACATATCAGACGAAGAGACCGGACTGTACAGTAGTGTTACTTATTGGATTTATAGGAGTATAGACAAGCTTACTTGTTGATCTTCTGATCGCTCAATACCCGGATAGCCGTTACGTCCAGCTAATACCGCTGACGGCTTATGGGTGACTGATATGATCATCACCTACTGCCGGCGTATTGATGAGTCATTAGAGTCCTACACATTGGTTTCCAAGCTCATGCGAAATGAAGTAGGGCACATATATGATATGTGCGGGACCGAGATTAATACGTGTATGTGATACAGTAATCTAATCTCGTGATATAGGTTATATGTGATATAACCGGATTATTGAATCAAGTGTTGATTCAATGATATGTTATATGTATATGTGATATGCATATAAATGATATTAGTCGATTGCATGCGATACAACCGGGTTATTAAATCATGTGTTGATTTAATAATTTAATGTGTAATTATATATTTGATATATTAATATATATTAATTAATATTAACTCACTTAAGAAAATGTTTTCTCTTTATACATTTAATAGATATGTGATATATGTTAATGTATTTATTTTGTGTCATGTTAGATGATACATTAGACTTGGGTGTGTGAGACTTATACCTAACTAGAGATAATCAAGGTGTTTAAATATTAAGGGAAAAATCAAAATTCGGTGGAAATTAGCATGGCTAAGTTGCTTGTGGAAGCATGGAGAAGCTTTGACTAAAGTCCACTAATTTTGTTTTACTCTAGATATTTTAATAACCAAACCATTATCTTTAACCATGGTTTAGTCTCTACATGAGTTATATACGATATTTACTCACCCATGGTCTACACAAGGATCAATATATCATTTTCTTGATCTCCTCTATTTGCTATCTAGTTTTGAGTGAGAAAAGAAAAGAAAGAGAGAAAAATTATTCTAAAGTGAACAAAATTCCTACTTCACCAATCTATACCAAACTAGCCATTTAGTATAGGTTATTTCTTCACTAGTTCATCAATTAGTGAAGAGGTAGCTTGAGTTGGAGATTTCTTGACGTAGATCATTTTCGGCCTCGAAGTTCTTCTAGTAAGCTTGTTCCTTTCGCCTAGTGGAGCCTAACGAGAGTCCGGGAGACCACTACATGGAGTGAAGGGACTACTACATGGAGCTTTAGAAGTGAAAGACCGGTTTACAAAGGTTGTATTCCTTGTACACTTAGTGTAAAGTTGTTTACATGTTAAGCTTAACCTTACTCCTCTAGTTAGATCCTTAGTTTGGGTTTCTTTGCTCTCTAAATTTTTAAAATTGCATGCTAGATGCTGTAAAAAACCTAGTGAGAGTGCTAAGGAACCCAACACTTACCTGGCCTCGTGATCAGTATATCTTGAGCCCGTTTCTTGACATAGTTTTATTTCTACAATCAAGCTCTTGAGCAGGTCTAGTTGACCTAGGTGAACCCTAGACCGATTAGGTGTGTGGTATTTGTGTCATGATTGTTTTTTTCCTTTTGTATGTATATTTCATTCTTTTGTTGATAACTAACATAAAAAACATTAAAAAAAACAACCCCTCACAACCTTTTTCATCCTCTCTCCCCTTCTTTTTGTATCATGGGTATCTCACATCGACCAACTCTTGTCGAACTTTGGTACCCTCAGCCAGATATTACTTCATACGGCTCTTGTTTTGGTAGAACGTCAAACGATCCATCCGCACCAAAAATTTCTTTGAAAGATCGGATAGACGCTTCTAGGAATACCACTTGGACACTACAATCCACGTCATATCAACCTTTTCAAATTTTCACCCCTCCTAATGTTGATATCCCTTATGAGGGTAACGTGGCGACTCTTAAATCGATGCCCATTTCTGAACGAATTGCACAATCCTGTAGCCAATCTTTCATGCCTTTCACCACTCCGAATTCTTTAGGACAACAGTTCCAACCACCTTTCAATCAAGATGTTGATCCTAATCCTTCCTATTCAATACAACCATTCAATTCCTGTCAATCCTACCCGACTTTCACACCGTCAGTAGACATCACTTCTGAATAACAAATTAGGAGTTTCATGTATCCAAATGAATTTGAATCTTTCATCGAAACCCCTTCTCAACCCTTATCTAGTATGGAACAATCATTAGAAGAATTTCGGATAGCTTCGTGCTGACAAATGGAGGAATTGAATGCATCCATGGCCGCTCTCATACAACGTAACGAACCAGCAGCTAGTTTCCTACTAGCTCAAAATTTTACAATGTATGATATGGCGATTGAGTATGTTGATGATTTGAGTAGTGAAAGTGCGCAATCTACCCTTCAAAATCAAGCCTACTCATTCCCAATTGATTTCCACAGCTCCAGTTCCGAAATCCTATCTGGTAAACCAAATGATTCACCAAGTAAAGATACAATATTTGATGAGTTGTGCGACTATGTAGTGTTTGATTTATCCGATTGTGAAGGGTCCCTATCAAGTGAAATCACAGCTACTCCCTTTGATCTCTATACCTCCCCTCTAGAACCACAATTGATTGAAAACCACGCTTTTGATGAGATGTCTGAGAAGTTTAACTTTCACTTGATTGAGGATATCGATATTGGGGATAATTTTGATGATGAATCCATAAAATTGGGTGAGTTTTTCTCACCAATTCAACACTTTCTTTCAGAACCGTGTGGACATCATCCTGAACATTTAACTTTTTCTTCTGAACCCCATTTACATCTAGAGGTTATTGATAATGATTTGATCGATTGCATGGATAATCTAGATTTTGAAGTGAAGTTAGAGGAAATTTTTTAGGATAGACACGTTTTATTGGATGAGTCGGATTTTCCGATTCATCATTTCCCCTCCATTGACTTTGAACATCCTCCTGCGCTTCTGACCGATACATTCCTTAGTTACTTTCCTCCATCATTTCTCTACCACAAGACCGCTTGATTCCTTCATTTCCTTCATCTGGTTCACCAAGTTCGAGCCCATGTTTTCTTGCGAATCTTGAATGGTTTGACCCCTTTTCTCAGCATATTGATAATTTAGTGCA
The DNA here is from genome assembly GCA_030015575.1 of Agapanthus africanus. Classification (NCBI taxonomy): domain Eukaryota; kingdom Viridiplantae; phylum Streptophyta; class Magnoliopsida; order Asparagales; family Amaryllidaceae; genus Agapanthus; species Agapanthus africanus. The sequence goes on from JASDDO010000010.1 coordinate 338,398,038, forward strand.
GTTATAAAACTCTAATTTCAAATCATTACAGACTATACTAATTTATTCAATCAATTTTCATGCTCAAGTTCGCACTCCATTTCTTTCTCCCTTCCATTCATCTCCTCATATACCGATACCGTATACCACTTCTATCCATACACGGTCTCGCGTATTCTTCATTTTCTTTCTCTCCGCATTCTTTCACCAACGCTGGGCTAATCACGATGGAATTTTTGAATGGTTGGTATTAACTTTTGGTATGTGTAAGGCGTTGTATAGATTGCAACTGTTCCTTCTCCCAACTTTGAACTTCAACGCTTAACAGTGAAAACACTGTTTCACTTAAGTTTAGGAGGGGGACATTTTGTATATATATATATTTTGTTTTCTTTTTTCTGTTATAAATTTTTTTAAAAAAGAGATAACCGACAATTTTGACCGCTCAACAATTTTGACCATCTTGGTGTAGCATGACAGTGAGGGTACTGTCAAGTTTAAGTTTGAGGGTGTTGATCAGTCGAAAATACTGCATTTCTAACACGGTAATTTCCCTACCTTTTGCATTCATGTATAGGTATCCGGTAGTCATATCGCACATATTAGCAAAACACATGTAAAATACTGGATTACTTGTACTGTATACTAAAACCGTCACTTTTAAGGAAATTGACTGTGTTTTATGGCATCACATCATCCTTGTATTGCGTAACTCTTGCCTGGGGTCTAATGCAGGAAATTCCAGAAGCAAAAGCCCAAAATTGAGAAAAGATCTGATAAAAGATACGCCAACTCAAAGATGCGAGATCTTGCAGTGACACAGAAGGCCAAATAAGATTTCACATATTGTATAAACGCCCACCAGGAAGCCCAAGAATTACCAAAAAAAGTTAAAGCCCTAAGGCCACTAAAGGGCCGTAGATCCGCAGCCCAAACCCCCTTGGCGTCGCGGATCCGCGGCCATATTGTGTGATCAAGGGACCAAATTTTGCCACGTGCTCTCCTCTAACGGCCAAAGCTTCCAGAAGACCCCAGAAGCTCTACGTGGCACATCTAGAAGGCTCGGCTTAACAAACTCTTGGAGGGAAATTCAAATTTTGGGCTTAACTAACTTTTGGAGGGAAATTTAAATCTTTTGGTTAACTAACTTGTGGAGGGAATTCAAATTTCAATCCTAGATCTAGAATTTGGAGGTCTATAAAATAGAGCCTAGATCTAGGGTGCAAATTGTTCAAGAATCACCATCTTCTTCCTCCACAAGTTGAGTGACACAACTTGTTCCCCAAATTCAATCCCCAATTCAACCTCAAGATCAAGATCCCAAGATTAATTCAAGCAAGAGAGCCTTCAACCTTTAGAAGCGACGCCGGATTTTCAACGGAGCAAGAGATCCACGCCGATCCGTGACTCAAGAAGCCGAGCGAAGCCGAAATCGACGATCTAGTTCCTACCTTTTGTAAATTCAAGAGAGTTGTAACGAAATTTATCGATAAATAAAGATGAATTTTCTATATTCTTGCTTATCTTTTAATTCAAGCATAATGATTAGATCTCAATTTGTGATTGTATTTGTGATCATGATGTTTGAGTAATCTCCGCTCGTGTAGGAGTTGTGACGATCTTTAGATGATGATGATTTAGATATTCCTAAATTCTTAAATCCTATAATGCTTTGAAATTCTAGTGAATCAAATGATTAATGATCTAGTTTCGAGATGATGCTTTCTAGATCGTGTTCACTCGAAACTAGAGAACAACTATTGACCATTTGATTAACTAGAAGCTAGAATTTGAATGCGATCTATCGAAAGAACAAAGGATGAGTTGCGGAATCCCTAATTTTCCCCCACGATCCTTAAACCTCGATGAATTTGCATCGATCTAGCATCAATTCATTAATGGATAAGAATGAGTAATCATTAGATCTCATCACATCTATAGATTCGATCTACTCCTACGAGCCATACTTATAATCTTGAGTGTTGATTGGAAATTATCTCTCATCTCAATTCTTGTTTCTTTTAGATCTAGAGTTTTCTTACTCTTGATCTTCAATTAAAAATCATGAATTGTTTTCTTTTCTTTTCTTTAAATTTTCAACTCGTCTAATTCGAAAATTAAACGGATTACACTTTCCCTGTGACGATCCGCACTCGCTAACGCGCTACATCCGACACCGTTATTGATTGCGGTCAAAATATTTTTGGTTGTGATTTCTATATTCTATTTTCCAACAACTACACACAATCGGAAATTTCATCAATCAAATGGCGCCGTTGCCGGGGATCGTGTGCTATTTGTTCATTTTTTGAAATTTGAGTTGAAAAGTTTATTCCATCTAAAATTTTTAAGATCAAAACTCGCGCAAAGCACTAAACAAGTTGTTGTGGTTAATTGCAAGGAAATCTGGAGCCTGCTGTGCAATTGAAAAATTATTTGGAGAATTCCAGAGGACTAAGGAAGTGATCAGGAGCTCTCTGGAAAAATTTTGTGCAGTGAACAGTGAAAAGCGCGGCGGAATCGCGGCTTAAGGAGCTTAATGCGGCGGAACCGCGGCAGTCTTGAGGCTTCTCTGTACCAAATTTTCTCAGGTCTTTTCTAACTTTCTTATCTCCCTCCTCATCTGCTCCAATTAACAATTTGTTGCAGGATTCTTTGCAAAAATCGCAGCGCCGCAAAAAGCAAAATAAATTGTGCTTGTTTTTGATTTTGTGGTTGTTTGCATAATTAATACGGACATTAAGGGGCACGGCCAAATCCAGATTAGGTGGGGAGTTCATTACCCTTCCTAGGCCCCAAAAATCACAAACCTGCATCCGCATTACCCTCATTAACTAAAAAATATTTAGAGATGACTCTAAGGACCGTCGCGCTCACTTAAGACAGAAGAAGGCAGTGGGTAATTCATTGCTTATCCACGTTTCTTTTTGTGGTGTCTAAGGAAAGTGTGTCGAAGGCTAGTGGTTACTTAATTAGGCCCACTATTTACGTAGTGGAGAACCTCCCACTTACCTGGCCACAGGAGAAACAAAGAGGCAGTGGAGGATTTTATCATGTGACTTGTCTTTTGGAAGTTAGGAGTGGTCTAGAGATTTGACCTAGGTGACCATAAATTTTAGGGTTGCTTGTTGCATTTATTGTGTTGCATCATATTTTCAAAAAAAAGCTGTATCATTTTCAAAACAAACACCGCATTCACTTCATTTCCCCTAATTATAAATCACGCTGCTACTTGTACTAACCCCTTTTAGTGCAAGATAGGCTGGACACGGGATTCTAGTGCCCGACTTGTCCGCATCCCCTCGATCGACTCCGAAGTCGGTATTTCTCCATTTACCTTTCTTTTACCCACCACCACACCCACACCGATGGATCCGTCTCCATCAAACCTCTTTACCGCTGCTCTGCCGCCGTCCGTTGGTGCGCAGAATCCTCCCAGCATCTCTCTCCAAGATAGGTGCTACCCTTTGCGAGGTCCTCTCTCGACTTGCTTATCCATTCCACCAGCCAACGGGGATAACTTTGAAATTAAGCCCCAGTACATCAACCTCCTATCCAAATTCCACGGTCTCGAGACTGAAGACGCATACGTTTTTATCACCAAATTTGAAAATGTATGCGCAATGATGGGTATATCACAACTTTCTGTGGATGCCATGCGTTTACGACTTCTTCCATTTACCTTGTGCGATATAGCCGAGAAGTGGCTGTATAACACCACCGCACATTCCATCACGAATTGGGAAGAATTCGTTGCGGCATTCCTTAAGAAATTCTACCCTATGCAAAAGACATCTCGAATCCGTAACGAACTATATCAATTCTCCCAGCTTCCGGCTGAACCATTCTCAAAATACTTTGACCGATTCAAGGATCTTTTGGTTCAATGCCCACATCACAGCATCCCGAGATGGGACCTTTGCCGAATCATATATGAGGCAGTAACCCTACCACTAAACAAAACCTTGAAAACATGTGTCAAGGAACCTTTATGACCAAGGATGATGGGGAAGCATAGAAATTTTTAGAAGAGTTCGCTGAAAAGTCACTACAGTGGGAGACTGGAACCCAGCCATCGAGTAGGGGTGGCGTACACCAAATAAACGTATCCATAGGTGTTCGAGCTGAGATGGCAGCAATGCAAAAGAAGCTCGACGCTATGGAACACAAATTCTTAGCAGCCTCCCTAAACCCAATGTCGCTCCCCAAAACTGTTTGTGGGTGCTGTTCTGATCCATCTCACTTAACGGAAGAATGTCCATTAAACTCTTAGTTTCAAGGTCTCGAGCATACCAATGCTGCATTTCAAAGACCTAGAAACGATCCATATTCTTCCACGTACAATCAGGGTTGGAGGAATCACCCGAATTTTGCCTGGAACCAATCCCAAAACACGGTTCCAAACCCTAATCAATTCCAACGGGTCCCTCCACCACAACAGCAACCACTTCAACTCACTCCGCACCCCTACCAATCACAAAACTTCCAAAACCAGGTCAACCCTCCTGCACCTTCTAATCCTATGCAGTCGACCTGTTCTGACGAGTTCTCTCAATTCGCTCAAATCATGAAATCACTCTTGTCAAATTTCATGGAAATGTCGGCCGAGGTTAGGTCTTCTGTCGGTGAGATAAAGAAAAACCCAGCGTCCTAAGTTGAGAGTATCAAAACGATGGAAGCTGAGATTGCACGACTTAAGGCCGAGTTGAGTGCGAGAGAAAAAGGGAAACTTCCGTCTCAACCCCTACCGAATCCTGGGCATTACAATGTAAATGCCATCACAACGTTGAGATCAGGAAGAGTGCTGGATAACCATGTTGGGGAAGAAGTTGATGATACTGAAAACCCTATCAACACCCCGGCTGAGACCTTTCCTCACACACACACTTTTGCTTCTGATTCTTGTTCTTCTACCCCACCGCCTTCTTGCGAGCCTATTCTCCATTTCCCTCTAAGCTTGACACCTCAGCCCACCTCTTCTAGCTCTTCACAGACGATCCTCACTCCTCTTTCGGGATCTCGTCTGCCCCCTCTTCCTTCTCCTATGATGGACCCAGCGCTCATTGCTAAAGCACCTTACCTGAACCGGTTAAGGGCTAACAAATCGAGTCCTCATATGGAGAAAATTATGGAAATGTTCAAACAGGTTAACATCAACATCCCTCTCCTAGATGCAATTCAACAATTCCCCGCTTATGCGAAAATTCTTAAGGACTTGTGCACTAAGAAGAGGAAGACTCAAATTCCAAAGAAGGTCTTCATGTCCAATAACATTAGCACTGCTTTTATCCCCCAGCTACCAAAGAAACGTAAGGACCCAGGATGTCCTACGATATCAATTTCTATTGGGGGTAAAAACATCAACCGTGCTCTTTTAGACCTTGGCGCAAGTGTTAACCTACTTCCATATTCTGTATATGAGCAGCTAGGGATTGGAGAGTTGAAACCTGCTCACTGCACTCTCCAAATGGCAGACCGTTCGATCACCAAACCTAGGGGTGAACTAGAGGATGTGTTGATAAAGGTCGGGGAATTTGTATTCCCTGTAGACTTCATTGTTCTCGATACACAGCCTGTAGCAAACCCCCGGAGCCAAATTCTGGTGATTCTGGGTCGACCATTCCTTGCCACTTCCAATGTTGTCATCAACTGTAGAAATGGTTCAATGAACTTATCATTTGGAAATATGACCATTGAACTAAACATCTACAAAATTGGAAGTCAGCCATCAGAACCCTCTGCTCATATCCTTGATGTGTGCTCTGTCCATGAGATTGCTCCCGAAAGTTGCGGAGTTGAGGAACTTTGCTTTACAGATCTCGACAACATTACCACATCACTGTTTGACCTGACACATGATCTTAGTGAGGACACCATTTCCGTGTTTGAGTCTGCCAGTCCTGACTCATCACCATCCGAGTCTGTATCTTTTACAGGCTATGAGCTTCTTTGTGACTCCGAAAATCATTCGATGATCCCACCTTCTATTATTTCTCCACCATCATTAAATCTCAAAATTTTACCTTCTCACCTTAAATATGCATATTTAGGAGAGAATGAGTCTTTACCGGTTATCATTTCCGCTTCTCTAGCATCAGAGCAAGAGAATGCACTTTTATCGGTATTGAGATCTAATAAGGAGGCGTTTGGTTGGACCATGGCGGACATCAAAGGGATTAGTCCCTTGATTGTCGAACATCATATACACTTGATGGATGATGCCAGACCAACCTGAGAACCACAGAGACGGTTGAACCCCGTCATGAAGGAAGCGGTGATGAAAGAGATCGTCAAATGCCTTGATAGTGGTATCATATACCCAATCTCCGATAGCCAATGGGTGAGTCCTATACATGTCGTCCCTAAGAAATCTGGCATCACTGTTGTTATCAATGAGGCAAATGAGTTGATTCAGACACGCGCCCAAACTGGGTGGCGTGTATGTATTGATTACAGAAAACTCAATGCCGCCACGAGGAAAGACCACTTTCCTTTACCTTTCATTGATCAGATGCTGGAACGCTTAGCTGGACGTGCGTATTATTGCTTTATGGACGGATACTCTGGCTATAATCAGGTCCCCATAGCCAAAAAGGATCAAGATAAAACCACTTTTACTTGTCCTTTTGGTACCTTTGCTTATAGACGCATGCCCTTTGGGTTGTGCAATGCTCCCGCTACCTTTCAGCGGTGTATGATGGGGATATTCTCTGACATGATAGAGAATTTTCTGGAGATCTTTATGGACGATTTCTCGATTTTCGGAGACTCTTTTTCCGACTGCCTAGAGAATCTTGACGCGGTTCTTACTCGTTGCAAAGAGAAGAACTTAACTTTGAATTGGGAAAAATGCCATTTCATGGTCCAAGAGGGAATTGTGTTTGGACATGTTATCTCACAGAAAGGCATTGAGGTTGACAGAGCTAAGATAGATGTCATTCAAAACCTCCCTCATCCCAAAAGCGTCAAAGATATTCGATCTTTCCTTGGCCATGCGGGCTTTTATAGGAGATTCATTAAGGACTTTAGCAAAATTGCTAGACCTTTAACTCTTCTCCTGGACAAGGATACGACCTTCCACTTTGACTCGGATTGTGAGGCAGCTTTCGACTCACTTAAACACTCCCTCACTTCAGCCCCCATTCTATCGTCTCCAAATTGGGACTACCCCTTTGAGCTGATGTGTGATGTATCTGATTTTACAGTTGGTGCAGTCTTAGGACAGCACATTGAAAAGATGCCACACGTGATTTACTATGCGAGTAAGACCCTGAATGATGCACAAATCAATTATACAACTATCGAAAAGGAACTTTTGGCAGTTGTATTTGCATTAGAAAAATTCAGGCCTTACTTGATTGGATCTCCTATAGTTGTATACACTGATCATTCCGCCTTAAAACATCTTCTGGCGAAGAAAGATGCAAAAGGTCGGCTAATACGTTGGATCCTTCTGTTACAAGAATTTGATCTTGTCATCAAAGATAAGAAAGGATGTGAAAACGTAGTAGCCGACCATCTTTCACGCATCTCTTCTTCCCCTGTGACCCTGCCGATCAATGATTCGTTTCCTGACGAACAACTCTTGAGCGTATCTAATGAACCTTGGTTCAGGGATATTGTGAACTATCTTGTCACGGGACTTATACCCAGCGATTGGTCAAAACAGGACAAATACCGTTTTCTATCCCAAGTAAAACACTTTTACTGGGATGATCCATATTTTTTTAAGTATTGTCTTGATCAGATCATTCGCCGGTGTGTCCCGAAAGAAGAGTTCAAGAGTGTTCTTTCTTTTTGTCATGATCAGGCCTGTGGGGGTCACTTCGGTCCTAAAAAGACGGCGGAGAAGGTTTTGCAATGCGGTTTTTTATTGGCCGACCTTATTCAAGGACGCATTTGATTATTGCAAAACCTGTACACAATGTCAGTACACGGGTAGAATCTCCCGGAGAAATGAAATGCCTCAGCAACCCATCTTGTTTGTTGAAATTTTCGATGTTTGGGGCATTGATTTTATGGGTCCCTTTCCCAACTCCTTTGGGAATTTGTACATACTGCTGGCGGTTGATTACGTCTCGAAGTGGGTTGAAGCCATTCCATGTCGCACTAATGACAAGAAGGTTGTCATTAAGTTCCTAAAAGAAAACATCTTTTCGCAATTTGGACACCCACGCACTATCATTAGCGATAATGGGACACATTTCTGCAACAAGTCTTTCGAGACTCTGATGCGGAAATACGGAATCAACCACAGACTTTCTACACCCTATCATCCCCAAACAAGCAGGCATGATGAGATTTAAAATAGACAGATCAAACTAATCCTGGAGAAGACTGTTGCTAAAAATAGAAAAGACTGGTCGACCAAACTGTCGGATGCTCTTTGGGCATTCCGAACTGCATTTAAAACCGACCTAAGGATGTCTCTATATAGGATAGTGTTTGGGAAGGCATGTCATTTACCCGTCGAGATTGAGCATAAAGCATTGTGGGCTATTAAGGAAATAAATTTTGACATAAACCAAGCCTGCAACTTTCGGAAGCTGCAACTTAATGAGCTAAGCGAACTCCGCGATGAAGCTTATGATAACGCTGTGATCGTAAAGAATAGGACCAAGGTTTTTCACGATAAAAACATTTTGAGGAAAACATTTTCACCTGGTCAACAAGTCCTTCTTTATGATTCACGACTACACCTTCATGCGGGTAAGCTTCGATCTCGGTGGAAGGGACCTTTTGTTGTGCGGTCTGTATACCCGCACAGGGCAGTAGATGTAGAAAATGTTAAAAACGGCACATTTTTCAAAGTGAATGGATATAGACTAAAGCCGTATTTTTCCACTGACCCCACGGAGGAGCTCCTGTTCTTACAGGAGCCAGTTTATCTTGATTAAAATTCCTCCGTCTCACCTCCATGTCCTGTATATTACTGCATCTTCTTTTTGAATGGAGGTGAGTGAAAAGAATAAGTTTGGGGGAGGGTCTTCACTTATATATTTTTTGCCCCCACTAATAAATTCCTCCCAGGCTTACAGGTTTTATAGATATAGCGGTTGGCAACGGTGAGGACACTGTTGAAAACAAGTTTGGGGGAGGTTTATGCTTAGTTTTGCATCATTTGCATATTATTTATATAAGCACAAAACATTTCTTTAAAAACTTATAAAAATATAAAAAATTTCAAAACCCATAAAAATTTTGTGTAAATATTTTTGGCTCATCATTTTTTGTAAATAATTTTTCAAAACCCATTAAAACCTATAAAAATTTAAAAAATTTCAAAATCCATAAAAATTCAAAATTTTTCAAAACTCATAAAAAATTAAAAAATTTCAAAATATTTAATATTTATGATAATAAAAGATTAGATAATGAACAATTACATCCATGAGATTAGAAAAATTTAAGAAAACCAAGAAAATTAGAAGTTTTCTTATACGAACTAGTAATAAGTAGTTATGAGCCGTTGTCCCAAGGGTTAGTAAGATGGAGGAAGTCACTAATCTGAGAATAAAAAGAATAAAAATAAGTCTGAAAAATAGTTTCTATTCTGGAAAGCCAAGCATTTTGAACATTGATACCCTGCTATTCGCACTTACAAACGTCTTAAAGCCCGGGATAGTAGAGGATACCTTGAAATGCTCTTGTCTTAAAGCCAAAAGTATGAAGGAAATAAAAAAAATGAATAAAATATAAAGTGGTGAGAAAAATGGACACTGGTTTTGTTATCACCGAGGGCAATAAAAAAATATATAGCGAGGGTGCCTCTTCTCTTAGTGCCCTAAGGCCAACTGGTCTGGGAGTCACTGCTATGCCTAAGGTGGTACAAGACGAGGAAAAATACACCAAATAAGCAAACACATGAGTAATCGGTCGGTTAGTACCTCAAGAAGTATTAACGGTCGCATGAAAGTGTGTGAGCAAATTCGTCTAAATATTCATTAATTAAAATGTACTGAGGCTGATGGACAAAAGTATGATAGCTTGAATTGAATTCTCCGGGTGTAGGGATGTTCTTTACACACACGCAGGGTGATATGATCGATGTTTGGAATAAAAATAGGAATGAAGAATAAGACGATGTTTTATTGAGGGAGGACGAGATTTCTGACATCTTTTCATGACCATTAAAATAAGGCTCGTGACAACCGAAAAGCTAGCTTAGTTGGAAACCCTAATTTTCAAGGCTTTTCTTTTACAATTCTTTTCTTTAAATGTAATATTCATAATCTTCCTTTTATTATTGGATTTTGTGGGTGCAATCCGCTAAAAACCCTCAGGAGACAACACTCCTCCTACTAGGGACACCTAGAGGTTTAAAGGCTTGTTGCACGTGCTCAGTGCAATCGTGTTGCCTACGAAAGTGTGCTATTCTCTTACTTTATTTTCTCCTTCTCTTTTTAATAAAACAGTTTGATCGAGACGATCGAAAATAAGTTTGGGGGAATTTGATCAGTCGAAATACTGCATTTCTAACACGGCAATTTCCCTACCTTTTGCATTCATGTATAGGTATCCGGTAGTCATATCGCACATATTAGCAAAACACATGTAAAATACTGGATTACTTGTACTATATACTAAAACCGGCACTTTTAAGGAAATTGACTGTGTTTTATGGCATCGTATCATCCTTGTATTGCGCAACTCTTGTCTGGGGTCTAATACAGGAAATTCCAGAAGCAAAAGCCCGAAATTGAGAAAAGATCTGATAAAAGATATACCAAATCAAAGATGCAAGATCTGGAAGTGACACAGAAGGCCAAATAAGATTTCACATATTGTATAAAGGCCCACCAGGAAGCCCAAGAATTACCATAAAATGTTAAAGCCCTAAGGCCACTAAAGGGCCGCGGATCCGCTGCCCGAACCCTCTTGGCGCCGCGGATCCGCGGCCATATAGTGTGATCAAGGGACCAAATTTTGCCACGTGCTCTCCTCTAACGACCAAAGCTTCCAGAAGACCCCAGAAGCTCTACGTGGCACATCTAGAAGGCTCGGCTTAACAAACTCTTGGAGGGAAATTCAAATTTTGGGCTTTACTAACTTTTGGAGGGAAATTTAAATCATTTGGTTAACTAACTTGTGGAGGGAATTCAAATTTCAATCCTAGATCTAGAATTTGGAGGTCTATAAAATAGAGCCTAGATCTAGGGTGCAAATTGTTCAAGAATCACCATCTTCTTCCTCCACAAGTTGAGTGACACAACTTGTTCCCCAAATTCAATCTCCAATTCAACCTCAAGATCAAGATCCCGAGATCAATTCAAGCAAGAGAGCCTTCAACCTTTAGAAGCGACGCCGGATTTTCAACGGAGCAAGAAATCCACGCCGATCCGCGACTCAAGGAGCCGAGCGAAGCCGGAATCGACGATCTAGTTCCTACCTTTTGTAAATTCAAAAGAGTTGTAACGAAATTTGTCGATAAATAAAGGTGAATTTTCTATATTCTTGCTTATCTTTTAATTCAAGCATAATGATTAGATCTTAATTTGTGATTGTGTTTGTGATCATGATGTTTGAGTAATCTCCGCTCATGTAGGAGTTATGACGATCTTTAGATGATGATGATTTAGATATTCCTACAATTCTTAAATCCTATAATGCTTTAAAATTCTAGTGAATCAAATGATTAATGACCTAGTTTCGAGATGATGCTTTCTAGATCGTGTTCACTCGAAACTAGGGAACAACTATTGACCATTTGATTAACTAGAAGCTAGAATTTGAATGCGATCTATCGAAAGGACAAAGGATGAGTTGCGGAATCCCTAATTTTCCCGCACGATCCTTAAACCTCGATGAATTTGCATCGATCTAGTATCAATTCGTTAATGGATAAGAATGAGTAATCATTAGATCTCATCACATCTATAGATCCGATCTACTCCTACGAGCCATACTTATAATCTTGAGTGTTGATTGGAAATTATCTCTCATCTCAATTCTTGTTTCTTTTAGATCTAGATTTTTCTTACTCTTGATCTTCAATTACAAATCATGAATTGTTTTCTTTTCTTTGCTTTAAATTTTCAACTCATCTAATTCGAAAATTGAACGGATTACACTTTCCCTGTGGACGATCCGCACTCACTAACGCGCTACATCCGACACCGTTATTGATTGCGGTCAAAATATTTTTGGTTGTGATTTCTATATTCTATTTTCCAACAACTACACACAATCGGAAATTTCATCAATCAGGTGTGCTCGGTAAGCATCTCTATCTTTTGCATTCATTTGTATATTCTGCATTTGCATACATATTTCCCATAAGAATCAGAAAATTTCTAAAACATAAAAAACTTTGGCATCAAGTTAGTTAGCGGGAGAACTTAGATTCGAAATACCTATGGTTGAGTTTGATAATAAAGGACCAACTAAATCCTAATCTTAGATTTTGAAAACCTGAAAGATAACCGTCCATTGAGTTTAACCGTAGCTAATATACGTCTTTGCATCACACTACACGTGTCGTGAGTTTTGAAAATTAGATGACAAGTCTGATATGTTTTAAAACCTTTAAATTGATAAACAATTTTTTTTAGGATCAAACAGTTTTGTTTTGAAATAAGTAATATTAGTTTATAAAGTAAAGTGGATATGAAAGAATATTATTGAAACCTTAGTAGGAAACCAAGTCTGAAAAATAACCCAATTGGAACTTGTTTGGAGCGATTACACACCTTATCTACACAAACATGTCTGTTATCCTGAAAAGAATTGAATAACTGGGTATATCTCCATTCGCATTAAAATTGTTAAGATTTTCACACTAAAATGAGTTTTTTGTTTTAGGGTCTAGGTAACTTGCATAATTAAGTCCACCGGGGTGTCTCTACACCTAATGCCTTAAAACCGACTGGTTTGGATACATTGGCCCAAAGTTCGCTAAGATACCTAGAAAGTCCATTTTAAAACTAAGTCAAGCAAGTGTTCTCTCCGAGTTAAAATTTCTGACGATTCTTTATGTGAGAATAATCTTGACTAAAAACAAGTTTTTATATAAATATTTTAAAACGGAGATATGAAGGTTTTATCCTATGATAAAGACTATTGTACGTTTACGAATGTGGGTATGATGCAAAAACAAGTAAAAGGTAGAGTGAAGAATATGACCTAGTTTCCTGTTAAGGAAGATGGAAATTCTGAATTTGAAATCTAGTTGGAAAATGAAACTTAAGAAAAACTTAACTCTTTATAAAACTTATATGATCCTTTTGAAGTTTTATCCGATCTTTATTTTGTGATGTTGACTTTAATCGATTTTTTTTTTGAAATATAACGACGTTATTTTGCACTGCAAGTAAAGACATAGAGAATTTTAAGTTAAATAAGAAGTGAGGTGTGAAAAATAAGGGTTCGATATTTCTAACTTTGGATAATAGAATTTCTAGCTTTCATACTAAACCCTAGTACTAGAATCAACGGTTATTTCGCAAAACTAGCTTGACGGGATTTTATGGGTGTAATCCGCTGAAAACCCTCAAGAAACAACACTCCTCCTACTAGGGACACCTAGAGGTTTAACGGCTTGTTGCATGAGCTCAGTGCAATCACGTTCCCTGCGAAAGTAAGATTAGGATTTTGTTTTGCTCGGGACGAGAAAAAGATAAGTTTGGGGGTATTTGTTCATCACGAAAAACTGTATTTCAATACCGCTCATTCATTATCACTTTTGTGATATATCGGTACTATTAACTCGTGTCTGCTCAATAAATACAGATTACAGGTATTTATGACAAAACACTAGAAATACACTCAAATGCACGGATACGAAATTTTTGATTCGACACTGCAACCAGAACAGAAAACCGATCAATATTTAAAGAGTTTTTTTTGCAACAAACATGTGCACATTTTTATCAAGACAAATGCAACAATACAAATGTGAACACAAAACCCTTTTGATGCATGGACCTTGGTGGGACAGCATAGCATAAGTGGGCACACAAGTTGGCTCTGCAAATCATGACTTGTGCAAGTGGTGAGGCAAGTGGGTGTGTCATAAGTGAAGAATAAAGGTGTGATGTGATTTAAAGGTTATATTTCCCTCCAAATTTACAGAGTGCAGCCCAAGCTTTTATAAAAGAATAAAACAATGCTGGTGAGATCATGGAGAGCACACAAGATCACCACAAGAATACGGGCCCCACCAAGCTACAGTAAACTGGCAGAAACTCCTAAAAAACGGTGCCACGGGCCTTAAATCCTCTTTTTGGCTCCAACTTTCTTCTGGTCATTCCTAGTTATCACACCATCTCAATTAAATTGTTTGTTTTTGTTGATTTTGTGCCTATAAATACCAGAACAGAAAGAAAGCTCATGGGCGTACTTTGACACACCTCATTCTATTTTCATTTTGTAATTTTGTTAAAACTTTGTACATAGTAGTTGGTTAATCTTGAGTTCTTTGCTTTTATCTAATCTTGCAATCTCTTAACTAGGCTTGCAATGCTAGATTTTAGTATTTGAATTCATAGTTTGTATCTTGAAGTTGAACTTAATGAGACTTTCATATTTGCAATTTGGTTCTTAGTATTCTCTTTAACTTTACATATTTGCAATTTACTTTCTTTCTATTTACTTATGTGTAATGTTATTTTTCTTTGATCTCTTATCTTTTTGTACTTTCTTTTGATTTTTGTGATGGTTTGTGAATAGCGATATTGTTAGGGAAAGAGAGTGGTTGTATAAGTTAAGATTTTATTTTTATCATTTACTTTGCCCGATACTTGCTAATTTAACTCCGTCCAATCTCATGCAAGCGCTCCGTTAGGCACCCTATCCTACCACGAAAGCGGTGATTCCTAACCGTGACCGGTTGCGTTTGGTTTGACCGGAGGCGAAAGTCAAGAGACAAGAACAGACGGACAAGAGTCAATAAGCCGGATTTCATAAATACCGTGCTTAAACACCCTAATCCACTTTGTTGCCGATTACTCCGGCTTCAATAGTCAAGTTCGGCACAAAGAAATGAGTATAGATTTCCCTAACTTACACGAACCTATCTCTATCCCTAACAAGTTTTTATTTTGCATATACAAACTCTTAGGTTAGAATTGAACTTATTCGGACCTTTGGCTTAACTCGTGAGAACAAGAACTTAGAACGCACCATCTCGCTGCGGACAACCCGTACTCATCACGGCTAGCTATACGTGACGTCGTCTTGATTACGGTTAACTTTAAAACTTAGATACGGCACGTAAAATTATTTCGATCAATACTCATGGGAGTTCGATTGAAATAGTGTATGGGATACACTGATTCGAATTGACGTTTGTTAATACTAGCCGTCTTTTAAAAAGCTAGCATATTAAATAAAGAGTTGATTATATTGTAAGTCGATGTACAACACCCCACGACTTGCGGGGAGGCGGAATAATGAAAAACGATCTTGTTTTAGGCGTAAACATCGACTAACCGAGAATCTTTGCTTAACGATAACTAACAAGAATCATAGAAGTTAACAACTACTATGAAAAGTGATTATACCTGATGAACCGTGTCCTTCGTCTTTTCGTTCTCCATGTCCTCTCCGGCCTTCTCTATGTAGTAGATGATCCATCCGAGAGCTTTACTACAAGCTTCACCTCTAACTTGAGGTAATTAGGTTTCTTAAATCGCTAATCTAAGTAACCTGGTGATATAGAGAATGGTTAAGAATTAAGTAGTCTATTCTAATCCTTGGTCTCAACACATGAGAGGGGAGGATTAGGGTTTGAAGAGAGAGAGCTTGAGGAGAGAGAAAGTGAGCAAGAGAATGAGATGAGATAATGATCTATCATAATATATATTAAGCATTATCATTTATCCAATAAAAGAAAATAAAGGATTAATAATCATGCTTCATAAATACAAAAGGGTGATTCATCTCCATGAGTCATTAAGCATTTATGATGCATTAATGACATGGATGAATCACTCAAATGACTCACTAATTTCATTTAATGCATATGCCACATTAACCCCCAAGTCATCATCTTCTAGAAGCTTCTCGCGTAATTACGAGAACGCCCCTCCTATCCGTGAAAACACGGAAAAACTTTAGACTGTATAAATCCAATATCCGGATACTAGAAACTGGCTTAAACCAAAGCCGGCTAGTAAAAATTGTCCGGATGTCGTACGTGCGTAAACACACGTATGCGTCCGAACCCTTGTCGTAAAACCATACGACCTCTATATCGTTTTGCCTGGAGTAGGGAAACTCTCTGTGTGGGACTCTAGAGACTCGACTACTACGCTGGCAGAGGGTTTAACCACAGACCGCAAGCGGCACTAGCTGTACGTAACGGTCCTCAGGTAGATGTTGATAAGAAGGCCGATGAGTAAACCCATCCGAACTCCTACTGAGTCTGATGTGATAATCTCCGTACAGTTCGGTCTGTTCGTCTAAGACTATCGCATATCGGGCCTAGGGGCGGCAAGCGTCAGTCCCCTAATAGCGGTATAAGTCGTATCGGAGTGAAGCCCATTACACCCTGAGAAACTACTGGAACCTACCAGCAAATCTCGCTTTCCCTGGCTAGGGACTTTGCTTAATGGCTCTCTGACACAGCGCGATATCAACCCCCAATACCGGGAGAGACGAATTATGTCTAACCGCCACTGCCTCCAAGTGCTCGGGACTGTACCCAACTGCTACCTGTTTGCACGACTCCTTTGAGCCGTGGTAGGGTAGCAATCTAAGAACAGTGGGACGCACTCAAGGCGAAGTAGCAGTGTCAAGTCTGCGGACTATGCTGTACTCATGTCATCTGGGAACTGTTAACTGACGACTGGTATAAAACCAACCAACAGTTCCCTGTAAGTCCTGTCCGGTGTACCCGTAACCTAACGAGTACTTGCATACTATCTCCAGTACGACGTACTGACGGCTGTGGAGCAGACCATCTCCCCAACTGGGATGAGAAGCGTACACACTAGTCTACTCTGGAGTATCGATGCCCTGTCTCGATAATCCTACGTCGAGGGAGCTGAATAAGGATGTGCTTATAGACTACCCAGCCCCCACTAGTTTGACTGCCATCACAACGCTGGTAGTCAAGCAAGATCCTTAGAGCACTATCAATACATATACTCATATATTAAGATAGAAAAACCAAGTAGCATACTACCATGTTTAGCAAGACTGTTATATACATGTGAATATCCCAAGCTTCCATTAAGTAATATACAAACTAGTATAATACAGTAATGGCCTTCTAGGGCATAAACACTAACAATCTCCCACTTGCACTAGGGCCATGTACTGGCGTATCGCAGACCTATCATCTCGAATAGCCTCTCGAACTGCGTCTGAGAAATGGCCTTTGTGAATGGATCAGTAGTGTTATTCTCTGTATTTACTCTCTTTACCTCGATCTCCCGGTGATCGACGATCTTCCTGATCAGGTGATACCGCCTTAAGATGTGTCTGGACTTCTGATGGGACCTGGGTTCCTTCGCTAAAGTTATAGCGCCGTTGTTGTCGCAATACAGAGGTATTGGACCAACACTGGTAGGAACCACATGAAGTTCTGTGAGGAACTTCTTCATCCAGACAGCTTCTTTTGTGGCATCGCAAGCAGCTATGTACTGCGGTTCCATCGTTGAATCAGCAACGGTTTCCTGCTTGGAACTCTTCCAACAGACCGCCCCTCCATTGAGGGTAAAGACATAACCTAACATGGACTTGGAGTCATCCTTGTCACTCTGGAAGCTGGAGTCAGCAAAGGCCTCGATCTGGAGGTCTTTTCCGCCATACACCAAGAACATCTCCTTAGTCCTCCTCAGGTACTTCAGAATGTTCTTTACTGCTATCCAGTGCTTCTCCCCTGGGTTTGCCTGATACCGGCTTACAACGCTCAATGCGTATGCTACATCTGGTCTGGTATATAACATTGCATACATTATAGAGCCTACCGCAGAAGCGTAGGGTATAATCGACATGCGATCCCTTTCCAAATCAGTCTTGGGAGACATCTCTTTGGAGAGGGTGATTCCGTGACAAGCCGGTAGGTTACCGTGCTTAGAATCATCCATACTGAATCTTTTCAACATGGTGTCTATGTACCTGGACTGCGAAAGTCCCAACATCCTCTTTGATCTATCACGATAGATCTGGATCCCCAGAATGTAGGTGGCATCACCCAGGTCTTTCATGGGAACTTCTGTGACAAGAATCTTTTGACTGACTGTAGCATAGGAATATTATTTCCTATTAGGAGAATGTCATCCACGTACAAGACGAGGAATACAACAACTCTCCCTACAATCTTACTGTATAGGCATGGTTCATCTGGATTTTTGACAAAGTCGAATTCTTTGACAGTATCATCAAAACAGATGTTCCAACTCCGCGATGCCTGCTTTAGTCCATAAATGGACTTAAGCAGCTTGCATAATTTACCGCTGCTCCCACTCTGAATGAATCCCTCTGGCTGATCCATATAGACGCACTCTTCCAAATTACCATTTAGAAAGGCCATCTTTACGTCCATCTGCCAGATCTCATAATCGTGGAAGGCAGCAATAGCAAGAAAGATCCGAATGGATTTGAGCATAGCCACTAGAGAAAAGTTTCATCATATTCCAAACCAGGTCTTTGACGGAAACCCTTTGCAACAAGTCTAGCCTTATAGGTTTCAACCTGTCCATCTACACCAATCTTCTTTCTGAAGATCCACTTGCATCCTACGGGTTTTACCCCATCTGGAGCAATGTCTAAAGTCCATACTTTGCTAGTGTACATGGACTCCATTTCGGTCCGCATTGCATCCAGCCATTTTACCGAGTCGCCGCTCTGAATGGCTTGCTGGAAGCTAGTAGGGTCGTCATTATCAATGACGCAATCTTCTCGATCCCCGTCTATGAGAAAACCGTAGTATCTCTCGGGCGGATAAGACTGCCTACTACTTCTGCGGATAGGCGCTGGTATGTCCCTATCTTCTGAAACTTCTTGTTCTATCAAACTTTCAGTAACAACTTATGGTTCTGGAATTTCTTCCAGTTCTACTATGCTCCCACTCTTCTGATTTTCTAAAAATTCAGTTTCTAAGAAGTGGGCATGACGAGAAACAAAAACTTTTTGTTCCTCTGCGTAATAGAAATAATATCCCTTGGAGTTCTTTGGATATCCCACAAGCTTACATTGTATTGAGCGTGCCTCGAGCTTGTCCGGATGCTGCTTTTTTACAAAAGCTGGACACCCCCATGTCCTAAAATGTTTTAGACAGGGTTTCTTCCCACTCCACATCTGATATGGTGTGGTAGGCACAGTCTTGGTTAGAACCTGGTTCAAAAGATATGCAGCTGATTCTAGTGCATAACCCCAGAAAGATCGCGGTAACTCAGCCTTACTCATCATGGAACGAACCATATCCAATAAGGTTCGATTCCTCCTTTCCGATACACCATTGTGCCGTGGTGTGTATGGAGGAGTAAGCTGAGAGAGAATTCCATTCTCTTTTAAGTAACCCAAGAATTCGGCACTTAAGTATTCACCACCTCGATCAGATCTTAGTGTCTTTATACTTTTGCCTGTCTGTTTTTCCACTTCATTCTTGTATTCTTGGAATTTCTCAAAGGCCTCGGATTTATGCTTCATTAAGAAGATATATCCATACCTAGAGAAATCATCCATAAAAGTAATGAAGTAGGAATAACCACCTCGCGCATGTGTAGACATTGGACCGCACACATCACTGTGTACGAGTCCTAAGAGCTTGCTCGCTCTTACTCCGTGTCCAGTAAACGGAGTCTTTGTCATCTTTCCCATGAGACAAGATTCACAAGTGTCATAAGATTGATATTCGAACAGATTCAAATATCCTTCTCTATGTAACTTTGTTAATCGTGTTTCATTGATGTGACCTAGTCTACAATGCCATAAGAAAGCCTGATTTATTTCTGGAGACTTTCTTTTAAGTGTGTTCTGGATATTGAAAACCTGAGCTTGATTCAATACGTATATACCGTCATCTAATGTACCGGACCCAATCAGAACTTGATTTAGGTGGATGTGAACCATATCGCTTACGAATGTAAAGTCATATCCTTCTCTCGAAAGTAAGGATACTGATATGATATTACAAGTCAAACTAGGTACATACAAACAGTTACGTAGAATCAATATCTGCCCACTTGTTAAACCTAGGCGATATTCTCCCACGGATTCAGCGTCCACGCTCATTCCGTTTGCAACTCTGAGAGACAAATCACCTACCCTTATAACTCTACGGTTTCTCAAAGCATGTAACGAATTACAGATATAAGATCCTGTTCCGGTATCTAGTACCCAGGAAGTAGAGTTAATTGACAAACGGTTCTCAATTACAAACACACTTGAGGCTGAAGCCACAACATGCTTCGTATCCTGGCTACTGGCTTCCAAAGCCCTGCAATCCTTTTGCCAATGTCCGTTCCCATAACAATAGGAACATCCCTCCTTAGCTACATCAAGTCATGAAACTTTTGCTCTTCCCTTTCCTCCTACTTTACTGACACCGTATATCGGCTTTGTAGAGGTCTTCTTCTTTTCACCCTTTGCTTTCGCCCTGGATGTAGAAGAAGAAGGTCCCCCATTAAGCAGAGCTTGTGTCTCCCTGGTTTCTTTCATGGTGTAAGTAGAGGGTAGGGACTGTGGAAATAAGTCAGCGTATGACCTGTTTCTCAACGTGGTCTCCAGGTCTTTGAGCTCATCAATATAGCTAGTCATCATAAGAACTTCATCCCCTACAGATGACCCATCAGCCGACCTTGCTTGAATTATATCTTTCAAGGTCTCATATCTTGCGATATGAGATTGCTCTCCATATAAATCTTTGTTATGGAGGAAGATGGAAACTGAGTCCATCTTCTCGTGTTGCTTCTGGTATACACCATCAACTGAAGCAAACACGAGGAACTTGTCTTTCGCTTTATCCTTTTCCTTTGTCTGACGGATATCCATATCCGCGACGGTGGAAACTGGACCTGGGACGGCGGGATCTTGAGTAGTAATAGGGTGGTCCAGCTTGTCATAGGAAATGGACATCTGGACAGAACTTTGCCAGTCAAATAAGTTAGATTCAGTCAACTTGTTATCTAGATGTAACCTAGTCATGGTCACAAGGTCGCTGCAATGAGAGAGAGAGAAGAAAACACTTTAGCATGATGCTCTTGCAAGTTTAGATTGGTTTTTAATTTATCTTAACTGGATGGCTCCCACTGTTTCTCGAATCCTTCCTCAAACCATAAAAGAAGAATTAGCTAGGACTATTCTCACTGTACAAAACTTGCTTAACCGTTCAGCCAGGCTAGTGTCGGTACTTCGAGAGAGGTTTTCCAACGCTTTCGCGAAGTTCCTTAATTAAATAACCTCTTTTCTCTGGGGGCGTAGCCCCGCTGACACCTTTCTCGACACCTACTTGGTTTATAGCATTGATCGTTAAGTGACGAGTCTCCTGATAAGTAGCATATACTCACAGTAGGATCGGGATCCAAATATCATCGTATGATAATGTTGAAGGAATCCTACCAACATTCATCAAACCCCAAATGGTATGCAACACTAGCAAGTTTCAGTTTCTTTAGAAACTCCCGATATGGATTTTTGCCCCATGTTCTTATGACCTTGACTAAGGGCCAACAAATCATAAGTCACATGTCAAGTTCTGCCCATCATTATCTTGTTGATTTGAACCCATTCGTATATACTCTTGACTAAGGGCCAAACAAAGTAATACGACTGTCCCAAACCAACTCATCTATCTATGCAACAAATGAATACCCCAGCAGATACCAAATACTATGTCTTGACTAAGGGCCAAACAAACATAGCTTGAATACTACTGACCATTCATAAGAAATGATGGAGGGCTACGACTAATTTTGGTGAAACCGTGAACGTAGTGAACTTGATATAATCGAAGGAACCTGATAGCTTTTTAAAAGGAGTGGTTAAAGCTCCGCAATTAAAAATTCTGCTCTTTTAAAATAACCGAGTGGTTTCTTTTAAATTTGTTCCAACGATTCATCTTTTGGTTTATTTTCTTTGCATTATAAATAATGCGTCCCATCATTAACCTATCATTGCAGAAAACAACGAAAATACAACGTCCTCTTATGCCATCCGCATTCGCTACTGGGTCCCGTCATCACCCGTTAGGTTACTTAACTAACGGCAGAGCGGGGGCTGGGCTAGCACGGGTGTAAAATATAAGTGACGTCTAAATAGCTATCATATATAGATATTGTACATTCGTCAGACGCAATAATAGGCATTCCAGATCTCATATGAACTTTATTGGATTTGTAAGCAATCCACGTTTGTTTAGAGCCTGCAACAAAAGACGGATTACACAGTTGTGATGAATTGCCATTACCCCACCCTAGACCCCTACGGGTATGGAAAACTATCCGCCAAATACCCGAAGTGAAGCGGTCTCTCTCAACAAAGTGAGTAGGCCACTAAACACTTCAAAGTACCCGGTAGTTTGTTCACCCCATCTTGGGTCTATCCTAGGAGCAAAAACAGTAATATGAAATAATACAACGGTGGCTACAACCGCACCTGGATGTGCCCCGCAAAATAATATTACAACATATTACAATTACATTGAATGAATGAATATAACAACCCATCTCAAACCCCGACTAATCATCACAACAGTCCAATACAGTTCACATTCACAAACAGTAAAAAACCATTACAGAAATGTGCAACCCCCTGCCAACCGACATACTAGCAGTTAGGGGAAGTTTACGAACACATTATACAATCACAGATATAATCATATTAGCAAACATCGTAAAATTTCGATCGAGCAAAACACTTTAGATTCTACTCCAAAACTTCTCTGTGCACCTGAGATCTTAGCAGAAAATAAAATATCCCAGAAACATCATTATTAACACCTAAGAGTTACTGAAGAAATTAGGGCTGACTCGGCCCCAACTCGGCCGCGGATCCGCGGTGAGTTTGCCGAGTCATGAGTCCAAATTTCTTCAGTAGCCCTATTATTCTCTGCTTGTTATTCTGAAGCACCCCGAAAAATTTTTAGAGCCAGTTTTAAAATCGACAGAAACTGTGATAAATCGATGATGTTTCCGGTTCTTTTTGCGTTCGAAATTCTTACGACTTTGCTAATGAGTTAATTATTATTTAGCGAGGCTCTGATACCACTGTAAGTCGATGTACAACACCCCACGACTTACGGGGAGGCGGAATAATGAAAAACGATCTTGTTTTAGGCGTAAACATCGACTAACCGAGAATCTTTGCTAAACGATAACTAACAAGAATCATAGAAGTTAACAACTACTATTAAAAGTGATTATACCTGATGAACCGTGTCCTTCGTCTTTTCGTTCTTCACGTCCTCTTCGGCCTTCTCTATGTAGTAGATGATCCACCCGAGAGCTTTACTACAAGCTTCACCTCTAACTTGAGGTAACTAGGTTTCTTAAATCGCTAATCTAAGTAACCTAGGTGATATAGAGAATGGTTAAGGATTAAGTAGTCTATTCTAATCCTTGGTCTCAACACATGAGAGGGAAGGATTAGGGTTTGAAGAGAGAGAGCTTGAGGAGAGAGAAAGTGAGCAAGAGAATGAGATGAGATAATGATCTATCATAATATATATCAAGCATTATCATTTATCCAATAAAAGAAAATAAAGGATTAATAATCATGCTTCATAAATACAAGAGGGTGATTCATCTCCATGAGTCATTAAGCATTTATGATGCATTAATGACATGGATGAATCACTCAAATGACTCACTAATCTCATTTAATGCATATGCCACCTTAACCCCCAAGTCATCATCTTCTAGAAGCTTCTCGCGTAATTACGAGAACGCCACTCCTATCCGTGAAAACACGGAAAAACATTAGACTGTATAAATCTAATAACTGGATACTAGAAACTGGCTTAAACCAAAGCCGGCTAGTAAAAACTGTCCGGATGTCGTACGTCCGTAAACACACGTATGCGTCCGAACCCTTATCGTAAAACCATACGACCTCTATATCGTTTTTCCTGGAGTAGGGAAACTCTCTGTGTGGGACTCTACAGACTCGACTACTACGCTGGCAGTGGGTTTAACCACAGACCGCAAGCGACACTAGCTGTACGTAACGGTCCCCAGGTAGATGTCCATAAGAAGGCCGATGAGGAAACCCATCCGAACTCCTACTGAGTCTGATGTGACAATCTCCGTACAGTCCGGTCTGTTCGTCTAAGACTATCGCATATCGGGCCTAGGGGGCGGCAAGCGTCAGTCCCCTAATAGCGGTATAAGTCGTGTCGGAGTGAAGCCCATTACACCCAGAGAAACTACTGGAACCTACCAGCAAATCTCGCTTGCCATGGCCAGGGACTTTGCGTAATGGCTCTCTGACACAGCGCAATATCAACCCAAATACTGGGAGAGATGAATCCTGTCTAACCGCCACTGCCTCCAAGTGCTCGGGACTGCACCCAACTGCTACCTGTTTGCATGACTCCTTTCAGCCGTGGTAGGGTAGCAATCTAAGAACAGTGGGACACACTCGAGGCGAAGTAGCAGTGTCAAGTCTGCGGACTATGCTGTACTCATGTCACCTGGGAACTGTTAACTGACGACTGGTATAAAACCAACCAACAGTTCCCTGTGAGTCCTGTCCGGTGTACCCGTAACTTAACGAGCACCTGCATATTATCTCCAATACGACGTACTGACGACTATGGGACAGACCATCTCCCCAATTGGGATGAGAAGCGTACATACTAGTCTACTCCGGAGTATCGATGCCCTGTCTCGATAATCCTACGACTAGGGACCTGAATAAGGATGTGCTTGTAGACTACCCGGCCCCACTAGTATGACTTCCATCACAACGCTGGTAGTCAAGCAAGATCCTTAGAGCTCTATCAATACGTATACTCATATATTAAGATAGAAAAACCAAGTAGCATACTACCATGTTTAGCAAGACTGTTATATACATGTGAATATCCCAAGCTTTCATTAAGTAATATACAAACTAGTATGATACAGTAATGGCCTTTTAGGGCATAAACAGTAACATTATATATATATATATATATATATATATATATATATATATATATAGTCTTAAGTATTTCTAAATTTAACTGTCTTTTAGTTTGCATTTTATTTATGATGCAAAATACAAATGATCATGTTTAACATATATAATAGTTTTGGTTCTCTTTACGATAAGTTGTGCTATGAGTTGAGCACTCCAATTCCCACTCTCATTTTGATGACATGTGGAATTTGTGATGAGGCTTGACACTTGGAAGAGAGAGACATGGTGTATGGTTGAGATTAAATTAGCCTATGTTAAATATTTCAAAGGGTACAATTCTTCTTTGAACGCCCTAGCAAGATTCTATAATGAGTTTGTTTCAATGGTTGAAGCATGGAGCTCAAGTGATGGATTCCTCAAGATGGATCATCTTTGGCCATGAATATTAGTTGCAAGATCGTTCCTACCTCATCAAGTGAAACCTAAAAGGAGTCCAACATAAATGTGGAGCACTTGAAGATACTACAAAGATTGTAGTCTTTGACTTAGCTATATAGTTTTGTTCTATTGCTTGCATTTGATTGATCCTGGTAGTGGAATTGGGGCTATGTTCATTATAAAATTTTGTTATGTGATTCCGCCACTGTCGTGATCGTCACGACCTTAGCCCCCTTCCACATACAGCTGGTTGGGCCCAGAGACTTCCTGAGCCGGGCTCGGGTGCCCTTTGGACCGAGCTGGGCTCGATTTACCAAGAAATATTTTTTATTTATTTAAAAATTCCAAAAAAACCAAAAAATTCTAAAAAATTAAGAAAAATCAATTCTGATTATTTCTTATTTTTTGGGGGATTTTCCACTCAAGTTTTAGGTTAATTGTAGGGTTTTTTGGTTTTAACTCTGGGAGTTATCTTTTTCAAAAAAATTTGTTGCTCACCAAAAGTTTCAAAATTTTATTCTCATATAAAATCTTGGAGATTTGATGGGTAGTTGTTCCAGTGGGAGCGTCTGGGGTGTGTGCCAAATTTCATGAGAAACGGAAAAGACTAATAAAAAGGACAAGATTAAATATGGTAGTTTAATAAATAGTGAAATTTGTTAAATTGTTTATTACATATTGTGGAATTGCATACTTAATGAATAAATATGCATGCTACATTCATTAATAAAAATCTGACAAATTTTAAGTGAGAAATTTTGTGAGGAGGCATGAGTCTAGATTCAACTACCTAATCTACTCCATTTTTAGAAAATTTATAATCTGTTATTCAATTATCTTAACACAATTTTAAACTTTACATTTTTTGAGAATGTGGTTGGGGCCTTATCCCCTCTTCTCTTTTTTCGGGGTGTAGATTTATTATTGTTGCTAAGAGGAACTGAAAACAGAATGTTCTTTTGGAAAGAATAATACTCCAGCAATTGCCGATAGTCTCAACACATTCATAATAAAGTCAAGATATCATCAGCTTCACCAGGAGTGAGATGGTAGATGACTATAACATAATAAGACAGAAACATTAGTTTAATATTACTTGAACAAGCTGAAAAATTTGGACGCTAGTGACAACTAGGTGGCAGTGATATAGAAGGGCTTCATGATGTAGCACCATCGAGAAGCAGCGATCTTTAGAGAATTGGCTCATTTAGGATCGTTCTACGCGTTGGACGTGATAAAGAGCGATGTCATTAGTGATCGTAGGATTTATTGCCAAGTACTCGCATTTTATGCTGAGCGGTAGTTGCAGGATATCTACGCACCAAGGGATATGTTGTGTGATGGTTACGAGGTAACCTGCACGACGTGGCGACGTTACATTATTTCTCGGTTTGACCTTATTTTCAAATAAGGAATCGAACCATGTAATGTGGATACACATAAAAGTTATATCTTTATCGATCCGGGATCTGATGAGTGCTGCTCTAGTTAGACTGTTGAGCAATAGCAATAGGCGGTTACATATTTTTCTACTTGATATATGAAGCAGTTAGTTATATACGGAAAGTGAATATGATGACGTTTGGTAGTACATTTGAGTAACCGAGACTTAAGGTTTAATCGCTAGGGCGATAGAATCAAAAGCGCTGTAGATATGTTGACGAGGTCAACAGTATGCAAGGGCATGCATTCTAATGCAAGAAGAGCTCAATCGAGATAAGAAAGAAGGAATAATGCGCCAACAATTTATGTGATCTGACATGGGGAAATGCGCTGGAAATAATGAAAATAATAAGTCAAAACATTTGTGTTCCCGCCAATTAGGGCGCACTCATCAGCTGCGTACTTGGCATAAATACTATGTGCATGTGTTGTGACACATGTAGAGCATGTGCTTATTGGCTAAGTTATTGATGCACTGCGACCCGTGCAAAGCATGTGGGCATTGGCTAAGCTATTGATATGTCGCGACCTGTGCAAAGCACGTGTGCATAAGCTAAGCATTTGGTAAGCTGAGATCCGTGCAAAGCATGTGCGCACTCCTTTGCAGTGCACATGCACACTTCTGAAGTGTGCGCTTCTGTCAGAGATTTTGCTCTTTTGGAAAATAATCTTCTTTGATAACTTTCTTAACAAGAAGTTTATTGGGATCTTTGATCCAATGGTGCGCATACACCCTGAATTGATATGAATCGATTCCAATTTTTAAGTTGGCAACAAAGCCTTAACTTTTAGGAACAAACCCTAATTAATCATTTCCTAAAAATAGGAACCCTTTATAAAAAGAGGGATAACATTATTATCAGAAATCTCCTCTCGCTTAAAAAAAAGAAGATCAGAAGACCTTCATCTTCCTCGGTAAAAGATCCAAGGAAAAATTAGGTAAAAGAAAAGAAGAGAAAAAACTCTTCCCCTTCTCATATCTAAAGAAAGCTTTGGCTTCCCCATGAGTTTCGACTCCATTAAAAAATGTTTCGACACGTAAAGATTGAAGTTTTGGCTTCCTTATGAATTTTGACTCTTTGAAAATCAATGATTCCTTGAAATTCATTGACTTTCACAAAATATATATGGTTCGCCTTAACATTGATGCACATCTATATGAATGCACGCATCATAAAAGCGCGCCATAAAAGATGCAATAGAAAGATAAAATTTTTACTTAACAAAAAGTAAAATTCTCCGGAAATAAAAGTAATCTCACAAACTTGGGTACACCATAAATTAGGGCGCACCCAGTAAACCAAGAGCACACCCCATACAGATGTACTATGCGATTCACCATGTGCTATTCATGTGCATGTAAGCGCAAGCAATCTCTATAGAAACATGCACACACGTGCCATACATGTTTACCGCCGAAAACAGAGACGAAACCGCGTAGGTTGTCTTTCCTGAATTTGGGGGCAGTTTTTATTTGGTTTTATCCGTCCACCTCTCCGAAGATGCCAAGTTGATTTATGGCACTGCGTATCGGAGGTTTGGACGGATGCGGCCGTTGTAGTAGACTTCGTCAGATTCCCCCTTATTTGCGAGGGGTTTTTTTATTGTGGGGATGCTCTTCTCTGCAGGCGCAAGCACCTGCAGTTAATTACGTTACCGCATCGCGGTAACCACTTTCTCTTGCTCCAGATGTTCACTTCATGTCGTACGCGTTTATTTTCTTTTTGGTTGCCCGTGGATTGTATACGGAGACTAATTTATGTTGTCGCCCGTAGGGCGTGGATTAGTCCAAATCCGTATTTTCTTAGATTTAGGTTTGGTTGATTTAAGGCTCGTTAACCTCGTTTGAGATTAAGATCGACTTAAATGTTTGTTAAGGACATGTTAGTCTAATTTTAGACTAAGGTCTACTTAACGGGGGATTGGGATCATTTTTGATCCAATGAAAGGGCATTTGGGCTCTATCATTTTAGTTTAGGAACGTTACGGTCCGTAGTTTAAGGACATCATAGTCCATGGAGTTTAGTTTAGGGACATTATGGTCCATTGGGTTTAAGGACATCATAGTCCATAGAGTTTAAGGACATCATAGTCCATGAAGTTTAGTTTAGGGACGTTCCGGTCCATAGAGTTTAAGGACATCATAGTCCATATAGTTTAGTTTTATGGGCGTTGCGGTCCACAGATCACCATCTTTGAGGTGAGGGTTTAGTTTAGAAACATTATGGTCCATAGCTGGTTGGTTGTCGGGACCCACCACCTCTCTGAAGATGTTGAATAATTACAACGACATAAATCAGAGGTGTGACAAGATGTACCCTTGAACCAAATTTCAGATTGAGGAATCATCAGTCATGAGCATGGAGGCTCGGTTTATTTAGAGATTTAATCTCAGGAAAGATTTAGCTAATCTGAGTTGAAGTTGGCCTATTATAACGTTAAACACTAGTGTATGCTCAGTACCCACGTGCTCCCATATGATATTTTAAGGCAGTGGTAAACACTGAGATCTGAGATGCTCACGTGTGGCACGTGAGGCTCCATAGCAGTGTTAAACACAGAAAGTTAAGGCGCTCACGTGTGGCACGTGAGGCGCTTAGAATTGGGCGCTGCCTCCTTTATTCTCTTATTCTAGTGCTAACCACTATTAGGGGGTCACATGGGGTCACGTGAGGCACCCGAAAAATCGGGTTTATTCCCTTTTCTCTTTTATAAGTGCTAAGCACTATCTGGGGGGGGTCACGTGTGAACACGTGATCTATTTCAATCTTTCTTTTATGTTCATCAAAGGTGGTCACGTGTGAACATGTGGTCCCTAATATGCATGGAGTTCTAGTTTTGAGAATTTCAAGACACTTGTTTTTATAAGAATTTAATTCTTTGGACTTAGTTTTTCTCTTAGGTTTTGGATATGCATGGCAGAATCTTCCCGATGAGAATTAAATTCTCAACTTGTGGGGAGATTTGCTTCTGCAGATCTTTCACCATAAGGAAGAACTAAGTTCTTATATGAAAGGCTAAACCCTTGTTTTATCAGAGGAATTAAATTCGTATATACTTTTTGGGAGAATTAAATTATCCGAACTAAGTTCTTTGGAAGAGTTAAACTCTTGTGGAGACGAAGAAAAGTTAAGATATTCTCTGTGTTTTGTTCCTTTTTATCTAAGGTTTCTTCTTTTCTTTTGAACTTGCAGTTTTTTTAGGGGGGGAGGGTTCTTGTAACACCCTAGTTCATTTATACCAGTTTTATTTTGGATATTTATTTATTTATGGGTATTTCTTGATTTATTGTGTTTGGGTGCGAATAGTGTAATTGGTATCCGTGTTTGCATCTGACCCGACCCGCATGCTGGAACCCGTCTTGATTCCTGTTTATGATTTATCCCGGCTAGTTATGAGGATCCATGCACTTTCATGTTGTATATCTGCATTATATTTGGCATCTGCATTTTTTTAATAATACAATTATAATCAAATAATATATTTTAAAAATATCTAGCATGGCCTGTATTATACCCCTAACCCTGTTGTAGCATCCGCACATATTGTTCTCGTTCCGTTTAGGTAAACGGACTCGTTTGGATAGCTACGTGCACGCTACTCGTATCTGTTCTTGGGGGTGTGCATTTTCGTTACCCGGATATCGTATTTTGGTTTTGGTTGATACGTATATTACCCATATTTTCAAACCGTAATTTTATACCCAACCCGGGTATATTTTGGAGTATTTTTGTATTGGCCAGAAAATCCATATATTCAATATTCACTACTACAATATAGGGTTGCCCCTACGGCTACAAGAATCCGTAGGGGCAACTTTTTATTTCCCCTACGGATTAATCTGTAGGTCCCCATGGTTGTCCCTACGGCGCCCTACGTTTTAATTGAAAAATATTAAATCGGAATTTGTTGTTTGGCCCTACGGAGCCGCAACCAAATGCCCTACGGTTAAGTCCGTAGGGGCAAATATGGGTATTTAATAAAAAAAAAGACACAGAAAAGCCATCGTCATTCCCATAAATTCTCTCTCTCTCTCTCTCTCTCTATCGTTCCCACGCCTCTCTCGATCGTTCTCGCACCTCATCGCCACCGCGCTCCGCCTACGGCACGCCACCTTCCTCGATCGTTCCCAAAATTTCTTCGTTGACTTCCTCGTCGCCACCGCCTGCGACTCGTTGCCGATTGCGTCGTCGACCACCGGTCTCCTCCGTCGTCTCCTCCACCGCCGGCTACAGGTTAGTAAATCTCAAATTATTTATAATTTTGATGATGTTAGGGCTGGGTTTCAGGGTTCGGGGTTCGGGTAGGGGTAAGGGTTAGGGTTAGGCATCGATCGGGTTTAGTTTAGGGTAGGGTTAGGGTTCGGTTGGGGTTAGGGTTAGGGTTGTGGTTAGGGTTAGGGTTAGGGTTCGGTTGGGGTTGGGGTTGGGGTTGGGGTTGGGGTTAGGGTTAGGGTTAGGGTTCGGTTGGGGTTGGGGTTAGGGTTAGGGTTATGGTTCGGTTGGGGTTGGGGTTGGGGTTAGGGTATCGGTTTGGGTTGGGGTTGGGGTTGGGGTTGGGGTTAGGGTTAGGGTACGGTTAGGGTTGGGGTTAGGGTTAGGGTTCGGTTGGGGTTGGGGTTGGGGTTCGGTTACGGTTGGGGTTGGGGTTAGGGTTAGGGTTAATTAGTTGGGCTTAGGGTTAGGGTTAGGGTTTGGTTCAGGTTTAGGGTTAGAGGCTAGGGTTAATTTGGGTTAATTAAAGGGTAGGGTTAATTTGGGTTAATTAAAGGGTAGGGTTAATTTGGGTTAATTAGTGATAATTTGAAAGAGTTAGGGTGTTGGTTAGGGTTAATTTGGTTAATTTGGGTAAATTGGGTTAAGTTTGGGTTGATTAGGGTTAATTAGGTTAATTTGGGTAAATTGGGTTAAGTTTGAGTTAATTAGGGATAATTTGTGTTAGGGTAACGATTATGGTTAATTGTGGTTAATTAGATTAATTTGGGTTATTTAGGGTTAGGGTTTAGGGTGCACTAGTTCAATGCAGTAGGATACTCGATGTTAACGTAAACGTAAGAAAAATTTACCCTAAACTTGAAATTTCGAAACCTTAATAACGAAACGTAAACGTAAAACCTATTCATGTTAAATGTTCAAGTTAAAACCAATATATGATACTCGATGATAATATGAAACTTTCATATTCTCATCGATACTCATATATGAAAATCAAAGCGCCACTTAGTCCCCGTCTATCGGTTAACATACGTTCGATGTTCGTCGCTACATAGAACTATACGAAGGTTGTTAAATATCGGACGGTATAGCTCGGTACTAACAACCGTCGTGTAGTCTATGTGACGAGAAGATTCAATCGTATGATAACCGATAGATTTGTCCCGTGTGGACAAGTTAAGAATGTATAAAGCAAACACCTGTATTCACTTGTGTTTTCATCCGTTTCGAGATATTTCGTCGGTACTTTTCCGCTGGTTCTCCGTGTACAAAGATAGATTAGATGTTCATTTCAACGTTGTTTCACAGCTTTGAAATGATTATCTATTCTATTACAGTGTACTCGGAGAACAGCGGGGAGGAGCTGCCGAAATTTACTCGAAACGGTTGAAAGCACAAGCGAATTGGTGTCCGCTCTATACATTCTTAATGGGATAGAAGCCTTACCCCCGACAGTCGAAACACACACATACAACACGAATACAAAACAAACGCATCATTAGAGAGTGATTCAAGATAATCAAGTTAAAACCAATATATGATACTCGATGATAATATGAAACTTTCATATTCTCATCGATACTCATATATGAAACTCAACGCGCCACTTAATCCCTGTCTATCGGTTAACATACGTTCGATGCTCGTCGTGACATAGAACTATACGAAGGTTGTTAAATATCGGACGGTATAGCTCGGTACTAACAACCGTCGTGTAGTCTATGTGATGAGAAGATTCAATCGTATGATAACCGATAGATTTGTCCCGTGTGGACAAGGTAGGAATGTATAAAGCAAACACCTGCATTCACTTGTGTTTTCATCCTTTTCGAGATATTTCGTCGGTACTTTTCCGCTGGTTCTCCGTGTACAAAGATAGATTAGATGTTCATTTCAACGTTGTTTCACAGCTTTGAAATGATTATCTAATCTAATACAGTGTACTCGGAGAATAGTGGGGAGGTGTTGCCGAAATTTACTCGAAACGGTTGAAAGCACAAGCGAATGGGTGTCCACTCTATACATTCTTAATGGGATAGAAGCTTTACCCCCGACAGCCGAAACACACACATACAACACGAATACACAATAAACGCATACACAACACATACACACTAACAACCCTACACTTAAGCGAAATCATAAATTGAAACACACATATATAGAATACAACTCATACATGGGTATCCTCAAATCTAACTTTGATTATCGATAATTTATTCTTTCAATGACAAATGCACACACAAAGCATATACACGGATTTTCTCTTTTGTCAGTAACCATCACGTTCTTAGATTTCTCAATATAGTCATCATAACCTAAAATTTATATGTTATACAGTCTAACATGGCCCATGAGTACATCAGAGTTAAGGACTGGATGTATGTGGATTGACAACAACGTATGCAACCTAAGTTTGTCGCAGGAGTTGCTGCTTTTATTGAATTTGCACACGCACATAATAAGATCGTGATAGAGAAGATTCTCTGCCTATGCGATAGATGTAGGAATAAGTACTGGCAGAAGGTAGAATTGGCAGAGCTTCATATCATAAAACATGGTTTTACTAGACTTTATACAACTTGGCTATATCACGGGGAAGGAGAAGAACACAGTAATGCGGCAGAAGAAGAAGGAGAAGACGATAATGAGGCAGGAGAAGAAGGAGAAGACGGTAATGCGGTAGAAGAAGACGGTAATTTCTTTCCATCTGAAGAAATGGAGGATATGGTAGAGCCCGTCCTAGGTGAATCTATTCGTACCGAAGGTGACATTCCTTCCGGTCAAGGACCGCGTGCTGATAAATATGAAAATTTCATGAATGATGCTAGAAAACCAATTTATGAGAATGCAAAGTATTTCACCCTCTCATGGTTCGTCCAACTTTTCCAGATTAAGTGCCTAAATGGATGGAGCAACAAGTCAATCACAATGCTTCTTTCGTTCTTGAAAGATTCTATGCCCCCGGGAAATAACGTTTCCGACAGCTAGTACGGAGCCCAGAAGATGATGTATGATTTGGGTCTGAAGTGTGAGAAGATTCAAGCATGTCTTAAAAATTGCGTGTTGTACCGAAAAGAGAATTCAGATTTAAAAGAGTGTCCAAAATGCGGAGAGGCTAGGTATAAGCCGAAAGATTCTGATAAGAAGCTCGATATACCTGTCAAGATAGCACGATACTTTTCCATAACACAGAGTCTGCAGAGGCTATTCAGGTGCAAGAAAACAGCTGAGGCAATGATTTGGCATCACCGTGCTCCTCCAACTGAAGATGGAAAAATGAGTCATCCAAGAGATTCACCGGCATGGAAGGATTTCGATAGGAGGAACGCAATATTCAGTAGCGATCCTCACAGAGTCATGCTCGGACTGGCTAGTGATGGCTTCTGCCCATTCAACTATATGGCAGGTAGCCACAACACATGGCGCGTTGTAATGATAGT
This sequence comes from Agapanthus africanus, assembly GCA_030015575.1. NCBI lineage: Eukaryota > Viridiplantae > Streptophyta > Magnoliopsida > Asparagales > Amaryllidaceae > Agapanthus > Agapanthus africanus. The sequence continues at coordinate 338,432,563 of JASDDO010000010.1, forward strand.
TCATAATCTGTCGCCTTGATTGGTTATGGACCAATCATACTTTATGATACCTCTTCTTATCGACGGACCAAACTCACCGGGGAACAATATCGACGTCCATCTCCGACCTCTGATCGAAGAGTTAAAATCTTTATTCATTGATGATGTAGAGACTTACGATGCAAACACAAATACAACCTTCATACTGCATGCGGTTTTAATGTGGACAATTAATTACTTTCCTGCGTATGGAATGCTATCAGGTTAGTCCGTACATGGTCACAAAGCATGTCCTCATTGCCATCAACATACAACATCAAAATTCTTGAATTTTAGCAAGAAGGTTTGTTATTGCGGCCATCGACGTTTCCTGCCTTTAGACCACCCCTACAGGTTAGACGATGTTCACTTTGATGGTCATCAGGAGGTTCGTGGACCTCCAGCCCCATTGTCTGGAGAGGACGTGACTGCTTAGTGGGATGGTTACAATAATGTGACCTTCGGGATGGATCCGACAAACAGGTCAAACCACCATTCTGGAACAAGTTAAGCATTTTCTTCGAGCTTCCGTACTGGTCAACAAATTTAGTGTGTCATTGTCTGGATATCTTGCACATAGAGAAGGGAGTATCTGAGCACGTACTTAACTTGCTTCTTTGTAAAGACAGGAAATCGAAATACAACCTTAATGCTCGGATGGATATACAGGACTGGGGAATTAGAAGTGAATTGCATCCTAAACCGGTAGCGGGTAAACCAGGCAAGTTTGTACTTCCCAATGCCACTTATTATATGTCACAACCGAAGAAGAAAAGATTGCTGAAGATGTTGCATGATTTGAAAGTTCCCACAGGTTTCTCAGGATCATTCAGCAAGAAGATAAAAATTGTGAAAGGCAAGATCGATGGGCTGAAAAGTCATGATCACCATGTTATTATGGAGCACCTTCTCCCATTAGCCCTCAGGACTTCCCTTCCCGAATCGGTTGGTCTAGTAATCAATAACCTATGTTGTTTTTTCAGAGAATTATGTGCTAAAACACTGGATATTGTGACGCTGGAGAAACTAGAAAATTCTATTGCGTTGATACTTTGCAAGTTTGAGCGTATTTTCCCACCGTCATTCTTCGATATCATAATACACCTGACGGTTCATCTTGCAACTGAGGCTAAGTTAGCCGGACCGGTACAATATCGATGGATGTATCCCGTCGAGAGGTACGTGAAATTTTTCGTTTCGCGCAATTTGTAAAATTATTGTTGTCATGTATGCCCGTATTTATTATTTAACATATTTTTCTTTAGGTACCTCTACACTCTTAAAAAGTATATACGCAATAGAAATAGACCAGAGGATTCTATCATGCAAGGTTATCTTCTAGATGAAGCAACCATATTTTGTTCCCGCTATCTGGACGAGAATATTGAGACGAGACTTAACCGGCCTCGAAGAATTCAGGACGGGCCATATGGTAAAACCGATTATAAGAGGGTAGACACTATGTTTATCAACAAGATATACCGGTTTATCCTCCTCAATAGCGTATGTCTTGAAAAAATTAGAGAGTATGATTTTTTTGTATTAATTGTTATATTTGTGTTTGTGTGTATGAAATGATATAATATTAATGTCATAATTTATTGTCGAGAACAGAATTCATTTTAACGAGGTATGTGAGGGGCATCCTGATTGGAACGATGAACTATTAGAAAAATATCATCAGGATAGTTTTTGCGATTGGGTTGCAGATCATGTAAGTTATTCGAATAACATGTTATTGCTATCAATTTTAATCTAAACTTATATTGTTATGTATTTTCGTAAAATTTGTTTTGTTAGATCTACGATTCGAACATGTCTGCCTCATTAGAGAGTGGTTCAAGATGTTTAGCTCAGTTTCCTAGTATGGAGGTTGCATATTATAAAGGATTTGGTGTCCTTGGATACAAATTCGAAGTTAAGGACATAGAAACATCTAGAACCACTCAGAATAGTGGGATTGCGACGGTAGGATCGGATGGTATGATTTATTATAGATATTTAAATTGTGTACTTGGCATCCAATATCCCGGACGATCAGAACCCTTTTATATATTTCAGTGTACTTGGTATGATACACGAACCGATATGGATAAGTTGAGAAGCAATCTTGGGACTTGGAAAGATGAATATGGATTGACCAGTGTGAACACACTTCGATTTTACGGTCAGGAAGATCTGTTTATCTTTCTGAACCAAGCGTTCCAAGTATACTACTCACAGTGTTTGAAGCATCCGGGATGGAGTATCGTACGCCGTTGGAAATCCAGGGATGTTTATGAGTCCCAGAATTTGAGGACAGCGATAATGATGATGAAGAAGAGAGAAAACTTAGAGTGCTCCGACCGCCTATTTCGAAAGACGGGTTGTCTTCAGCTGATCATGAAGTTACGTGGGTTAGAAATGATATCAATGATGAAATCCAAGTAGATATGTCTAATGCGTCCATGAAACGAAAAAGGTTATCAGTAATGTTATATTATTACTTCACATTTTACGATCTATACATATATAGCATGCTTATGTAATGATTTTCTAATACGTACACGAACCGTTTTATCTAGATTTGATGATGACGGGAGCAGTGAGGGGCGGCTCCAGCCACGGCACCGGCAGAGGCAGAGGCAGAGCGGTTCTGCCGCCCAGAAAGCTGCGTAGGAAGCTTCAGAGGGCCGGTTTTGCACCCCGATCGGAGACCCCTTCGGATGCCTCCTTCCGTGTGGACTTTGCCACACCTCCAGGTATATTGCACGCATATTAATTTTGATTTGTAATATCTATTATAGACATACATGCATATTCATGTCAAAATTACTTATATAGTCAATATTTGATTGTCTAGCTGTTGGTGCGTCCACATCAGGGACATAGGCCACTCCCGCACCTCCAGGTATGTTTATATATCATATAGTGCATGTATATTGATTTATAATGCTATATCATAAATATACATTCATTCTTTTTGCTCTTACGTACTTACATCAGGGGCAGAGCCCACCACCGCACCTGCGGGTATGTTTATATATCCTATAGTGTATACATGTTGATTTAGAATGTTATATTATTGATATACGCATTCTTTTTGCAATTACTTATATAGTCAATGTTTGATTGTCTAATTATAGGTGGTGCGTCCACATCTGGTGCAGGGGGCACTCTCGATGCAGGAGGCACTCCCGTCACTTCCATATCCTCCGCTCAGTCTGTAGGTTTGTATGAATAAATATAAAATATTTATTTATTTTAAATATCCTTTAAATATTCATGTAATTTTATTGATGTTTATTTTCTAGTTGGAGGGGATGCATCCACGTCCGGGTCACCGGCTGCTCCTCACCGGAGGAACTATCGCCCCGATCATGCTGCTGTCCGGGCCTGGGCTCGTGCTTTTGTCGCCGGAGGTATATATCACACTTCAATTTTCGTTAAACCTTGATTTCTTAATATCACTTTGTCTTAATATTGATTGTCTTGATATTTCTTGTAGACGCAGGGCATCCCTATCCCGAGAGGGGGACTCGAGGCTCGAATCAGTCTCACAGGCTGAGGCCCGACAGAGCCAGGGGGAGGCACCATTCCCCCTCTTCTTTACCCCTGGTTATCGCTATACCGTCAATTATGCCGAGAGGTTCGGCCGGTATATGGGGGATGAGAGCCGCCTCGTGAAGAAGTATCCACTTCATGTTGAGTGGGGCAACCAGCACTGGCGCTCATTCGCACTCTTCTGGGATCAGGCTCCAGTATTAATATATATTTTCATTTGATTTATCCAATATATTTATTATTAACACTTGCAATTTAATAACATTGTTTTTTTTGTATCTGCAGTTGGATTACGATTTTCAGCCTGTACCCGACCCTGATCACCCTGGGAGGGTGCTCGATCTTCACACTCTATACCATGGCCTGATGAAGAACATGCAATTGAAGGTCCAATACAAAAGGAAAGAGCTGAAGATTGCCTGCTATTCCCTGTGGATGGAGACCCCCGAGGCAGAGAGAGTGATCCTCCTACATACTCCGGCTTTTGCGAGAGTCGCCGTAGATACATGGCCTCTATTGTACCAATATTTTGACTCTAAGCGCAAACATGTATGTATTTTAAATGTAATTCATTGTTTAGTATATAATTTATTTTTTTGTGTTGCTTAATTAGAAAACTAAATCTGAATGTGTTGTGCGGAAACAGGGGTATAAAAATAAAGAGAATAGGAAGTCGGCAAAGAGGGGTCGCCCCTCTTATACAGGTGGCTCGAGGAATATTACTCGTGCCATGGAGGCATCGGTAAATTACAATAGATCTACTTTAAAATAATATGAAATTAAGAGTTATTTTATAATAAATATAAATTTTTGGCAAATTGCAGAGAGCTCAGACCCTGCCGCAGAGTGGTACACCGAGCGTGCTGTCCGCATATCTTGCCGTCCATTGCACCTCGACAGATCCCGCCACAGGCGAGCTTCGATACCCCGACACCGCTACCCAGGAGTATTGCGTAAGTGTTAATATTTATTCAACCCCTATTTGAAATTTTTGTTTTGAAAAGTTCAAATTTAAATGATATACTTATATTTTATTGGTTAATGTGGGGGTAAGAGCGGGTGGTTGAGCAGGCCGAGGCATCGGGGATCGATTTTACTGGATAGAACGATCCGATGCTGCTGACCCCAGTCCTAGACGCCGCACATGGAGGGCACCACGGAGGTTGGGAGAGAGGCCGGGGACTGGGTCCTAGCAGGGCCCATATGAGGTTGGACTCCACCCCGGCGGTTACTTCCTCTATCTCCCGTGAGCGACGTCTAGAGCAAAAACTTGACACCTTGAAGGCCACCGTCCAGAAGTTGAAGGAGATGATGGAATGTATACTACTTAATAGCAAAATATTATGTCATATTATATATAGCAACATATCCAATATTAGTACTTAGCCTGAGCTTATTTCGTTGTAGACTTAGCTTTGATTAATCATACATACATAGAACTGTCTAATTAAAATAAACTACGGTTTTCCAAACTAGATATCCAAACGAGGCCTAAGTCCCTAAGTATTCATAGATTGGGGTTTCGCAATAACCTGATAATGATACGAATTCGACTAATACACAGTTCTTACTCATTTATTACACGCAAAACTGAACAGACACGATAGGGTACTTCGGCTGAGGCTCCACATGCATCTCCTTCGGCTCCTACAGCTCCACAGCCCCCTCAGACTCCCGCAGCTGCGGCTCCGCAAGACACTACCTTGGCTGCGGTTGCGCAGACCAGCTCCACAGCCCGCTCAGACTCCCGCACCGTCCGGATTACTCGAGTTGTTGACTCAGGGTTTATCCGAGGAGCAGATGCGCCAGATTACGGCGATTATCAGAGGTGGAGCTGGACCGAGCTAGGGTAGCTTTTTGATTTTTATATTTTAAACATGTATTTACTTATATGATACATATTATATATATTTTGGACGATATTGGTGGTGTTCATATTGATTTAGATTGATATCGTATTCTGCTTGTTGATTTCTTTTATATAGTATGCGTGAGATGTTGATTATGAATATTGCTGTATATATTCTGCTAGTTGATTACTTTCATATATGATGTATATATTATTGTGCACAGGGCGAGAAAAAAACAGGTAGCCCTTTTTTTTAAAAAAAACCTGATAATATGTCCCTACGGATTAATTCATAGGTACACATGTTGCACCTACCGTTTAATCCGTAGGGTCCAACTTTGCCCCTACACATTTATCCGTAGGGACTATATATCAGGATACCTGATATTTTGACCCTATGGACTAAGTAACAGGGGTTAGGCTTGTCCCTACGGAGTAATCCGTAGGGGCTTAGCTTTACCCCTACAAATTTACCCGTAGGGACAAAATATCAGGATCCCTGATATTTTGCCCCTACACATCTGTACCTACGCCTTAAGCCGTAGGGGCATGTATTTGTCCTTACGGATTTATCCGAAGGGGCAACTATTTTATTTTATAAACCGATAAATTAAATATTTTGTTCCTACGGTGAAATCCGTAGGGACCAGTAGACCTACACATTAAGCCGTAGGGGCAAATATCTCACCGTAGGGACATGTTTAAGGTTAAGACTTGCACCTGCGGCGTGTGCACCTACGGCGTATTTTTGTGCCTCTACGAAGATAGCCGTAGGGGCAGAGGTTTGCACCTACGGATTTATCCGTAGGGGAAACCCCTATTTGTAGTAGTGATTATATCCTTTTATATTCAAACCGTTAATAATATACTATTCTTAACAAAATATATATATTAAATATATATTTTTAAAATCCTATAATATAATCTCAACAACCACTCACTTTCTCACTCTCTCTATCTCAATTATATATAATATATATTATATAAATTCTTTTCATTTTTTAACCTATAAAAACTAAGCCCACAAATCTTTTCCCAAAAACCCACGTTCTCGTTCTTCTCTATTTCTTTTCCAAGTTCCCGCCACCTCAACCCTAGCCCTAACCCTCTGCCCATGCATCGCCGTCGCCACTTTCCGCCTCCACCGTCGTCGACACCACCTCCATCACCTCACCTCCTCCTTTCCCTTGCACCCTCTCCCCTGCGACCACAAAACCCACTACAACCCATCACCCGATCCCCCAGCATACCTCGCTGCCGGAGCTCCGACCACCTCGCCGTCGGCCTCACCCCATCAACACCACCTCTCTCCTGACACCACAACTACCATCCACGAATCCTCCCTACACCACGACAGAGCCCTTGCAGCCCTCGTCACCTGCGTCTCGTCGGAGCCGTGCCGTCACCGATGATCCGGGCAACCCAGTGGATGTTCCCAGCCAGCGTGGTCACGTCCTTGCTTTGCCTGGTCCTGTCTCGTGTGCGTGTGTGTACATTACGATGTTTACCCGACGTCGAACACAGCATACGCACCCGTCTCGAGATCCGATCAAGAAAGTTTATCTTGCTACATGCTATATTATTATATTTGCATCCATATTAATAATAATATTACATGTTCATTGCATTGTGCATCCTTGTTACCGTTTTACTGTTTTACGATACCCGTTCACATCCGTATCATTTATTACATATCTTGTCGCATGCAAGTTTATCTTGCTACATGCTATGTCTATAAATTTTCCTTTATATGAATAAAAATATTGCATGTTTATTACATTGTGCATCCCTGTTATAGTTTCCCGTTTTACGACACCCGGTCATATCCGTACTGTATATCACATATTTAATTGCATGCTTGAACCTGATTGCTTCATGTTACTGCTAGATTCATGTACCATACTTGCTAGTATGCATTATACGACTCATGGACTCATTATATGTTATCACTGATTACTATTCGTGCATCCGTGCTTTTACCATGATTCGATACTGGTTACATTTTACTGTTGGGCATCCATTGGATACACTGTACACAACCTGACATGACCTGATACACCACTGCTTGACTTGATACCTGATCCTGTTACTAATGCCGACAACCCTGACCTGTTGTCCCGATGGACGTTACTATTGTCTGTATAGACAAATCCTGTACCCGCTTGATCCTGTGATGGCATTAGATATCGATTGGTAATACCTAACTTGAATACATAACCTTGGGGGTAAGGGGAAATCAAGAATGTAACCGAACGTAACTCAAAGGGCTATTATATTATTTGCCGTTTTTCCGGGAGTTATGGAATATATTGTTTGCCGTTTTTCCGGGCGTTACGGAATATATTGTTTGCCGTTTTTCCGGGCGTTACAGAATAATCCTGTTACCGTGGTCCCGTAGGGAATGAACGGGACATAGTCTGATGGGTTACGATGAGGATTACATTAATTGATTTTGAAGACTTTAGATTAGATAACCTAGAGTCCAGAAATAGGTTGCACACCACATGTACAAACACCTCACTGTTTCATTTCTGTGTTTACTTTCTATATTCACGTCATCGTTTATATTCATGCCTGCATATCTCGTGTATCCTGTTCATTTATTATTGTTGATATTATGACGCACTGACGTCTGCGTTTTGCATGGCCCAGATCCTCTATCTTTGTCGCAGGCTGACCGGGAGTATTTCAGCCAACAGGTCGATCAGTGAGGAGCATGTTAGTGTTTAGCTTAGTCTAGTTTTCTTTCCGTACTTTCATTTCCTGATGTGAGCCCGTATTTAGGACGTAATATCCTGATGTTATAGTTTATTGGATTTATTGCTTCCGCATATTATTTCATGACTCGTTTATCCTGGCATATGGACATGTACTAGATAGTTTATTTTTATTTTATTGTTCTTGATATCTTATAGACAGCCGTAATGTGACTGTAGAGGGATGTTTTCTAGCCACAGGTAGCATGGTTGGCTCTATCACGTGCCGATCTTAGCTCACTCTGGTAAGCGGGGCGTGACGGTTCTTCTCTCTTTTTTTAAGACTTGAAGTCTTGGATCCTTTATATAGTGAAGGCTGATCCATTGATTCAGTTAAGGAAATCTCTCATTGAGAGATTTCTTAATTGATTTAGGGATTTTATCCATCGATGGATTGTTGATCCAAGGACTTCTGTTTTACAGAAGACATTTTTCTCGTTTTTAACAAGATTGGGAAAATATTTTCCTACATAGAACTTATTCTGTATCTTGGTGATTTTTAATCACTATTAGATCTTTGATCCAACGGTGCTCTGATTTACAGAGCACAATCTTTCTTGTTTAGAAAGATTGGGGAAAATATTTCCAAAATAGGGGTTTGATCCCTTTTATATAGAATTTTCGGGTCATAAGATATTAGGAATCCTCACGTGTAGCACATAACCCAATGGCACTAGGCCGGTTAGCCTATATGCAGCAGTCCCAGAGAAGAGCATCACGTGTTTGCACGTGATGCACCTTCTGTCCTGCTAGTTGTTTTATGAAGGCACCTATATATTTTGTATATAGGTGCTCACGTATGGCACGTGAGCCCCAACTTCAGTCCCATTTGTTAAGTGTAATGATTGTAATTTTGGCTCCAAGGCGCATCACATGTGGGCACGTGATGCTCCTTTTGAGGAATTTTCTCATAGCCTTTTTATTTATTAGTTATTTTTCATAAGGGAACAAATGCCCCCACAGCGTTGTTCTCACGTGGCTTGCACGTGAGTGCAACGCTGTCTCCTTTACAGCCGTTGAATTGCCTAGGGGAACGGGGAGGTGAATCGCCCTTGTCATGTCTTATAAATGCAAGGGTTTGGTCTTTAGGCAGACACTGTTCTTTCATCTTCTTCCTTGGTTATTTTCTTGAGAATTTAATTCTCCTCTTCAGAGCTTATTTCTCTGCTTACTGGAATCGTAGAGTTAAACTCTGTTAAAACTTTTTTCTTGGTAAGGATCATGAATGGAACCCCCCCTTTTCGTTCTTTTCATCATGGATTTTAAATCCGGGGCAAAGCGTTGCTCTTCTCTTAGATTGGTTTCTTAAAGATCCAAATCACACATTTTTTTTGGTAGATTCTAAGATCTTGAATCAATGGGGATTGTTGATGCTCCTCTTAGGGTTTTACCCTGTCATCGATCTTTTTAAGATCCTAGGAATTTAATTCCATTGTTTAAAAGGAATTCAATTCCTCATTACAGAGCTTAGCTCTAAAAGATCTAGAGGCCCTTTGGGAAATTTATTCCCTGGCGTTATCAAGAATCTTTTCAAGGGATTTTTCCTTTATTTATTTATTTTTTTACCCATTTGACAGAGTTTGTAATGGGTGTTCTTTTGTGAGGATGTCCCAAGAATCTTTTTTTTATTCTTACAATGATTTCCCTGCCTCGTGATTAGCGAGCCGTTATACCGGTCCATTATTTTTGCAATCAATGGTCCCATGGAATAAACATCTTGTCGTTTTCTTCTGCTGTTTATACACGCGCGCGCGCGCGTATAAGTTGCATTAATAGTTTTTCCTCCCTTTATTTCAGGAACAATGGCTTCTCTTCCCTACTTTCCTTTTACTCGCTCAGACGCTGCTTTTCCACAATCGTCGTCGGATGAAGAAGCAATGGCGATGATCAAGGCCCATGACAGGGACTATACCAGTTTGCTCTTATGGGGAACTTGGTATGGTCATATCATCCAGGGTCGCCGCAGCTTTATTTGCGAAGTGCCAACAGAGCGTCTTCGTCCAATTTTGCCGATGGAGCGTCCGCAGACTGCTTTTGCGGTGGAGGCGGCTGATTGGACTCCTATAGGCCGGCTTATGTCGATAGCTGGGATACCTAACTAGCCTTTGCCGGCCATATCGCATTTGTCAGGATGAAGTCCAACCCTGGGGACAAATTTATAAGATAGGGTTTACCCCTCGCCACCCAACGGGCTATCTTCCATGGGCTCGATATGTCCTGTCCGCTCATCGTGCGCGATTGCAGAAGGTCCGGTTCTATCAGGCGGTGTATGCGTCCCTTTTTCATTATCAATCCCCTCATGTCTGGTGGGTTAAGGCTTTCGTGAACCAGTGGAATCTACCCACCAACACCTTCTTGTTAGGGGATCGCGAGGTCTCTATTTCATTGGAAGAGTTTCGTGAAGTTTTGGGACTACTAATCAGGGGAGAGCATTATGAAGAGTTGCTACCTCCCGATGAGTATGTGTTGGAGATGATGCCGGCTTCACTTGACAGCTTGATGACTGAAAACGCCGTCCGCCATAAGCACCCTAGCTTAATCAAGGTTTTGGTTATTTTTGAGAAATTGTTTGCGGCATTGGAAGGTCATGGCGTCACTTTTGAGAGCTTCATTGCCTGCTTTATCCGTGAAGACGTTTTGTCCAAGACGGCTCCAAAGTTTGCGAACATTAACGACCCTTTTGGGTTTGGGCTAAATAAACTGCCGGCCAAAGAAGAAGATTTACCGTATTTTTACATCCCGATCTTGTCGACTGTGTCCTTTGATTCGATTGCGGATCCCGGTATAGACGAAGAGACCTTCTTTGTCGGTTTTATCAGCCTTTGGCTTAGCTGGTTTGCCATTCCAACGCATCGTCACTTCATAAGAGCTTCGGTCATCTATCCTGCTCATCGCGTGGCTGAAGAGACACGACTGGCCGTGGGTATCGCGGGGCTATTGCACTTATACCATGGGTTGAGCGCTGCGTCCAATACTTCGACCCCGGGTGTAGATGTTGTGAGTTTCTTCCTCCACTACTTTACGTTGTGGATTGAGATGCATGTATTGGGGGCATTCGCAGTGCATCAGAGGCCAGATTTCTATGATGCTTACACCTTCCCGCGGCTCATGAGGTTGGTGGATGCTTCTGCTCCTGATCCAACTCAGCTAGGTGCCCTTCGTGTGTTTCTTAACCCGTATGCTAACGAAGGTGGGATGGTATTCAATGACCGAGTCCTCTCTGCTCCTTCGGGACCTGTTCAACAGCTATTCGATCTATCGAAAGGGGGAGCACCATCCTTAAAGCCTAAGGAAATTATGCACTTGTATTCGATTAGACCGGGTTATTTGGTGTTCCGTCGAAATGATACGGCTCTTTTCATGCGGTATAATCCCCACCGCTTTGCTCGGCAATTGGGTTATAACCAGGGTGTTCCCTTCGAGGCATTTTTGGTGGAGCCCAGCTTGTCTCTTGGAGTTGTTCGTGACATCATCCATCACTTCATGTGGCTGAACACCAGCTCTCGTTTTGTGATCCCTAAGGTCAACTATATTCCAAGGTGTGTGGGGTCTTTTACGGGTTGGTACCGTCATCGAGTTGATCCCATCATTGCCGAGGAGAAGCGGACACTCTTCGGATATAGAGCTCCCATCCCGACCCAAGCCATGGGCGTTCTGCCGCGACCGCAAACAGTGGTTCGCCCTCCATTGAAGGGTAATAGTACCTTACTTATCCCTGAGGCGACAGATGCATAATCGACTCCTCCCACAGTTGGTATGCCAATGCGCACTAGAGCCCAGGCAAAGGCTTCCGATAAGGCGCCAGCAGCAGTTTCATCAATTGCGGCATCATCAATGACAGTGTCATCGCCGGTAGTACCGTCAAAAGAGGATATTGGAGGCGAAGTTGGGCAGCTCCGTATCAAAGCACCAAAGGGGAGGAAGAGATCCTTTTCCAGTGTTAGCTCCAGTTCAAGAAGGAGGAAGAAAACAGTTGCTTGCTTGCTTGACCTTTTGCTGGAATCCAAGCCTATTGTTCAAGTCGAGCCAATATCGATGCAAGAGCCGGATGATGGTCTCATTTACCGTGGCTCGTCTACTGAAGAAGCCGCGCAATTGGCTGAAGCCTTAAGGCGTTCACAGGATGAGACTGAGAATGTGCGCATCCCGAAGAGGCCCTACCCTCCGGTTATCTTCTATGAAGATCCCCCATTGTTACGGAGAGTACATATGGGTCCTCTACGACAGGAAGATGAGACGGCTCTCAAGCAGCCTATCTCATCCGCTTCCGAAGATGAACTGGCGTTGAAGACCGGTGGCCATGAATCTGCTTTCGAACCTCGGCGAGCGCATTTCCTTACGAAGGAACGACGGCTTGAAAAAGCTATAATAGATGTGTCCTGGCGTATCGATATGCACGTTTTCCTTATTTTCCTTTTGGCCAGTAGTTTGTATCGCTTCTCATATCTTCTTATCTTTGCGAAAACTTTGCAGGGACTTCTGCAGTAGAAATGAGTTCGAGTCCGGATCGGACCTTAGCTTCAAATTCTATGAATATCTCCTGTAATGCACCGGCAGGTGTAGAGGAGACTATTAAAGCTGCCGCTCTTGCTGTGGAGCTTCCGGTGGTAACTTCTGTTCCTCCAATATCTATTCTTCCAGCAGAGGTGACTTCATCGGCCTCAGCTCCCATGGACATCTTTAGTGACGCACCGAAGGGGGTAGCAGAGGATGCCAGAGCCGTCAGTCCTTTCTTGGAGCTCCCGGGGGCGACTGTTGTTCCTCAATTGGAAACTGTTTCACCGGCCCATATCCCTAGCGATTTATTCGAAGGTGTGGAGGAGCCTGCGGAAGCTGCCATCCCTCCAGTTCAAGGGGGCGAAGTATCGAAGGTAATACTCTATATTTCGCTTTAACGATCCCTTTGTTATCTGAACCATTCTTTTCTTCAGAATTGCGGGAATTGGCGGCCTCCATCATGGATTTATCTCCCAGGAAAACCTTCCAGCGTTTGCTTGATATGGCTGCCCCACAGGCAATACCCTTGCAAAGCGTAGTCCTTTCTTCCGGACAAGGTTGGTGTTCTTTGACTCCATTCGTTTTATTATTATTCTTTATAATGACGCTAATACGCGGTCCACAGTTCTGGAAGCCGATGACGAGGTCGAGATCCTCGATGGGCCTGGGGATCTCTCAAACCCTCTTTGCATGACTGTGGGTAAGTAAGGTTTTATCTTTAACATTGATTTGTCTATTCCATGTTTGTGACCCTCACCGACTGTTCACAAATCTTGAGAGCTCTGCCAATCCTAACTCCGTTGGAATCCTGGATCTTCATGCTACCGGGTCCCTATGCGCGGCGTGCGTCTGAAAGGATGGCGAGATAAAGCATCTCCTTGGCGGCTCTCATTGAAGATCTTCGTGCTGGATATTCTGTTACGGCCGAAGAATTTGCTGCCGAAGCCAATACTTCTTTGCTCTTCCTTGCTACTTATCATGATGAGGCATTGGTGCATGTTTGGGTTGAGTATTGTCACAGTGTGGAGGCTTGCTTACATAATCTCAAGTGTATACGCCTTTCTTCCGAGCTTTTAACTGCCAAGGTGAGCCTGCGGAGGTAGGTTGAGCGGTGCGCCGCTAATCTTCAGTCTTGCGAAAAGAGGCTCAACCGGAAATTTTTGGAGAGGAAGCTAGCTTCAAATGCTTTTGGGGAACTTCAAGCTCAACTCACTGCTAAGACCACTCATACGTTCGAACTTTGGTGGGTGCTTCAAGAAGCTATCACGGAGGTGGTAGCTATTGATAAAGCCGTTATCTTTACCCGCGAGATGGTTGAGGCTCATAAAGTTGCTGAAAAGGAGCTTAAGAGTCGGCTCGCCTCGTATCAGGCTCAACAGTCTCATGCGGAGACCCATCTCGTGGCAATAACCAAGCTTGAAGCCGAGGCCCAATGGAAGAAGGATGAACCGACGAACTTATTGCACCGTCCTCCGGCTTAAAGATTTTTTGTATATTCTCATTTTCTTGTATTCACTCCTGAATGAGAGAATATTTTGTATCCATTTTGACTCTTTTTATGATATGTATCTTGTATTCACTTTGAATTCATGAATAAAAGACACACACACACACACACACACACACATATATTTTATATCTCAAGTTTGCATGTGACTCTTGTGAATGTGGCTCATATGTAGTTTATCTTGATCTTCTTGTAGGGCAGCGATGGCTTAGGAAACAGGTTCAGATCTGCCGCCTAAGACTTTTCAACTTTATGAGCCGTGAGGGTCTCATAAAGACTTTCTCCCTACGAGTCGAGAGGATCTTGTAGGTGTAATTTCTCCTTAGGGGTCGTGAGGACTCCTAAGTGCGTTTTCTCTCGAGAATCGTAAGGATCCTACAAGAGAATTTTCTTAATGTGCAGGGACACTAATTTTCCCGCAGGTCGAGACGAATCGAGAGATTCTCGCAAAGGCACTGATTTCCTTGCAGGTCGAGAAGAATCGAGAGATTCTCGCAAAGACACTGATTTCCTTGCGGGTCGAAACGAGTCGAGAAGTTCTCGCCAAGGACACTGATTTCCCTGAATCGAGAGGTTTTTGCCAAGGACACTGATTTCCCTGAGGTCGAGACGAATCGAGAGATTCCTGCAAAGACACTAATTTCCTTGCAGGTCGAAACGAGTCGAGAGGTTCTCACCAAGGACATTGATTTCCATGAATCGAGAGGTTTTGCCAAGGACACTAATTTCCCTAGGGGTTGGTTGACTTGTTTCCGAGACGGAGGTCACTGGCTGACTTGTTTCCGAGACGGAGGTCACTGGCTGACTTGTTTCCGAGACGGAGGTCATCGGTCGACTTGTTTCTGAGACGGAGGTCATCGGCTGACTTGTTTCTGAGACAGAGGTCATCGGCTGACTTGTTTCTGAGATGGAGCTCATTGGTTGACTTGTTTCCGGGTCGGAGCGTTGTTCCGGCGAGGAGGTCATTGGTTGACTTGTTTCAGGGTCGGAGCGTTGTTCCGGCGAGGAGGTCATTGGTTGACTCTAGGTTGTCTGTGAACCGTAGAGTCTTGGAACCGGGGATTTTGCTGTGGCTCCGATTAGTGATGTCGCGTCCTCATCCTGCTGGAATGAGGAGGAACGCCGTTGTTGATCTTTAGGCTGTAGATGTGGTCGTCGAGATCTGACTTCCCTTTAACAGAGTTTGTTGGGAAATGTGGTTCCCTTTTCATTTATGCCCATGGATTATATATAGGGGTCAGTATAGACTTTTCTGTAGGGCAAAAGTTTCATTCTTTCATTTTTTTATTTCCTTCCGCAATGCTCTATCATTTCAGCTTTTTATATCGCGAAAATCGCGATTGCCCAATCATTTCGGATATTTTTCGTGGTGCCCAATCATTTCGGCTATTTTTCTTTTTTACTTGCTACTTTTTATTGCGAGTTGCCCAAACATTTCGGCTATTTTTATATGCATATATTTTACTTGCTGATTTTTATTGCGAGTTGCCCAAACATTTCGGCTATTTTTATATGCATATATTTTACTCGCTGATTTTTATTGCGAGTTGCCCCATCATTTCGGCTATTTTATATGCATTTTTGGCTCGCTGATTTTATTGTGAGTTTGGAACATGATATCTGATACCAATCTTAGCATCAGCATCGCTGCGACTGGAATATTTCCAGGAGCGAATCATCACTTGCCGCGAAAGGACTTGGAATTTGTTATCGATTTAGGCATCAGCGTCGTTACAACTAGGATATTGCCAGGAGCGAATCATCATTTGCCTTTATCGATTCGAACAATAGTGGCTTAGCAAATAGGGTTATGATCCTGTAAACTAAGGCTTTTGACTTCATGGGCCGTAAGAGTCTCATAAAGGTGTTTCTTCCTACGAGTCGTGAGGATCTCGTAGGTGCATTTTCTCCTTAGGAATCATGAGGAATCTTAAGTGCGTGTTCTCTTATAAGTCGTAAGGATCTTACAAGAGTGTTTTCTCCTTATAAGTCGAGAGGAGTTACAAGTGTCGCTCACCATATGAGGACATTTCACGCCATTGGTGGAACTTTGTGGGGGATACGTTTATTTATGCCCGTGGATTGTATACAAGGGTCAATATTGACCGCCTGTAGGGCAGTTTGGGGGATATGATGGCTTAAGAACATGTTCAGATCCCTGTAGTTTAAGGCTTTTGAATCCTATGAGCCATGAGGGTCTCATAAGAGGATTCTCCTTACGAGTCGTGAGGATCTCGTAAGTGTAATTTCTCCTTAGGAATCGTGGGGATCCCTAAGTGTGTTGCTCCCTTATGAGTTGTAAGGATCTCACGTAGACCTTTTCTCCTTACAAGGTCGAGAGGACCCTGCAAGTGTGCATGAATTTTTTTACGGGTCTGCGCCCTTTCGGGTTTTCACAAACTCACCGGTAGCCCTGCTTTTTTTACTCACGGAGCCCTTTCGGGTTTTCATTCGTGCCCATTTTGCTTATGGACGTACCTTTTTTTTTGCCGTGTTAGCCTAAGGATGCTGCGGTTCGTAGTAGTTTAAAGACGTTTCGGTCCATAGCTAGTTTTAGGGACATTTCGGTCCATTGTTAGTTTTAGGGACATTTCGGTCCATTATTAGTTTAGGGACATTTCGGTCCGTTATTAGTATTCTACGGCGAAGCTTTGATGGATAACACTTATAGAGTTTGGTACTCAAGAAGACAGCGAGTGGACACAAGCGTCGTCATCTATCATTAACCTGGGCTGTGACTCGTCAGGCGTGGTATTTTTTAAGGAATCGGCCGTTTATTGGCCGGAAGGGTCTCTTACCATGCATATCCATGAGCAAGTAAGCCCCACTTTGGTAGACCTTGTCTATGATGTATGGGCCCTCATAGTTTGGCTCGAATTTCCCCCGTTTGGCATGATTAGGGATCATAAGTCTTTTGACAACTAGTACGAGTTCTCCTTGGCGGAATGTTCTTGACCTAGTTAATCTTTCGTATGAGCGCGTCATCCTTGCTTTGTAAGCTTCTAGATTTTGTTGTGCTATGAGACGAGTTTCATTAAGGGCTTCTAGCTCTTCCAGCCGAAGATGAGCATTCTCTTCGTCTGTTAGTTCGTACCGAACCGCCACTCATAGAGAGGGTTGCTCTATCTCCAGAGGGAGTACCGCTTCTGTGCCGAATACCAATGTGAATGGCGTTGTGTTCTTTTCCTTCTTGAACGTGGTCCGATACACCCAGAGAGCAGTCTCTCGTGCCAATCCTTTTTATTTTTGGACACCGTCTTCTTTATGATCTTTGTCAAGGTTTTGTTGAAAGCTTCAGCTAGACCGTTAGCTCGGGGATTATAGACCGAAG
The DNA here is from genome assembly GCA_030015575.1 of Agapanthus africanus. Lineage (NCBI taxonomy): Eukaryota > Viridiplantae > Streptophyta > Magnoliopsida > Asparagales > Amaryllidaceae > Agapanthus > Agapanthus africanus. The sequence goes on from JASDDO010000010.1 coordinate 338,450,064, forward strand.
AGTATCTCCAGTCTATATTATGCTGTTGTGCGAAGCGGCTGATTTTGTGACTTCTGTACGTCAGCCTGTTATCAGAGATAATCCGTCGCGGAGTGCCGAACCGATAGATGACGTGTGTCTTGAAGAAGTGGAGAATGTTCTCTGTCTTCACTTCTCTTAGCGGTACTGCTTCTACCCACTTAGAGAAGTAATCAGTTATCACCAATATGAACCGATGTCCTCTGGATGACGCTGGTTCAATGGGCCCAATTATGTCGGTTCCCAACATTTTGAACGGCCAGCTAGCCACTGTTGGGTGTAGCGGGTTTGGATGCTGGTGGATAAAGTCTCCATGAATTTGGCATGAGTGGCACTGCTTCGCGTATTCGAGGCGATCTTGAATTATCGTGGGCCAATAATGGCCCATCCTTTTGATCTTCAGCTTCATCTTTGGCCCAGCTTGATGAGAACTGCAGAGTCCGTCGTGAGTTTCTTGGACGACCCTCCTTGCTTCTTCCGGTCCCAGGCATCTTAGCCACAGAGAGTCGAACGATCTCTTATACAGAGTATCATTGACGAAAGCGAAAGACAGAGCTCGTTTCATGAGCTGATGTCTTGAGGATGCATCTTCCGGTGTTTGAAGGGATTTAAAGTAGTCTATAAAGACTTATCTCTAATCCTTAGCCTCTTCTTGGTCCTCTATTTGTAGGGCCGTTTGCTTGGTCGCTTCCTTTTCTTCAGACGACTCCGGAGATATTTCTGCCGATGCGAGAACCTGACGGCTTTGTACAACGATCCTTACGTTGTCGAGGTTTTCGTCAGCCGGTTCTTTAGCGAGTTTAGCTAATGCTTCTGCTTTGCTATTTTTTGTACGCGGTATGCTTTCCAGGGCATAGGAAGGGATTTGAGTTAGCAATTGTTGCACTCTTTCGCCTTACTTTACTAACTCTGGTTTGCACGTTTGATAGTCGCCGTTTACTTGACTAACGACCAACTAGGAGCCTCCGTATATAAGGAGAATTTAGATTCCCATGTCGGCAGCGATCTCATGACCTGGTATCAAAGCCTCATATTCTGCTTCATTGTTTGTCCTCTGCTCTGTTAAGGAAAAAGCAAAGCGCATTATCCCTCCCTGTGGAGTCACGAAGATGAGGCCAATCCCAGATTTGATTATGGGGGAGTTTTGCTTTCACTTCTTCAAGGAGGACGCTCCATCGAAGTAGAGTTCCCATCGGGTATCATTCCCTTCTTTCTCCCTGTCAATTTCTTCAAACGCGCGTTCGTCCGGCAATTCGCAGTTCAAGGGAGAGTCGGAAGATATCGGATGCTCAGCGAGAAAGTCGGCGACGACCTGGCCTTTCACTGCCTTAAGAGGTCGGTATATTATCGAGAATTCCATTAAGAGTAGAGCCCATTTAGCGAGCCGTCCTGTTAATATGGCTCTTGACATCAAATATTAGAGAGGACCCACTTTTGATATGAGATGGACCTCATGCCCCAAAGCATAATGCTGAAGCTTCATTATCGTGAAGATTAACGTCATGCAATGTTTTTTGATAGGGGAGTAGTTGTTTTCAACCCCCAGGAAAACTCGACTCAAATAGTAGAGGGCTCTCTCTTTCCCTTGGTCATTCTCCTGTGCTCATAACGCGTCTAATGAACCTTCGAAGGATGTTGTGTATAGAATGAAGGGTTTTCCTTTGACCGGAGCGGTTAGTACCGATGGATTCTGCAGGTATTTCTTAATTTCGTCCAGTGCATTTTGGCATTTACGATCCCAAACGAACGGGGTCCACTTCTTAATTAGATAGTTGTAGGGATGACATTTGCCGGTGAGGTTGACTTGGAGTTTGACACCTGTTTAAGTATCAGTATCGCTACAACTGAGATATTGCCAGGAGCGACTCGTCGTTTGCCTCTGTCGATTTGGAAAAAGGTGGTTTAGTAGACATGGTTAGGACTCTGTCGACTAAGACTTTTGACTTTATGAGCCGTAAGGGTCTCATAAAGGGTTTTCTCCCTATGAGTCGTGAGGATCTCGTAGGCGTATTTTCTCCTTAAGAATCGTAGGGATTCCTAAATGATGTCTTCTCTTGTAAGTCGTAAGGATCTTCCAAAAGTTTTTTCTCCTTATAAATCGAGAGGACTTACAAGTGTTATTCACCATATGGGGACATTTCTTGCCATTTGTAAAACTTGGTAAAGAAATATTTATTCGTGCCCATGCCTGTAGGGCAATTTGAGAGATATGACGGCTTAAGAACAGGTCTAGATCCCTGTAACTTAAAGCTTTTGAATCCTATGAGCCATGAGAGTCTCACAGGGGGGATTCTCCTCACGAGTCGTGAGGATCTCATAAGTGTATTTATTTTAACGAGGTTGCGCCCTTATGGGTTTTCACAAGCTCGCCGGCAGTCCTGTTGTTTTTACTCACGGTGCCCTTTCGGGTTTTCATGCGTTCCCATCTTTCTTGCGGACATACCGTTTTTTTGTTTTTTAAAACGAGATTGCGCCCTTCCGGGTTTTAACAAGCTCGCCGGCAGTCTTGCTGTTTTTACTCACGGCGCCGTTTCGGGTTTTCATCCGTGCCCATTTTGCTTGTGGACATACCGTTTTTTTTCTTTTGTTTTTTTTGTTTTTTTTAGCGGGGCATTCCACTAGATTGTAGGATCTGTTTGTAGGCCCCTAATATCCTTCATGTCTTTTGAGAAGAAAGGACCGTTTTACATAGAGATTCTTCCTCCAGTGAGAAATATGCCCCCTGTGTATATCTCGGGGGGAACGAGTACCCATGCCGTCGCTATTTTGGCGACAGGTTGCTTTAGAGCCACTTATCTTTGTTGAGCGTAGATGACAAACGCCATCTTGCATCTGCTTTTCACTCATCATCATCGGATGAGAAAGAGTCTTGACCCATTTGATCCAATCGAGCCATTTTATCCATGAGTTCTTGGAAGGTCATCGGCTTGAAGAGGGCCATATAGGAGGACGCCTTTGAATTTGGGTCAAGGGTGACTATGAGCATTCCCATGGCTACAACTTCATCGATGCGTTGCTTGTATTTGACCAGAGATTTCGCCATCGGGTAACATATTGAACCCAAGTCTCATTCGGTCTAACCTTTTCATTGACCAGCGCCGTCACGGTAGTATGTTCGTTCTCATTAGCGAATCCCTGACAGAAGAGCATATCCATCTCGTCGAAGGTATTCATGGAGTCATTCTAGAGTTCCGCATATCATTCGAAGGTAATGCACACCAGACAGCTGACGAACTGTTAGAAGAGAAGTATATCATTCTCTCCAGTGTTACCGCATATGGATTTAAATCGCGCGATGTGGTAGTGAGGATTCCTGGTTCCTTTATATACATGGAGTCGGAAGTATGTATTCTGGCGGGTACCGTATTTGATCGTAGCACGACGAATACGGTCGACCAGTCTTGATTGGCCTATTTGAGGCTTCACTGGCATAGTGAGTTTTGACTTGCTGAGCGATATATGAGTCCAGCTTTGCTTTTGGAATCATTTCCTCTTCGGCCGTTGATGATACTCGTAGATGATTTGAAATGTCACCTTTGTCTTTAAGAGCGACTACCGGAAGTTCACTTGCTTGTGGTTCCGATTGAACCGTTGTTCCGGACATTTCCGCCGCTTCTTCATCATTCATTTTGAGAGTGTGATTTAGAAAATCAATATCCAACTCGTGCTCTGTTCTTTCTTTAGTTGCGTCTTCGGGATTTGCCTTAGACGATGGATTAGCGAGTGATGTCGCCTGAGAAAGCATCTCCTGCAGCTTTTCATGTTGCAGTTGAACTTTTGTTAAGGACAGAGTTTGAGGTCGGTGACTAGTAGAAGCTCGAACTTGAATTCACCATATAGACTATGCGAACTACCATGCCCCCAGGCTTGGGATGTTTGGAGTTTTGGCTTTTGGAGTTTGCTTCGGGCACTTGAGCTTTATTGGGCCTCTCTTTTTTGTGAAAAGCCGCTTTGGTTTTGGGAGGAACCGCTGTATCAGGATCCGTCTTGGGATGAGTCCCTTTCACCTGCTTCCATACCTTATATATAGATGAGGAAAGTCGTCTCAGGGAGCGAACTGATTTCTTCTCTCGTGGGATCTCCATAGGCTGCGGAGATTTCTTTAATATTGCGGTGGGAGAATTTTGTCTGACCCTTCGCAATAGTTTGAAGCTATTCCCGGTTGGAACAGCAACATTCACCACTGGGGTTGAAACAAGACCATACGGAGAACTACCCCCAGCTTATTTTGTATTATGTCGATATCGTCGTCGACCGTATTTTATGGTCGGGATTTGATTAGCCTCAGGATTTTGCTGAGCATGTCCCCTGTTTCCTTTGAGAGCTTGAATATTCTGCCCCCTGCGTCTACCTTGGTCTTCGACAGGTGCCAGTTGTTTGAGGACTGATTCCGTTGGCAAAGCTGCATCTTGGGGAGCCAGCCTGTGGAAGACAGACTTCCTCTGGACTTCCCCCATCGGCGTTGAGGCACCGAGGGTGGGAGGTATCGACCCAAAGAGAAGCCTATTGATTTCTTGAAGAGCCGGATTGCAGAGATTTGAAGTTGCAAGTGGCCCATACTTGACTCCACCAAATATGACAGAGCCAGAGTTGCTAGGGTGGAAGCAAACGCCATTCTTCATAGAGACGAAACACCGGCTTCAGTATCATATCACCTAAGGGCAACCGCAAACATATATACCGCGATTATTTGATCGCGGAAAAACACGACACACGAAGTGTGGAGTAGAAAGTGGAAAAGGTCCCACCGGGCGTGCCAGAATCAGTTTACCGCCGAAAATAGAGACAAAACCGCGTAGATCATCTTGCCTGAATTTGGGGGCAGATGCTATTTGGTTTTATCCATCCACCTCTCCGAAGATACCAAGTTGATTTATGGCACCGCGTATCTGAGGTTTGGACGGATGCGGCCGTTGTAGCAGACTTCGTCAGATTCCCCCTCGTTTGCGAGGGGTTTTTGATTGTGGGGACGCTCTTCCCTGCATGCGCAAGTCCCTGCAGTTAATTATGTTACCGCATCACAGTAACCACTTTCTCCTGCTCCAGATGTTCACTTCGTGTCGTGTCTGTTTATTTTCTTTTTGGTTGCTCGTGGATTGTATACAGTGACTAATTTATGTTCTCTCCCGTAGGGCATGGATTAGTCCAAATCCGTATTTTCTTAGATTTGGGTTTGGTTGATTTAAGGCTCGTTAACCTCGTTTAAGATTAAGATCAACTTAAATATTTGTTAAGGACACGTTAGTCTAATTTTAGACTAAGGTCTACTTAACGGGCATTTGGGCTCTATCATTTTAGTTTAGGGACGTTACAGTCCATAGTTTAAGGACATCATAATCCATGAAGTTTAGTTTAGGGACATTACGGTCCATTGGGTTTAAGGACATCATAGTCCATAGAGTTTAAGGACATCATAGTCCATGAAGTTTAGTTTAGGGACGTTGCGGTCCATAGAGTTTAAGGACATCATAGTCCATAGAGTTTAGTTTTAAGGATGTTGCGGTCCACAGATCACCATCTTTGAAGTGAGGGTTTAGTTTAAGGACATTACGGTCCATAGCTGGTTGGTTGTCGGGACCCACCACCTCTCTAAAGACGTTGAATAATTACAACGACATGTATCAGAGGTGTGAAGAGATATACCCTTGAACCAAATTTCAAATTGAGGAATCATCATTCATGAGCATAGAGGCTCGGTTTATTTAGAGATTTAATCTCAGAAAGGATTTAGCCAATCTGGGGTTGAAGTTGGCCTCTTATAATGTTAAACATTAGTGCATGCTCAGTGCCCATGTGCTCATACGTGATATTTTAAGGCAGTGTTAAACACTGAGATCTGAGATGCTCACGTGTAGCACGTGAGGCGCCATAGCAGTGTTAAACACAGAAAGTTGGGGCACTCACGAGTGGCATGTGAGGCGCTCACGTGCGGCATGTGAGGCGCTTAGAGTTGGGCGCTCCTTCTTTATTCTCTTATTCTAGTGCTAAGCACAGTTACGGGGTCACGTGAGGCGCCCGAAAAATAGGGTTTATTCCCTTTTCTCTTTTATAAATGCTAAGCACTATCTGGGGGCGGGTCACGTGTGAAAACGTGATCTATTTCAATCTTTCTTTTATGTTCATCAAAGGTGGTCATGTGTGAACACGTGGTCCCTAATATGCATGGAGTTCTAGTTTTGAGAATTTCAGGTCCCTTTTTTTTATAGGAATTTAATTCTTTGAACTTAGTTTTTCTCTTAGGTTTTGGATCTGCATGGCAAAATATCCCCGATGAGAATTAAATTCTCAACTTGTGGGGAGATTTGCTTCTACAGATCTTTCACCATAAGGAAGAACTAAGTTCTTATCTGAAGGGTTAAACCCTTATTTTATCAGAGGAATTAAATTCTTATATAATTTTTGGGAGAATTAAATTCTCCGAACTTAGATCTTCCCTTAGGTTTTGGATCTGCATGGCAGAATCTCCCCGATGAGAATTAAATTCTCAACTTGTGGGGAGATCTGCTTCTGCAGATCTTTTACCAGAAGAAAGAACTAAGTTCTTTGGAAGAGTTAAACTCTTGTGGAGACGAAGAAGAAGTAAGATATTCTCTGTGTTTTGTTCTTTCTTACCTAGGGTTTCTTCTTTTCTTTTGAACTTGCAGTTTGGGGGGGGGGTTCTTCTCTTTTTTTTTTAAGACTTGAAGTCTTGGTTCCTTTATATAGTGAAGGCTGATCTGTTGATTCAGTTAAGGGAATCTCTCATTGAGAGATTTCTTAAATGATTTGGGGATTTTATCCACCGTTGGATCTTTGATCCAAGGACTTCTGTTTTACAGAAGACATTTTTCTCGTTTTTAGAAAGATTGGGAAAATATTTTCCCACATAGAACTTATTCTGTATCTTGATAATTTTTAATCACCATTGGATCTTTAATCCAACGGTGTTCTGATTTACAGAGCACAATCTTTCTTATTTAGAAAGATTGGGGAAAATATTTCCAAAATAGGGTTATGATCCCTTTAATATAGAATTTAATTCTATCGGGTCAGAAGATATTAGGAATTCTCACGTGTAGCATGTGACCCAATGGCACTAGGCCGGTTGGCCTATATGCAGCAGTCCCAGAGAAGAGCATCATGTGTTGGCACGTGATACGCCTTCTAGCCTCCTAGTTGTTTTATGAAGACGCCTATATATTTTGTATATAGGTGCTCACGTATGGCACGTAAGCCCCAACTTCAGTCCCATTTGTTAAGTGTAATGCTTGTAATTTTGGCTCCAAGGCGCATCACGTGTGGGCACGTGATGCTCCCTTTAGGGAATTTTTTCACAGCCTTTTTATTTATTAGTTATTTTTCATAAGGGAACAATACACATGGGCAAACATTTGGCATAATGCCAACTTTGGATGAACTCAAACCCCATGGATGTCATATGAGGGCATGCACACCATTTGCTGCGCACGTGGGCATATGTCATTTGCACTCCACGCTATGCACATGCGCTGATGCCATGAGCACCTCAAGTGCGCAAGTGCACCTGATGACAAGCCAAAACTTGAGACTTAGCAAAAACAGCCAAGTTTGAAAGTCTATGCTTCATATGTGATCTAATGATCAACAGAGAATATATTCTCAAATAGGTGACCATGTTATCTAAAGCTGATCTTAGTTTAAAACAAGATTAACGATCCTTAGATCATACCTAAAATATCTAAGTTGATCTTAGTCAAAAACAAAACTAACAAGTCTTAGATAAACTCAAGTATCCCATGAATTGACGGACCCTATCGATATGAGAAATGCAACCTAAGTTCATTCTTGTTGGTAAACTAAGATACTAACATGGACCTAAAACTCCAAAATATAATATGTACGGATTTGGACTAATCCGTGTCATACGGGTGACAACATAAATTAGTCTCTGTATACAACCTAAGGGCAACTCAAAATAAACTAAAACACGACACATGAATGAATAGATCTGGAGTGTAGAAGTTATTGTAACAATCCTAAAATTCTTATATTTTCGTATTCATAAACATATCATATTTAATTATTTTTGTTTTTTTCCGTATCATCTATTAAATATATTATGTTATATTTTGTTTCTGATCTATATACTATTTAATCACTCCAACCATTTTCCTATCATATTATTTTCCCAAAACCCATTAACCCATTTTATTAATATAAAACCCAAACCCCTCGCCTAATCAACTTCCCTTCTTTGATTCTTTTTTTTATTTCAAACTCATAACCCAAATCCTTATCTATTTTTAATATTAATTTTAGAACCCAAAGCCCAAATCCATTCTTCCTCGAAAACCCAATCCTTTCTTTTTCTTTGCTTTTCCTTCCTCTTCTTCTCTCAACCATAAGTCGATAACTCCTCACCTCCTCCCCTTCCCTATGAAACCGACGACCTTCAATTCTCTTTTCCCCCCACATCCTCAGTATCATCAAAGTCATCATTATCACCACTCCCTTCATCTCCCTCCTCTCACTTTAAAACTATTTTCCTCTCTCATTTCCATTGCCTTCAAATCCTGCAACTCAATCCTCCCCTCTTCTCAAAAATCTCTACAACCTTCTGTAGCACATCACTTCATTTTCAATATCACATGTCCCAGCTTTGCATTGCCCCTGGCATCGTCTCCTTTAGCTCTCTAATTCACCCCTAGCCCCCATTGCAACAACCCACTTCCATCGCCATCATCGTCGTCGACAGCAACTCCACCAAAACCTCGAACCTGTTAGCCAAGTGCTGCCATTCTGAGTCGAGAAACGAGGCTACAATGCTGGTTCCGAGTTCGCGTGAGTGCCAGGATCGTTTCCACACCTCCAGTTCTTCATTCCGACGACGTTTCAAATTTAAGCCCGGGGTGTTCGATGAAATGACTTAATGAAAATTTCCGTCATTCTCACGTCCTAACCATAGGTAAGTCCCTCTTCTTCCCTCTCATCAATTGATCTCTCAAAAATTGTATGTTTGTGATGGAGGTCCTTTTCGGGTCTCCTTCAGATGTTGTCTTCCGTTGATCTCCTGGTTGATTTTGGAGGTGATCTCCTGTTGCGCGTGGATCTCAATGGGTTTTGAGGAGATTGATGATTTGAGGAGTTTAGAGCCGAGTACCTGCAAAAAAGTCCCGGGGTGATTTGGTACCACCGAGGACCCTCCAGCGATCAAGTAGCACGAGATTCGAGCAGAGTATCGGCTAAGTCGAATAAAAACGGCTTACGTAACCCCTCTGTGATAGGGGTTTATATAGGGGCGGCAGCACGCAGCAGCAGGCACGACAATCTCGCCGACAATTACGCTCCCGACGTCACACTCACATGAAGAGTGGATCGCCCATTAATGGGGATCGTGATGGCGTGGAACGTGGGATGTTGCTGGCGGAGAATCTGCGCATGGCGAGATTCGCGGAGCGGCGGTTACGCCTGGGTGGTGGAGTTGGTCGGTCAGAGGGACCGAGGAAGATGGCCTCGGCTGGGGAGCTCGGAGACGAGCAAGTGGGCCGAGGAGTCTTGGTCCCATGGCAGCTCGGGGTGAGCTGAGGGGCCGAGGAGGCCAATTTGAAGGGGGCTCCGAGGAGGGCCAGCTTGTACTTGCAGGTCGAGTACAGGGGTGGCCTGGTTGGCCTCTGTGGGCCCTTTCTTTCGAGTTCTGGGACACGTCATCTGCCGCGTGTCCTGATCTTAGAGATCGCCAATATTGAGCATCATCATTAGTCCCCCACTCTTGTCCCGACCAGCTAGCGGGTCGGGTCAAGAGTGGACTGTCGGCCGCTCGGGGTGAGCTCCCTCCTTAAAGTTTCATCGGGACACGTCCCCAGGCTGTCGGCTGCCTTTTCTGCCCGCGAATCAGAGCGAGATCTATGCATTTAAGGAAGGTGCGCCGGTTCGTGCATCCTTCCACTGAAGCGACGGTCCACATGTCAAGCGTCGGTTGGCCGACACGACATGTACAGACCTGCGGCGTCTGATGGGGTACGATCCAGTGCGGGAATGATAGGTGGAGCAATCGGAGCCGTTGGACGCGAGGAGGAGTTTTGGCGGGAGATAAAGGGCGCTGTTGGATGAGGTCGTTTGCGGTGATAAATAGTGGTGGGGCCCGCTCCAGGGCCCCTACTCCTTCATATTTCCCGTTTTAAGTCCTGGTTGCTCGGCGCTCGTCTTCTTTCTCCCGCTTTCATTTCCCAAGGATCCCTCTTCTCAAGGTTAGATGTCTTCCATTTTAGAGTCAGTAGATGTCGTAGGAGTAGGTTTTAGGGACCCTTTAGTTGAGCCTGAGTCCTCCCGAAGAGCAGGGGTCAGATCTTCTCCCCGGGATCGTGCGGCGGGGGCAGCCCCTAGGCAGGAAGCAGTAGATGCTGCACCCGGCGCCTCGTGTTGGGTGAGGCATGAGGACGAGCTCGCCAATGTTCGGGCTCGCTTCTACATCCCCTCAAGTTATATGCTTAGTCTGGCCAAGGAGGGGGAGAGGGCAGAACAAGTATGGGGCAGGGAGATCACCTTGTATTTGGAAGCTTTTTGGGGTGGAATGCACCTGTCCTTCTCTCCCGAGGTCGTCGAAGCGCTGAACTTTTTTGGGTTAGCCCCTGGCCAGTAAGTGCCGAACTCATGGAGGATTCTCCTCGGGTTCCTGATCCGCCTGAAGTTACAGGCAGTTCCCTTCAGCCTCTCCCTCCTTGATTCTTCCCACATCTTCAAAAATCACCCTGGTGGTCGAGCGGGCGACCCGAAGTGGGTCTACCTCTCTTTTAGAAAGTGACAGGGGTACGCCGTCGGGACAGGGGTTGTGGCCCTGCCTTCTTCCATTCACGACTGGAAGAAGAAGTTCTTCTTCGTTTCCCCTACCGAGGGCGAGAACTGGCCCGTGCCTACAAAGTGGTCGAGGGAGAAATGCTTGCTGGGGAACCAGTCCAGTGACCCTGTCGCGGTGAGAGTGGCGTCGTGGGAGCCCATCCCCCGATTCGACATGCTGCTGTCTGAGAGGGTCCTGAATTGGGCCGGGTTCAGCCGCGTTGAGTTCGTCGGTAAGTTTAGGCTTGCTTTTTTGTCTTGTATATTGCTTGTGTTGCTGACTTCTTTAAATTTGGTTTTGTGTCGGACCCATGGATATGGACTCTCTCCGATCTTCCATGCGCCAGCCGAGAAAGGTCGCGAAGGCTGGGGGCTCTAGCTCTTCCTGCTCAAAGCCTGCCCTGGCTCCTTCTCCTCCGTTGGTCGCGTCCCGTGAGCGTTCGGGGGCGGATCCCACCCCGGTGCCTAGCAGAGTGCCGGGCCGGAAGCGGGATCAGATTCTGGAGGACCCGGTCTCGGAAGAGGAGATCAGCTCTCCCTCGGAGCCGCTCAAGAAGAGTTCCCAGAGATCTTCCCCGGGGTTGTCCTCACCGATCATGGTGGAGGAAGGGGGCCTCCAGTTCGCAGTGCCTTCGGGCTATCCGTTGCGGATAGCCTGCTGCATGAAATAGAGGTATCGGCCGGGGGTAGAGTCCCTAGGGGGACCTTCAGGGCTCAGATGGCGTCCATCGCCCAGGAGTCCGTGCATGTAAGTGTTTGGTTTTTTGTGAGATTCAGAGCCTCCTTCGTTTTTCTGATCTCTTTCCTATCTTTCAGGTTCTCCAGCACGTTGCCCTCGCCTTACGCATGGAGGCCGAGGTGATAGCCCCGGCGATGAAGACTGCGGGCCAGCTTGCCTCGGTGGAGGAGAGCTCCAAGCGGGAGCTGGAGACGGTGACGGCGAGGGTTGTCGCCCTGGAGGATGAGGTGGAGGCCGGGAAACGGGAGGTTGCCCGATATCGCGAGGCCGCCGTGGCTGCCGAGGCCAAGCTTGAGGACGCTCAGGTGCTCGCCGGCAACCTGAAGAAGACGGTGAAAACCCTCCCGAAGGAGCTGGGGGTGGCGGCCGAGTCGGCGAAGTCGGCTGACCTGAGAGCGGTAAAGTCGGCCGACCTTTCAGAGGCAAAGGCGGTGGAGGGCTACAAGAAGTCGAAGGACTTCTATGATGACCTGGCCGTGGCCATCACCCTAATCTGGCATGAGGCCCTCGACGCTGTTAAGGCCCGGATACCATAGTTCGCCGACGAAGTGCTCCGGGCCGAATACCCCCTCGCGGACGCCGAGGAGCAGGGGAAAGCGATTCCAAACGAGGAAGTCGCCGAGGACCCTGCTCGTCTCGTGCGGATGTTGATGGTCCCGAGGTCGCGCCCGGCCCCGAGGCCTAAAGCCCTCATCCTCCTCCTTCTTTTATTTTGTTGTTTTTGGAATTTTTGTAAGCCTCCGGGCAGTTTGTATGGCTGGGGAGCCCAAAAAATACCCTTTGTAAAGACTTTGCCTTTGGTAATAAAACTTTTTCCTTTGGTTGAAGAATGCTCGTAAAATATCTCTGCTTGCGCTGTTGGGCTTCCATATCAGGCCGGCTATCTGTCTAGCGATCATTTGTCGAGTTGATTTCACTCATTTGCCAAGCGTACTAAGCGCTGCTGAGAAGGAGGCGTCTCCATGGCCCCGAAGTCGGGGGAGATCGCTCAGACTTGGATAGACCTGGTACCCCTTCTTGAGGGCCTTGGATCCTCTGCATGTGATGGGCAGAAGGCTGTCCGCCGTATTTGTGCCAAGCATGAATGGGAAGCTGCTCAGTTGCCCCTTGGTAAGGGCGTTGTGAGCAACGACCACTAGCTGGGGATGGTCGAGTGAAGTTCGTGTCGACCGCCTCTGAGGGGACTTTGGATCCTTAGCATTAGAGGGACTGTAAGAAGCCCACTGAGGATGACCGGGCAGTGAAGCTGCGAGGTTGCCTCTTGGTGAGGGTTTTGATCTCTGGCGTCGTGGGTAGGAAACTACCAGCCTAGGATGACCGAGCGGGGTAGCCGCTCAGACGCCTCTTGCGAGGGCTTCGATCCCTGGCGTCATGGGTAGGGAGCTACCAGCCAGTGATGACCGAAAAGGGTAGCTGTTCGGTTGCCTCTAAGGAGGACTTTGATCCTTAGCGTTGGAGGGGCTGTAAGAAGCCCACTAAGGATGACCGGGCAGTGAAGCTGCGTGGTTTCCTCTTGGCGAGAGCTTTGATCTCGGGCATAGTGGGTAGGCAACTACCAGCCTGGGATGACCGAGCGGGGTAGCCACTCGGATGCCTCTCGCGAGGGCTTCGATCCCTGGCGTCATGGGTAGGGAGCTTCCAGCCGGAGATGACCGAGCAGGGTAGCCGCTCGGTTGCCTCTTGCGAGGGCTTTGATCCTTTAGGACGGGGACCGAGCAGGGTTACTGCCCAGTGCCTCCTAGCGAGGACTTTGATCCCTGTCGGTTGTGGTAGGAAGCTACCAGCCGGGGATAAACGAGTAAGGACTCGACTGCCTTTGGGATGACTTTGGTCCTTAGCGCGGGAGGGGCTATAAGAAGCCTACCAAGGACCCTTGGCCAGGCAGGGTTACTGTCCGGTGCCTCTTGGCGAGGGCTTTTGTCCTGAAGGATAGCCGAGCGAGGGATCCTCGGGCTCGACTGCCTCTGGGAGGGCTTTTGATCCCTGTCGGTCATGGTAGGAAGCTACCAACCGGGGATGATCGGGCAGTGAAGCTGCGCGGCTGCCTCTTGGTGAAGGCTTTGATCCCCGGCTTTGTGAGTAGGGAAGCTACCGGCCAGGGATAACCGAGCAGGGAAGCCGCTCGGCTGCCTCTACGGAGGACTTTGATCCTTAGCGTTGGAGGGGCCTTAGGAGGCCTGCTAAGGATAACCGGCAGTGAAGCTGCGCGGTTGCGTCTTGGCAAAGGCTTTGATCCCTGGCGTTGCGAGTAGGGAAGCTACCGGCCAGGGATAGCCGAGCAGGGTAGCTGCTCGGCTAATTCTTCATGAGGTTTTGCCCGACCATCCAACTGCAGGTATGGGGAACAGGAACGGTCGTGGCGACCGTGCGCGTAGCATGCATATTGAATATGGGGGGAGGCGAAGCACCAGGGTCGTGTCGTTTCGCTTCCTCCAGAGAAGGCTCGATGATCGCCACGTGGCAGCGACTTTTTGGGCGAAAGCGGGCGACTGTTGAGCTCCGTTGGGGCGCAGTGGGCTATATAAGGCTGAAGGAGCACTGGTCCTTCCTTTCTTCGTAGACGGATCATTGAGAATGCAAGACTTCCCTTTTACCATCCCCGAAATCATCCACTTTGAAGACGTATACCTCTATGACCAGAACTGCACCGAGGACACTGTGTAGTTAGTCCATAGGAGTATCGAAGACCATTTCGGCCGGCTGCTCCCCCGACGCGCCTCCCTGCTGCAGCTGTTGATGTACTCCATCTGGAGAGCGTCGCCGGGGCTTTACAACCCCTTGTCCGAGCAGCTTTATGACGAGGCTGTGGGTAAGCTGCGGTCTCTGAGGCGCTTCGGCCTGATCTCCGTGAATCGGCTGGCTCGCTTAGAAGCACTCGTCCGTGAGTGCTACGAACTGAGACTCGGGGTCAACGCGCGGGGAGAATCGAGGGATGAGGTTGGATCTCGCGAGGCCTCGGCTGGCGGAGATTTTTACCGAGTACCACAAGCAGTGCTCTCTACACCCCCTTCCCCCGCTTCTGTAATTTTCTTTTTCTTTTGTATGTATGGATGAGGAGCCCATAATACCTTTTTGGAATAAATGAGATCTTTCCTTCTTTTTTTTCCGCAATATTCCATTGATCTTTATTAAATTAACAACAGACCCTAGGAAGAGTTTACATTTCCCTAAAAGAAAAGTACATGCTAATAGATGACCTTATTAGCGTTGCCCGAGCTCCATGGAGGCTTGTTGGTCTCCGTGCTCGACACCGGGTACGGGGCTCCCTGAGCGTTGGACTGGTCGTCTGCCGAAATGAGCATGATCTGGCCGATGGTCAGCTCGGCGGGAGGGGGACGCTGCTCCTGCTCGCGGTCGGCCTGCCGTTTGTCCCTCAATTAGGCGGCGAGGTACCCCGATCGGATGAGCTCTTCGATGTAGTCCCGGAGTTGCTTACAATCCTCTGTAGCGTGGCCTAGCGTCCGGTGAAAGGCGCAGTAAGGGCCCCGGGTTCGCTTCGAGGCCTGACGCGGGATTGGAGGGAACTTGAAGAACCCCTCGCCCTGGGCCTCCTCTAGCAATACTGTGAGGGAGACGTTGAGCGGGGTGTACTCCAGGAACTTCGGGTGATTGGGCTGCTGACGCTCCGGCCGCTCTTCCCGAGCCCTCTTCTTCTGATCGGACCGTTCTGCTCGGGGGAGGTTCGCGTTCACCTCGGACTCCAGCTGAACCTCGCGCTCGGTCCACGCCTTAACCTCGGCCATGGTCTTAGGCTGTGCCAACGCAAAGGAGCGTAACCACTCCTTATGCCTAAGGCAGATCTGAGCGCCGTGATGACGGTCTCGTCCCGGTGCTTGGGGACCTCGAGGAGGGCGTTGTAGAAGCAGGTGATGTAAGCCTTGAACGTCTCCTTATCCCTGCTCTTAATTGTGCAGAGGTAGTCGACCGTGCGCTTCTGCCGACGGTTCCCAACGAAGTGGTCGAAGAACAGTGTGGCCAGCTCGTCAAAGGTCGAGATTGAGCGAGTCTCGAGTCCTCGGAACCAGTCCCGACCAGAGCGAATGAGGGTGGCTGGGAAGGCCGTACACTGGGCGGCATTGGAATGGTCCTGGAAGCTCATCCCCATGGTGAAAGCATCCAAATGGTCTTTCGGGTCAGTTTTCCCGTCGAACAGAGAGACCTTCGGGGGCTTGTTGCGCGAGGAGACGTGGACAGCGAGCAGTTCCTCGGTAAATGGCTTGGTGAGCGAGTCGGCGGCATACTTAGCCCCGTCGCCCGAGAGGTGACCTTCCCAGCGCATGCCCTCGACCTTCTTTTCGAGGGCATCGAGTCGGCCGTGGTATCCCGAGGATTCGGTGCCTTATGATCCCGGGCCTCTGCTGGTGGATACCTGCGTCTGGGAGCGGCCCCGGTTCCTCTCGATGAGGTTCCTCAGATCCCCGGACGAGGTGGCCCTCGAGCCGTCGTGGCGAGCCCCTTCTGTACGACCCCGTCGAGAGAAGGGGTGTCGATCATGCCTGTGGGCAGGCGAGGTGACCGACATCTCCTCAGGGGGGTAAGGGTCGCGAGGAGGCTCGAGGCGAGGTGCTCTGGCGGCGGATCTCGGCGTGGAGCCTTGGGGTGCCCAGCGGGCCTCAGGGAGTATCGGCCCATGAGACCTATGGCCGGGGGTCGTAGCCTGCCGGTGGTCAGCCGTGCCTACGAGGGGAGAGCCTTCTGGAGGTGGAGGAGCGGCGATCTGGGGCCCAGGTCCGGCCGTTTGGACGCGGACGAGCGCCTCCACGAGGGACTGTAGCCGATCTATTCGGCTGGCGAGGGCATTGATGATGGTCGCCTGGGGAGGTTCATCCACGCCTCCGGTGAGGGGGAGGCAGCGGCTGGTACCAGGATCTTCAGGGTGGTCACTTCTATGTGGATGGAGATCGGAAGACCAACTTTGTTTTTTGTGGAGTTTTCGTTTCCTACAGACGGCGCCAACTGATGGAGGTCCTTTTCGAGTCTCCTTCAGATGTTGTCTTCCATTGATCTCCTGGTTGATTTTGGAGGCGATCTCCTGTTGCGCGTGGGTCTCAATGGGTTTTGAGGAGATTGGTGATTTGAGGAGTTTAGAGCCGAGTACCTGCAAAAAAGTCCCGGGGTGGTTTGGTACTACCGAGGACCCTCCGACGATCAAGTTAGCACGAGATTCGAGCAAAGTAATGGCTAAGTGGAATAAAAATGGCTTACTTGACCCCTCTGTGATGGGGGTTTATATAGGGGCGGCAACACGCAGCAGCAGGCGCGAGAATCTCGCTGGCAGTTACGCTCCCGACGTCACACCCGCGTGAAGAGCGAATCGCCCATTAATGGGGATCGTGATGGCGTGGAACGTGGGATGTTGCTGGCGGAGAATCTGCGCGTGGCGAGATTCGCGGAGCGGCGGTTATGCCTGAGTGGTGGAGTTGGTCGGTTAGAGGGATCGAGGAAGATGGCCTCGGCTGGGGAGCACGGAGACGAGCAAGAGGGCCGAGGAGTTTTGGTCCCGTGGCAGCTCGGGGCGAGCTGAGTGGCCGAGGAGGCCAATATGCAGGGGGCTCCGAGGAGGGCCAACTTGTGTTTGCAGGTCGGATACAGGGGTGGCCTGGTCGGCCTCTGTGGGCCCTTTTTTCTGAGTTCTGGGACACGTCATCTGCCACGTGTCCTGATCTTGGAGATCCCCAATATTGAGCATCATCAGTTTGAATACCAATTTATATAATGTATTTATGGTGATTGTTATATAATTATTTTATCGCATGATGAGCCTTCTTGTTAAATCCATGCAAGTCTTCTTTGCATTTTGATCCTTAATTATTGTAAACATACTAATATTAGGCCTATTATCGTATGAAACTAATAATAGTTCGAAGGAAAATTATATGATTAATGACTATGTCATTCTTAGTGTGGAGGAAACCTAACCATATTGGATTAATTTCCATATCGGTTTTTTTTATTATTCCTAACACATCCTAAAACTTGTATTAGTTTTCTAGTTGCATCATACTTATATAAATAAATAAGACACCGAAAATTTACACATCAACAGTGTCAGTTTTTTTTGTATTCTTCATTTCATTTGTATCTGGAAAACTGATAATTATTTGTTAATATTTATATATATTCAAGCAAATCATATCCCTAACTTTCAGAAACTGTATGAATTGGGCTTATTCTCGTCTCATATCGATAGGTGAATCCGTGTTACTATCCTTATGGAAGAAATATAAGAAAATCATGATTATTAATGTGACAATCATTTATCTATGCGAGCTTCAGATTTCTCCTCGTTATGTAAATTTCTTCAAGACACCTACTAAAATATTTATATGAAAATAGATTACTATTTTGAAGTTCTCTATATTTGAGTTTGTAATTACGTATCAATAATCCGATGTAATCCATAGTTTCTGGCACTGTAAATTTTGTCATCATAACAAATATGTTCTTGATCTCTTAAACAACCATATCTGTATAGTTCAAAATTTTTGACATACAAAAGTATCATTTCGTTTGATCAGGTTAAGTGGATATCCTATTAGAGCAGAAAATTTATAAGTTAGCAGTTCATATTATAATTTGTCTACTTACATCCACCTTATAGTAGTGAGTACCGATTATAATATGAGTATAAATTATAGTTTTGCTGAGAGTCGCATCATTGATGTAGTATAATTAGAATTTAATAGTATGATCATACAATGGTTTTAAAATAGAATATTTCACTAAAATATCCTCAAATTGTTAAAATAAACCTTTTATCTTTTCCTTTGTGATTTTGTCTCTACAACCCTTTTTAAGAGAATCTTGTTGTGGATGGTGCGGATTGTCGCGCATCTTAGGTATAGTGGAGTGAGACACAGAGCTCTTCACGGAGCGCGGTCTCGAAAAGAATAAAAAATACGATTTTTAAAAAATACGACTTTTTAAACAAATTATATCATTGGAAAATTATATAAATCATAAATCCGTATTTTTATGAAAACAAAATTTGAAAACTATATTTTTAAAGTTAAAGATTAAAGCTACACAAAAATACCATTAAGTTTCCAAAAGTGGTAGTTTTCATTAAAATACCATAAACTTTAAAAGTTATATTTTTACACTAAAATACCACAAAATATAAAATTCTTTTTTATACAAAAATCTTAAATTTTAAACAACATATTTTTATTATAAACTTATTTGAGATTTTAAGACGAATTAAAAACCCTCGAAAATCTTTAAATGATTTTTTACTAAAATACCCTCGAAATCAAAAGACTAGTTATATTACGTATTTAGGTTGTAAATTGGTTTGAGTGGTATCTTCTCTTGTTAGTTGTCTCGGGGTTGCCGGAGATAATGATGCATCACTTGCCTCTCTCTAAATATAGATCGTAATCTTAGGGTGGAAATTATCAAATGATAATCGTATTTGAAATAGTCATAAATTATGTCGTCCATGTGCAGTGGTTATCGATATTTTTCAAACTCAAGAAATTCACAAGATTAAATCTAGTAATATGATATGCCTAGAACCTTAATACAAACTTGACTTGAACTTAAACTCGAACTCAATCTACTCGAACTAACTTGACCTGACCCAGGATTGCAACTGACATGACTTGCATTCTACTCGACTTACTCGACTTCATTCTTCACCTTTTGCAATCTATCGTTTCGATTAAGACATATTATAACCAACCAATTAAATCAACCAAATCAATCTAACAGTTATAATCTATTATGTTTGGAGTGCTTGGGATAGTTATAAGTGTGAATCCAACGGAACTTCATGAGTCCCGTATTAAACTACTCGAATTCTATTTACTCGAATCTTAGTCGGGTCGACTCCTCTACTGCTTGGAGTCTCGATACTAACACATGAAATGGGCCCGTATTTCCTTGCTCCCGGGGCTCCACTTTTGAGCTCGTGAATACTTCTATGGTTGCGTTAACATTCACACTTGGATTTAACGTTAATATAGTTACCATATAGAGACCTATTGGACATGTACCCATGTTCACTTCCACATACTTTTACTTGTCATTTACTTTACTTCATTTTATGCTATACCTATCACTTTTCACATTTACATTACCTTTGGGACTTACCGAGCGTTAGTTCACTGACGGACATTCCACTCATCTTTGTTTTCTTGAAATGTTCGTCAGGTACCGTTGAGACGAAAGAAGTGGATGCCACTGAGGAGTATTACGACCAGATCACTATTCAGACTTAGCTTAGCTTATCTTTCTTTCAGTTTATATATGCCACATGTTTAGGCATTCTTGTTATTGTATTTTCTTTTCAATTAAACTCGTGTATTGTAAATGTTTCAAGTTTTAATGTAAATAAAGAAGTTTGTTGAAAAAGTTTTAGTCTTTATTTATTCTTGCATTGTGTATTTTTGTTTCAATACGCTTAGCATATTTATTTAGAGAATGACCTTCTTTGAATAAATATGTCGCAGGTTTGCCACGTCACCATTTCCATCTACTAGAAAGCCGGGCGTGACAGTTGTTATCTTTGTGACGTAATTAACTGCAGAGGATTGCATCTGCTGAAAAAAACGTCTTTACAATCAATAAACCTCTCATCCGTGAGAAGGAATCTGATAGTCATTTACATCGGTCACATCTGTCCAAACCTATGATACACGGTGCAATAAATCAACTTGGTATTTTCAGAGAGGTGGATGGATCAAACTTATGCATCCGCCCCCAGATTTAGGCTTGACGCGCTTCTCGCACCTCAGTCCGGTTTCTGGCGGTGAACAAATTCTGGCACGTCTGGTGGGACCTTTTTCTCTTTCCACTCCACATTTCGTGTGTTGTGTTTCGCGAACAAAATCGCGGTATATAATATTTATGGTTGCTCTTGGATTTCGGGATACTAAAGCTGGTATTTCTTCTCCATGCATATCAATGGCTTCCATCTGCACTCACAGCAACAAGTCTGATGCCAACGCTACTCAACCTGGAGTAGTCTACTCAGCACTTGCCAGGGATTCGGTGTTCGGCATCACTGTGGCCCAGGTCGCATAAGGAATGAATAGGATTTTCTTCTGGACCATGCCCCCTTCTCTCGCCTTAGGTGCCTCAATACTGAAGGAAGAACACAAGAAGAAGTCAATCTTCAACAGGCTAACGATTACCATTGCAGGCCTTTCTGAACAACCTGCCAAGTCTCAAGGTTCGGTCTTCGATAGAATGAATTCCAGCTCCGTGGGCTCTGCAAAAAAGCCCACCATATCGAAAAAGTCAGTCTTTGGAAGGTTGAATTTTGCTGTCCCAGACGCTTTAGCCGTCCTGGCTCTAGTCAAGAAGTCGGCATTCAAAAGGCTGACGCCGGCAATTTCAGCTGCTTCTGAGGTGCTGAAGAATGCTTCACCCCCATAAAAGTCTGTCTTCAACAGGCTGGTACCTTAAGCTCTTGCTCCAGCCCAGCCGAAGTGTAACGCCTTAAAAATCGTTTAGGTTAATTGTATGATGATTAGTAATACAATTTGTGTTTTCTATAAAACCTAGTTATAATTATTTTTCTACATAAACATAATTATACCTATTTTTAATTATGTAATTGCTTATGTATGGGTGTTTAACTAATTACTTATTTAATTGCTAGTTTATTTAAATATTTTCCTTAATTATTTATTTTTAAATATTATTTTAATCTTGCACTTACACATTAAATTAGTGATAATTACAAATTAGTATGGGTTAATTATATATTAGTGCATCATGAGAACTAAACACAAAATATTTGACCATGGTTCTAGAAATTTCAAAAGAAAAAAAATAAAAATAAAAAGATAATGGAAACATTAATGAGGTATGGTGCATGTGTATTTGAGCATTGGTGTGTGTTTGTGGAGGTAACCTTACCTCCCACTCTCACTCTTTCTCACCTCTCAATTTCGGCAACCCTCCTCATTTTTCCTCTTTCTCACTTTCAAATTACCTCTTTACCTCACTAAAAATCCACAAAAATCAACACTAATTTCTAGCTAAAACATCACGAAAATTCCCTTTTCTAATCTAAGCTTGGATCTTGATGCAAAGTTGGCATTTTTTTGGCAAAAGCTAGCTAGTGAGATCATTCCAAAATCTTGAGGTATACAACTTAATCAAATTGTTACTTTGATAATTATTTGCTTTAATCTAATTTTAATTAAGTGTTAATATAGTTTTAATTGCAAATTAGAGTTTTAAAGAGAAGGGTTTGAGGTTAAGTTAAGGTTTTTATCACCTAATTAGATTAGCTAAGTGTATTTAACATCTAATTGCTTTATCAAATATAATCTAGTTGTTAAACTTGCAAATCTTTACTTTTAAATTATCTTAATTAAGTGTTTATGCAAATTAATTTCATGATTAGTATGTAAAAAGTGAGGTTAAAATTAGTTAATATTTATGTGGCTTAATTAAGATATTTAAGTGTGATTGTGGCTACTAGGTTTGCTAAAATACCTAGTTTTGCACTAAAATACCATATTGTTGCTTACTAGGTTTTTAGAAGAAATAGGTTTAAGTTAAATTGGAGGTTGTGATGATCTACAACTACTTTCCTAAGATTAATTAGCGTTATATCTTGTGCGATTAGTACGATTGGATTCTAGGTTTGGTGTTTGCTACGCATAGCAATCTCTAGTTATGGTCTGTGGCAGTGTCACATGCGTTTTGGGCATCAAGTGCATGCACATCTAGCTAGTGCACATTGGTTGCTTTATATCGTTTTGTGTCCGCGTACATTTAAATATCTATCATCTTATATACTATTTGTGCGATTCTAAGATCGGTTGCGGAGACGTCGGACACGGCAAGGAAAGGAAAGGCTGTGATTGGGTCAGATTAGCCGAGGCGTTCCTGTGAGTAGATGTACACATCTATGGGGGGATCGTCTGGATGACGCAAGGCGCCCGATAGTTAGAATTATTAGTTGTTCTTGTATTCATATGTGTAGTCTCCCAATCATTCATATCATGGTATTGCATCTTCTTACATAAGATATTATTACTTAGGACACATGCACCATTACCATTGGTTCATGCCGCACGTGCACTATTTTATGCGAACACACACGTCATTGGTAATTGCTATGACACGAACACTATAAACTTGCTAAAATTGGTATTTGTGCATTTCCATCATGTATTATTGTAGACTTTTAGTTGTATTCCCATTTTCTTAGGATGGATATACAGGTTTGTTAGCAATATACCTCATCACATCATCATTCATATATAGTTTCTAGTCATGCATCACATTGTATATTATCGTATCATAGAAATCCATCATTACTGACATGTTTATATATTATGAATTTTCTTGGAGATTTCAATATTTATGAGATTTCTGGATTTTGGGGAAAACCGCAAGAATTTTATAAAGCTATTATCATTTTAAAAGAATGCAAGTTGCGATTTTCTCGTGATATGATGTTTATGGTGTCCACCATGAGTTTTCCTAATTTGAGTTGGTTTTCGAGACCCGATTCGAGGAGTAGGATGAACCGTCTCGGGTACATGGTGGACCCGGTAAGGTACCCCGGGACGAGAGTGTTTTTGTAGGGATGACGATGAACCGGCAGGGGAACACTACCTATCGGTTATTATTGGCTCGGCGGTTATCCGAATGATACCGACCGGAGTCGTGGGATGTGACAGATTTGAGAGCCGATCTAAGAGACGCCTATTGAGATTTTGAGATACATATATTGTGTCGATGCTTGACACAGATTTTCTGTCGATTTCATTGATGATACTCCAGCTTTATTATACAAAAGGTTTATTAAGATAAGAATACAGATTTCTCATACCAGATATATCCATGTTTCGTGTTTGATTATTCATTCTTGTCGCATTCATACTAGTGCATCGCATCATAATTGTATATGTAGGTTGTGATGCATGTGCGTGCATGCTTACGATAGCCTTATTAGATGTTACTTATTACTCACGAGTTGGAAACTCACCCCCGTTGTGCCACAGTATCTTGTAGGTCCGACCCGTCAGCATAGTAGCGGCGGTCTTACTTCTTCTTCTGCTCCTTTGCATTGACTTGCGACTTTTACCCATAGGTGGGTTTTTGGGAGGATATTATTTTGTTCCCACCATGTATATTTATTTTGTATCCAGTACACTCCATCGACCTTATGTATATGTGACTTGGACTGTGAGTTTATGAGATTTGTATTTTGTTCTCTGGTGTCGAGCTCAAGTGAGCCGACGTGGTGCTTCCTTATTTTCTTGCTTTTATATGCTTATTTCGCATTATTATGATGTATCTTGCATGTGGTTGTGTTCCGCCGTTCGGGGAAGTGCTAGCTCCCACTTGTGGATGCCTTTATTCATTTCTTACATGTATCCATGTTTTATACTCGTTTGGAGCCAGTTTTTACAAAGGAAACTCTGCCGAAATTTTTGGGAAAACTTGATGTTTTAAAATGTTTTAATGTGACGTTATTATGTTAAAATCATCTTTTTAAAATAAGTATTTTCTTCACTCAATTTATTTAAAAGGTTTAGATTTCTGGGCCTTGGCTTACTTAGATTAAGCTACGCTTCTAAACGTTGCGTGATTTAAGTGTCAGTCACATTCCACACTTTTGGGTCGTGAAAAAGTTAGTATCAGAGTCGGGTCCTTTAAAAGTAGGTCTGTGGTTCGAGGACGAACCATTGTTCTAAGTGGGGGGATGTAATACCCCAGTTGGAGTTGGGGATGAATACCACCTACCTCGTGAGAAGTGAGATGTTATCCGGTATCGAGGTGGGGATGTAACTGATATAGATACACATGAGGACCCACTGTAGAACAATGGAGAGTATCGAATTCCATTCCGAAAGAGGGCACGATCAGAACTATAAATAGAATGATACCACTCTTATAACACAGAGGCGCCTTTTGGATGAATTGGAACTTCGGAGTTGAAGAACTCCGTAGTTAAGCGTGCTTGAGCTAGAGAAATTCTGGGATTGGTGATCTACTGGTAAGTAGCCCCTTTCTTGAGTCTGGTTCATTCAAAAGGAAAAAACCGTGCGGTTTCGGCCAGAGCAGACAATACCATCTGTGTTTGTGCGTGGGTCATGACAAAGTTGGTATCAGAACGTTAGGTTTTACCTCTCTGAGTATAGGATGAACCTTGGTATGATGGAGTAGGTGGCTTAAGCAGAGTGACGTGGCGGGTGTATGTTCCGCAGCATACTTACGATACGATACTCTGCCTAAGTGACCTTAGGGTATATAATTGCTTGTACTTCCTTCCTTGATTCCATATATCCTTTGTTTCGATTGCAATATTCCAATCAAATCCTTTTTCTTGCTCCAGCCACTATGCCGCCGAAGACTACGAGGGCCCAGAGGGCTGCCGCCAGAGATGAGATTAAAGCGGGCTCTCCTGAGACTAGGACCGATCAGGACGGTACGCCTATCCCTCAGGGAAAGAGTGATCTGCCTTCTCCAGGCCGGATAGCTAGGCTGGAGGCGAGTATTTAGGATTTGCGCTAGATGATCGAATCCTTGATAGAGATAAGTCAAACACGGAGATCGGATACTGCTCCACCTACGGTTGTTCCGGGACCAAAGCGGATTCGTACATATCAGCTTCATAGCGATTTGGCAGAGACATGACATGCAGAGGCCGTGGTGGATTCTTTTTAGGCCGTGGTGGTGGTTGAGGCATTATGCGAGGCCAGTTATTCAGCTCTTATGTACCGGGTTAGCAGCAGTTGCCTGGATATTTTCGATGTGGGAATCCGCAGCACCTTGTCAGAAATTGTACCGCGAGGCGCCAGGGCGAAGCGACAGTTCCACATGTGAGCTTACCACCTTCACCACCTCCTTCAAGCGCATTACCCCCTACACTTGTTGTTGCTCCATACCAGATCGATGCCCAGAGAGGACATGGTCATGGCGGTCGTATTCCGAGAGGACGAGGTAGCAAAGGCAGAGGAGAGCTGGTCGCCGGTAGAGGGCAGGCCCTAGCTTTTGTGTTGACTCCTCGGGACACGCAGGCGTCGAACGTAGTAGTGACAGGTATTCTCTTGGTGTATTTGTTGCGCACTTTTGTTTGACCCGGAATCTACGTATTCTTTTGCATCCACACTTTTTGTACCTAGGTTTAACCGAGAGTAGTCTTTGCTAAAATCAGTCGCTTGTTGTGATTACTCCGGTAGGCGAGTCTTTTGTTACTCAATATGTTTTTCAATCGTGTTTGTTTTGTTCATATCGGAGATAGGGATTCTTCAGTCGATTTGATTCTTCTCGATATGTTAGACTTCGAAGTTCTTCTGGGCATGGATTGGCTAGCCACGTGTTATGCGTCCGTGGACTGCCGTGAGAAGGCAGTCATATTTAGTTTTCCGGATGAGCCAGTTCTTATTATTCAGGGAGACCGTAGTGCCACCCTTCCCAGTTTGATTTCTTCTCTTCGCGCTAGTTAGCTCTTGAGGAAAGGATGTCAGGGATTCTTAGCGTATGTTCGTGATGCAGGAGCCGCAGAGGTCCCGTTAGACCAGGTCCTGATTGTGAGAGAGTTTCCAAACGTCTTTCCTGACGAGCTGCCTGGTTTGCCGCCATACCGCGATATTGAGTTCTTCATTGAATTGATCCTCGGCACGGGGCTTATTTCTATACCGCCTTATCGGATGGCCCCGGCAGAGCTTAAAGAGCTAAAGAATCAGTTGCAAGATTTGCTGGATAAATGGCTTATTCGTCCGAGTGTGTCACCTTGGGGAGCTCCTGTCCTGTTCGTCAAGAAGAAAGACGGTAGTATGCGTTTGTGCATCGATTATCGTCAGTTGAATCGAGTTACTATGCGGAACAGATATTCCCTATCTCGCATTGACGATTTGTTTGATCAGCTCCAAGGTGCGGGACATTTCTCGAAGATTGACTTGCGGTCAGGTTATCATCAGTTGCGGGTTCGGAAGGATGACATTCCGAAGACTGCTTTTCGCACGCGCTACGGGCATTATGAGTTATTGGTGATGTCGTTCGAGCTCACTAATGCCCCAACAACGTTTATGGACTTGATGAACCGCATATTCAGGTCGTTTCTTGATCAGTTTATTATCATGTTCATTGATGACATTTTAGTACAGTCCCGGAACCGTGAGGAGCACGAGCAGCAATTGAGGATCACATTGCAGACCTTGAGGGAGCATCAGCTGTTTGCTAAATTCTCCAAGTGCGTCTTCTGGTAGGATAGTGTTGATTTCTTGGGTCACGGGGTTACGAGAGATGGCATACGTGTGGACCCGAAGAAGGTCGAGACCGTTCAGCACTGGCCCAGACCTGTATCAGTGACGGAGGTTCGCAGCTTTCTGGATTTGGCCGGATACTACCGATGATTTGTTCAGGACTTTTCTCATATAGCTGCATCATTAACCGAGTTGACCCAGAAGGGAGTACCTTTTCTTTGGACCGAGGCCTATGAGCAGAGTTTTCAGCAGTTGAAGACTCGTTTAGCTACTGTGTCGGTATTATCTTTGCCTTCATGATCAGGCGGTTTTGTGGTTTATTACGATACTTCTCGAATGGGGCTAGGCTGTGTGTTGATGCATGACGGCAGGGTTGTCGATTATGCTTCTCGGCAGTTGAAGAAGCACGAGCAGAACTATCCCACTCATGACTTAGAGATGGCTGCGGTGGTATTTGCACTCAAGATCTAGAGACACTACTTATACGGCAAGTCGTGCCAGATATTTACGGACCATAAGAGCTTAAAGTGTATCTTTCAGCAGCGAGATCTAAATTTGACGTAACGCCGTTGGATGGAGCTAGTGAAGAACTATGACTGTGAGATTCTTTATCATCCGGGTAAGGTGAATGTTGTGGTAGATGCTTTAAGTCGGAGGTCGGAGGTAGCTTGTCTTGTTTGAGTGCAGTTCAGAGACAGTTGACGGCAGATTGGCAGATTCTATGTGACAGCCGAGTACAGTTTGAGTTTACTTTGACCGGGGAAAGCTTTCCTGTGTTCGTGCACATCCACAGTTACTTGATCGTATCCGTGAGGCACTATGTCCAAATCCAATAAATATCTTTTTAGTAAATAATACAATATAAATCTGGAGTAGGAACCTTGAATGGAAAACCCTGTATTATGCCCCCTCGAAACGTCTTTCGCTGACCGACCCTATCCACATCCTTTTCAGAATACCAGATCAAGAGATGAATTAGCGGATCACAGGGCTAAATGAAATTGACCAGCGGTGAACACAGGCGTAGAGAAGACGGAGGCCATCTTGACGCTACAATTCCAGCGTAGACGCGTTATACGCAAACGACATACTAAAGAGCAGAGTTCATTCCCCAAACTGGCAACCATGGAAAAGCCCTGAAATATTCACTTGAATACACGGAGCTTGACCCTAAGAACTGAATATCTGGATTGAAAGGTAGAGCGCCTCCATCTTCTGGTTAAACATCAAATAAAGAATTGGTTCATTCCCTTCCTACGAGACCCGCTCGACCCAGGGGACAAGCGGTAGCACATCCGTTTTCTTGCTCAAGTATGAACTACCTTTTTTTTAAAAGATGCAGCTTTCAAACGGGACATCAAAAGTGGGAAGTTGATTGTTGGAAATTTCTTCCTCACTCTCGTATAGGTCCAGAAGCTTCCACTTTCCCAGCAAGCAAGACGAGATGAGATCACCACTTCTCAGTAATGGACTTCCTTGACTTCTTCCTTACCCAGAGTATAATAAGTCAGCAAGTTCCTCCGCAATAGTGATCCAATGCATCCACCTATTTTGGTATCGCTACCCTACTGTCTTCTTCTTTGAGTTTTGCATGTTTTCTACGTATTTACTGCTAGGGCAAACTCCAATTAGGGATTCGTTGGGTCCCTTAGGTACTATTGTAGTTGTTTACACCCGAGCGAGGTAGTTGACTTGCTGACTTGTTACAGGGTTTCAAAGAGAAGGATGCGATTACTGGTTAGCGCTCATGTTTTCCTTGCGCACTCCTGTGACCCTTCTTCTCGCAGAAACAACCCCTGGTCCTTCTCCAGAATACATTTTAGGATTCCCTAATGACTGGCATCCATCTAATCACTCAGTAGTAGGCACCGAGACGCAGCCAGGCGCCGGCGGCTTACTCAAGTGCCCCCCAAACCGCGCGAAATGGTCGCCTATTACTCGGCTCACAAACTCTGCCTGGGGTGGTGGTACCTATTATTCGTCGGCGGTAAGTCTGGTGAGGTAGCTCTTGTCTCTTAGTCAGCTGTTTCCGCTTAGTATTTAATTATACCATTTTACGAAAACCCTAAATTCGCAAATCGAATAGTTTTCGTGAAATATATTGTTTTAATATTTAAATTCCAAAAACAATATTTTATTTTTCTGAAATGTTACAATACGAGACGATATATATATGATAAGGTATGACATGGCATGATATGTTATGACATGAGATGGTTTGACGAGATGAGATGAGATGATGTATGTGACTATAGATCCGTACTATTTGATTGATGATATTCTACGATAGATATTCCGTATGTGATATAATGATAATGGATCGCTGACTTATATATCGACTCGAGAAATATTATTTTTAAATCACTTAAGTAGATATTATGATATGTTTAGAGCCATACCTATTTTCAAAAACTAACGAATCGTTACGCACTTTTAAATGATAAGTTCAAGGTACGCTGCGACTTTTCAAATGGTGTCTTTTTCAAAAGTATCGTAGCCTCCTATTTTCTAAAACAACGATTCATACTATTTTAAACTATAACTGTATGGCTCATACGTAGTTGCATATTTTTATACTGTTCGTTTTTACAATTTTTTTTATCCCGCCTACACTCGCGTTACGATTTCTTTTATTTATGACATATATACTACGTTTTATACCCTATCTGTATGTGACTTCGTTTACTAGGACATACGCACAATTACCGATGATGTATATGTTGCACGTACACCTACTTGCCGGCTCACACACACATCATCGGTGATTGTCATGCCACATACACATTAAAAAACGCTATGTCACTGTATCATCTTATAACCCGTTAGCATATTAATTACTGATTAGTACACAATACCCTATATTATTGTAGATATTGCACTCTCTTTACCTTACTACACAACGCGCTTATATGAACACACTTGCTATGCATTACAGCGTCGTTCTGTGCCTGTACACATTATTTCATTACTGCCATGCTTCACGAGATTATATTTTCATGAGTTTTCTGGATTTGAGAAACCGCAGATATTATTTTAAAACTCATGATTATTTTAAAAACACAGTTTCTCTTAATATGATATTTCGACGTCCACCATGAGATTTCTTGGTGCTGAGCTATGATGATTACCCGATTTTAGGAGTGAGGAGTCACCGTCTGCGGGTACATGGTGGACCCGGTAGGTACCCCGGGGCAAGAAGATCGTATAGAAAGGCATTGAACCTGGCAGGAGAACAGTACCTACCGGTGATAGTACTAGACTCGGTGGATATCCGGAGAATACCGACCAGAGTGATATGAGACAGATGGATATGAGAACCGATCTGATGAGACGGTACCTGAGATATGAGAGCTGATCTGATGAGACGGCGCTTGATATATGAGGATTTACGTGTCGATGCCGGACACGGGTTTTATGATGATTTTCGATTGTCGATGATTGACACTCAGGATTTTACGATGATTTTATTGTGTTGCTGATGGACACATGATTGAATGACATATACATATATATAACACAGATGATATGGTACCACATATTGATACGGGCACGATATTATATATTTATACACATATGTATACACGATCACCTTCTATTCCATACGATACGATATTATATTAGTATGACCTAGGAGATCGTTATACATCGATTTCTACCTGATAATGTCTTCTACCCACGAGTTGGCAACTCATCCCCGTTGTGCCATAGTTTTCTTGCAGGATCGACCTCTCGGATTCAATAGCAGCTTGCTGCCATTTCTGGGTGATTTGCATTGGTAGGTGGGTTACATTTCAGAGCGTAACCACCACTGTTTACTTTTATATTCATTGTATCTAGTTAAAAGCTCCATCAACCAGATTATGTATATTTGGTAAACTTAGAAGACAAAGACTTGTATATTCTTTCAGACTTATAGCGAGATGTGTATATTATTCTTATATTGGATTTAATGATATTTTGGTTTTCTTTACTTTCTTTCTGTGATTAATTTTCACCTTGGGTGTTGTTTATTTTACTTGCGTGGTTGTGTTTCCGCCAATTGGCGAAGAGCTAGCTCCCGCTTGGGGACGCCTATATTATTCTTGTTATGTACAGGTTTTGGATTAAAATTTACAAAGGAGGTGCTACCCAAATTTTAAATGACGAAAACGTTTTCAAACTTTAGTATACATCCACTTGCATTTCTATAAAAATTTACTTATATTTTAAAAGAAGCACTTGATTTCATTTATACCCTCCTTTTTAAACTTCACCTTCACTATTTTCCTAAAAAGGTTTAGATTTCTGGGTTTTCGGCTTGCTTGGGTTACGGTGGGGTCCTATAGACTTCACGTGATCCCAATGCCGGTCACGTGACATTTCCGGGTTGTGACACTTATGGTATCGACCAACCTTACACAGCGCGATATCGACTCCCTATACCGGGAGAGACAGATCCCTTCTATCACCTACCGCCTTTAAGTGCTTCGGGACTGCACCCAACTACTACCAGTTTGCATGTCTCTTTAAAGCCGTGGTAGGGTAGTAATAAAAGTATGGTGGGAACACACTCGAGACTAATAGTGATGTCAGGTCATCGGACTAACCTGTACTCATGTCACCAGAGAACTGCTATCCAATGATAGGTATAATACCAACTAGCAATTTCTAGTGAGTCCATCAAGTGTAACTTATAACCTAATGAGCACCTGTATACTATCTTTAGTACTATATACCAATAGCTGCGGGACTGGCCATCTCCCCTAAAGGGAATAAGAAACGTATACACTAGTCTACGCTGGAGTATCGATGCCATGTCTCAATAATCCTCTGACTAGGGACAATTTTAAGGATGTGCTTATAGACTACCCAGCCTCCACAAGTATGATTATCATCACAATGCTGGTAGTCAAGCAAATATCCTATGGGCTCTATTAATATGTATTAGCGATACGTAAAAAGGAACATATACAAATGTTAAGATAGAGACAAACTAGATAGCATACTATCATATCGAGAAAGACTGTATTGTACATATATCCCAACCATCCAAAATGTAATATAAAATCTTGTACTATACAATAATGGCCTCTAGGGCATAAATATCTAACAATCTTCTACTTACACTAAGGCCATGTATTGGCATATCGCAGACCTTTCATCTCGAGTAGCCTCTCGAACTGTGTCTGAGGGATGGCCTTTATGGGTGGATTACAGTATTGTCCTTTGTATCTACTCTTCGCACCTCGATCTCCCGGCAATCCATGATCTTCCTGATCAGGTGATATTGCCTCAAGATGTGTCTAGATTTCTGATGGGACCGTGGTTCCTTCGCTAAAGCAATAGCCCCGTTGTTGTCACAATACAAAAGTATTGGGTCAAAAATGTATGAAACCACCTGAAGTTCTGAAATGAACCTCTTCATCCAGACCGCTTCTTTTGTGGCATCACAAGGAGCGATATACTATGCATCCATTGTCGAGTCTGGTATGGTGTCCTTTTTGGAACTCTTCCAACAGACCACCCCTCCATTGAGGATGAATACATAACCAGACATGGATTTGGAGTCATCCTTATCACTCTGGAAGCTGGAATCAGCGAAGGCCTCGATCTAGAGGTCTTTACTTTCATATACCATGAACATCTCCTTAGTCATTCTCAGTTACTTGAGAATGTTCTTTATTGCTATCCAGTGCTTCTCCCTTGGGCTTGACTGATACCGGCTTACCACGCTTAATGCGTAAGCTACATCTGGTCTGGTACATAACATCGCATACATTATAGATCCTACCGTCGAAGTATAGGGTATAATACTCATGCGATATCTTTCCAAATCGGTCTTGGGAGACATCTCTTTGGAGAGGGTGATTCCGTGATAAGCGAGTAAATTACCGCGCTTGAAATCTTCCATACTAAATCTATTTAGTATGGTGTCAATGTACCTGGACTGTGAAAGTCCCAACATTCTCATAGATCTATCACGATAGATCTTGATCCCTGAAATGTAAGAAGCATCACCCAGGTCTTTCATGGAGAACTTCTGTGACATGAAGCTTTTGACCGATTGTAGTATAGGAATATCATTTCCTATTAAGAGAATGTCATCCACGTACAAGATGAAGAATACCACAGTTCTTGCTATAATATTTTTATAAATACATGGTTTATCTACATTTTTGATAAAGTCAAATTCTTTGACTGTCTCATCAAAGCAGATATTCCAACTCCGCGATGACTGCTTTAATTCATAAATGTTTTTAAACAACTTGCACACTCTTCCGCTGCTCCTACTCTCTATGAAGCCCTCTGGCTGATCCATATAAATACACTCTTCCAAACATCCATTTAGAAAAGCGGTCTTTATGTCTGGAAGGCAGCAATGGCAAATAGGATACGAATGGATTTAAGCATCTCCACTGTAGAAAAGGTTTCGTCATAGTCCAATCTAGCTCTTTGACGAAAACCTTTACCTATAAGTCTAGCTTTATAGGTTTCAACTTGTCCATCTGCACCAATCTTCTTTTTGAAGATCCATTTGCAGCCTATGGGTTTTACCCTAAGAAGTGCAACGTCCAAAGTCCAAACTTTGTTGGTGTATATGGATTCCATCTCGGACCGCATAGCATCCAACCACTTTACTAAGTTTCTGCTCGTGATGGCATGCTGAAAACTAGTAGGCTCATCATCATCAATGATGAAATTCTCTCTATCCCTGTCTATGAGAAAACCATAGTATCTCTTGGACGGATGAGACTGCCTACTAGATCTGTGGAATGGCGTAGGAACATCCAGTTCTTTTAAAACTTTGGGTTCTACTAAGCTTTCAATAAAAGATTGTGGTTCTTGAATTTCTTCTAGTTCTATTGCGCTCTCACTAATTTCTTTTTCAAGAAACCGAGTCTCTAGAAAGTTGGCGTGTCGAGAAACAAAAATCTTTTGTTCCTCAGCGTAATAGAAAATATACCCCCTAGAATCCTTTGAGTATCCCACAAACTTGCACAATACTGAGCATGCCTCAAGCTTGTCCGCGTGTTGTTTTTTGATAAAAGCTGGACATCCCCATATCTTAAGATACTTAAGACAGGGTTTCTTCCCACTTCACATTTCATATGGAGTAGTAGGCACTGACTTAGTTAGAACCTTGTTCAAAAGATATGCAGCAGATTTTAGTGCATAACCCCTGAAAGATTGCGGCAACTCAGTATTACTCATTATGGAACGCACCATATCTAGTAAGGTGCGGTTCCGCCTTTCCGATACACCGTCGTGTTGTAGTGTGTACGGAGGAGTAAGCTGAGAGAACCATTCTCTTTTAAATATCCCAGGAACTCGGCACTCAAGTATTCACCACCCCGATCAGATCGAAGTGTCTTGATACTTTTTCCTGTTTGTTTTTCCATTTCATTCTTTTACTCCTAGAATTTCTCAAAGGCCTCGGATTTGTGTTTCATCAAGAATATATATCCATACCTTGAGAAATAATCGGTAAAAGTAATAAATTAGGAAAAACCACTTCTTGCATGTGTGGACATTGGACCACACATGTCGTTGTCTATGAGACCCAAGAGCTCGATAGCTCTTTCTCCGTGTCCAATGAACGAAGTTTTTGTCATCTTTCCTTTGACATTTGATTGGCAAGTTGCTTAAGATAGATATTCAAATAGATCCAAATATCCATCATTATTTAACTATGTCAACCGTGTTTCATTGATATGACCTAGTCTACAATACCATAAGAAAACTAATTTAATTCTAGAGTCTTTCTTTTAAGTGTTTTCTGGACATTGAAAACTTAATGTTGATTTAATACGTATATACTGTTGTCTAGTGTAGTGGACATAATCAAGTCATGATTAAGATGAATGTTAACAACATCTCTTACAAATATAAAATCATAAATTTCTTTAGATAATAAAGATACAGATGTGATATTACATGTCATATTAGGTACACAAAAACAGTTGCGCAAAAGCAAAATATTTCCAGTTGTCAATCCAAGATGATATTTCCCTACGAAAATAGTATCCACTCTGTAAGTAGGCCTAGTGTTCTCTACTATATTTTTAGCACAAGAAAAATTAGGTTTTAATAAAAATTAAGAGAGCAAAAGTCTACAATACCTAGAATCATAACCATTAAACTAAACTAACAACAAAACAAGACAAGTTTAGAACAATAACTACCCTTGTAGCTTCTTCATATGCTTCACACTTGTGTTGGACTCCTTGTAGGCTCCTAGTAGATTGTAACAAGCTTGGTGAAGACCCCCACCATCATAGATGATCCACCTTGAAGGCTCCATGACTTTGGCTTCAAGACTTCAAGTGAAGTCTAACTAAGATCTAAAGGTTGCCATGCTAAAGATCTTAGGATGTAGTTTCCTCACCATTTTCATTCACTCTCTTTTTCTTCTATTTCTATTTGGTTCTCTCATTTTGAAGAGGAGGAAGAAGGAGACTTGAGCTAAAATAAACAAGAGAGGGAAAAAAACCATCAAAAGAATTCTAAATTGTTTAGGTTCTTTTTATCATTCTCTACAAGATCCTAACTATTAAATCTCATCATAAAGCCAAGTGTCCACCCTCTTCTTTCCCTCCACATGTCACCCTTAGAACTGAGGGAATACATAAGTTATTCCATAGGAATAACATATCTTAAAGAGAACCATAAAGAAAAATAATTAAATCAATTACAAAATATATATTTATATGTTTCACAACATATTAAATACATATGTTTGCAATTAATTTCCTTTGTATAAAAAATACATCAGAGAGAGAAATATAAATAGTGATAAAATACTAGTAAATACATATATCCAATATGTATATATTAAATCAATCACTTGATTTAATATCCTTCTTTATAAAAGACCCTTAGTATTTCAACCGTCTGATTACCTTCAATGTACCAAGTAAACTAGTTTTAATCGAATGCTGGCACGTACTGTTGTCTATAGTGCCTTCAAGGAAATTATTGTAATCGCAGGCAGGTAATTATGATGATTGAGGGAGAACCTATACCGATAGAACAGTCTTACTCAAAATGATAGTATGCTATCTGGTTTGTCTTTATTATCATGTACATGCATTATGTGGTATTACAGATCACTATTACATGTTGATAGAGCCCATAGGATTCTTGCTTAACTAACAGTATTATGATGGCGATCATATACGTGGGAGATGGGTGGTCTATAAGCACATCCTTAAATTTCCCTAGTCGAGGGAGTATCGAGACTGGGCATCGATACTCCGGAGTAGAATAGTGTATACTTATCGAGACCCCGACGTGGGGCGGTGGCTGGTCTCACAAGCCATTGGTGTCAGTTAGTCACCTAAGATAGTATACAGGTGCTCATTGGGTTATGAGTACACTGGACGGACTCGCCAGAAACATGCTAGTTGGTATTATACCTATTGTCAGATAGCAGTTCCTAGGTGAAATGTGTACAGGTTAGGCTGTCGACCCGAGATCATCATTTGTCTCGTGTGAGTTCCTACTGTGCTTTGATTACTACCCTACCATGGATTAAAGGAGTCGTGCAAACAGGTTTTAGTTGGGTACAGTCCTGAGCTACATGGAGGCATTGAGCGGATCGTCGGGGATTCGTCTCTCCCGGTATTGGGGGTTGATGTCGCGCAGTGCACGGGTGGCCATCACCAAAAATCTTTGGCCAAGGTAGACGAGAATTACTGATTTGGATCAGTAGTTTCTCAGTTGGTGATGGGCTTCATACCGACACGAAATATCGCGTTATTAGGGGTCTGACTTTATCCACCCTCCAAAACTCGATATGCGATACTTTTAGACGAACAGACCGGACTGTATGGAGATTGTCACGGACATGTTCGGATGAGTTTGCTCGTCGGCCTTCCTTTCTCTCAATGCCTGGGTAGCCGTTACGTACAGCTAGTGTCGCTGATGTGCTTGTGGTTAAACCCACTGCCAGCATATTGACGAGTCTTTATAATCCCACACAGAGGGTTTTCCTGCTTCGGGTGAAATGATGTAGAAGACATAAGTTATTACGGTAGGGTTCGATCATATATGTATACTAGCTACACGGATTATGTTTCGGACGGATAATACTAGTGGGCTTTGGTTTAAGCCGGATCCTAATATTAGATTATTGGATTATTTTCGTCTCATTGTATTCCTATTTTTTCAGAATACGGATACGGGTATGTATATACAGTGAGGGGTTTGCTCGTAATTTGTGCAAGGATGCTTCTAGAATAAGACACCTCATTTGTGTTTTAACCATTTTGATAAAATGGTTAATGAGGTGGAGGTATGAGGTATTCTTTGCATTTATTGAAGCATGGGTATTTGGTGACTCATGGGGTGGCTCATGGTTTACTATTGAAGCATGCTTGATTCATTGTTTGTGAATTATTGACATGCTTCAATTGAGAATTCACAACACTTAGCCATTCTTAGTACAATGCTCATGGCTACACTCTCTTGACCTCAAGCTTCCTTCTTCTTCCTCAGCCCTTAATGTTTCATGTGTTGAGAAACTTAGGGTATTTTAAGACAAATCAATCCATCATCACTCTCTACATCCTCTAGGCTATCTAGTTTAGTGAACTAGGTACCTTACTTACCTCAGTTTTGAGGTTGGAGCTCGAACTATATACTCTCGGGTGGATCATCTTCGATGGAGGGAAACCGGAGGCCAAAATCGATCCATGATGCCTCAAGGAGCTTATGACGATGCTAGAAGACCGAAGGACACAGATCATTCAGCATAACACTTCTATCACTATAGTTTTGCCCTTAGTTGTTTGCTAGTATAGGTTTATTGTTCGATTCTAGCGGGTTTCGTTAGCGCCAAGGTTTTAAACGGCCATGGCTGATGGCCAGGACGCTGACGTAACCCAACATGGTATCAGAGCCAGCCCATAAACCCCTTACTAGCAGTTTAAATGATGTATAAAGTAACGAAACCGAAACAACTCCAAAACAACCGAAACAATATTCAAGTTTCTGTCATTTTTAAAAAGTCTTCTAAAATTTTTTTAAACAATTGCAGAAGGCTATTCATGTTGTAACTAGAACACCATTAAAACACGAGCCCCAAAATCCAAGACATGGCCGACAAGAATGCTTATATTACTGGCCTAGCCAGTCTCACTGTGGTTTTGGGACTTGTAATTTTTGTAGTGTTCTATACTTTTGAATATTGGTTTTCAAGTGTTGTTTGTTTTTGCCCAGATTACATATTCTGTTATCTTTGGTTTGGGGCAATACGGAGTATTTCGTAGTCGCTATTTTAACACCATTTATAAGTTTCAGTGCATACATTACCATTTGTGATCGAGAATATCATTAGAGCGGTATAACCCGTCTAACTGTTATATGTTCTATTAGACGGGTTTGCGAACATGAAATTCACGTTGATGTTCTGTGTTGTGCTAATATTGTGGATCGGTTGTCATGGTGGATAACCTTTGGTGCAGTGGTAGTAGTATAGTTCAGATTCATTTGTATATTTGTTATTGCGGGGCGAGCGTCCGACCTGTGGACTGTCATCTCTGCCAGATTGTATATTCTTTTATTGGGGTACGACCGGATTGAGGTCGATATCGCCATTATATATACTTTTCTTTTCTGTACTAGGTTTACCCCGCGTTGGAGTACTCGAGTAGCCGGGTTCTAAAGGGAAACGGGCCCGCATCTCATAGCTTTGAGACGGAAGGGACTTCACTCTAGAACTGGTTGGCTATTCACCCCATTCGTAGGGGGTACAGGATGACCTACGGAAGGATGCTCAAGTTACCGGATTCCGTGAAGTGCTGGGTAGTCCATTCACTTTGTTGATTAGGGTTGCCTCACTTCTGGGATTGGCGGGTAACTTGCCGTGCTCGTAGGGGTCCAGGTTTTCATTGCACAGGCTATCCACACGACCAGGGGAACGTCGGGTTTCAATTGCGGCTCATGTGAAACCCGGGGCTCCGAGATTATCCGTGATTCTGTGTTGCTTATCGCATTTCTGTGATGTTGCTTATATCATGCCTGGGATGAATGTTATATATATTTATATATATACTAGTTGATGTTGTATCTGTTTTGCACCCGCGCTAGTTCAGCCCCCGCTCTGCCGTTAGTTAAGTAACCTAACAGTGCATGATGGGGCCTCATGGTAAATGCGGATGGCATATACGTTCATTGTATTTTCTTTCTTTTCTGGTATGATATGGTTTAATTGATGGGACTGCATTAATTCCGATTAATGCAAGGAAAACAAACCTATTTGATGTTGTTGGAACCAAGTTTTTGAAAACTGACATTACAGACGTTTTCTTTTGCTTTGCAAAGTTGTATTCAGTTACGAATATCCTGCACCTCATTCGATGAGGAAAGAGTTGAGATCCCTTCACAGGGAGTGACCTCTTTAGCAAAAGTTTGCGCCACTATATTTTTGTAAAACTGCTGGGTTCCATCAACGATATCAAGTTGATTGCATTAAAGGGTTTTTCGCCGAAAACCCAGTCGTAGCCCTCCGTCATTTCCTACGAGTAGTGCTCAGTATTCGTGCTGCGTATGTTGGTTTTGTCAAGGCATAGTATGCGGTAGCTGAGTATTGTTTGTTTATAGCATTGGATGTGATTGGTTAAGACAGCCATACTGTCATGTTGCCATTGTCAAGGACTCGTATGGGTGGGTTTAACGCAATCAAGATAATGACGGGTTGAACTTGACTAGGACCCTTTGATATGTTGGTATTGTCAAGGTCACTTGGTTATTAGGGGTAAAAACCACATTGGGAGTTTCAAATATATAGGAAACTTTTCAGGCATGCGCATACCTTCTGGAGTATGGTGACTTGAATGGCTTCCATCAAGTTATCATGCGATGATAGTTGGATCCCGATTCCCACCGATGAGTAGGTGTTACTGATCGGGTGATTTTAGATGATCCCGACTAATTCTCCTTTTGGGGTTTGAAGGAGAATTCAAGAAAACGGTGGGAGCCATCTTGATTAGATAAAGTGATTAACCAATCTAATCTAGGTTAGAATGCATGATAAGTGTTTCTTTTCTCTCTCTCTCTTTGGCAGCAGCTATGGCCTGACCCTAAACTAAAACTCAAGAACCAAGTTAACTGAACCTTCTTAAAACACTTTGGCTTTTGGATTGTCATGGAGTGGCATATATCATTGCCAATCCTATATCCCCTTTGCATTTCTCCATAACACTCCATATCACTATGAAGATCCATATTTTTTGGATATTCCATCGTATAGTTACATACGAACTCGAAGAAACTTGTTCCAGTTCTAGGATGGATTCTGGTTCTGGAGAAATTGAATGGGATTATTCGGTTGTCTTTTCTATTTATCTTCTCTCAAGTTCTGAGAGCTCCTAGTATTAGGAAAGTACACCTATTGCGCTGATTGGGTAGTATTCTTCCAAACCTTAGGCTGGTGCCGAAGGGTAGGGAAGGAAGAAAATCAATTAGCTTAAGTGTGGTGTACAGAAGGTAATAAGTAAATAGATATAAAGAGATTAGATTAAGAGCAAAGGAAATTGCGACTATTATCATTCACGACAAAACCGCGTATACCCCTGCCACTCCTACATCCCCCTTGCATTTCTCCAGAATACTTCGTATCACTACGAAGATCCATATTGCTTGGATATGCCATCGTATAGTTATATACGAACTCGAAGGAACTTGTTCCAGTTCGAGGATGGATTCTGGTTGTGGAGAAATAGAATATGATTATTCAATGGTCTTTTCTCTTTACCTTCTCTCAGGTTGTGAGGGCTCCTGGTATTAGGAAAGTACACCTATTACGCTTATTGGATAGTCTTCTTCCAAACCTTAGGCTGGTGCCGAAGGGTAGGGAAGGAAGAAAATCAATTAGCCTAAGTATGGTGTACAGAAGGTAAAACTTCCTAAATCTAGATCTAAAACTATAGATCTAGTCACTAGAATCCCTGGTATATTATCCATATCCAATGTGGAGAAAACACCATGTGACAACCAAAGTTTGACCGAGTATAGTATAAGAACATCGCTTCCTATCTGGAGTATGTCATCCAAATCTCAGGACAGTACTCCCTACATCTTTCTTACTAGGTTCATCTATTGTTTTGATGAAGTCAATTATCTTGACTGTCACATCCAAACAGATGATCCGTCTCCACTATACTTGCATTAGTCTATGAATAGACATAAGCAACTTGCACACCTTCCGCTGCTCCCACTGACTATGATAACCATCTGGCAGAGTCATATACACATGCATTTCTAAATCCTCATTTAGAAAGACGTTATAATTATCCTCTTGGTAGATCTCATAGTCATGAATAGCAGTAGTAGCACGTCATATTCGTATGGACTTCATTTTATACACTGAAGTAAAAGTTTCATCACAATCCACACCGGGTATTTGATGAAAATATTTATAAAAAAAAATCTAAGCCTTATTGGGTTATTATCTTTCCACCTGCATAGATCTTGAAAGATCTACTTGCTCCTAATGGGTTTTACCCATTCAGGAGCACCCAACAAAGTCCAAAATCCATAATTTGCTGGAGTGCATGGAGTTCGCCTTAGATATATTGTATCTAGTCACCTGAAAGTTACCACTTCTTTATGACCTGCTGATAACTTGTAGGGCCATCATCACCGTGATGCTGACCTCCCTGTCACCGTCTACAAGGAAACTGAAGTATCTCTCAGGTGGCTGAGGTCACCTACTAAAATCTGTGGAGTGGCTAATAGTTTTTCAAATCCAATTGAATTCTTAGGTTCTACTAAATTTTCAGTAATCATTTGTAATTTTGTAATCAGTTCTAGTTCTACCATACTCCCACTTATTTCTTTTGCAAAGAAGTCTTTTTTATAAAATGGTGGAGGGTTAAGAACAAATCAACCTTTGAGCTTGCAAATGGTAGAAGTTAAACCCTTGCTTATATTTGGAATAATCCATAAACCGCCATTACCGAAACATGCCTTTAGTTTTTTCGGATTCTACTTTAAAACAGAAACCAGATAACTCCATATCTTAACAATCTCAAGATATGCAACCATTCTATGTCCATATAGAATCAAAGGCACTAATTTAGATAGAACCAGATTCAAATTGTTATGCAACTGTTTCTAGTGCATATCCCAAATGGAAAAAGATCAATACAGCATTACACATCAAGAAGCGCACCGATGGATGAGTAACCTGTGAGAGAATCAAG
This sequence comes from Agapanthus africanus, assembly GCA_030015575.1. Lineage (NCBI taxonomy): Eukaryota > Viridiplantae > Streptophyta > Magnoliopsida > Asparagales > Amaryllidaceae > Agapanthus > Agapanthus africanus. The sequence continues at coordinate 338,491,979 of JASDDO010000010.1, forward strand.
TTCCCAATATTACTACGATGGAATACCTAGCATAAGTATCTACATTTTTGATTATTTCGAAGAAACCTGATACTTCCAACGTATGGTTCTTTACTTTATTCTTATACATGTAAACTTATCAAAATTTTTGGACCTTGCATTTCAACGAATGCGTGTCTCAAACCAGAGAACTCATAGGTAAACTGAATGAAGTAAGATTACCAACCCCTTTCCTAAAAGACACCGGACAACACACATCACCATGTATAAGTCCTAAGAGTATACTAACTCAAATTCCGTGTGCTGTAAGTTGAAAACTGTATTCTGGTTAAGAATATCTCCACCGTTATTCAATGCACCTTACCTTATCCTTATCTGATAAAGGTAAATGTTTAGAACACAATTTCTAAAGAGTTATATCCCACTTTATAAAAATAAAGATATAGATATATCATTTTAAAAATTGGTGCAAAACAACGAGTATTCAATACCAAATATTTGCCGTAAGGAAAAACCAGGTGATTTAGTCCAATATTACCAATTTCTATGAATTCCGATATTTAGGATCAAATCGCCCATTTTCCAATATTCTACTCCTATTCAGTATCTGTAATGCCCCACAGATGCGAGACACTAATCTTGTATATACATACCCTAGAGTCAGAATTAACTGGGAAAACAATTTTCAATTACAAGTACATAGAAAAACTAAAACATAAATGTTTCAGGGGGTGGCTGGGAATTTCTAGTAATGTCTTTTCCACTATCCAGATTTATAACAGTAGTCGCAATTTCTTTTTCCTTTACTTCAATCCTTTTATATGTCTCTACAATTTATATTCTATATACTGCACGTAGGCTAATTGGTTTTCTTCCTTCCCTACCTTTCGGCACCAACTAAAGGTTTGTAAGAAAACTATATAATAAGCGCAACTAGTGTACTCTCCTAATACAAGGAGCCCTCGCAATCTGAGAGAAGGTAAAGAGAAAAGACAACCTAATAATTCTATTCAATTTTTCCAGAACTAGTGGCCATTCTCGGACTGAAACAAGTTTCTTCAAAATCATATGTAACTATACGAGATGGCATTTCCAAGTAATATGGATCATCGTAGTGATACGGAGTGTTTTGGAGAAAGCAAAGGGAAACTGAGTGTGGCAGGGATATATACGACTTTATCATGAACCGTGATAATCCAAGGCCAGATGGTTGTTGGGCTACGCCAGCGCCCCGGCAATCAATCCGTGGCCAAATGCGGAACAAAAAATTTAATAAACCGGCGCTAACGGAACCCGAATCTACGGATCGACCATTAACCCTACACTAGTTATCTATAAAGGAGTTTAGAAAGGTTATACCGAATGATCCGTGTCCTTCGGTCTTCAACCTCTATCCTAAGCTCCTCATGGCTTTCTTGATCAAGTTTGATCTTCGGTCTCCCCCATCGAAGACGATCCACCTTGAGTGTATGTAATACGGGCTCCGACTTCAAATACGAGGCAACTCGAGTACCTAGTTTGCTACCCTAGATAGCCAAGATGAAGTAGAGAGTGTGTAGAATTACTTTGTCTAAATACACCCTAGGTTTCTCAACACATGAGACATGTAGGGTGGAGGTAGAAGAAGATGACATGGAGAGAAGAGTGTGAAGCATTATTGGCAAGTGAAGAAAATGGGCTTGAGTGTTATGTGTTATTTATTGTGAGCAAGCAACTAAAGAAAACAACTCAAGAAAAATATCTGCCTTTGCTCACTACAAGTATCTCACAATACTCCAAACAAGTCATCATGCCACCATGACTCATTATATGACTCATGACCATGAGTCACTAAGTGAACATGCTAGAACAATGACTCACAATAATGAGTCACACTCTCCATTCAATAAACATTTAAACTAAATGTTTAATAGAAAAGGAAATGGAAACTACTAAAGTAATCTTGTAATAGAATTACAAGAATACCCCACATCCGTATATACATACCCGCGTCTATATTCCGAAAGAATACGAATACAACGAGATGAAAATAATCCAACAATATAATATTAGGATTCGGCTTAAACTAAAGCCCACTAGTATTATCCGTCCGAATCATGATCCGTGCACTAGTGCATGTATATGCTCGAGCCCTGCCATAAAACCATACGATCTCTACAACGTTTCGCACGAAGCAGAGAAACCCTCTGTGTGGGACTCTAAAGACTCGTCAATATGCTGGCAGTAGGTTTAACCGCAAGCACGTCAGTGGCACTAGCTGTACGTAACGGCTACCCAGGTTAGAGCGAAAGAGAGGCCGACGAGCAAACCCATCCTGAAACCCCTACTGAGCCTGACAGTGACAATATCTGTATAGTCCAGTCTGTTCGTCTATGAGTATCGCATATCGAGTCTAAGGGGGTGGATAAAGTCAGACCCATAATAACTTGACATTCAGAGTCAGTATGAAACCCATCACCGCCTAAGAAACTATCGATCCTAGGTCAGTAATTCCCGACTACATTGGCCGAGGATTTCTGGTGATAGCCACCCATGCACAACGCGACATCAACCCTCAATACCGGGAGAGACGAATCCCCTGACGATCTGCTCACTGCCTCCATATGGCTCGGGACTGTACCCTACTAAAACCTATTTGCACTACTCCTTTGAGCTGCGGTAGGGTAGTATTCAAAGTACAGTAGGAACTCACACGAGACAAATGACGATCTGAGGTCGATAGACTAACCTGCACACATTTCACCTAGGAACTGCTATCTGACAATAGGTATAATACCAACTAACATGTTCCCAGCGAGTCCGTCCGGTGTACTCATAACACAATGAGCATCTGTATACATCTTAGGTGAACAAACTAACACTAATGGCTTATAAGATCGGCCACCGCCCCTCGTCGGGGTCACGATCAGTATACACTAGTCTACTCTAGAGTATCGATGCCCAGTCTCGAAACTCCCACGACTAGGGACATTTAAGGATGTGCTTATAGACCACCCAGCTCCTACTTATATGATCGCCATCATAATGCAGGTAGTCAAGAAAGAATTCTAAGGGCTCTATCAACATGTAATAGTGATCAGTAAAGCTACCTAAAGCAGATACATGATGATAAAGACAAACTAGATAGCATACTATCATCTCGAGTAAGACTGTTCTTCCGGTATAAGTCCTCCTTCAATCATCGCAATCGCGTGCCTGCGATCAATAATTGACATGAGGGCACTATAGCCAACAATGGTAAAATGATTCAGTCGGTTTGGTTCATAAGTTTTAGTTTAAGGTAAGTCATAGTCGCAAACCAGAGAGAAAAGAAACACTCAGCCTGCACTTTTTAAAGATTATATTGGTCAATCACTTCATCTAATTAGGATGGCCTCCACTTTTTCTTCGAATTCTCCTTCAAACCCTAAATGGGGAACTAGTCGGGATCATGTACACCTTATAAGTTTGCTAACCGTTCAGCCAGGTCGGTGTTGGTACTCCAAGAAAGGTGTTGGATATAGGTGTCACGACCCGAAAATAGCACGTGACCAGCACTTGGATCATGTGAAGTCTATAGAACCCCGCCGTGACCTAAGTAAGCCGAAAACCCAGAAATCTAAACTTTTTTAGTAAAATAGTGGATGTGGAGTTTTGAAAAGGGGTATAAATGAAATCAAATTCTCTTTTTAAAGCATAAGTAAATTTTTATAGAAATACAAGTGGATGTATACTCAAGTTTGAAAACGTTTTCGTCATTTAAAATTTTAGCAGCACCTCCTTTGTAAATTTTGATCCAAAATAAGTACATATCAAGAATAATATAGGCATCCCCAAGCAGGAGTTAGCTCTTCACCAACTGGCGGAATCACAACCACACAATATGAAATATACGACGTCCAAGGCGAAGATCAATCACAGAAAGAAAATAAAGAAGACCAAAACATCATCACACTCAATATAAAGAGTAATACAAGTCTCGACACTAAGTCTAAAACAATATACAAACTGGTCTCTAGGTCTATCAAATATACATAGTCTGGTTGATTAAGCTTTTAACTAGATAAAAATGAATATATATAAATATACAATGGTGGTTACGATCCGAAATGTAACCCACCTACCAATTCAAATCACCCAAGAGATATGATGTGCCAGCAAGCCGCTACTGATCCGAGCGGTCAGTCCTGCAAGAAAACTTTGGCACAACGGGGGTGAGTTGCCAACTTATGAGTAGAAAACATCAGCAAGTAGAAATCGAATGTATGACTATCTCCTAGGTCATACAGTAATATAATAATATAATGCTGTGTGGTAACGAGGGTGATCGTGTATACATAAGTATAATAATATCGTGCATGTGTCAATATATAGTACCAAGTCATCTGTGTCATATATATGTATATATGTATCATCCAACATGTGTCCATCAACGATACATCAAATCATCATAAAACCTGAGTGCCCAGCATTGACACTCGAAATCATCATAAAACCCGTGTCCGGCATCAACACGTAAATCCTCATATCTCAGGTGCTGTCTCATCGGATCGGCCCTCATATCTATATGTCTCATATCATTCCGATCGGTATCCTCCGGATATCCTCCAAGTCCAGTACTGTCATCGGTAGGTAGTGTTCCTCTACCAGGCTCAACGCCTTTCTATACAATCTTCTTTCCCCAGGGTACCATACCGGGTCTACCATGTACCCACAGACAGTGACTCCTCACTTTTCGAATAGGGTAATCATCATAGCTCAACACCGAGAAATCTCATGGTGGACGTCAAAATATCATATCAAGAGAAACCGCATTTTTAAAACAATCATAAGTTTTTAAAATATAGCCGTGGTTTCTCAAATCCAGAAATCTCATGAAAACATAATCTCATAAGTATGTAGCAAAAATGAAATAATATGTACATGCACAGAACAATATTGTAATGCACAGCAAGCGTGTTCATATGAGCGTATCGTGTAGCAAGGTAAAGAAAGTGTAATATCTACAATAATATGTGGTACTATGTACTAATCAGTAACTAAAATGCTAACGGGTTATAAAGTGATACGGTGACATAGCGATTTCTAATGTGTACATGGTATGGCAATTACCGATGATTGGTGTGTGAGCCGGCAAGTAAGTGTACGTGCAATATGTGCATCATTGGTAATGTTGCTTGTGTCCTAGAAGACGAAGTCATATATAACGATAAGGGTGTGAACGCAGTATATATATATATAAATATCGTAAACGAATATAACGTGAGCGCATGCAGAAATAAGAAATCGTAACGTGAGCGTAAACAAAATAAGAAAATCGTAAATGCGAACAGTATAAAAATATGGAACTACGTATGAGCCATACAGTCATAGTTTCAAATTAGTGCGAATCGTTTTTTTTTAAATAGGGGGTTTCAATGTTTTGAAAAAGATACCATTTAAAAAGTCATAGCGTCCCTTAAAGTTATCATTTAAAAGTGTGTGACGATTCGCTAGCTTTGAAAATAGGTATGGCTCTAAATATAACATAATATCTACTTAAAGATTTTAATCAATATTTTTCGAGTCGATATATGTAGTCGGCGATCCATCCTCATCATATCACGTACGGTATGATCCATCGTTTGGTATCATCAATCAATAGTATTGATTTATAGTCACGTACATCACCTCATCTTATATCATCATATATCATCTCATGTCATCATATCTCATATCATATCACGCCGCCTCATATCATCATATCCAATCATGTCGACTCGTATTATCAAATCGAATTATATCCTCATTTTATCATGTCATATTGCAAAATATATGTATTTATATACTTCATAAGTAGATATAGCTCATAGGCTAAGAAAACTAGAACTAGGGATATACCTTCCTATACAAGTATACTACTATAGCATATAGTATCCTAGAACAATATTAGCTAAGTATACCTATCTAATATCTACGTAAATACACACACACACACACACACACACACACACACACACACACATATATATATATATATCCTAATTCTACAGTTGCGGGGATGCTATATGCCATCCACCAGACTTCCCCCATAGATATACATCTACTCACCTACAACGCCTTGCTCTAGTCGATCCTAATGGATGTCTTGTCGTCCTTCGTCATCCCGGAAGTCCACATGCTTGTACCTATAATTCAAAGTATATCATATCGCATCAAAATCAAATTCAAAAACTGATACGACAAGCGAAGCACACATAGGTTACAACCTATAGTCAACGCGTGTTAGAACAGCAAAACAATCTCCGACATTGACGTACGAACGTTAAATGACCAAGTCAAAACTCAAATATCGAAAACCAAGTTTTCAAATGTCGAAAAACATAAACAGAAACTTAGTAAAATGCTCCCAAATTTTTCTTAAAGTGAAATTAGCCTTTTTGCATATAGGATAGGCCTAGTTATCTAGTGATTGAGCTATAGACCAAAAACCAAACCCTAACTCAAAAGTTGAACCGCAATTTGCAGCTAAAATGAATTTATTTTCGGCCAAGAATTGGATTTTGTGGCTCAGGCTTCTAGGATGGCTTCCTATTTGCCTGCATATCTTATTGTATCTGCTATTAAATTTTCAGAGTCCCCGATTCATTCCAGATTCTAATTGATCACCACAAGTTCAATAAAATCGATATCGTAAAATTCTAAGTTCATGTGTTAAAGTTCTAAACTCATGTTTGGTCAAGAATTCTATCACTAATAGGGTTGTGGTCACTAACTAAGTCTCAATTATATCACCACTACTCATAACATCCACTAAAAAACATCCTAGAAAATTCCAAGTTCACTAAACATATACTTTTTAACTCTAAACTAATGCATGAGGTTAGGAAACCTAAAAACTTGAAGAAAGATGAAAGTTTTACCTCAAAAAGCAACTCAAGAATTTTCTAAGATGGCTAAATGAGCCCAAAACTGAAACTTGACCACTCCATGTAGTATAGATTGTGACGGAGAACATTTTTTGTGAATGGACCATGTGGATTTAAGGTGGCTTTGGGGGTGATTTGTGGGGGTAGAGGGGGTAGAGAAATGAGAGGAAGAAGATGAAGAAGGAGGAGGTGAAGAAATGAAATGAGAAAAATGATGAAGGAAAGGAAATGAATGGTTGTAGCCATGTTTTCTCCTTCTCTTTCTCTCTCTCTCACCCATACTTTCATGTCTCCTATTTCTTTTCTTTTTTTTTCTTTTCTTTTCTTTTTATAAAATGTAAAACCAAAATCAAAGCAAAAACATACATAGAATGCAAATGTAATGTGTTAACTCTTACAAATAAATGTGTCGTGACACATTAAAACATGGTTAACAAACTAAGTTTGGTTTAATGCATAATTAAGAAAATATTAATTAATTTTAACACTAAACTTGTATGAAAATAATTATGTACTAATTTATAAAAAGCCCATATTAAATAAATGTTCTCATAAATGATAATTTATTTTAAATTCCAATTATTTTTACTAAATATATGTATATAATCATACAAATCTACGAAAACTCAAATCTATATACGTATAATATCCGTGAAATTTATTATTTTATTATTTAAATTCCAAAATAATATTTTATATTTTCTAAAATGTTACAATAGGTGCCCTCAAAGCAATTATCGTAACTGTAGGAATGCAATTACTAAATTCATGAGGACCTATACAGAGAACAGTCTCACTCGAGATGATAGCATACTTTCTGGTTTTTCTTCATCTATCATGTGTATACGTTTTATTAGTTATTGTGTATCGCTAATATATAATATAAAGCTCATAGGATCTTTGCTTGAGTAGCAGGATTAATGATAGGGATTATACTAGTGGGACCTAGTAGGTTAGAAGCACATCTTTAAATGTCCCTTGTTGTAGGAGTATCGAGATTGGGCATCAGTATTTTAGTTTAAACTAGTATATAGCTGATCTTTTTGCCATTGGTGTTTGACACCGATGATTGTATACATGTGCTCATTGGATGAGTTATATTGGACGGACTTGCCAAGAACTCCTAGATAGTATTGTACCAATCGTCAGATAGCAGTTCTCAGGTGACATGAGTACATGGTAGTCCCTAGACCCAAGATTTCCATAGTGTCTTGTGTGTGTTCCCACTGTACTTTGATTACTACTCTACCACGGTTTTAAAAAGCCGTGAAAATAGGTTTTAGTTGGGTACAGTCCCGAAACATATGGAGACGGTAAGCAGTCGAGGGAATTTGTCTCTCCCGGTAAAGAAAGTTGATGTCGCACTGTGCACAACTGGCTATGACCATAAGTCCATGGACAAGGAAGACGAGATTTACCGATAAGTGTTATCAGTAGTTTCACTGGTGGACATGATCTTGACGTCAGCACGACTTATCTGGTTATTAGGAGTATGACGGTTTCCACCTCCCAGATCCGGTATGTGACAATTTTAGACGAAGAGACAGGATTATACGGTGAATGTCACTGATAGGCTCTAGCAGGATACGGATGAGCTTGTTTTTCGACCGGCTTTTCATTCAATACATGGGTAGCAGTTATGTACAGCTAGTGCTGCTGACATGCTTATAAGTTAACCCGGTAGGGAATTGATCTGAAAGTGTTTTAGATCAATCGGATATGATCCTGACCTACTGCCATGTATTGTCGAGTCTTTAGCGTCCCACACAGAGGGTTTTCTAGTTCTAGTAAAATGATGTAGTGCACGTACGGAAATGCATGCAGGGGTCCAATTAAACATGTGTATATGATACTACGTGTATTAATCGGACGGTTGATACTAGCCGATTTATGATTGAATCAGGTCATTAAATCAAGTGTTGATTTAATGATATTATTTATATATGATGATGCATATATAAACTAGTATTATTTTTTATTCTTTAACTCTCTTTTATATGTTGCATGTGCATGTTACATATCATGAACATATTGTTAATTTGTATAATGGTATTATGCAAATTATTTCTTTTTCTATTTTATTTAGAAGCTATGGTTAGTGGTGGAGACCACATTCTTACTCATCCATTTTTGGATGGCAACCGGAAGAGAGGGAGAAAATTATATGATGGTGAAATTCTTTTTTGATTAACACTTTTTTCCATGCTCATTTGGAGTTTGAGCTTCTCTCTCTTCAAAAACCATGGCTCCTAGAGTGAAGAGAGAGAGAGAGTAAATAGGAAGAAAAACATAAAATCTACATTTTCTCTGAACTCATGTCTGCCAAGCATGAAGTGATAGTTTTTTCAATTTGATTGAAGATGAAGCTATAATTGGAGAGTTTCACGTAGATCATCTTCGAAGAAGACGATTGGAGATCAAGCATTTCCTCGAAGTGTCTCGTAGCTTACCCGGAGTCCAAGATTCAACCATTAGAGCATATGAAGATATTTTAAAAGTTGTATCTTCTCAACTAGCTTTTTTTATTGTTTGCAAGTTTTGTGTCCATGGTTGATTCTAGGGTTAGAATGCTTGTGCGCTCTTGGAATTTTTCGTTTTTCGCTTCCGCTGCGTTTTTAAAACCTTTCCAACGAGAACAAGTAACCTTACAGTGGTATCAGGGCCGCCATAGACCCTAGCTTGTATCTGTACGAAGTTACGGTGTCAGATCATGAAACTTGCCAATTTTCAATTCCAATATTTTAGCCTCTGTACATTTTTTAAAACTTCACTCAATTTTTTTTGAAGTATTGCAAAATGATGATTTCTTCTTGAAAATGATGTTCTCTAAACCCGGGCCCACAACTCCCTTGTTTGGCCGCTACTAGCGGTTATTTAGCGACCAATTTGGCGGTTTTAGGGTCAAGGTTTGGACAGTGCTTGATATTTAGGAAATTGGATTTTTAGTATTTTTTGTTTTTCCCCAAATTTGAGATTTGATCTCGTTTGGTATTTGTGATGATCGGGATGTTTTGTGATCGAAACTGTAGCATTGTTTTACCGCATTTAGTTATTTATGATGTTGTATATCTGCTATATGTCAATCATACGATATTCCACAGTAGTTATTTGCGATGATTATGTTGTTATTGTATTTGGGGCGGTCTGGATTGTCGCGAATTGAATAGCCCTGTGCGGAATTATGATGATGTATTTCATTTCCATTCATGTTGTAGCAAAAATATATATTCTTTTATTCGGGGCGAGCGGTCGACATGTGGCCATCCCTACGCTTATTGTATTATTATTTATCGGGGCTCGATCAGATTGCGATCGATATTACCATTGTATTAATACAGGTTTTAGGATTACCCCGCGGAGAAGCGCACTGCCGGCCGGATTCTAGATTGCAGTGGGTGGCCATCTCACAGAGTTGAGACCGGATCACTCGATTCTAGGATTGGCCGGCTTCTTGCCGCGCTTGTAGGGGTTAGGATATACCCACGGAGGAGTGCTCAAGTCATCGGATTCAAGAAACTGGTGGGTGGCCCCCTCATGGTGATGATGTCGGGTCACCTCTTTTCTTGGATTGACGGATAATTTGCCACACTAGTAGGAGTCTACTTTTGGCTATGCACGGACTATTCACCCGACCAGGGAATGTCGCGCTTCGTTTATGGCTCAAACGAAACGCGGGATTCCTAGGTGATCCGACCATTCCAACTATGTGATGTTGTTCTCCCGTATGCTGTAATGTGATTATTTGCGTGTGATGATATATATTGATATATGTGATATATAGTGTATATATATAAATAATATATACGTTTTGCATCCGTGCGAGCCTAGCCCCTGCCCTGCCGTAAGTTGAGTAACCTTACAGTGAAGACCCGGGGCCCCATGGAGAATGCAAATGGCGTATATGTGCATTCTATTTTCTTTTCATACTTTTTCTGTAATGATGTGTGAGGATAGTTAATGTAATTATCTTAAATGATGGGATTGTATTAATTAGATTAATACAAAGTAAATAAACATTCGATGAGGAACCGCTTTTATAAAAAGGGAATTTTAGTTGATTATTTTGCTTTGTATCGTGGCATTCGGTTAGGAATGTCTTGCACCTCGTTCGATGAGGAAAAAGCCTTGTACCCGTCACTGGGAGTTCACTCTTGAGCAAAAGTTTGTGTCACTAAAATTTTTTTATAGCCGTAATCTTTTGTTTTGCATTATGGTATTCAGTTAGGAATATCCAGCACCTCATTTGATGAGGAAAGAGCCTAGATCCCTTCCCGGGGAGTTCACTCTTGAGAAAAAGTCTATGCGGCTATAAACGTTCAAAACCACTCGGTTCCAACGATGATATCAAGTTCATTACGTTGATGGTTTTCTTCAAAACCAGTCGTAGCCCTCTGTCATTCAGGAAGTAGAGTACTTAGTATTCACACTGCGTATGTTGATCCTGTCAAGGCGTAATGTATGGTAGCTAAGTAATGTCTTCCTGCTTGCATATGATGCAATTAGCTAGAACAGTCACACGGTCATGTTGACTCTATCAAGGATTTGTGCTGGTGGATCTAAGTTAATCATGAAATGACGGGTTGAACTTGACTAACGATTTATGGTATGTTGACTCTGTCAAGGCCATAAGCCGTTAGGGGTAAAAACCAACATTAGAAGTTTCAAGTGTTGAAACTTGCAATGTGATTGCATACCTTCTATGGAGTGGGGTGACATTTTGACCATGTCAAGGTTAGCACGCCATGATAGTTTGGGTCTCGGTTCCTACTGTGGGTAATAGTTACTCACGGTAGTTTTTCTATATGAAATCCTGGTTAGTTATCTTTTTATGGTTTGAAAGAGGATTCGACGGAACAGTGGGAGCCATGCTGATTAGATAAATATACCAATTTAATCTTGATAGAATGCACGCTGAGTGTTTCTTTTCTCTCTCTCTCTCTGGCAGCGACCCTGGTCTGATCTTAAACTAAGACTCGTTAACCACATTGACCAACCTTTTTACAAACTTATAGGTTTGAAATGTCTGGATTGCCCTAATCCACGATATAGTCGCATATGTCCTTACCTATCCTACTTCCCCTTCTACTAACTCTAGAACCCTCTATATTTGGTACAGAGATCTATATAGCTTGGAAGGCCATTGTATGGTTAGATACAAACTCGATGAAATTGTTTCAGTCTGAGAATGACTACTGGTTCTGGATTAGATGAATTGTTATTTTGTCTCTCCCTCCTACCTTGTTTCAAGTTCGAGAGCTCCTTATATATAAGGAGTGTATACCAGTTATGCTTATTGAATAGTCTTCTTCCAATCACCAAACTGGTGCTAAAGGAATGGAAAGAAGAATACCAACTAGTATAAGTTCGGTATACATGAAGGTAAGATGGGGAGACATCAAAGGGGTTGAAGTGTGAAGAAAGGAAATTGTGACTACTGTCATGAGCTTGGGAAATGAAAAAGGCAATACTATGAATACCCAACTAACCCCGCTGAAACATTTTGATGTTTTGGATTTTCTGTGTGTCTGTATTTTGAAAAAATGATTCTCAATAAACACTAACTCCTGCGTATATTGATACCGGATCAGAATCCCGCATCTGTAGGGCTTTACAGATGCTGAGAAGGAGCAGAGAATTGAGAACGATTGATTTTATCCTCAATGTCGGTTTTCAGAGCAATTGTTGCTATTGAGAAAAGTCATCAAATTTTGCCTAAACGGCAAACTTTTGGTTTATTTACACCAAAAGAACGTTTTTCAATTAACAGCACACGGAAGTTGAGTTAGTGAACTCAAGGGACTTATACATATTGATGTATGTTGTCCAGTGTCCATATGGACTTGGGGTTGGTACTAGATATTCCGTATTGAGAATGTGGTTCTCTCTCAGATTGCTCATCTGCATGTGTGCTCCATAATGAGTAATGTTGAATCGCTTTTTGCAATTTTAAGGATGCACAAAAAATAGATGTGTTAGTAGATGTTGCACACCCTCACAACGCTTGTGAGGAGACGAAAGTGGCAAACAATAATTTTCTTGCATGCAATACCTACTTTAAACCTAGATCTTGCGCTAAACCATAACTGTAAATCCTATCTAAAGATCTTATCTACTATGATAGGGTGTTATACCATGAGAATCGGTCCTTCGGGTCTTCGTTTGGATGCGACTCCTTGGATGCTTGTAATGCCCTCAATCTCCGGTCACCTCAAGACGTAGATGATCCATCCGAGAGCTATAGAACAATCTTCAAACTCTTCTCAAGAGTTAACTAAGAAGTCAAGTTTGCTAGAAATAACTACTTAGATAATATAGAGATGAACTAATGGATTACTTTTAGCCCTAACATTTTGATTCACAACTCATGTGAAGGATAAAGCTAAGAGAAGGAAGAAGGAGATAGTTAGGAGAGAGAATGTAAAAAATAGAATGAGGAAATATCAAGCATGCATCAAGAGAAATGGCTCATGGAAAATAATTGAGTTGTGTATTATTTTATCTTTAAAATAATGCACAATACTTGAATAGTAATCCTAAATGAATAAAATATTCAAAGAGCCATTCCTTGACCCATGCTTTGACAATTCTCCTAATTCCACCTCATATATTTATTTTCATAAAATACAAATCCTATTATGAGGTGTCTCTATCTAGAAGGTGTTCTTGTACAATTACAAGAATACCCCTCACCGTATAGCGTTTAAGTATACCCATATCCGTATTCCGAAAAATACGAATACAAATAATCCAATAATATAATACTGGTATCCGTCTTAAACCAAAGCTTGTCAGCATTATCCTTCCGATCATCATTCCTATAGCTAGTACATGAACATGATCAAAACCGTGCTGTAACAACTTACGGCCTCTACATCTTTCGCTTGAACCAGGGAACCCTCTATGTGGGACTCTAAAGACTCGACAGTACGCCGGTAGTGGGTTTAACCACAAGCACGTCAGTGGCACTAGCTGTGCGTAACGGCTACCCAGGTACATGACGATAAGGTGGCCGACGAGCGAACTCCTCACAACCCTAACGAGCCTGTAAGAAACACTTACCATACAGTCTGGTCTCTTCGTCTGATACGTCGCATATGAAGTCTAGGGGTGGTAAATGTCAGACCCCGGTAACTTTATAAGTCATGCTGATGTATGTCCCATAATGATTCGAGAAACTACTGATAACTCTTATCAGTAAATCTCGACAACCCTAGCCAGGGATTTGCTGTTATGGCCGATCAAGCATAGCACGACATCTACTCCCTATACCGGGAGAGACGAAACCCCTCCTATCTCTCACCGCCTCCATGTGACTCGGGACTGTACCCAAAATCCACCTATTTGCACGACTCAGTAGAGCCGTGGTATGGAGGAAATCAAAGCATAGTGGGAATCACACAAGACACTATGACGATCTCGGGTCTACAGACTAACCTGTACAAGTGTCACCAGAGTATTGATATCTGACAATAGGTATATATACCATCTAGAAGTTCTTGGCAAGTCCTGTTCTGTATACACATTCTCCAATGAGCACCTGTGTACAATCTTTGATATCAAACACCAATAGTTGTGGGATCAACCATCGCCCCAGGGTCAAGAAACTTACACACTAGTCTACTCTGGTAGTATCGATGCCCTGCCTCGATATACCCTCGACTAGGAACTATTAAAGGATATGCTTTTAGACTGCTCAGGCCCCACTAGTATGACCTACATTATAATCCTGGTAGTCAAGCATAATCCTAAGGGCTTCATCAACATGTATATAAGATATGAAATACAACACATCACACGTTAAGATGAAGATAAACCAGATAACATACTATCATTTCGAGTAAAGATTGTTTCTGTATATTGACATGCCTAGCATCTTATACAATACAGGCTTCTAGGGCATACATATCTAACAAGATGCATATCAATGGATATTGGTTCTACCTAAACAAGTGCCTCTATTTCCATATGTGATATAGAATGGTGTTCATCTTTGGGATATAAAGATGTTGGGTTATCCGGTTTGTGCTTAAAAATATAATCCGGACAAACTTGAGGCACATTTCGGTAATAGCAGTTTGTGGGCTATCCCAAGCTTTCGCGGGGGATAGCTTCTACCATTTTTAAGATCAAAAGTGTTTTGTTCTTGACTTGCCACCTCCTTGGTAAAGGAATTTCTTGAAAAAGAAAGGATTATGGTAGAACTGGAACTAATTCCAGAACCGCAAACAGTTGCAGAAATTTTTGTAGAACCTGAAGATCTGATTGATCCTAGCAGACCATAGCTACTCCGCAGATTTAGTAGGTGACCTCAGCCATCCAAGAGATACTTCGGTTTTCTCGTAGACGGTGACGATGAGGCTTGCGTCATATGATGATGAACCTACTAGTTATCAGCAGGACATTGAAAGTGGTGACTTCTAACTGATGGCTGGATACCAAGTTATCTAAGTTGGACTCCATGCACTACAACAAATTATAGATTTTGTTGTGTGCTCTTGAAAGGGGTAAAAACCCAAAAGGAGCAAGCAGATCTTTCGAGATCAGTGTAAATGGAAAGGCATTAACCTAATAAGGCTTAACTTGTAGTTAACATGTTTGCATCAAATACCCGATATGGATTGTGATGATACTGTTACTTCAATGTCTATGCTGAAGTCCATACGGATATAACTTGCCACTACTGTTTTCATGAATACGATATAACTTACTTCAATTATGACTATAACGTCTTTCTAAATTGGATTTAGAAGTATATGTGTATATGACTCTACCAGAGTATTGTCTTAGTCGGTGGGAGCAGCGGAAAGTGTGCAAGTTGCTTAAGTCTAATTGTAGACTAAAACAGGCATGGAAGAGATGGATCATCTATTTTTGATGTTACGTTCAAAGTATTTGACTTTATCAAAATTAGAGATGAACCCGGTATTTGTAAGAAGGCTATAGAGAGTACTGTCAAGTTCCTCATATTGATGTGGATGATATACTCTTGATAGGAAGTGATGTTCCTATAGTATGATTCAGTCTAACATTGGTTTTCACATATGTTTCTCCTTTGTGGATTATATATACATCATTAATTCTGGACTAGATCTATAGATTTAGATCTAGTAAGGGTTTTTGGATTGTCCCAATTCAAATATTTTAACACCATTCTAAAGTGGTTTAGAATGGACGCCTCCTAGTGGGGTAATGTACTTATAGGTAATGGGTTCACTCTCTCTAAAATGTATTTTGGGACTGATGAAGAAAAGGACTCACATGAATGACATTTGACATGTTTCGGTAGTGAGGTCAATCATGAGATACTATATATCAGACCAAATATTTCTTTTACATTTGGTGTAGTAAGCAGATATTAGTCCAATCCTGGATAAACATAAGAAGAAGTGAAGAAGATATGAGATGTTCTTGATGTATAGTAATGGCAGCCTCCTTCGGGAGGCGATTACCGATTCCAGCTTCCAAGATGACAAGGATGACAAATCGTCAGTCATTAGTTTACCCTCTTCAGGGGAGCGGTATATTGGAAAGATTTTCAAGCAGAATACTGAGATAGTCAAGGCGCTAGATGCTGATTTTGACTCAGCAGAGAATACATCCTAACTATTTGTTTGGATAAATATGTTCATTTGTAAACAAGGTCCTATCAGCTATCCAAAAAAGTTATGAGGTAGGTATCATTCATTTCGGGAGTTAGTTGATCTCCGCGAAGTTGAGATTCAGAGAGATACAGTTAGAAACATTATAGCGGATCCACTCACTGATGTCATTTCTCGAACACAGTTTGTGAAACTGTTTGTACAGAAGTTGAGTATGCGGTAACATATGAGATGTGTGTATGCGATACCGCAATAAGTGACCTTAACTGCATGTTGGAGATTGTTGGATATAGGTGCCCTCAAGGCAATTATCATAATTGTAGGAATGCAGTTACTAAATTCATGAGGACCTATATAGAGAATAGTCTCACTCAAGATGATAGTATGCTATCTGGTTTATCTTCATCTATCATGTGTATACGTTTTACTAGTTATCACGTATCGCTAACACATGAGATAAAGCCCATAGGATCATTGCTTTACTACCAGGATTAATGATAGGGATCATACTAGTGGGGACTGGTAGTTTAGAAGCACAACCTTAAATATCTCTAGTCGTAAGAGTATCGAGAATGGGCATCAGTATTCCAGTTTAGACTAGTGTATACGTTTCATGACCCTATACGGGCGATGGCTGATCTCTTAGCCATTGGTGTTTGACACCGATGATTGTATACATATGCTCATTGGATGAGTTACACTGGACGGACTCGCCGAGAACTCTTAGATGGTATTATATCAATCGTCAGATTGTAGTTCTCTAGTGACATGAGTACAGGGTAGTCTCTAGACTCAAGATCGCCATAATGTCTTGTGTGTGTTCCCACTGTACTTTAATTACTATCCTACCATGGCTTTAAAAATCCGTGTAAACAGGTTTTACTTGGGTACAGTCCTGAAGTACATGGAGGCAGTGAGCGGTCGAGAGAATTCGTCCCTCCTGCTATAGAGAGTTGATATCGCACTGTGCACAGCTGGCTATGACCATAAGTTTTTGGCCAAGGCAGACGAGATTTACTGATAAGTGTTACTGTAACATTTCAGGAAATATAAAATGTTATTTTTTGAATTTAAATAATAAAATAATAAAATTTATGAATATTATAAAAGTATGGAAATTAGTTTTAATGGAATGGTATAATTAAATACATATAATTTGGAAAATAATTGAAATATTAATATGAATTATAAATTATGAAAGCATTTGATTGAATTGGGCATTTTATAAATTAGTATACAATTATTTATATACAAGTTTATATTAAACTTAATTAGTAGATTACTAATAATGCATTAAACCAAATCCATTTTTCTTAACCATGTTTATTATGCCATGAAACATTGTATTATGTTTTATTGCATGGTTTTGAGTTTCTTTTGTTTTAAAAAAAAAAAAGAAAATGAGAAAACAAAAGAAAAGAAATAAAAATGAGTGGGGGAAAAGAAGGTATGGGAGGCATGGGGGGAGAGAGAGAGAGAGAACCATAGCTATTCTTTCTTCCGTCATCTCCTTATTCTCTTCATCTTCTTCATCATCTCCTTCTTCATCTTCTTCATCTTCAACCTTCTCTACCCTCACTACCACCCTACAAACACCCTCAAAACCTCATTAAAACCCTATTTTCTCTTCACAAAAACTATTCCTAAGCTCACTACAAGTTTTAAGGTAGGATCAATTTCTAGTCTTGAGCTCATTTGGCCATTATAGAATTTTCTTAAGTTGCTTTTTGAGGTAAAACACTCACCTTTCACAACAATTTTATGTTTCCTAACCTCACAAAGTAGTTTAGAGCTTAAAAGTGTGTGTTTAGTGAACTTGGAAAATTCTACGGCGATCTTTTGGTGGTTTAACTAAGTAGTAGTGTTATAGTAGAGAATTTAGAAAGTGACTACTGGCCTTTTAGTGATAGAATCTCTGGTCTATGTGAGTTTAGAAGTGCCAAACTTGAATTCAGAATTTTCCGACATCGGTTTTTCATTGACTTTTGATATTCAAATGGAATCTAGGATGACTATAGAACTCTGAAAATGTCAAGACCGAATATGGCACGTGACCGGCACTTAAATCACGTGACATATAAAGACGTCGACGCGGTCCAAGTAAGCCGAAACCCGGAATCTAAACTCCTTTTGAAAATATTGGAGGTGAGGTTTAAAATAGTCGTCAGATGGAATCAGTTTAAAATAAGCATTTAAGTCTAACTAAGTATGTTTGAAAAAGTATCTATGACGTTTTGAAATTCGACAGAACCTCCTTTATAACTTTTGAATAAAACCTAAAACAACATAATAATAAAAACAGCATCCCAACGGGAGCCAGCTTCCATGCCCAAACGGCGGAGCAAACAAGCAAACAATATACGACGCCCAACGGCGAAGAAAAGAAAAGTGAAACAAACCAACAAGTATAAAAGAGTCGACTCCAACGAGTGTGGCGCCCACAACAAAAAAACTCTAAGTCTCGTTTCTAAGTCCATAATATACAAGTTCTAAGTCGATGGAGTTTTACTAGATACAAGAATATATAAATATACAAGTGTGGGTACGAACAACAGTAGCCCACCTACCAAAGCAATCACCGAGAAGAAGGGTGTGCCGCAATCCGCCGATAATCCGAGCAGTATAACCTGCAAGAAACTGTGGCACAACGGGGGTGAGTTACCAACTCAGTGAATAAAAGTACATCACAAGGTAGAAATCGAAATGCGCAACGTTACATAGGTCATAAGTATAGTACTATCAAATCTTGTACTAATATATATATAATATGCATAAGTATCATAAATGCAACACTATCCATCACCTGAACCCAAAATATATATGTAAAACCTCTTCTTTAAAATAGCCGCGGGATACATATGTCATGGTATAATAGGTATCTTATGTCACGGTATAAAAGCAAAGGTGATAGTATGAAGTATAATAGGTATCTTATTTAAGATATACGTCTTGCTGTTTTAGTAAAGAGTGATAAGAGGTTTATGGTTTAAAAGGTCCCAGTGTCATATTAGACATGTCAAAAGAATGGGACTATAGCTCATTTTAGAATTCCTTTTTATATGCACAAACTGGTAAAAAGGTATTCAGGTACTGTCCCCCGGATCGGTCCTAGTCGGCTACAATAACGCACAACATAACTGTATATCTCATATGATAGCAACATATCAATATATGGATGTCCTACATCGACACCCGAAATCAGAAATCCCTCGTGTCCATCACCGACACGCAAATCCTCAAATCTCTCATGTCCATTACCGATACGCAAATGCAGATATCGTCGACACCATCTCAACAGATGATCGCCGCTCGATATCCCTGGCCCCAGTCAGTATCCCCTAGATATCCGCTGTGCTCAACTCTAGCTCCGGCCAGTATCCCCTGGATATCTGCCGTGCTCATATCCATCTCCAGTATCGAGTGTCCTCGCTAGGCTCCCTACCTCTAATGCGACTTGCCTTCCCCTCAGTCTCGACCGGGTCTACCATGTATCCGACTGTATATCCCTCCCTCAGTCTAGATATTGTAGAAATCCGTAAATGTATAGCCCCCCACTCTGTTCGGAGTAAAACAAAACATAAAAATGACTAATTGTAGACATCAACTCATCATATCCAAAGATATCAAGTAAAGAATAAGAATAATCTCATAGATCCTCTCAATGATATATTATATATATATATACATATATAACAGCGTCCCATACCACTGATATATATCATCGAAAGTAAAGCATCCTAAAAACTCAAAAGAATTGAATACGAATATCCATGGTACTGGTATTCACAAAACTCAACAGATAATAAAGTTACAGTACGTAAATAAAGTCATGTATACAACAACCGTAATAGTTCTACTGTGTCATGGCAATACTAATGATGTGTAGTGTAGCATATGCATCTGTGCTTGTACAGCATGGCAATCATTAGTATTTGTGCAAGTGTTCTATAAGTGTATAATACAGAAAGTAATTCTACCCATATCTATAGCATATAAAACAATTCAGATTTTTCGGATATAGGGAATCAATATGACTCATATCGGCATAACATACGCATCACATGGTATAGCAGTTCTATAGTGGCATGGCAGTACCAATGAGGTGTAGTGTAACATATGCGTCTGTGCTCGTGCAATATAATAATCATTGGTAAATGTGCAGTGTTCTATTAGTGTATTCATACTAAAGACAATCTATACGATCGATATGCATATTGCGTAGTTAATAAACGTAATCTAACCGCTATGAGCTATACCAGTAACTTTGAAAATGTAACGAAACGGTTGTTTTGAAATAAGGAAGCTGCGTCAAATTAAAATAGCTATTCTTTTTGGAAAATAGCATCACCTCCTTGCCATTTATCATTTAAAATGGAAAACGAATCGTTGGTTTTTAAAAGAGTATAGCTTACTCAAATATCACGTCCTAAATCTGAATAATTCAATATTACACAAATCGATAAGAAACTTGGCCGTATTCGACACACTATCCTCATTACACAAGTTCGGCATGATCCCTCGTACAATATCCACATTATCTCAAGTACGGCATGATCCCTCGTATAATATCCATATTATCTCAATATCCATATCGTACGGATCTATCGTCACGTACATATGTCACAATAACCATGTATTAAACTATATGCACATGAATAACATATTATATGAGAAATAATATTAAAACCCTTAACTAAATCATCAATAACAACTAACTAGATAGCATAACTATCCTAATTAAATGGTTGCGGGGGTGCTATACGCCATCCACCCGAATTCCCCCGTAGATGTAAATCTACTCACCAACTTGGCGATCTCGTTGGATCCACAATTGCTATGTCCGTCATCTCCGTTTCGAAAACCTTCGTGATCGTATCTATAATCCTAATTAAATCATATCGACTTAAATATCATATCAAAAACTAAAACAATGAGCTAAGCACTGTAGGTTACAACCTACAGCTTACTTACACAAAAAACGACAAGATATCCCTATTGTTAACGTACGAACGTCAACAAATCAGTGACGGCACAGAAATACAAAAACCCGTATAGAAATATCGGAAACTTTAAGAAAACCCTTACAAGAACACGCCCAGATTTCTCTGTATGAATACTGGGACAAATCAAACAATATTGTAGATCATAAAATAACCAAATACACCTACAGAATAAAAACCAATGCAAAATCCCTCAAGGGGCCCGGCAACACTGGTCAAAAAGGTATTCTCGCTGGATGAATCTAGGAGATAGGGGTTCGGGCTTTAGGTATAGTCTCCTAGTGGTCTAATAATATTATGGTCTTGTTAGTTTTTCTATTGGTTATACCTAGTGGTTCCAGATTCAATATTTGTACCACAAATATCACAAGTATTCTAATTTATGATATTTTCCTACAGGAAACAGATTTTGAACAAAACGATACATGCAAGGAGGAAGGAAATATACCTATGAAGAGGGTACACAAAGAAATCCAGCTCAAGGATTGTATGGTGGAAGCTCCTAGGGGTAGTGGTGGCTCAAGCTTGAATTATGTACAACTTTGATGAAGAAAATCATAGCTTTTCTCTTGTGGTGATGAACACTTAGAACTTTTGGTGTTGGAGCTTGAAAAGAGTATGTTTATTCAGTTTGATAAAACTAAAAGAATTTCTAAATGTTGTGATAAGATAACGTGGGAGGTGTTGTATTTTGCGTAAAGAAAGCATGAGGTGTTAAGAGAGGAGGAGGAGGTGGAGAGTGGTAAGGTGGTGGTGTAAAGTGAGAAGGAAGAGGTGGAGGGATGTGAGTATGGGTGAGGGTGTGCTAGAGGTGAAGGTTTCTAACATATACCATACCCATCATTTAAAAGAAATAAGAAATAAAAACAATCTTTTCAAATAAGTGCCCTCAAAATCAATACATTTTACCAATAATTACCCCTTTCACATAAGTACCTTTATGTTATCACAATCTAAACTCTTTATTTTAAATGAATTAAAATACTTATCATAATACTTTAAATACCATTATCTTAATATAACTCTCATGTCACGTTAAAACAATTAAAATATCACTTTTATGATATCACCCCCTTTTCTCCATATCTACCAAAATAATCACTTTTTTTTGCGGATATAAATCCGATACCAAAACTCATATGCGATATCATTTTTGTAAACTCATTATATTCATATTTAAAATTATAAATTAATATTTATAATTTTCCTAAATGTTACAATATCCCCCATAAAGAAATTCGGTCCCCGAATTTAAATTGAACCCTTATCTTAAAACATTTTTCTCAATCCAATCAACTCAATTCAAAACAATTTGCCGGGGTCCAAATTTTAAAACATATAGTCTGCTCAATATGACGGAACTCCGAAATCCCGTACGAGCTAAGATGTAACATAACGCAACTGTGTGTGTGAAAACTCAAAAATATATATATAACTCATATAACTGTAACTCTAGCGGTTGCTATGAGAATTACACTAGTTATGATGCTAAATTCCAATTACGAAAATCATTATATATGTCAAGTATACATTCCTTGCCACAGTCGTAGTGCAATATCAATAGCGCACGACCAAACAAAAATATAGAAATCAAATCTATAACATATTTTATCAAGTGCAAAGCATGAAACCGAAATCAACCCTAACGGTTTTGTACGAAAATCCAAACCACATGCCACGGGTGTGCATGAAAACAAAATTAGCGCCGAGTGCAACAGGTTTGCAGGAAACAATATCCACTGAATCAACTGTGCATGGAGCAAATATCAAGTGCATCTAAAGTGCACAAAATCAATCTCAAGTGCATCCGGGTGCACAAAACAAATCTCAAGTGCATCAGGTGCACAAACATCAAAACGTGCAACTGGTGTGCACAAAATTGTACTGAGTATACCTAGAGTATATATATATATATGTATATATATATATATATATATATATATAAAATCTCGTAATCATGTGCAACTGATATGCACAAAAATATCATTCTAGTGCATCTGGTGTGCACAACACTCCAATCGAGTGCAGTCACCCCGCACGGAAATCTCAAACAAGTGCACCTGGTGTGCTCAAAACATCAATCAAAGTGCAATCACCGTGCACTGAAACCTCAAACAAGTGCACCTGGTGTGCATAAAACGTTTGTGTGACCCTCAAATCCTCAAAATACATATGTCAAAATAACGGACGTCGAGTTGTCCTTTCTTCAATGTTGAAAACGAAATATTTGGATCATAAAAATGCAAATCGAAACAAAGGACATCGAAATATATCTTGCTCAATGTCGAAAGCTATCTACACACCCGGAACTGGCATACAAGGATTACCACTTGCCTTCTGCCACGGTCTAGCATTCTCTATCACTGAATTATTATTCTCCATGCGGATCACTAATTCCATGGACTCATATACCCTCGACTGGTGAGGAGCAATGATGCAATCAGTCTCATGCTGATACTTCTCAAGACACTTCTTTGCCAAGTAATCTAGTTCTCGCAATGCAATATGTCGACGACGGCGATCTCTAACCTCTGCGTGCACGCCAAACAACAGATCCTGGTTCGAATCTTACTTATTATAAAATCCTGGAATGAACCCATCAAGTCTCTTGCTGACCTCATCTATCCAGCCTTCCCGGGACTAGCACTCATTACTCAATCCACTTCCGTTTCGAAATAACTGCAATCTCATCAAGATTTTCTTCTGAAAGTGTGGTCGTACACTCCTCTACATATGCATCAAACTTCCATTATTGACGATGAAGAACAACTGCTCAGTGAGACTTCGCACCAATCTCCTGTTCCATTACTCTCCAATATCTGTCAAATAAGGAGCGTATTGCGATAGTCACGCGAATTGCAAATCTTTGTCCTGATCAAGCCCGAAGTCTTACAAAACTCGAAATATGAATCCGGCATCTCTGACACTCTGTGGAAGAATCTGGCTAGGCTCACCTTCGCGAACTCGTCCCATTTCGTCGGACAATACGATATCTCTCGAGCGACTTACATTAGGTCTAAGCAGAACCCATCAAAAGAAGCTAATCAACTTCACCGATCTCGTATCGGAGCGCTACAATGGATTAAATATCCTAGCCATCATACCCCTGAATGACTACGAATCCTCTGGTCCATCTATACTTGTAAACATCGGCTACTTTTAACTTCATGAATTCTGGAAGCAACACCTTGACCATCTCAGCAACGATTGGTACCACTGTCTGAACAGTAGGTAACACAACAATCTTCGGAGTAGTGTAAACATCGAGCCTCCAAGTCCGGCTGGTCTCCAGAAATGACCCGACCCTCTAGTGCAGATCCTAAAGAAACTCGGTTCAACATTAGAAACCCAATCATATAAGGATAAACAATATGTCCCTATGTCACCGGAATGTCACCCTAGTCAGTCCTCGTCTAAGACAAGTCTGCCCTGACCGTGTCTCTAATCGCAGCCCTTTCGGCTCGCGTAGACATGGCGACCGGAACAATCAACATGCATCGATAAGGATAGATCAACGGAACATATGTACGGTACGTCACTCTACTTAATACCTACTCTATCAACCAAGGTCATCCTATATAATGAAAGTTCGGGTATAAGACCCCCAAAGTCAAGTCTAAGTCTAAGGTCAAGCCTAGGTAACAAAAGTGTATGCCTGGACTCCATATAGTCAAACCTAGACTCGAACAAAGGTTAAACCAAACGCTTTGATAGCAACTTTGTCACGACCCGAATGTGGCACGTGACCGGCACTTAAATCACGTGACATTAAAAGACGTCGACGCGGTCCAAGTAAGCCGAAACCCGGAATCTAAACCCTTTTGAAAATATTGGAGGTGAGGTTTAAAATAGTCGTCAGATGGAATCAGTTTATAATAAATATTTAAGTCTAACTAAGTATGTTCGAAAAAGAATCTATGACGTTTTGAAATTCGACAATACTCCTTTATAACTTTTGAATAAAACCTGAAACAACATAATAATAAAAACAACATCTAAACAATAGCTAGCTTCCACGCCCAAATGGCGGAGCAACCAAGCAAACAATATACGACGCCCAACGGCGAAGAAAAGAAAAGCAAAACAAACCGACAAGTATAAAAGAGTCGACTCCAACGAGTGTGACACCCACAACACAAAAACTCTAAGTCTCGCTTCTAAGTCCAAAATATACAAGTTCTAAGTCAATGGAGTTTTACTAGATATAAGAATATATAAATACACAAGTATGGGTACGAACAACAGTAGCCCACCTACCAAAGCAATCACCGAGACGAAGGGTGTGCCGCAATCCGCCGATAATCCGAGTGGTATAATCTGCAAGAAACTGTAGCACAACGGGGGTGAGTTGCCAACTTAGTGAATAAAAGTACATCACAAGGTAAAAATCGAAATGCATAACGGTACCTAGGTCATAAGTATAGTACTATTATATCCTGTACTAATATATATATAATATGCATAAGTATCATAAATGCAACACTATCCATCACCTGAACCCAAAATATATATGTAAAACCTCTTCTTTAAAATAGCCGCGGAATACATATATCATGGCATAAAAGCAGACGTGATAGTATGAACTATAATAGGTATCTTATTTAAGATATACGTCTTGCTATTTTAGTAAAGAGTGATAAGAGGTTTACGGTTTAAAAGATCCCAGTGTCATATTAGACCTGTCAAAATAATGAGACTATAGCTCGTTTTAGGATTCCTTTTTAAATGCACCAACTGGTAAAAAGGTATTCAGGTACTGTCCCCCGGATCAGTCCTAGTCGGATACAATAACGCACAACATAACTGTATATCTCGTATGATAGCAACATATCAATATATGGATGTCCAACATCGACACCCGAAATCAGAAATCTCTCGTGTCCATCACCGACATGCAAATCCTCAAATCTCTCGTGTCCATCACCGACACGCAAATGTAGATATCGTCGACACCATCTCAACAGATGATTGCCCCTAGATATCCCTGGCCCTAGTCAGTATCCCCTGGATATCTGCCGTGCTCAGCTCTAGCTCCGGCCAGTATCTCCTGGATATATGTCGTGCTCATATCCATCTCCGGTATTGAGTGTCCTCGCTAGGCTACCCGCCTCTAATATGGATTTCCTGCCTCTCGGTCTCAACGAGGTCCACTATGTATCCGACTGTATATCCCCTTCTCTCAGTCTGGATATCATAGAAATCTGTAACTGTATAGCCCCCCACTCGGTTCGGAATAAAACAAAACATAAAAATGACTCATGGTGGACATCTACCCATCATATCCAAAGATATCAAGTAAAGAATAATAATAATCTCATAGATCCTCTCGATGATATATTATATATATATATATATACACACATATATAACAGCGTCCCATACCACTGATATATATCATCGAAAGTAAAACATCCAGAAAACTCATAAGAATTGAATACGAATACCCATGGTACTGGTATTCACAAAACTCAATAGAATATAAAGGTACAGTACGTAAATAAAGTCATGTATACAACAACTGTAACAGTTCTACTGTGTCATAGCAATACTAATGATGTATAGTGTAGCATATGCGTCTGTGCTCGTGTAACATGGCAATCATTAGTATTTGTGTAAGTATTCTATAAGTGTATAATGCAGAAAGTAATTCTACCCATATCCGTAGCATATAAAACAATTCAGATTTTTCGGATATAGGGAATTAATATGCCTCATATCGGCATAACATACGCATCACATGGTATAGCGGTCCGACAGTGGCATGGCAGTACCAATGAGGTGTAGTGTAACATATGCATCTATGCTCGTGCAACATAATACTCATTGGCAATTGTGCAGTGTTCTATTAGTGTATTCATACTAAAGACAATCTATACGATCGATAAGCGTATTGCGTGGTTAATAAACGTAATCTAATCGCTATGAGCTATACCAGTAACTTTGAAAATGTAACGAAACGTTGGTTTTGAAATAAGGAAGTTGTGTCAAGTTAAAATAGGTATTCATTTTGGAAAATAGCATCACCTCCTTGTCATTTATCATTTAAAATGGAAAACGAATCATTGGATTTTAAAAGAGTATAGCTCACTCAAATATAACGTCCTAAATCTGAATAATTCAATATTATACAAATCGATAAGAAATTTGGCCGTATTCGGCCCACAATCCTCATTACACAAGTACGGCATGATCCGTCGTACAATATCCACATTATCTCAAGTACGGCATGATCCCTCATACAATATCCACATTATCTCAATATCCATATCGTACGGATCTATTGTCACGTACGTATGTCACAATAACCATGTATTAAACTATATGCACATGAATAACATACTAGATGAGAAATAATATTAAAAATCTTAACTAAATCATCAATAGCAACTAACTAGATAGCATAACTATCCTAGTTAAATGGTTGTTGGGTGCTATATGCCATCCACCCAACTTCCTCCATAGATGTAAACCTACTCACCAACTTATCGAGCTCGTTGAATCCACGATTGCTATATCCGTCATCTCCGTCTCGGAAAACTTCGCGATCGTACCTATAATTGTAGTTAAATCATATCGACATAAATATCATATCAAAAACTAAAACAACGAGCTAAGCACCGTAGGTTAGAGCCTACATCTTACATACTCCAAAAATAACAAGATATCCCTGTTGTTAACGTATGAACGTCAACAAATCAATGACGGCACAGAAATTCGAAAACCCGTATCGAAATATCGGAAACTTTAACAAAACCCTTACTAGAACACGCCCAGATTTCTCGGTATGAATACTGGGACAAATCAAACAATACTGTAGATCATAAAATAACCAAGTACACCTATAAATTAAAAACCAATGCAAAATCCCTCAAGGGGCCCGGCGATGCCGGTCAAAAAGGTATTCTCCTGGGTGAATCTAGGAGATAGGGGTTCGGGCTTTAGGTATAATCTCCTAGTGGTCTAATAATATTATGGTCTTGTTAGTTTTTCTAATGGTTATACCTAGTGGTTCCAGATTCAATATTTGTACCACAAATATCATAAGTATTCTAATTTATGATATTTTCCTACAGAAAACAGATTTTGAACAAAACGATACATGCAAGGAGGAAGGAAATATACCTATGACGAGGGTACACAAAGAAATTCAGCTCAAGGATTGTATGGTGGAAGCTCCAAGGGGTAGTGGTGGCTCAAGCTTGAATTATGTACAACTTTGATGAAGGAAATCATGGCTTTTCTCTTGTAGTGATGAACACTTAGAACTTTTGGTGTTGGAGCTTGAAAAGAGTATATTTGTTCAGTTTGAGAAAACTAAAAGAATTTCTAAGTGTTGTGATAAGATAAGGTGGGAGGTGTTGTGTTTTGTGTAGAGAAAGCATAAAGTGTTAAGAGAGGAGAAGGAGGTGGAAAGTGGTAAGGTAGTGGTGTAAAGTAAGAAGGAGGAGGTGGAGGGATGTAAGTATGGGTGAGGGTGTGCTAGAGGTGAAGGTTTAATCCTAGGCTAACATATACCATACCAATCATTTAAAAGAAATAAGAAATAAAAACAATCTTTTCAAATAAGTGCCCTCAAAATCAATACATTTTACCAATAATTACCCATTTCACATAAGTACCTTTATGTTATCACAATCTAAACTCTTTATTTTAAATGAATTAAAATACTTATCATAATACTTTAAATACCATTATCTTAATATAACTCTCATGTCACGTTAAAACAATTAAAATATCACTTTTATGATATCACCCCTTTTTCTCCATATCTAACAAAATAATCACTTTTTTTTGCGGATATAAATCCGATACCAAAATTCATATGCGATATCATTTTTGTAAACTCATTATATTCATATTTAAAATTATAAATTAATATTTATAATTTTCCAAAATGTTACAAAAAATTTATTAGCAGATACAGTAAGATGTGCAGATCACTAAGAAGCTACTCTAGAAACCCGAGTCCAATCCCTCAACTTTTGGCCGCCGTTTTATTCAATTTGGCCGCAATTTTCCGTCCAATTTTGGAGTTAGGGTCTGAAACTTGGTCTGTAGCTTGCTCATTAGATAACTAGACCTACCCTATATGTATTTCATATTCGGTAGAATCTGGAGTCATTTTACTTGTTTACTGTCGATGTTTTCAGACTTTTGAAAACTAGATTTTTGATATTTGAGTTTTCACTCGGTCGTTTGACGTTCGTACGTCAACGTCGGAGGTTATTTTTTTGTTCTAGCATGAGTGGACCATAGCTTCTAACCTATATGCACATAGCTTGCCGTATCGATTTTCAATAGTTAATTTTGATTTCGACATGATGTGCTTTGACTTGTAGGTACATTTGCGTGAACTTCCGGGGCAACGAAGGACAGCAAGTCGTTCATCGAATTCAGCTGTAGCGAGTATAGTAGATGAGTAGATGTATATCTATGGGGAAAGTCGAGTGAATGGCGTATAGCACCCACGCAACCGTAGTATTAAGATACTAGGTATATAGTTATATATATATAAATATTAGATATGTATACTTAGCTAATAAGGTTCGAGGAGACTATAGGCTATAGTAAGCATACTCGTACGGAGGAATACCCTTAGTTCTTATTCTCTAAGCCTTGAGCCATTAGTATATATGTTGTTACACACAAACACAGATATATGTATATGTGTGTGTGTGTGTATGTATGTATATGTATGTATATATGTATGTATGTGTGTGTGTGTATGTATATGTATATGTGTGTGTGTGTACATGTAAGTTTGAGGATAATTTCGATATAACATCATTAGATGAGGATATGACATGTTATAATGATACGAGTCGATGTGATCGGACATGATGTCACAAGGCTAAGTTATGTGATATGATATGAAATGGCATAATATGATATGATATATTATATGAAGATTAGGCGATATATATGTTCATAATGAGATGATATAACATGTGACGATATGTGACTAGATGAGATAATAGGATGTACGTGACCATAGATCTGTACTTCGGATTTTATGATATCGTACGACGGATTATACCATACGCGATATGATGTACATGACGATTGAATCGTACTCTTGATTGATGATATTGTAAGTGCACAACGGCGCCCCGGTCGTCAATCCGACGGCCAAATGCGGAAGCGGTGATAAACTTTAATTTTTGCGAACTTAGCAAACCGGCACCACCGCGCACTAAACACCCGGATCGAACCATTAACTAGTCTAAGCTAACTGCAAGAAGGGGAAGAGATATACCGAATGATCCGAGTCCTCCGGTCTTCTCGTCGTTGTCCCGATCTCCTGCGGAAACTCCGGTCGTCGCCTCCTCGCCGGAAGGGCACCACATCGCCTGTATCTTTTACGGGCTCCCACCTCAATACCGAGGCAACTCGGGCGCGAAGTAGGCTAGCCGACGCGTCCAAGATTTGCTGTAGGATGTGTAGTGTAGAGGCTATGTCTCATTTGGGTTCGTTGCCATTTGAAGATGATGGAGGAAACAAGATAAGAAAAATGGTGCTTGCATTTTTCTTAACATGAAAAGAGATCAAAATGCTACCCTCTCAAAATGAAGCTCTCATCTTTTTTTTCTCTCAAATGTGTTCAACCATCTCATATGAAAAAATGGTGGAGGAAAAGAATACATAAGCAAGAGGGAGGTGAGTGTAGGAAAAGAGAGAGAGTGACCATATCCTAAACACCATCATAACCATCTCACATCAACTCCAAATCACTTCTAATCAACAAAAAGCAAGTGATGTGAATGGTATCAAAAGATACTTTCATAATTAAAACATTTGCAAGAAAATCCTCCACAATGTGTTATTTGCAAACTTGCAAATAACACCCTCCATCGGAAAAGTCCGGCTGGGAAAGAACAAAGGAAAACCGGCCGGAACGGAATGCAAACTGGCAACTCCAGAAAACTGGTCCCGTAATAAATTACAGGAAAACCCCGATACTGTGCATACACACCCGTATCTGTATTCCGTCCGGATACAAATGCAATGAGACAAAATCTACACTGTATTATACTAGGATCCGGCTTAAACCAAAGCCGGCTAGTAATATCCGTCCGATCCTGATCCGTACAATACCGCACGTATTCTGATCGAACCCTGCCATATAACCATACGGCCACTAGTACAAACCGTCCGATTCTGATCCGTGCAATACCGCACGTATCTGATCGGACGCTGCCATATCTCCATACGGCCTCTACAGCGTTTCGCCCGAAAGCTTGAGTAAGTGAAAGTGTGGTGGACTCTAAAGACTTGTCAAAACTATGGCTGTGGATTTAACCACTAGCACGTCAGAGGTATACGCCAATACGTGACGGGCCACCAGCTATTGACCAAAAGGGACGTCGATGAGCGAACTCATCCTGACACCCTACTGAGCCTGTCAGTGACAATATCCGTACAGTCCGGTCCGTTCGTCTATGAGCATCGCATGTCGGGCCTAGGGGGTTGGTAAAAGTCAGACCCCCAAAAGCAGTATAAGTCGTGTCGGAGTGTAGCCCAGAACACCCTGAGATACTACTGGAATGCCTACCAGTAAATCTCCTGCCTTGGTCAAGGACTTTGTGTAATGGCTCTCCTAGACACAGCGCGACCTCACCCCCAATACCGTTAGAGATGAACCCCTGAAGATCCGCTCACTGCCTCCATGTGGCTCGGGACTGTACCCAACTAAAACCTGTTTGCACGACTCCTTTGAGCCGTGGTAGGGTAGTAATCAAAGCACAGTGGGAACTCACACGAGACAAATGACGATCCCCAGGTCGATGAACTAACCTGTACACATGTCACCTGGGAACTGCTATCTGACGTCAGGTATAAGACCAACTAGCATGTTCCCGGCGAGTCCTGTCCGGTGTACTCATAACCTAATGAGCACCTGCATACATCTTAGGTGAACCAACTGACACCAGTGGCTTGTGAGACCGGCCACCGCCCCTCGTCGGGGTCTCGACTGTATACACTAGTCTACTCTGAAGAATCGATGCCCTGTCTCGAAACTCCTACGACTAAGAACCTTTTAAGGATGTGCTTACAGACTCCAGCTCTCACTTATATGATCGCCCTCATACTACTGGCAGTCAAGCAAGAATCCTAGGGGCTCTATCAACGTGCAATAGCGACCTGTCAGGTCACCTAAAGCAGTACACGATGATAAAGGTAAACCAGATAGCAAACTATCATCTCGAGTAAGATTGTCCTACCGGGATAGGTCCTCCCTCAATCATTGCAATCACGTGCCTGTGATCCAATAATTGACTCTGAGGGCACTATCTCCAACAATCTCCCACTTGCACTCGAGGCTAATTATTACGATGTCGCATACTCACAGCCCGTGTGATACCGAACACCCAACTCCTTTACTAGTCAGTTTCACAAAACTTGTTTGTGAAACTATTGCGTTCGAGGAATAGCCTCAGTGAGTGGATCCGCCTTGATGTTTCTTTCTATGTCTCTCTATATCTCAAGTTCGCGGAGAAAGCCATCTCCCGAAATGAGCAATACCTGTCTTAGAATGTCTGGATGTCTGATGGGACCTTGCTCATAAGTGAACTCCAAATCCAAACTTCTTAGACTGTATCGTCAACTGAATCTAATCAGTATCCTCCGCCATGCCTCCCTCAGTATTGCCTTGGACCACCTGTCCAAAATACTGCCCCTCGTCAGAAGGAAAACTATAACTCTGACGACCTCCTTGTCGTCCAGGTCACCTTGGAAGCCTGGAATGATAACTGTTTCCCGAATGGGGCTTTCGTTATCATATCCCTAGAACAGCCACTTATGTTCTAAAACTGCTTCCGACTGTTTCTCCAGGATTGGATCAATATCAACTTATTGCATCTAGTGCAAGAACAACATCTGGTGTGGTACTTAACATCTCATGATTGACTCAATTGCCTAAGCAAGTGATCTGCCAATCATGAACATCCCTCTCCCCTTTAGTCTGTAAGACACCTTTAGAGAGGGTGACTCCATTACCTGCAGGTACACTACCATGCCAGGAGTCGTCCATTCTAAATACTCTTAGAATGCTGTCTAAGTACCCAGATTGGAAAACCACCCAAATCTAGATCTAAAACCATAGATCTAGTAACCAGTATGTCTGATATAATGTCCAAGTCCTTTGTGGAGAAACCACTGTGTGACGAACAAAGTATAACCGATCGTAGTATAGGAATGTCACTTCCTACTTTGTGTATGTCATCCAAAACCCGGATATCATACCTTACTACCTTCTCAACAGATCCATCCCCTATTCTGATGACGTCAAACCTATGACTGTCACATCAGAAACAGATGATCTATCTCCGCTACATCTGCTTTAGTCTATAAATAGACATAAGCCTGATGTCCACCAATACTTCCGCTGCTCCCACTGACTACGACAACCCTCTGGCAGAGTCATATAGACGTGCACTTCTAAAGCTAGTTTAGAACGACGCTATACTCATCCTCCTGCCGGGTCTCGCAGCCTGGAACAACAACAATGGCAAGTGTGGGTAAACAAGAACTTCCCTGTCACCGTCTTTGAGGCTACCAGAGTACCTCTCGGGTGCCTGAAGTTACCCACCTTATCTGCGGAGTGGCCAATGGAATGTCAAATCAGATTGAATCTTTAGGTTCCTTATCAAATCTTCAGTAATCGTTTGCGGTTCTGGAATCACTTCCAGTTCTACCATACTCCCACTACTGTTTTTGAAAAAATCCATTTTTAATAAAACTGTGGCGAGTCTAGAACAATATTTCTATTGATCTGCCAGATGGTAGAAAGTCAACCCTCGTCATAGCTTGGGTCAACCCACAAACAACCATTACAGAAACGTGCCTTGAGTTATCCAGAGTCTGGTTTTAATCATAAGCCGGACAACTCCCCGTACCTTAACAATGTTAAGATATGAACTGTTCTATATCCAATATAGAACCAGAGGCACTGATTTAATTTAACCAGATTCAAATCATGCAGCTGTCTCCAGTGCATGTCAACTAAATGGAGAGAGGCCGATCAGCGTTACTCAACTTAGGAATGCTTCCAATTATGAGTAACCTGAAAGAGAAGCAGTTTCTCTTTATCATTACTATCAACTGAATACCATACACAAGTATCTACATCTTCGATCACTTTGAAGAATCTCGATACTTGCTATACCTGGTTCTCTACTCTATTCAAATACCTATAACTCCTCAAAACTTAGACCCTGTGTTTCCACGAAACACAAGTCTAAGAACTAAAGAAGTTAAAAGTAAACAGAATATAGTATGAGGACCAACCCCTCTGTCCTAATAGACACTGGACAACACACAATACTCTGTATGAGTCCGCTGAGTCTAACAACTCTTTCACTGTGTGTCGTAGGTTGAAAACTGTACTTATGGTTAAGAAGAATTACACCGCTGTTTAATGCTCCTTACCTAACCATCCACTGATATAGGTAAATGTCATCGACATAATATCAAAAGGTATATCTCACTCTATGAAAAATAGACGTACAGATATATCAATTTGAAATTGGTGCACAACAGCGGATATTCAAAACCAAATATTTGCCGACCGGCAAACAGCCCTGATGATCTCCTCAAATATCACCGATTACAACGAATCCCGATATAATGAGGATGATTACCCTATTCCCAATAACTTACTCCCACTCATCATCTGTAAAACCATACAGATGTGAGAATCAAACCTGGTAAATACATACCCTGGAGCAAGTGTCCAATCGGGAAATCAGTTTTCTTTTAACAGTACACAACTGAACTGAAACATTGAAATGTTTCGATGGGGTATCCTGGTATTCCTAGTAATGCCTCTACCATTATCCAGATTCACAACTATAACCGTATAATTCTTTGCCACCTCTCCAAATCCCTTCATATGTCTTTAGTCATTACCTTCTGCACACCCCTTTAGGCCAATTAGTTTTCTTCCTTCCCTACCGTTCGGCACCAGCCTATGGTTTGCAAGAAGACTATCCAATAAGCATAATGGGTGTACTGTCCTAATCCTAGGAGCACTCGCAATGCGAGAGAAGGTGAGGATAAAAGACACCTGAATAAACCTTATTCCTATTTCTCTTGAACCAGAATCCATCCCCGAACTGGAACAAGTTCCTTTCGAATTCGTATATAACCATACGATGGAGTATCCAAATAAACTGTGGATATTCATAGTGATACGGAGTGTCCTGGAGAAATACAAAGGTGATTTAGGATTGGCGAAGGAATACTTGGTTTGGTCGTGAATAGCAGTCGCAATTTACTTTGCCCTCTTACTAATCCCTTGCTTTGTCTGAACTTAATACCTTCTGCACACCATCGTTATGCTAATTGGTTTTCTTCATTCCCTACCGGTCGGCACCTGCCTATGGTTTGGAAGAAGACTATCCAATTTGCATAATAGGTGTACTACCCCTAAAACAAGGAGTACTCGCAACCTGAGAGAAGATAGAAGGAAAAGACAACTGAATAGTCATATTCGTCTTCTCCAGAACCAGAAACCATTCTTGAAGTCCTTCGAGTTCGTATATAACCATACGATGGTTTTGTCCAATGGAAGTGGACGTTCGTAGTAATACGGGGTGTCCTGGAGAAAAGGGTAAAAGTAGGAGTGGCAATGAGGTTTGCAACTCTGACAATCCAAAAGCCAGTGTTAAGAAGGTTCGGTCAACTTGGTCACTGAGTCATAGTCTAGGGTCGGGTCAATGGTCGCTGCCAGAGAGAGAGAGAAAAGAAACACTCGGCGTGCACTCTATCCTAGATCAGAATGGTTACCAATTTATCTAATCTGGAAACCTCCCACTGTACCTCAAATTCTCCTCCAAACCTAAAAGAAGAATTAGTCGGGGTCACCCGAGGAGTAAACCAACTCATCAGTGGGAATCGGGATCCAACTATCATCACATGACAACGTGACGGAATCCGCTCACGGTATCACATTCCAGAAGGTATGCGCATATCTGGCAAGTTTCAGTACTTTTGAAACTCCCGATGTGGATTTTTACCCCATGCTCTTATGACCTTGACTTTGGCCAACAAATCATAAGTCACATGTCAAGTTCTGCCCGTCATTCTCCAGGTTAATTTGAGCCCACCCGTACAAGCCCTTGACTTTGGCCAACAAGGCTATACGACTGCCCCAAACCAACGCATCTATCTATGCTGCATATGAATAACCAACAGCTACCAAACACTGTGCCTTGACTTTGGCCAACAAACACAGCTTGAATACTATTGACTACCCATATGAAACGACGGAGGGCTACGAATGGTTTCTGGCGAAAACCTTTAACGTAATGAACTTGATATCGTTGAAGGAACTGATAGCTTTTTAGAAAATATAGTGACGAAAACCTTTACTAAAGAGGTCACTCCCGGTGAAGGGATCTCGGCTCTTTCCCCGTAGAATGGGGTGCAGGATATTCCAAATGAATACCACGATGCAAAGCAAAAGTAATCGGCTATAGTGAAGTTAATGCCCTGACGCAAACTTCTGTCCAAGGGGTCACTCCCGGTGAAGGGATCTCGGCCCTTGCCTCGTCGACTGAGGAGCAGGATATTCCAAATGAATACCACGATGCAAAACAAAAGTGAACGTCCTTGCAATAACAGATTTTTGAAAAGTGTTCCAACAACATCAGAATAGGTTTGTTTTAACTTGCATTGATCCGAATCAACGCAGTCCTATCAATTGATCACACCACAAAGAACGAAAATATACTGACGTACGTATATGCCATCCGCATTCGCCACTGGGTCCCGTCATCACCCGTTAGGTTAGCTAACTAACGACAGAGCGGGGACTGGACTAGCGCGGATGTAAAACACATACAACGTCTACTAATATATATACCAATATATTATATTCGCTCAAGGCGTGATAAGAAATGCAACATCACAAAAATGTACAGCATCACAGAACAATACAGATATCTGGGATCCCCGGGTTTCACAGAACCACTACTGAAACCCGACGTTCCTCTGGTCGTGTGGATAGCCTGTGCAATGAAATCCTAGACCCCTACGGGCGCGGCAAGTTACCCGCCAAAACCTGAAGCGAGGCAGCCCCCTTCAGCGCCGTGAATGGACCACCCAGCACTTCACGGAATCCGGTAACTTGGGCACCCCTCCTGGGTCAACCTGTACCCCCTACGAGTGCGGCGAATAGCCCGCCAATCCTAGAGTGAAGCCCCCTCCGTCTCAATGCCATGAGATGCGGGCTTGTTTCCCTCTAGAACCCGGCTATCCGTGCACCCCTCCGCGGGGTAATCCTAGTACAGAAAGTAAAATATACATACAACGGGTACATCGACCGCAACCAGGTCGTGCCCCAAAAGAATAATACAAACTGGCAGTGACGGCAGTCCACATGTCGGACGCTCGCCCCGCAATAACAAATGTACATAATACAACCACAACTGTACTAGCATTGCATCCAGGCTATCCCCACGACCGATCCGCAACATCACAGCAAAAACACAAAACATCAACGTGAAAGTCACGTTCGCAAATCCGTCTAACCGGGCTATAGCAGTTAGACCGGATTTACCGATCGAGTGACATTCACGGTCGCAGATATAATGTAAATACTGTGAAAAATGTGTTTAAAATATCCGATCGATCAAAAATTAACAAGTGGCCCCCAAACAATACTGTAGCAGATCAAGAAATTCTGGGCCCAATGTAATTATTCCAAAACCCTTATTTTCATCCCAGAAAGCCTCTGTAAAAAATTGGTGCAGCGAATCCAAAGTAGTGCGGCGGAACCGCGGCGAGGAGGGGGTATTTGCGGCGGTTCCGCGCTCCCACATTGGAGTCACTTCATCGAATTTTTACAGAGCTCTTAGATTTTCCAGTACATCAATGTTTTACAACCTGAAAAAATTTTGGACACCAAAAAATTTTAACAGAAAACTGATGTGAACTAAAATTGGGTTTTTGGAATTTTGGTCGATCGGAACTGAAAAACACATCAAACAAAGCTAGACGAACTTAATGGCGAGGCTCTGATACCACTGTAAGTGCACGGCGGCGCCCCGGTCGTCAATCCGACGGCCAAATGCGGAAGCGGTGATAAACTTTAATTTTTGCGAACTTAGCAAACCGGCACCACCGCGCACTAAACACCCGGATCGAACCATTAACTAGTCTAAGCTAACTGCAAGAAGGGAAAAAGATATACCGAATGATCCGAGTCCTCCGGTCTTCTCGTCGTCGTCCCGATCTCCTGCGGAAACTCCGGTCGTCGCCTCCTCGCTGGAAGGGCACCACATCGCCTGTATCTTTTACGGGCTCCCACCTCAATACCGAGGCAACTCGGGCGCGAAGTAGGCTAGCCGACGCGTCTAAGATTTGCTGTAGGAAGTGTAGTGTAGAGACTATGTCTCATTTGGGTTCGTTGCCATTTGAAGATGATGGAGGAAACAAGATAAGAAAAATGGTGCTTGCATTTTTCTTAACATGAAAAGAGATCAAAATGCTACCCTCTCAAAATGAAGCTCTCATCTTTTTTTTTCTCTCAAATGTGTTCAACCATCTCATATGAAAAAATGGTGGAGGAAAAGAATACATAAGCAAAAGGGAGGTGAGTGTAGGAAAAGAGAGAGAGTGACCATATCCTAAACACCATCATAACCATCTCACATCAACTCCAAATCACTTCTAATCAACAAAAAGCAAGTGATGAGAATGGTATCAAAAGATGCTTTCATAATTAAAACATTTGCAAGAAAATCCTCCACAATGTGTTATTTGCAAACTTGCAAATAACACCCTCCATCGGAAAAGTCCGGCCGGGAAAGAACAAAGGAAAACCGGCCGGAACGGAATGCAAACTGGCAACTCCAGAAAACTGGTCCCGTAATAAATTACAGGAAAACCCCGATACTGTGCATACACACCCGCATCTGTATTCCGTCCGGATACAAATGCAATGAAACAAAATCTACACTGTACTATACTAGGATCCGGCTTAAACCAAAGCCGGCTAGTAATATCCGTCCGATCCTGATCCGTACAATACCGCACGTATCTGATCGAAGCCTACCATATAACCATACGGCCACTAATACAAACCATCCGATCCTGATCCGTGCAATACCGCACGTATCTGATCGGACCCTGCCATATCTCCATACGGCCTCTACAGCGTTTCGCCCGAAAGCTTGAGTAACTGAAAGTGTGGTGGACTCTAAAGAATTTTCAATACTATAGCTGTGGATTTAACCACTAGCACGTCAGAGGTATAAGCCAATACGTGACGGGCCACCAGCTATTGACCAAAAGGGACGTCGATGAGCGAACTCATCCTGACACCCTACTGAGCATGTCAGTGACAATATCCGTACAGTCCGGTCCGTTCGTCTATGAGCATCGCATGTCGGGCCTAGGGGGTTGGTAAAAGTCAGACCCCCAAAAGCGGTACAAGTCGTATCGGAGTGTAGCCCAGAACACCCTGAGATACTACTGGAATGCCTACCAGTAAATCTCCTGCCTTGGCCAAGGACTTCGTGTAATGGCTCTCCTAGACACAGCGCGACCTCACCCCCAATACCGGGAGAGACGAACCCCTGAAGATCCGCTCGCTGCCTCCATGTGGCTCGGGACTGTACCCAACTAAAACCTGTTTGCACGACTCCTTTGAGCCGTGGTAGGGTAGTAATCAAAGCACAGTGGGAACTCACACGAGA
Organism: Agapanthus africanus; assembly: GCA_030015575.1. NCBI lineage: Eukaryota > Viridiplantae > Streptophyta > Magnoliopsida > Asparagales > Amaryllidaceae > Agapanthus > Agapanthus africanus. Next base: position 338,532,145 of record JASDDO010000010.1, read on the forward strand.
CAAATGACGATCCCCAGGTCGATGAACTAACCTGTACACATGTCACCTGGGAACTGCTATCTGACGTCAGGTATAAGACCAACTAGCATGTTCCCGGCGAGTCCTGTCCGGTGTACTCATAACCTAATGAGCACCTGCATACATCTTAGGTGAACCAACTGACACTAGTGGCTTGTGAGACCGGCCACCGCCCCTCGTCGGGGTCTCAACTGTATACACTAGTCTACTCTGAAGAATCGATGCCCTGTCTCGAAACTACTACGACTAGGAACCTTTTAAGGATGTGCTTACAGACTCCAGCTCTCACTTATATGATCGCCCGCATACTGCTGGCAGTCAAGCAAGAATCCTAGGGGCTCTATCAACGTGCAATAGAGACCTGTCAGGTCACCTAAAGCAGTACACGATGATAAAGGTAAACCAGATAGCAAACTATCATCTCGAGTAAGATTGTCCTACCGGGATAGGTCCTCCCTCAATCATTGCAATCACGTGCCTGTGATCCAATAATTGACTCTGAGGGCACTATCTCCAACAGATATCATACGACAGATTATACCGTAAGTGATATGATGTACATGATGATTGAATCGTACTCTTGATTGATGATATCGTACGATGGATTATACCGTACGTGATATGATATACATGATGATTGATCCGCACTATTGACGTAATGATGCCGTACGATGGATTATACCGTACGTGATATTAAGAGTCTGGATAGCCGACTTATGGATGTATCAACTCGGAAAATTATGTTTTCTAATCACTTATGTAGATATTAGGATATAATTAGAACCATACCTATTTTCAGAAATAACGAATCGTTATGCATTTTTAAATGACAACCTCAAGAGACGCTACGGATTTTCAAATGGTATCTTTTTTTCAAAACACCGTAGCCCCTATTTTTTTTCTAAAAACAACGATTCGTACTACTTTAAACTATAACTGTATGGCTCATATATAGCTATGGATTTTATACTGTTGCGTTTAAAATTTCCTTTTTCTGCTATGCTCGTATTATTCTTATTTTGCAGTATACATACCACGTTCTTTCTTTATCTTGTATGACAACGTCTGCTAGGACACACGCACCATTACCGATAATGCGCATGTTGCACGTACACATACTCGCCGGCTCACACACTCATCATCGGTAATTGACATACCATGTATACATTAGAAATCATTACATCACCATATAACCTAGTAACCTGTAGCTTTTTAGTTATTGTTTAGTACCCATACCACACTTACTATTTCAGTTATCGCATTTTCTTAACTAGTTAGATATCACGCTTATATAAACACACTGGTTATGCATTACGGATTTGTTATGCGCCTGTACTCATTGTTTCATTATTGTTTCATGCTTATGAAATTTCGTTTTTCATGAGATTTCTGGATTTGAAAAACCGTAGATACATTTTGAAAACATATGATTGTTTTAAAAACGTTGTTTCTCTTGATATGATGTGTGGCGTCCACCATGAGTTTTCTCGGTTCTGAGTTATGTGTATACCCAATTCGAGAAGAGAGGAGGCACAGTCTGAGGGTACATGGTGGACCCAATATGGTACCCTAGGGCAAGAAGATCGTATAGAGAGACGTTGAGCCCGGCAAGGGAACACTACCTACCGGTGATAGTACTAGACTCGGCAGATATCCGGAGGATACCGACTGAAGCGATTGAGACAGATGGATATGAGGGCCGATCCGATAAGACGGTGCCAGAGATATGAGGATTTACGTGTCCATACTGGACACGGGTTTTATGATGTTTTCGAGTATCGATGCTGGGCACTCAGGTTTTTATGATGATTTGAAGTGTCGTTGATGGACACATGTTGGATGATTCACCTATATACATATATATGATGCGGATGTCATGGTACCATATTATAACACATGCACGATTATATTAGTATTATTATACTTATGTTTACATTATCACCCTTGTTACCACTCGATATTATTATTTTATTATATCACTGTATGATTTAGGAGATCGTCATACATTCGATTTCTACCTGATGATGTATTCTACTCACGAGTTGGCAACTCATCCCCGTTGTACCACAGTTTTCTTGCAGGATCGACCGCACGGATTCAGTAGCTGCTTGCTGGCACACAACTTTCTTCTAGGTGATTTGCATTGGTAGGTGGGGTACACTTTGGATCGCGACCACTATTTGTATATATTTATTCAGTTGTATCTAGTTTGAAGCTCCATCAACCAGACCATATATATTTGGTAGACCTAGAGACCTATTTGTATATTCTTTGTATTTCGAGTCGAGACTTGTATATTCTTTCGGACTTAGAGTCACGGATATGTATTTATTCTTTATTTTTTGGGGTTGATAATGTTTTGGTTTCTTTACTTTCTTTTCTGCGTTTGATCTTCGCCTGGGGCGTCGTATATTTGCATTTGTGTGGTTGTGATTCTGCCAATTGGCGAAGAGCTAGCTCCCGCTTGGGGATGCCAATATTATTGTTATGTATTGGTTTTGGATCAAATTTACAAAGGTGGTGCTGCGCAAATTTCAAATGACGAAAATATTTTCAAAAATAGTATACAACTCACTTGTGTTTTCATATAACATTACTTATACTTTTCAAGAAAGAATTTGAATTCATTATACCTTTATTTCAAAACTGCACCCCCATTATTTGCCTAAAAAGGTTTAGATTTCTGGGCTTTCGGCTTACTTGGGTTACGGCGAGGTCCTATAGACTTTACATGATTCAAGCACCGGTCACGTGCCAATTCCGGGTCGTGACAAATTTGGTATCAAAGCATTAGCCTTAACCTTGGTTCGAGTCTAGATTTGACAATGCAGAGTCTAGGTTGTATATATATTTTGGAATCTAGGCTTGACCTTATGGAACTTAGACTTGACTAAGGGGGTATTAGACCCGAACTTTCGTCACGTAGGCTGACCTTGGTTGATGGAGTAGGTAACTTAAGTAGAGTGACGTACCGTGTGTATGTTTCACGGCATACTTAAGATACGCTGCTCCGCTTAAGTAACCTTAGGATGTACATTTCTTGAGATCTGTTATTATATTCGTTCATATAACCTATCCTCATCGATGTTTGCTTGCGGTTCCTGTCACCTTAGCTATGAGAGCAAAGAGAGATGCGACTAGAGATGCGGTCAGAACGAGCTCGTCAGGACTGGGACTGACCATGATATTCTTCCAGTGACGTAGGAAAATATTGATTTATTGTTTTACTAGGATTTCTTGTTTGACACGAGCGTTCGGGATCTGCACTGGATGATCGGGCCATTTCTTGAGGCCGCCAGATTGAGAGGACCGTTGAGGCACAGCTTACTCCAGAAATCGATGTGTTGTCTACCGTGTAGACAGATGAACTAGCTGTTGCTGAGATTGACCGGATGTCGCCTCCAGAGTTTATATAACTGAAGCTGTAGGGTTCCTAGGCACACTAAGGAGGTCTCACAAGGCATCAACCATGCCAAATTCAAAAAATTCCGGTGACGAGAAACCCTAATGCGATCGTTAACTAGAGATTAGGCGAAAACAAATGCGGGTAAACAACTTAACTAAGAGTAAACAGAAAATACAACCTTTGTAGATCCGGTCCTCCACCTCCATAGCTCCGTGATGAAGTCCCCTCGCTGCGATCATCGGATCCCGGGCTCTAGCGTCGGCTTCATCAGAGAAATGGGCAAGCTAGGTCGTCGACTTCGATGCCGAAGATGATCTACGTCGAGGCAACACAAGATCAAGCTCCAACTTCACCAAGCCATGAAACTTGTGAAGAAAACACCATATACTACTTGGTAAGTGGTAGAGGATGAAGAAATAGGAAGTGGGTTCGCTTTAGAATTGGATTTCTCACTCTTTTTCTCAAATCACCATTGAAGCTAGCAAGCTTCTTTCTTCTTGAAAAAGAAGAAGAAGAAGATAATATGATAAGAATTAATGAAAATAGAAAAACAAAGTGATTCTTATAATATAGCAACCATGGTTAAGTGTAGAGAATAAACTAGGGTTAGGTGAATGGTTAGGGTTAAGGAAAGAAACAAAATAGTCAAGCTTTCAAAGCTTCATGAAGCATCAACAAAATCCAAAGTTAGCCACCATTTTATTTCTTTCTTAAATGAATAAATAAATAAAGCATATGAAACCCTAACCATTAACTAACCATGGTTTAATTCAAACATACACCCAAGTTTGCATGTATCATCAAACATGATACAGACTTATGCACAAAAATATATCACATATACAATGTGCACAAACAAGTGAGAAAAACATCTTAAGTGAACCAATATTAGTTAATGTAAAGTAATATATCAAATATATATAATTATACATTAAATCATTAAATCAACACTTGACTTAATGATCCGGTCATATCACATATAATCGACTAATATCAATAGTAACAACTTATCGAATCAACACTTGATCCGATAACCCGGCTATATCGCATATAACCGATCAATGTCACAAATCGCGAGAATCGAATACAGTATCACATACTGGTATTATTCTCGGTCCCGCACATATCTCATATGCGCTCCTATTTCATTTCGCTTGAGCCAGGAAACCTCTGTGTAGGACTCTAAAGACTCGTCAATACGCCGGCAGCAGGTGATGATCATATCAAACACCCACAAGCCACAAGCGGTCTGCTAAATGTAACGGCCACCCGGGTATTGAGCGATCAGAAGATCGACGAGCAAGCCTGCTCACACTCCTGTGAATCCAACCAGTAACACTTACCGTACAGTCCGGTCTGTTCGTCTGATATGTCGCATATCTTGCCTAGGGGTGGTAAACGTCAGACCCCAGTAGCTCGATAAGTCGTGTCGATATGAGGTCTATAACAGTTCAAGAAACTACAGGTAACACTTACCAGTAAATCTCAGCAACCCTGGCCAGGGATTTCCAGTTATAGCCAATCGAACACAGCGCAACATCAACTCCCTATACCGGGAGAGACGAATCCCCTCCTATCGCTCATTGCCTCCATGTGATTCGGGACTGTACCCAAAAACCACCGTTTTGCACGCCCTCTTGGACGTGGTAAGGTGGAAATAAAAGCACAGTGGGAATCACACAAGACTCTATGAGGATCTCCGGTCTACAGACTAACCTGTACCAGTGTCACCAGGGAACTGCCATCTGACGTAAGGTATAATACCATCTGGGAGCTCTCGGCGAGTCCGTCCAGTGTACCCAATCTCCACTGAGCACCTGTATATCATCTCTGATGTCAAACACCAATGGATATGGGATCATCCATCGCCCATCTGTATGGATCGAGAAGGTATAAGCTAGTCTACTCTGGTATATCGATGCCCCGTCTCGATACACCCTCAACTAGGGACCTTGAAGGATGTACTTATGGACTACCATGTCCCCACTAGTATGATCCGCATCATAGTCCAAGTAGTCAAGTACATATCCTAAGGGCTTTACCAACATGTAACAGAGAGACAATCAGTGTACACGTTAAGGTAAAGAGCAACCAGATAGCATACTATCATGTCGAGCAAGAAAGTCCTCCCTATATATGTCCAAGCATCCACTACAATATACATCCTATGTATAGTAATGGCCTCTAGGGCATATATATAACTAACAATCTCCCACTTGCACTAGGGCCATCTGATAGCAGTGGTTGTAGTATCTCATACTCAACCATCCCATAAAAGTCTCTCTCTGGGAAAAGGCCTTTGTGAGTGGATCCGCCATGTTGTCCTCTGAGTCTACTCTCCTAACCTCGATCCCTTGGAGATCAACCATCTCCATGATCATGTGACACTGCCTCAGAATATGTCTGGATCACTGATGGGACGGACGTTTAAGCCACAACTCCAATGTCACACAATGGGAGGAACTGAGTTCATCTCATGAACAAATATACACCCAGACAGCCTCTTTGGTAGCATCTTAAGTAGCAATGTATCCAGCCTTTATCGTCTAGTATGCCACGGTATCTAGCTTGGAACTCTTCCAACATACCGTCCATTTACTGAGGGTAAAGACAATGCCTGTGACTGACATTCAGTCGTTCTCATCACCCTGGAACCTTTCCAGTGATTCTTCCCAAGATCAATTGATACTATCTCACTACAACTAGTGAGTATCCTAACATCCAATTAGATCTATCTCATAGATCCAAAATCCAAGATTTAGGAGGTATCACTTTGATCCTATATGGAGAATCATTATGATAAGCGGAGATTGATCGAGCGTAGTATAGGAAACTCCTTCCCTATCAAGAGTATGTCATCCACGTACTCTATGAGGATCGTCACCAGACTCCCTACTACCCTTTTGTTTATACAATGTTCATCTACCATTTTGATGATGTCAAACTCTTTGACTACCATATCAAAACAGATGTTCCAACTCCGCGATGCCTGCTTTATCCTATAAAGCAACTTGCACATGTTACCGCTGCTCCCACTGTTTACGAAGCCCTCTGGCTGTGTACTTATAGACGTTCTCTTCTAAATTATCATTTTTAGAAAAGCAGTCATGGCACCCAACCACCAGATATCGTAGTCATGGTATGTAGCAATGGTAAGTAGGATCTGGATGGACTTAAGCATAGTCCCTGGAAAAGGTTTCATCATTATCCACGCTTGGTTGATGACGAAAACCTTTAACAAGTCTAGCTTTGAAAGTCACAACTTTTCCATCTACACCAAGTAATCTTCTCAAGATATACTTACTCCTGATGGGGATTTAAACCTTCAGATATCGCAACCAAAGTCCATACTTTGTTGGTGTATATGGATTCCATCTCAGATCGCTAAGCATCCAGCCATTCTTACAGAGTCCTACTCCTGATGGCCAGCTCGAAACTAGTTGGGTCATCATCTCATGATGCAGTCCTCACTCCCACTGTCATAGAGAAACCAAAGTATCTCTCAGGTGGGTGAGGAACCCTACTAGATCGGCGGAGAGGCTGAGGTTCGTCGGGGACTATTGAATCCTTTGGTTCTATCAAATCATCAGCTGTAGTTTGTATAGCTGGAACCATTCCAGTTCTACATAACTGGCCTTGCCTCGAGCTTTCCAGGTTTTTGCTTTTAGACATAGGCCGGACAACCCCAAATCTTAACTAACTTAAGAAATGGGCTCTTCCTTTTCCATATCACATATGAAGTAGTAGGCACTGATTTGATTCGAACCTAATTCAATAGGTATGCAGCTTCTCAAGTGCATAACCCCCAAAAGGAAAAAGGTAACTCAGTAGTACTCATCATAGAGCGCACCTTATCATATAGGGTGTGATTGCTCCACCCTGATATACCATCGTGCTATGGTGTATACGGAGGAGTAATGCTGAGAGAGAATTTCATTCTCCTTTAAAATAGTCCATGAATTCCGTGCTCAAGTATTCTCCTCCCTGATCGCATCAAAGGACATAATACTTATACCCTTATTGGTTCTCTACTTCTAATTTATATTCTGTGAATATCTCAAAAGGTTCGGACTCGTGTTTCAACAAGAACATATGTTTGAATCTAAAGAGATCATCAGAGAATGTAATAAAGTATAAAGAACCGGTCTTGGCATATGTAGACAGGGGACCTGCATACATCAACATGTATCATCCCAAGAGTTCACTAACTCTTTCTCTGCTTCAAATAAATAGAGCTGTGGTCATCTTATCTTTATGACATGACCGGCAAGTTTTTCATAAGATGTAAATTCAAACAGATTTAAATATGCATCTTTGTGCAACTTAGCTAGTCGGGTCGCATTGATATGACCTAGTCTACAATACCTCAAGAAGGATCCGTTCATTTCTGAACTCTTCCTCTTGTGTATGTTCCGTATGCTAAGAACTGTAGTTTGATTTAGAACATCAATGCTTTTAGATAACGTGCCTGAACCGATCAACTTTTGATATAGGAAATGTTCAAAACATTATCCAACAATACAAAATTTTATCATTTCTTTACTAATAAAGAGACTGATATGATTTTGAATATCAGGTTCGGTATCTAATAACATTCGTTCAGAATCAATGTATTTGGAATACAGGGTGACAGTGACCAACAGACTTGGCTGCAACACTTGCACCGTTTTCTGTCTCGTGAAACTTATCACCCGTTCTCAGTTCTCTACCTTTCTGTAGCCCATGTAACAGATTACATATCTGGGATCCTGATCTGGTATCATATACCCAGGACGTAGAGGATACTAAGAAACAGTTCTTTGTAATGAACGCACCCGAAGGAGATGCATCTTATGCATTTTCTTCGTTTGGGCGGCACGGGAAATCTGGTATTCCCCAATTTCCTGCTCAGTCTTATAACAATTATAAGTTGGAGCGGGACCAACGTTCCCCAGCTCAGTATAACAAGCGGGTTCGGTCAATACATCCGTATTATTATCTTGATTAAGACGTGATATGGTCGCTACCTGGAGAGAGAGAGAAGAAAACACTCTGCGTGTGCTCTTGCAAGATTAGATTGGTTATTATTTTATCTAATCAGGATGGCTCCCACTGTTTTTATCAAATCTTCCTTCAAACCCTAAAAGGAAAGACTAACCGGGATTAATTACACACTACAAGTTCGCCAATCTTTCAGCCAGGCCAGTGTCGGTACTTTGAGGGAGGTCCCCCGTGCTTTCGCACGAACCTAATTAATGTAAACCTCGTTTTCCCAGAGGCGTAACCCCGTTAACACCTTTCTAGACACCTACTTGATCGGCTAATTGTAATGTGTAAAACTCTCCCAGGAGTAACTCTTACTCGCAGCGGGTATCGAGATCCAACTATCTCATAGAAGGTATGCAATCTCATTGCAAATTTCAACACTTGAAATTCCCGATAATATTTTTCCCCTAGTGTTCTATGACCTTGACGAATGCCAAACAACCCATAGTCCACTAGTCAAGTTCAACCCGTACATTTCTTGATTGAATTAAACCCACCCGCACGACCCTTGACGAATGCCAAACAACGCCGTACGAATACCCTAATCCAATCTGCATCATATGCATAAGCAGATAAATACTAGTTAGCTACCGTACACTATGCCTTAACGAATGCCAAACTACCGCAGCACGAATACTAACTAGTACTTATCTGAAATGACGGAGGGCTACGACAGGTTTTTCTGAAAACCTATTGCGTAATGAACTTGATATCGTTGTAGAATCAAATAATTTTGAAATGGAGTGTTTTTTAGGCTTTTCTAGTTTTGCTAAAGGGGTCACTCCCGGTGAAGGGATCATCGGCCCTTTCCTCATCGAATAAGGTGCAGGATATATCATATATACCACTGTGCAAAGTAAAAACTCTTAAAAGCAATCAAAAGACAAACCGAGTGTGTAGCATCTGCCAGTTATTGCTAAAGGAGTCACTTCCGGTGAAGGGATCTCGGTCATTTCCTAATCGAATAAGGTGCAGGATATATCATATATACCACTGTGCAAAGCAAGAACTGTAGCTACCTGTTTTATTTTGAAATTTGATTCTACAATATCTTTAGGTTTCTTTTACTTTCATTAATCATATTAATGAAGTCCTATCATTTAAGTACCTAAACATCACAGATAAATACGACATACACTTATGACATCCGTATTCGCCTCGATGTCCCCTCGTGCACCGTTAGGTTAGGTAACTAACGACAGAGCGGGGCAGGGCTAGCGCGGGTGTAAAACATAAGTAACGCCTATATAATATATCATATATACTATATACTGTATCTATCACAAAACATCACATGATCACATCACAGATATCGCAGCAGAATAAACATATGAAACATTGGATATACTAGGACGTCCGTGTTTTTTAATACGAGCCAGTATAAAACACGGATTCCACGGTCGCGATGAATAGCCAAACCCACACCCCTAGACCCCGAAGAGAGCGGAAAGCAACCCTACCAATTCTAGAGTTAGGAGACCCGGACTCGACTCCTCGAGTTGGTCTCTCACTGTACTCCAGAACCCGGTTACTTGTGCCCTCCTCCTTGGGTCTATCCTAGTGCGGAAAAGTAAATAATATACAAAAGGGTGACATCTTCCGCAACCTGGAAGTGCCCCAATAAAAGAATATTACATACAAATTTTTACATGAATGAAAATGAAAATCACTCATCTCACATAAAAAAAAACCCGGCTATTCAAACGCGACGATCCAATATAACATATCCAGCAACACATAACATCACATGTCATCAACATAAGTAAATATGCCCATCCCAATTGTCGTTGACATATAGCAACGAAACCGGCGATATCACATATTACACTTACGGTCACAGAAAAGAAAGTGTAAAACTACAACAGTTGGAATCCGCAACCTCCTCAAACATCGCATGCTTGACCATATGAATTCCTTAGACATCGCATGCCTAACAATTATAAACCCCGCATTTTAGTCTCATTATCGAAAACTCTTTTCAATATCAAGTCGGGCAATTCAACAAGATTCCCGACATTTTGATCGAATGCTCGTCGCAAACTTTATTAGGCGGCCGCACCCCCAATGCCGTCGATGAAGTGCACCAAGGCGGAACACCGCTGCCGTGAGCACCCGAATGGATGCTTTCAGTGTCGGGGTTCTCCTACAGTCACTTGGTCGGGGCTATGGGGTATAGCTGTCTATTAAGTTTACTCGGCGAGTATCCGCGTACGCTACGTGATTGCGACGGACTTTTGATCACATCAAAATTCCGTGGCAACCGATCAAGTGAGACTAAACCGCTATGTTTATAACATTCATTCAGTTATCTCATAACTACTTGTGGATTCCAAATATTGTATCACATTCCAGATAAACAGAAAATGTTAAACTTTCCGATCGAACAGTCAAACACCCAAGTTTTCCCGAAACGGCTCAATACATGAAATAAGTTTAAGAACATTCACTTCGTGTCACAATACCAATGGTCCAGCCGTAGAAGGGTCAAGCCAACGCCTCACATGTGGCACGCCGTACTTCCCCAAACCCTATGGTTCAAAGGGCAGTTCAAGAAGGTCACATAATCGAGTTAAGATTTGTTGTCTTCTAGAGGGACCATCGCGTTACTTGCACTACTTAGAACGTCTTTAAACCACGAAAATATCCAACACTTGGAAATTTCCCGACAGGGGAAAAGGTGGGTATTTATATCCGGTCGAACTTTTCAATTTTTTCTAAAATTATCCGGAAAAACACATAGACAAAGTTAAAATTTCCGATCAAATTATCGAGCCCACAATACAACCCAGAAAACTCAACTCTTGAGTAAGATTTAAAAATTCCCAGAAAATACAGCACCAAAATATAGGAATTACTGTGCAAAAAACAATTGAAGAAGCGACTAAGTGACGCGGAACCGCCGCATTAGTCATGCTAATGCCGCGGTTCCACCGCGCTTTGATGGAATCAGGAGTACGGGCTTCACAGTAATTCTTAGAAACTCCTGCAGATTTTTCTGCATATTTTTAATTCTCAAAAATCCCCGATTTCAAAAAATGTACAGAGAGCAATTTGAGATTAGGGTTTCGGTTCGATCGGACTTCTAACTCCGTCTACGCATCACCTAAGGCTCTAGCTAGGCTCTGATACCACTGTAGGGTTCCTAGGCACACTAAGGAGGTCTCACAAGGCATCAACCATGCCAAATTCAAAGAATTCTGGTGCCGAGAAACCCTAATGCGATCGTTAACTAGAGATTAGGCGAAAACAAATGCGGGTAAACAACTTAACTAAGAGTAAACAGAAAATACAACCTTTGTAGATCCGGTCATCCACCTCCATAGCTCCGTGATGAAGTCCCCTCGCTGTGATCATCGGATCCTGGGCTCTAGCGTCGGCTTCATCGGAGAAATGGGCGGGATAGGTCGTCGACTTCGATGCCGAAGATGATCTACGTCGAGGCAACACAAGATCAAGCTCCAACTTCACCAAGCCATGAAACTTATGAAGAAAACACCCTATACTACTTGGCAAGTGGTAGAGGATGAAGAAATAGGAAGTGGGTTCACTTTAGAATTGGATTTCTCACTCTTTTTCTCAAATCACCATTGAAGCTAGCAAGCTTCTTTCTTCTTGAAAAAGAAGAAGAAGAAGATAATATGATAAGAATTAATGAAAATAGAAAAACAAAGTGATTCTTATCATATAGCAACCATGGTTAAGTGTAGAGAATAAACTAAGGTTAGGTGAATGGTTAGGGTTAAGGAAAGAAACAAAATGGTCAAGCTTTCAAAGCTTCATGAAGCTTCAACAAAATCCAAAGTTAGCCACCATTTTATTTCTTTCTCAAATGAATAAATAAATAAAGCATATGAAACCCTAACCATTAACTAACCATGGTTTAATTCAAACATACACCCAAGTTTGCATGTATCATCAAACATGATACAAACTTGTGCACAAAAATATATCACATATACAATGTGCACAAACAAGTGAGAAAAACATCTTAAGTGAACCAATATTAGTTAATGTAAAGTAATATATCAAATATATATAATTATACATTAAATCATTAAATCAACACTTGACTTAATGATCCGGTCATATCACATATAACCGACTAATATCAATAGTAACAACTTATCGAATCAACACTTGATCCGATAACCCGGCTATATCGCATATAACCGATCAATGTCACAAATCGCGAGAATCGAATACAGTATCACATAATGGTATTATTCTCGGTCCCGCACATATCTCATATGCGCTCCTATTTCGTTTCGCTTGAGCCAGGAAACCTCTGTGTAGGACTCTAAAGACTCGTCAATACGCCGGCAGCAGGTGATAATCATATCAAACACCCACAAGCCGCAAGCGGTCTGCTAAACGTAACGGCCACCCGGGTATTGAGCGATCAGAAGATCGATGAGCTAGCCCGCTCACACTCCTGTGAATCCAACCAGTAACACTTACCGTACAGTCCGGTCTGTTCGTCTGATATGTCGCATATCTTGCCTAGGGGTGGTAAACGTCAGGCCCCAGTAGCTCGATAAGGCGTGTCGATATGAGGTCTATAACAGTTCGAGAAACTACAGGTAACACTTACCATTAAATCTCAGCAACCCTGGCCAGGGATTTCCGGTTATAGCCAATCGAACACAGCGCAACATCAACTCCCTATACCGGGAGAGACGAATCCCTTCCTATCGCTCATTTCCTCCATGTGATTCGGGACTGCACCCAAAAACCACCGTTTTGCACGCCCTCTTGGACGTGGTAAGGTGGAAATCAAAGCACAGTGGGAATCACACAAGACTCTATGATGATCTCGGGTCTACAGACTAATCTGTACCAGTGTCACCAGAGAACTGCCATCTGACGTAAGGTATAATACCATCTGAGAGTTCTCGGCGAGTCCGTCTAGTGTACCCAGTCTCCACTGAGCACCCGTATATCATATCTGATGTCAAACACCAAAGGATATGGGATCATCCATCGCCCATCTGTATGGGTCGAGAAGGTATACGCTAGTCTACTCTGGTATATCGATGCCCCGTCTCGATACACCCACGACTAGGGACCTTGAAGGATGTACTTATGGACTACAATGTCCCCACTAGTATGATCCGCATCATAGTCCAGGTAGTCAAGTACACATCCTAAGGGCTTTACCAACATGTAACAGAGAGACAATCAGTGTACACGTTAAGGTAAAGAGCAACCAGATAGCATACTATCATGTCGAGTAAGAAAGTCCTCCCTATATATGTCCAAGCATCCACTACAATATATATCCTATGTATAGTAATGGCCTCTAGGGCATATATATAACTAACAGGAGCCGCAAGAGTTTACTGGCAGGGATGTGACAGAAGATCGCTAGTCATTTTTGGATAAAGTGACTAAGACAATTCATTTGTTTGGATGCCTCAACGCAGGATAAATTAAGTCGAATGATTCCAGTTTGAAGGGTCTTGCTTAGACCTGGTGTAAGTTGATCAAGAGAGGACGAGCAAAGCGTATTCCTCCGATGACTTGGACGAGTTTCAGAGGACGTAGTTGTCCAACTGTCTTCTAATGGGTGTTGAAGATACCGAATTCGTAACTTCGAGTCCTTACGAGAGACTCCGGATTGACTGTAACCGAGGATGAATTGCAGTACACAGCCAGCAAGATATGATTTCGATTAGAACGATAATGAAGAAAAGCGGAATAAGAGGTTCGTGCGAGAACTTAACGAGTTGTTGTTCCTTCTCGTTGATAACATAAGCTTGATACGTACGCAGAGGCGTTGGATATGGCCACAATTCTAGAGGGAAGTCGTGATGAAAATGTTAGTGTATATGCCATAGAGGCCATTACTGTATTATACTGGATTGTATATTACTTGATGGAAGCTTGGGATATTCACCTTGTATTGACATTCTTGCTCAAAATGGTAGTATGCTACTTGGTTTGTTTCTGCTTTAATGTGTGCATGTGTTTCTTTTAGCATATCGCCTTTACACATTAGTAGAGCCCTTAGGATCTTTGCTTGATTACCAGCGTTGTGATGGCAGTCACACTCGTGGGGGCTGGGTAGTCTACAAGCACATCCTTATGCAGGTCCCTAGTCGTAGGACTATCGAGACAGGGCATCGATACTCAGGAGTAGACTAGCGCATGCGCTTCTTATCCCAGCTTGGGAGACGGTCTGTCCCACAGCCGTCAGTACGTCGTACTTGAGATAGTATGCGGGTGCTCGTCTGGTTACGAGTACACTGGACAGGACTCGTCGGGAACTGTTGGTTGGTATTATACCTATCGTCAGTTATCAATTCCCAGGTGACATGAGTACAGCTTAGTCTGTTGACTTGACACTGTCACTTCGCCTCGAGTGTGTTCCCACTGTATTTTGATTACTACCCTACCACGGCTCAAAGGAGTCGTGCAAACAGCTAGTTTTTAGGTGCAGTCCCGAAGCACTTAAAGGCAGTGACGGTTAGACAGGATTCGTCTCTTCCGGTATTAGGAGTTGATATCGCGCTGTGTCTAGGAGAGCCATTACACAAAGTCCCTGGTCAGGGCAAGCGAGATAGACTGGTAAGTTTCCAGTGTTATCTCAGGTGTTCTGGGCTACACTCCGGCACGACTTGTACCGCTAGTAGGGGACTGACGTTTACCGCCCCCTAGGCCCGCCATGCGATGTTCTTAGACGAACAGACCGGACTGTACGGAGACTGTCACATACAGGCTCAGTAGGAATTCAGATGGGTTTACCTCGTCAGTCTTCTTATCGGCATCTACCTGGGGACCGTTACGTACAGCTAGTGCCGCTTGCGGTCTGTGGTTAAACCCACAGCCAGCGTAGTGTCGAGTCTTTAGAGTCCCATACAGAGGGTTATTCGCTTTTGGGCAAAACAGAGTAGAGGTCGCATGGTTTTGCGACAGGGTTCGTTCACATCCACGCACTTGTGCACGTTTGGCGTCCGGACAGACATTACTAGCGGGCTCTGGTTTGAGCCAGATCCTAGTATATGTTTTGGGGTTAGTTTTATCTCATAGTATTCATGTTCCTCGGAACACGAATGCGGGTGTGTATGCACAGTTGATTGAGGCGGAGGAAGAGGTTTTTCATTAGGGTTTTGGAACCGGTGCGTATGCACAGTTGACAGTCGTCTTTTTCTAAACCCTAATGAATTTGTGATATATTAATTAATAATATTAATTAAATGAAATTGTGTCATGGTTGGGTTTGTTGACTTGTTGACCAAGGTTGACTAGTTGACCATGGTTGAAACTTTGACCATCATCATTACACATCAAAGATGCTCTTTGATCTTTGCAAAAAATATTTAATGTGAAATGATAATTGTCTCATCAAACCAACCATCAACTTTTTCATTTGATTAAAATTATTAATTTGATTAATTCACTTATATTGTTATGGTTGTAAAACTATTCTCATTCTATCATAACCATTCTCTCTCTTCTTTTCACCTTCCTCCTCCTCTAGTTCAAGGAGAATCATTCTCATGAGTTGAGAAACCTTTCCTTGAAGATAAAACACCCAAAGCCACTCTCTACTCATCCTAAGGTTAAAGGTCTAGCAAGCCGGACACTTTAGTTCTCTCAAGATCGAGAAAGGAGCTCAAGGTAGAAACCCTCAGGTGGATCCATCTTTGACAAGAGAAGACAACGAGGAAAGCACCATCCGACCACTACAAAGAGTCCAAGAAGAAGGAGTTCAAGTTGAGGTATAACCCCTAACCGAGTAGATAACTCTCTTGTTAGTTGCTAGTGTGTAGTTTAGCCAAGATCCGTTTTCGTAGTCCATGTTACCTAAACCCTAAAAATCATTTTTCACCATTTCCGCAAGATCGAAAGAACCGGAAGAGGCAACGTAGACTTACAGTGGTATCAGAGCCTAACTAAACACACCCTAGCATGTTAGTAAAGTATCTAGAATTTCTACCGGACAAAAAACCACGAAACTGTTTCGCCACGGCAGCGCCCCGGCCTCGTACTCGAGGCCAAAATGCGGAATCAAAAATTTTCCTTACTCGGAAACCAGCGCTACCGCGGACAATGAAAACCCGGATCGTTTACCATTAACCTAATGCTAGCAATTAAGAGATAGGGTGAGAAGTATACCGAGTGATCCGAGTCCTCCGGTCTTCTCGTCATCGTCCCGATCTCCCGCGGAAAGTGTAGTCTCCATATCGTCGCCTCCTCGCCGGAAAGGGCACCACATCGCCTGCGTCTTTTACGGGCTCCCGCCTCAATACCGAGGCAACTCGGGCATGAAGTCGGCAACTCGACATGCCCAAGAAATGCTGTAGAATGTAGTGTAGATGATGCTTGTCTCATTTGGGGTTTGTAGTTGCCTTGATGGAGGAATGGGGTTAGGAAAAATGGTGCTTTCATTTTTCCAAAACAAGAAGAAGAAGGAGATGAAGAATTCCTCACAAAACCAAGATGAACTCTCTCATTCTCTTCTTTCTCTCAAGTGTTCTACCATTTTCATCAAGTGAAGAATAAGGTGGAGGAATGTATGTATATGAAACAAGAGGGAGGTGAGTGTAAGAGAGCAAGAAGGGTGACCACATCCTAAACCATCATCACAACCTCACATCAACTCTAATCAAAGATCAAATCCTTTCTCATCAACAAAAAGCAAATGATAAGAAAGATAAGAATGGCATCAAAAAGATGCTATCATAATAAAACCATATGCAAGAAAATCCTCCACAATGTGTTATTTGCAAAACTGCAAATAACCCCCTCCATCAGAAAAGTCCGGCCGGGAAAGAACAAAGGAAAACCGGCCGGAACGGAATGCAAACTGGCAACTCCAGAAAACTGGTCCCGTAATAAATTACAGGAAAAACCCCCAAACTGTGCATACACACCCGCATCTGTATTCCGACCGGATACAAATGCAATGAGACAAAATCTACACTGTACTAAACTAGGACCGGCTTAAACCAAAGCCGGCTAGTAAAATCCGTCCGATCCTGATCCGTGCAATACCGCACGTATCAGATCGAACCCTGCCATATAACTATACGGCCATAAGTACAAAACTGTCCGATCCTGATCCGTGTAATACCGCACGTATCTGATCGGACCCTGCCATATCTCCATACGGCTTCTACAGCGTTTCGTCCGAAAGCTTGAGTAACTGTAAGTGTGGTGGACTCTAAAGACTCGTCAATACTATGGCTGTGGATTTAACCACTAGCACGTCAGAGGTATAAGCCAATACGTGACGGGCCACCAGCTATTGACCAAAAGGGACGTCGATGAGCGAACTCATCCTGACACCCTACTGAGCCTGTCAGTGACAATATCCGTACAGTCCGGTCCGTTCGTCTATGAGCATCGCATGTTGGGCCTAGGGGGTTGGTAAAAGTCAGACCCCCAAAAGCGGTACAAGTCGTGTCGGAGTGTAGCCCAGAACGCCCTGAGATACTACTGGAATACCTACCAGTAAATCTCCTGCCTCGGCCGAGGGCTTTGCGTAATGGCTCTCCTAGACACAGCGCGACCTCACCCCAATAGCGGGAGAGACGAACCCCTGAAGATCCGCTCACTGCCTCCATGTGGCTCGGGACTGTACCCAACTAAAACCTGTTTGCACGACTCCTTTGAGCCGTGGTAGGGTAGTAATCAAAGCACAGTGGGAACTCACACGAGACAAATGACGATCCTCAGGTCGATGAACTAACCTGTACACATGTCACCAGGGAACTACTATCTGACGTCAGGTATAAGACCAACTAGCATGTTCCCGACGAGTCCTGTCCGGTGTACTCATAACCCAATGAGCACCTGTATACATCTTAGGTGAACCAACTGACACCAGTGGCTTGTGAGACCGGCCACCGCCCCTCGTCGGGGTCTCGACTGTATACACTAGTCTACTCTGGAGAATCGATGCCCTGTCTCGAAACTCCCACGACTAGGGACCTTTTAAGGATGTGCTTGTAGACTACCAGCTCCCACGTATATGATCGCCATCATACTGCTGGTGGTCAAGCAAGAATCCTAGGGGCTCTATCAACGTGTAATAGCGACATGACAGGTCACCTAAAGCAGTACACGATGATAAAGATAAACCAGATAGCATACTATCATCTCGAGTAAGACTGTCCTACCGGGATAGGTACTCCCTCAATCATTGCAATCACGTGCCTGTGATCCAATAATCGACTCTGAGGGCACTATCTCCAACAATCTCCCACTTGCACTCAAGGCTAATTATTGCAATGTCGCATACTCACAGCCCGTGTGATACCGAACACCCAACTCCTCTACTAGTCAGTCTCACAAAACCCGTTTGCGAAACTATTGCGTTCGAGGAATAGCCTCAGTGAGTGGATCCGCAGAGAAGTTTCTTTCTATGTCTCTCTATATCTCAAGTTCGCGGAGAAAGCCATCTCCCGAAATGAGCAATACCTGTCTTAGAATGTCTGGATGTCTGATGGGACCTAGCTCATAAATGAACTCCAAATCCAAACTTCTTAGACTGTATCGTCAACTGAACTTAATCAGTATCCTGCGCCATGCCACCCTCAGTATTGCCTTGGACCACCTGTCCAAAATACTGCCCCTCGTCAGAAGGAAAACTATAACTCTGACAACCTCCTTGTCGTCCATGTCACCTTGGAAGCCTGGAATGATAACTGTCTCCCAAATGAGGCTGTCGTTATCATATCCCTAGAACATTCACTCATGTTCTAAAACTGCTTCCGACTGTTTCTCCAGGATTGGATCAATGTCAACTTATTGCATCTAGTGCAAGAACAACATCTGGTGTGGTACTTGACATCTCATGATTGACTCAATTGCCTAAGCAAGTGATCTGCCAATCATGTACATCCCTCTCTCCTTTAGTCTGTAAGACACCTTTAGAGAGGGTGACTCCATCACCTGCAGGTATACTACCGTGCCAGGAGTCGTTCATTCTAAATACTTTTAGAATGTTTTCTAAGTACCCAGATTGGGAAACCACCCAAATCTAGATCTAAAACCATAGATCTAGTAACCAGTATGTCTGACATAATGTCCAAATCCCATACGGAGAAAACACTGTGTGACGACCAAAGTATAACCGATCGTAGTATAGGAATATCACTTCCTACTATCTTCTCAACAGATCCACCCCTTATTCTGATGACGTCAAACCTATGACTGTCACATCAGAAATAGATGATCTATCTCCGCTACATCTGCTTTAGTCTATAAATAGACATAAGCCTGATGTCCACCAATGCTTCCGCTGCTCCCACTGACTACGACAACCCTCTGGCAGAGTCATATAGACGTGCACTTCCAAATCTAGTTTAGAACGACGCTATACTCATCCTCCTGCCGGGTCTCGCAGCCTGGAACAACAGCAATGGCAAGTGTGGGTAAACAAGAACTTCCCTGTCACCGTCCTTGAGGCTACCGGAGTACCTCTCGGGTGCCTGAAGTTACCCACCGTATCTGCGGAGTGGCCAATGGAATGTCAAACCAGATTGAATCTTTAGGTTGCTTATCAAATCTTCAGTAATCGTTTGCGGTTCTGGAATCACTTCCAGTTCTACCATACTCCCACTACTTTTTCTGAAAAAATCCATTTTTAATAAAAACTGTGGCGAGTCTAGAACAATATTGCTATTGTTCATCCAGATGGTAGAAAGTCAACCCTCTTCATAGCCTGGGTCAACCCACAAACAGCCATTACAGAAACGTGCCTTGAGTTGTCCAGTGTCTGGTTTTAATCATAAGCCGGACAACTCCCCGTACCTTAACATCGTTAAGATATGAACTGTTCTATATCCAATATAGAACCAGAGGCACTGATTTAATTGAACCGGATTCAAATCATGCAGCTGTCTCCAGTGCATGTCAATTAAATGGAAGGAGGCCGATCAGCGTTACTCAACTTAGGAATGCTTCCAATTATGAGTAACCTGAAAGAGAAGCAATTTCTCTTTATCATTACTATCAACTGAATACCATACACAAGTATCTACATCTTCGATCACTTTGAAGAATCCCGATACTTGCTATACCTGGTTCTCTACTTTATTCAAATACCTGTAACTTCTCAAAATTCGGACCCTGTGTTTCCACGAAACACCTGTCTAAAAACTAGAGAAGTCATAAGTAAACCGAATATGGTACGAGGACCTACCCCTCCGTCCTGATGGACCCTGGACAACATACAATACTCTATATAAGTCCCTTGAGTCTGATAACTCATTCACTGTGTGTCGTAGGTTGAAAACTGTACTTATGGTTAAGAAGAATTACACCGCTGTTTAATGCTCCTTACCTAACCATCCACTGATATAGGTAAATGTCATCGACATAATATCAAAAGGTATATCTCACTCTATGAAAATAGACGTACAGATATATCAATTTGAAATTGGTGCATAACCGCGGATATTCAAAACCAAATAATTGCCGTCCGGCAAACAACCCAGGTGACTTCCTCAAATAATGAGGATGATCACCTAATTCCCAATAACTTACTCCCACTCATCATCTGTAAAACCATACAGATGTGAGAATCATACCTGGTAAATACATACCCTGGAGTAAATGTCTAATCGGGAAATCAGTTTTCCATTAACAGTACACAGTGAAACTGAAACATTGAAATGTTTCGTTGGGGTATCCTGGTATTCCTAGTAATGCCTCTTCCATCATCCAGATTCACAACTATAACCGTAAAATTCTTTGCCACCTCTCCAAATCCCTTTATATGTCTTTAGTCATTACCTTCTGTACACCCCTTTAAGCCAAATGGTTTTCTTCCTTCCCTACCGTTCGGCACCAGCCTATGGTTTGGAAGAAGACTATCCAAAAAGCATAAGGGGTGTACTGTCCTAATCCTAGGAGCACTCGCAATGCGAGAGAAGGTGAAGATAAAAGACACCTGAATGTACTTTATTCCTATTTCTCCTGAACCAGGATCCATCCCCGAACTGGAACAAGTTCCTTTCGAGTTCGTATATAACCATACGATGGATTATCCAATAAAATGGGATCTTCGTAGTGATACGGAGTGTCCTGAAGAAATACAAAGGTGATTTAGAATTGGCGAAGAAATACTTGGTTTGGTCGTGAATATCAGTCGCAATTTACTTTGCCCTCCTACTAATCCCTTGCTTTGTCTTAACTTAATACCTTCTGCACACCATAGTTATGCTAAATGGTTTTCTTCATTCCCCACCGTTCGGCACCAGCCTAAGGTTTGGAAGAAGACTATCCAATTTGCGTAATAGGTGTACTACTCCTAAACCAAGGAGTACTCGTAGCCTGAGAGAAGGTGAAAAGAAAAGACAACTGAATAGTCCTATCCGTTTTCTCCAGAACCGGAAACCATCCTCGAATTCCTTCGAGTTCGTATCTAACCATACGATGGTTTTGTCCAATGGAAGTGGACGTTCGTAGTAATACGGGGTGTCCTGGAGAAAAGGGTAGAAGTAGGAGTGGCAATGAGGTCTGCAACTCTGACAATCCAAAAGCCAGTGTTAAGAAGGTTCGGTCAACTTGGTCACTGAGTCATAGTCCAGGGTCGGGTCAATGGTCGCTGCCAAAGAGAGAGAGAAAAGAAACACTCAGCGTGCACTCTAACCTAGATCAGAATGGTTATCACTTTATCTAATCTGGAAGCCTCCCACTGTATCTCAAATTCTCCTCCAAACCTCAAAGAAGAATTAGTCGGGATCACCCGAGGAGTAAACCAACTCATCAGTGGGAATCGGGATCCAACTCTCATCGCATGATAACGTGACGGAATCCACTCACGTCACCACACTCCAGAAGGTATGCGCATGCCTGGCAAGTTTCAGTTCTTTTGAAACTCCCGATGTGATTTTTACCCCTAGGACCCAAGTGACCTTGACGAATAATCAACAAATCAAAAGGTCCTAGTCAAGTTCAACCCGTCATTATCTTGATTGCGTTAAACCCACCCGCACGACCCTTGACGAATAATCAACAAAGTCGTACGACTGTCCTAACCAATCCACATATCCATGCGACAGAATAGCACAACAAAGCTACCGCACACTACGCCTCGGCGAATAGCAACGACAAACGCAGCGCGAATACTATGCAATACTAATCCGAAATGACGAAGGGCTACGAATGGCTTTTGGCGAAAAACCTTTAACGTAATGAACTTGATATCGTTGAAGGAACTGGATAACTTTTTATAAAAATATAGTGACGAAAACCTTTACTAAAGAGGTCACTCCCGGAGAAGGGATCTCGGCTCTTTCCCCGTAGAATGAGGTGCAGGATATTCCAACTGAATACCACGATGCAAAGCAAAAGTAATCGGCTATAGTGAAGTTATTGCCCTGACGCAAACTTCTGTCCAAGGGGTCACTCCCGGTGAAGGGATCTCGGCCCTTGCCTCGTCGACTGAGGAGCAGGATATTCCAAATGAATACCACGATGCAAAACAAAAGTGAACGTCCTTGCAATAACAGCTTTTTGAAAAGTGTTCCAACAACATCAGATTAGGTTTGTTTATCTTGCATTGATCCGAATCAACGCAGTCCCATCAATTAATCACACCACAAAGAACGAAAATATACTGACGTACGTATATGCCATCCGCATTCGCCACTGGGTCCCGTCATCACCCGTTAGGTTAGCTAACTAACGGCAGAGCGGGAACTGGACTAGCGCGGATGTAAAACATATACAACATCTACTAATATATATACCAATATATTATATTTCGCTCAAGGCGTGATAAAATGCAACATCACAGAAATGTACAGCATCACAGAACAATACAGATATCTGGAAGCCCCGGGTTTCACAGAGCCGCTGCTGAAACCCGACGTTCCCCTTGTCGTGCGGATAGCCTGTGCAATGAAATCCTAGACCCCTACGGGCGCGGCAAGTCACCCGCCAAAACCTGAAGCGAGGCAGCCCCCTCCAGCACCGTGAATGGACCACCCAGCACTTCACGGAATCCGGTAACTTGGGCACCCCTCCTGGGTCAACCTGTACCCCCTACGAGTGAGGCGAATAGCCCGCCAATCCTAGAGTGAAGCCCCCTCCGTCTCAATGCCATGAGATGCGGGCCCGTTGCCCCCTAGAACCCGGCTATCCGTGCACTCCTCCGCGGGGTAATCCTAGTACAGAAAGTAAAATATACATACACCGGGTACATCGACCGCAACCAGGTCGTGCCCCAAAAGAACAATACAAACTGGAAGTGACGGCAGTCCACATGTCGGACGCTCGTCCCGCAATATCAAATGTACATAATACAACAAAACGGTACTAGCATTGCATCCAGGCTATCCCCCACGACCGATCCGCAACATCACAGCATAAACATAGACATCAACGTGAAAGTCACGTTCGCAAATCCGTCTAACCGGGCTATAGCAGTTAGACCGGATTTACCGATCAAGTGACATTCACGGTCGCAGATATAATGTAAATACTGTGAAATAATGTGTTTAAAAATATCCGATCGATCAAACAATTAACAAGTGGGCCCCCAACCAATACTGTAGCAGTTACAGAAAACCTGGGCCCAAATTTAATATCCCAAAAGCCCTATTTCCAGCCCAGAAAGCAACTGAAGAAAAACGAACAAGTCACCTCACCATAGTGCGGCGGAACCGCGGCCCAAAGGGGGTTTTGGCCGCGGTTCCGCGCTCCAACCAGAGAATCACTCTATCGTTTTTCTACAGTAGCCATATATTTTCCTGCACATCATTTTTCTGTAACCTGAAAAATTTTTAGACACCAAAAAATTCCAACAGAAACTGATGTGAACAAAAATAAGGTTTTTGGAATTTCGGTCGATCGGAAATGCAAAACACATTAGAACAAGCTAGGTAAGGTTAATGGCGTGGCTCTGATACCATGTTGCGCCACGGCAGCGCCCCGGCCTCGTACTCGAGGCCAAAATGCGGAATCAAAAATTTTCCTTACTCGGAAACCGGCGCTACCGCGGACAATGAAAACCCGGATCGTTTACCATTAACCTAATGCTAGCAATCAAGAGATAGGGTGAGAAGTATACCGAGTGATCTGAGTCCTCCGGTCTTCTCGTCATCGTCCCGATCTCCCGCGGAAAGTGTAGTCTCCATATCGTCGCCTCCTCGCCGGAAAGGGCACCACATCGCCTGCGTCTTTTACGGGCTCCCGCCTCAATACCGAGGCAACTCGGGCATGAAGCCGGCAACTCGACATGCCAAAGAAATGCTGTAGAATGTAGTGTAGATGATGCTTGTCTCATTTGGGGTTTGTAGTTGCCTTGATGGAGGAATGGGGTTAGGAAAAATGGTGCTTTCATTTTTCCAAAACAAGAAGAAGAAGGAGATGAAGAATTCCTCACAAAACCAAGATGAACTCTCTCATTCTCTTCTTTCTCTCAAGTGCTCTACCATTTTCATCAAGTGAAGAATAAGGTGGAGGAATGTATGTATATGAAACAAGAGGGAGGTGAGTGAAGGAGAGCAAGAAGGGTGACCACATCCTAAACCATCATCACAACCTCACATCAACTCTAATCAAAGATCAAATCCTTTCTCATCAACAAAAAGCAAATGATAAGAAAGATAAGAATGGCATCAAAAAGATGCTATCATAATAAAACCATATGCAAGAAAATCCTCCACAATGTGTTATTTGCAAAACTGCAAATAACCCCCTCCATCAGAAAAGTCCGGCCGGGAAAGAACAAAGGAAAACCGGCCGGAACGGAATGCAAACTGGCAACTCCAGAAAACTGGTCCCGTAATAAATTACAGGAAAAACCCCCAAACTGTGCATACACACCCGCATCTGTATTCCGACCGGATACAAATGCAATGAGACAAAATCTACACTGTACTAAACTAGGACCGGCTTAAACCAAAGCCGGCTAGTAAAATCCGTCCGATCCTGATCCGTGCAATACCGCACGTATCAGATCGAACCCTGCCATATAACTATACGGCCACAAGTACAAAACTGTCCGATCCTGATCCGTGCAATACCGCACGTATCTGATCGGACCCTGCCATATCTCCATACGGCTTCTACAGCGTTTCGCCCGAAAGCTTGAGTAACTGTAAGTGTGGTGGACTCTAAAGACTCGTCAATACTATGGCTGTGGATTTAACCACTAGCACGTCAGAGGTATAAGCCAATAGGTGACGGGCCACCAGCTATTGACCAAAAGGGACGTCGATAAGCGAACTCATCCTGACACCCTACTGAGCCTGTCAGTGACAATATCCGTACAGTCCGGTCCGTTCGTCTATGAGCATCGCATGTCGGGCCTAGGGGTTGGTAAAAGTCAGACCCCCAAAAGCGGTACAAGTCGTGTCGGAGTGTAGCCCAGAACGCCCTGAGATACTACTGGAATACCTACCATTAAATCTCCTGCCTCGGCCGAGGGCTTTGCGTAATGGCTCTCCTAGACACAGCGCGACCTCACCCCAATACCGGGAGAGACGAACCCCTGAAGATCCGCTCACTGCCTCCATGTGGCTTAGGACTGTACCCAACTAAAACCTGTTTGCACGACTCCTTTGAGCCGTGGTAGGGTAGTAATCAAAGCACAGTGGGAACT
This sequence comes from Agapanthus africanus, assembly GCA_030015575.1. Classification (NCBI taxonomy): domain Eukaryota; kingdom Viridiplantae; phylum Streptophyta; class Magnoliopsida; order Asparagales; family Amaryllidaceae; genus Agapanthus; species Agapanthus africanus. The sequence goes on from JASDDO010000010.1 coordinate 338,558,157, forward strand.
CACACGAGACAAATGACGATCCTCAGGTCGATGAACTAACATGTACACATGTCACCAGGGAACTGCTATCTGACGTCAGGTATAAGACCAACTAGCATGTTCCCGGCGAGTCCTGTCCGGTGTACTCATAACCCAATGAGCACCTGTATACATCTTAGGTGAACCAACTGACACCAGTGGCTTGTGAGACCGGCCACCGCCCCTCGTCGGGGTCTCGACTGTATACACTAGTCTACTCTGGAGAATCGATGCCCTGTCTCGAAACTCCCACGACTAGGGACCTTTTAAGGATGTGCTTGTAGACTACCAGCTCCCACGTATATGATCGTCATCATACTGCTGGTGGTCAAGCAAGAATCTTAGGGGCTCTATCAACGTGTAATAGCGACATGTCAGGTCACCTAAAGCAGTACACGATGATAAAGATAAACCAGATAGCATACTATCATCTCGAGTAAGACTGTCCTACCGGGATAGGTCCTCCCTCAATCATTGCAATCACGTGCCTGTGATCCAATAATCGACTCTGAGGGCACTATCTCCAACAGAAACACCCCGGAATATCCTAGTTTCTGCCGATTTTTATTTCTGCTCAAAAAATAATAAATCATATCTTAAAAATCGGCTCAGGCTTTTTAATGAACAGGCAAGAAAAACGATCCCGCGAACCGACCAACTCACCGCGGTTCCGCGGCAGAAGCTAGCTTCTGCCGTGGATCCGCGGCCGAGTTGACTCGGCCGCGGATCGTTTCTCCTGCAGTATACTTCTGGTGGTATTTTGTGATTTTTGAGATGGTTTGTTTCTGCCCAGAATTTCCAGAGAACAAATTTGTTTTTGGGGTGGTTACAAATCCGTATTTTGGTCGATTTTCTGTAGACTTTTGCTAATGGGTTGTATCTGTAATGTTATATATGTATTGAACGTCTGCTAATCGCTATACGTCGATTAGTGGGGGTTATACATATCTGTGATCTGTGATGTTGATGGTATGTGTATATGAATTCATTGGATTGTCGCGGATGAATAGCCGGGGGGGATTGTGAGATGAGAGTTTTGTTTATCTTTCAATTCTTGTAATATGTAAATTGATGTAATATTATTTGTATGGCCTCACAACCGGATCGGGGTTGTAGCCGTCATTGTATAATTTCTTTTTACTATTTTTTGCTCCTAGGATAGACCCAAGGTGGGGTGCACAAACTACCGGGTACCTCGAAGTGCCGAGTGGCCTACTCACGTCGTTGAGGGAGGTTGCTTCACTTCGGATACTTGGCGGGTAGTTTGCCGCACCCTTAGGGGTCTAGGGTGGGGTTTGGCTATTCATCGCGACCGTGTAATCCGCTCTTCATTACAGGCTCGTACGAATTGCGGATTCCTAGTATATCCAATGTATTCATCTGTGATCTGGAATGGCTATCATTGCATGTGACGAATGTTTATATATATCTATATGATATCTATTTAGGCGTTGCTTATGTTTTGCATCCGCGCTAGTCCAGCCCCCGCTCTGTCGTTAGTTAAGTAACCTAACGGGTGATGACGGGACCCCGTGGCGAATGCGGATGGCATAAGCGTACGTTATATTTTCGTTGTTTTCTGCAATGGTGGGATTAAATGATGGGACGCATTGGAATTAATGCAAGAAAAAAATAAACCAAGTAAAAGTCGTTGGAACACTTTGAAAACCACTCGGTTCTTTTCAAAACCAAACTTTTAAATGCGGAGCTTGAACCACTCCTTTTGAAAGCTATCTCGTTCCTTCGATTATATCAAGTTCACTACGTTCACGGTTTCGCCAAAACCATTCGTAGCCCTCCGTCGTTTCACATGAATGGTCAATAAGTATTCAAGCTATGTATGTTGGCCAAAGTCAAGGCATAGTGATTGGTAGCTATTGGGTATTCATGTGCAGCATAGATAGATGTGTTGGTTTGGGGCAGTCGTTCTACCATTTTGACCAAAGTCAAAGGTATGTGCGGGTGAGCTCAAATTAACCTGGAGAATGACGGGTAGAACTTGACATGTGACTTATGATATTTTGGCCAAAGTCAAGGTCATAAGAGCATGGGGCAAAAATCCACATCGGGAGTTTCAAAAGAACTGAAACTTACTAGCGCTGCATACCATTTGGAGTGTGATGATTCTGGTAGGATTCCTTCAGTTTTGTTACGCGATGATATTTGGATCCCGATCCTACTGTGAGTATATACTACTCCTCCGAAACTTTCTCACTTAACGATCAATGCTATAAACCAAGTAGGTGTCTAGAAAGGTGTTAGCAGGGCTACGCCCACAGGGAAAAGAGGTTATTTAATTAAGAAACTTCGCGAAAGCGTTGGAAAACCTCCCTCGAAGTACCGACACTGGCCTGGCTGAACGGTTAAGCAAGTATTGTACGGTGAGATTGATCCCGACTAGTTCTTCCTTTATGGTTTGAGGAGGGATTCGAGAGACGGTGGGAGCCATCCTGTTTAGACAAATTAAAAACCACTCTAAACTTGCAAGAGCATCATGCTAAAGTGTTTCTTCTCTCTCTCCTAATTGCAGCGACCAAATATCATGACTGGACTTAAGTTACTACTAGATAAAAACATACTGACAGGGCCAAACTACAAAGATTGACTCAGGAATGTCAAAATGGCAATCACTTATGACAAGTTGGGGTATCTTCTTACCACCAAAGCTCCCCCTGTCCCAGGTCCCAAAACCAGCGTCGCGGATAGGAAAATCCGTAAGACCTGGGAAATCGACTGCGCGAAGGCCAAGTGCCTCGCGCTTGCCTCTATGGACAACGAACATCAGAGGAGGCACGAGAATATGGACCTCGAATCCATATTTCTCCATACAAAAGAACTGTATGGAGAGCAATCTCGTATCGCCAGATACGAAGTGTCGAAGAAGTTGTTTTCGGCAAGATTGGCCATCGGATCATCGATAGCGGAACACGTGCTTAAGATGATTGGCTACATAGAGGAGCTCGCGGACCTTGGGACCACGTTGGAGAATGAGCTCTATACGGACTTGATTCTTCAGTCCCTTCCTTCTACTTACGCCCAGTTCATCCTGAATTTCAACTTGTAAGAAAAGGAAGTTGAACTTTCAGAGCTCCTCAACATGCTGAGGAGTGCAGAGGGCACCCTACAGAAAGGTAGGAAAACATCCACTTTGTTTTTAGGAGGATCTTCCTCTTCTAGGTCCAAGACGAAAGCCAAGGGAAAGAAGAAGAAAACCCCCGCCAAACCAAGGGGCGGTGTTAGTAAGGTGGATACGAAGGGAAAGGCAAAAGCAACAAAGGTAGCGGGAAAGCTTGTGGATAAGGAAGAATGTTTTTACTGTCACAAGAGTGGACACTGGAAGAAAGATTGCAGGGCTTAGAAAGCCAGAACACAGGATCTGAAGCAGGTTGCGGCTTCAGCTTCAGGTGTGTATGTTATTGAAAACTGTCTATCAATAAACTCTACGTCATGGGTATAGGATAACGGATCAGGATCTCATATCTGTAATTCTTTGCAGGCGTTGAGAAAGCGTAGGTTTTTGAAAGCAGGTGACATGACCCTCAAAGTTGCAAACGGAGCTAGCATGGATGCTGAGGCCGTGGGGGACTATCACCTGGGAATGTCAGATGGACATGTTTTGGTTTTACGTAATTGATTTTTTGTACCCAATGCAACTTGTAATATCATTTCTATATCTTTAGTTTCTAAAGAAGGTTATGAATTTGCGTTTGTAAGTAATGTTGTAAACATTCACCTTAATCAAGTTCTGATTGGGTCAGGTATATTGAGCAATGGTATATACGTATTAAACCAACCACAGATTTTCAATGTCCAGAATACACACAAAAGAAAGTCTCCGGAATAAATTAGACTTTCTTATGGCATTGTAGACTGGGTCACATCAATGAGAGAAGGTTGACGAAGTTACATACAGAAGGATATTTGGATCCGTTCGAATATCAATCATATGCAACTTGTCAATCATGTCTCAAAGGAAAGATGACAAAGACTTCGTTCACTGGACACGGAGTGAGAGCGAGCGAGCTCTTGGGACTCGTACACAGCGACGTGTGCGGTCCAATGTCTACACATGCACGAAGCGGTTATTCTTACTTCATTACTTTTACGGATGACTTTCAAGGTACGGTTATGTCTTCTTAATGAAACATAAATCCAAAGCCTTTGGAAAATTCCAGGAATATAAGAATAAAGTAGAAAAACAAACAGGCAAAAGTATCAAAACACTGAGATCTGATCGAGATGGTGAATACTTAAGTGCCGAGTTCTTGGATTACTTAAAAGAGAATGGAATTCTCTCTCAGCTTACTCCTCCATACATTCCGCAACATAACGGTGTATCAGAGAGACGGAACCGAACCCTATTGGATATGGTACGGTCCATGATGAGTAACGCTGAATTACCGCGATCATTCTGGGGATATGCACTAGAATCAGCTGCATACCTTTTGAACCGAGTTCCAACTAAGACTGTGCCTATTATACCATATCAAATGTGGTGTGGGAAGAGACCCTATCTTAATCACATTAAGACATGGGAATGTCCAGCTTTTGTCAAAAAGCAGCATGCGGACAAGCTCGAGGCACGTTCAGTACAGTGCAAGTTTATGGGACAACCAAAGAACTCCAAGGGATATTTCTTCTATTGCGAAGAGGAACATAAGGTTTTTGTTTCTCGGCATGCCCACTTCTTGGAAACTCAGTTTTTGGAGAATCAGATAAGTGGGAGCATAATAGAACTGGAAGAAATTCCAGAACCACGAGCTATTACTGAAAGCTTAGTAGAACCAGAGGGTTCGAAAGATCAGGACATTCCTACGCCGCTCCGCAGAAGTAGTACGCAGTCTCATCCGCCCGAGAGATACTACGGTTTTCTCATAGACGGGGATAGAGAGGATTGCATCATTGATAGTGATGAGCCGACTAGCTTCCAGCAAGCCATTCAGAGTGTTGACTCGGTAAAATGGCTGGATGCAATGCGGACCGAAATGGAGTCCATGTACACCAACAAAGTATGGACGTTGGACATTGCTCCAGATGTGGTAAAACCCGTAGGATGCAAGTGGATCTTCAAAAGGAAGATTGGTGTAGATGGACAGGTTGAGACCTATAAAGCTAGACTTGTTGCAAAGGGTTTACGTCAAAGGCCTGGTTTGGACTATGACGAAACCTTTTCTCCAGTGGCTATGCTGAAATCCATTCGGATCCTTCTTGCCATTGCTGCCTTCCACGATTATGAGATCTGGCAAATGGACGTAAAGACCGCTTTTCTAAATGGAAATTTAGAGGAGTGTATCTATATGGACCAGCCAGAGGGTTTCATTCAGAGTGGGAGCAACGGAAAGGTGTGCAAGTTGCTTAAGTCCATCTATGGACTAAAGCAGGCATCGCGGAGTTGGAACATCTGTTTTGATGAGACGGTCAAAGAATTTGGCTTTATCAAAAATCCAGATGAACCATGCATCTATAGTAGATTTGTAGCGAGAACTGTAGTATTCCTCGTTTTATACGTGGATGACATTCTCTTGATAGGAAATAACATTCATATGCTACAATCTGTCAAAGGGTTCTTGTCACACAGGTTCTTCATGAAAGACCTGGGTGATGCCTCATACATTCTGGGGATCCGGATATATCGTGACAGATCCAAGAGGATACTGGGACTTTCACAGTCCAGGTACATCGACACCATACTGAAAAGATTCAGTATAGAAGATTCCAAGCGCGGTAATCTACCAGCTTGTCACAGGATCACTCTCTCCAAAGAGATGTCTCCCAAGACTGATTTGGAAAGGGATCTCATGTCTATTATACCCTACACTTCTGCGGTAGGCTCTATAATGTATGCGATGTTGTGTACCAGACCAGATGTAGCTTATGCACTAAGTGTGGTAAGCCGGTATCAGTCAAACCCTGGGGAGAAACACTGGATAGCAGTAAAGAACATTCTCAAGTACCTGAGAAGGTCAAAGGAGATGTTCTTGGTGTATGGCGGAAAAGACCTCCAGATCGAGGCCTTTGCTGACTCCAGCTTCCAGAGTGACAAGGATGATTCCAAGTCCATGTCGGGTTATGTCTTCACCCTCTATGGAGGGGCGGTGTGTTGGAAGAGTTCCAAACAGGAAACCGTTACTGACTCGACGATGGAAGCGGAATATATCGCTGCTGCAGATGCCGCAAAAGAAGCCGTCTGGATAAGGAAGTTCCTAACAGAACTTCAGGTGGTTCCGTCCATTGTAGATCCAGTACCTCTGTATTGCGACAACAACGGGGCTATAGCTTTAGCGAAGGAACCCAGGTCCCATCAGAAGTCCAGAAATATCTTGAGGCGGTATCACCTGATCAGGGAGATCGTGGGTCGCCAGGAGATCGAGGTTCGGAGAGTTGCTACGGAAGATAACACTGCTGATTCATTCACCAAGGCCTTACCCCAGACTCAGTTCGAGCGGCTGATCGAGATGATAGGTCTTCGATACGCCAGTACATGGCCTTAGTGCAAGTGGGAGATTGTTAGTGTATATGCCCTAGAGGCCATTACTGTATCATACTGGATTGTATATTACTTGATGGAAGCTTGGGATATTCACCTTGTATTGACATTCTTACTTAAAATGGTAGTATGCTACTTGGTTTGTTTCTGATTTAATGTGTGCATGTGTTTCTTTTAGCATATCGCCTTTACACATTAGTGGAGCCCTTAGGATCTTTGCTTGATTAGCAGCGTTGTGATGGCAGTCACACTCGTGGGGGCTGGGTAGTCTACAAGCACATCCTTATGCAGGTCCCTAGTCGTAGGACTATCGAGACAGGGCATCGATACTCCGGAGTAGACTAGAGCATGCGCTTCTTATCCCAGCTTGGGAGACGGTCTGTCCCAAAGCCGTCAGTATGTCATACTTGAGATAGTATGCGGGTGCTCATTAGGTTACGAGTACACTGGACAGGACTCGTCGGGAACTGTTGGTTGGTATTATACCTATCGTCAGTTATCAGTTCCCAGGTGACATGAGTACAGCTTAGTCCGTTGACTTGACACTGTCACTTCGCCTCGAGTGTGTTCCCACTGTACTTTGATTACTACCCTACCACGGCTCAAAGGAGTCGTGCAAACAGGTAGTTTTTAGGTGCAGTCCCGAAGCACTTGGAGGCAGTGACGGTTAGACAGGATTCGTCTCTCCCGGTATTGGGGGTTGATATCGCGCTATGTCTAGGAGATCCATTACACAAAGTCCCTGGCCAGGGCAAGCGAGATAGACTGGTAGGTTTCTAGTGTTATCTCAGGTGTTCTGGGCTACACTCCGGCACGACTTGTACCGCTAGTAGGGGACTGACGTTTACCGCCCCCTAGGCCCGCCATGCGATGTTCTTAGATGAACAGACCGGACTGTACGGAGACTGTCACATACAGGCTCAGTAGGAGTTCAGATGGGTTTACCTCGCCAGTCTTCTTATCGGCATCTACCTGGGGACCGTTATGTACAACTAGTGCCGCTTGCGGTCTGTGGTTAAACCCACTGCCAGCGTAGTGTCGAGTCTTTAGAGTCCCACACAGAGGGTTATTCGCCTTTGGGCAAAACAGAGTAGAGGTCGCATGGTTTTGCGACAGGGCTCATTCACATCCGCGCACTTGTGCACGTTTGGCGTCCGGACAGACATTACTAGCGGGCTCTGGTTTGAGCCAGATCCTAGTATATGTTTTGGGGTTAGTTTTATCTCATAGTATTCATGTTCTTCGTAACACGAATGCGGGTGTGTATGCACAGTTGATTGAGGCGGAGGAAGAGGTTTTTCATTAGGGTTTTGGAACGGGTGCGTATGCACAGTTGACAGTCGTCTTTTTCCAAACCCTAATGAATTTGTGATATATCAATTAATAATATTAATTAAATGAAATTGTGTCATGGTTGGGTTTGTTGACTTGTTGACCAAGGTTGACTAGTTGACCATGGTTGAAACTTTGACCATCATCATTACACATCAAAGATGCTCTTTGATCTTTGCAAAAAACATTTAATGTGAAATGATAATTGTCTCATCAAACCAACCATCAACTTTTTCATTTGATTAAAATTATTAATTTGATTAATTCACTTATATTGTTATGGTTGTAAAACTATTCTCATTCTATCATAACCATTCTCTCTCTTCTTTTTATCTTCCTCCTCCTCTAGCTCAAGAAGAATCATTCTCATGAGTTGAGAAACCTTTCCTTCGAGATAAAACACTCAAAGCCACTCTCTACTCATCCTAAGGTTAAAGATCTAGCAAGCCGGACACTTTAGTTCTCTCAAGATCGAGAAAGGAGCTCAAGGTAGAAACCCTCAGGTGGATCCATCTTCAACAAGAGAAGGCATTAGGAAAGCACCATCCGACCACTATAAAGAGTCCAAGAAGAAGGAGTTCAAGTTGAGATATAACCCCTAACCGAGTAGATAACTCTCTAGTTAGTTGCTAGTGTGTAGTTTAGCCAAGATCCGTTTTCGTAGTCCATGTTACCTAAACCCTAAAAATCGTTTTTCACTATTTCCGCAAGCCCGAAAGAACCGGGAGAAGTAACGTGGACTTACAGAAAATGTAGCTGTCCCGGAATGATAAACGGGTTAAGTAAAGAGCATCAACTTCTGGGCAGCCTGGCAGAGATGAGATTGGAAGGGTCCAAGGCAGGTACTTTCCGAATTACTTCAGCGATAAAGATTTGGACCCAGGATTGGTTGTATCGCACATATTCAGAGGGCTAGAGGCCGCCATCATTGACGTGCTATATTACGAGTGGCCATGTTAATTGGCCAGGAGATGTTCAGAGAAGCGCCAGAGCAGGAATGTTTCCGTCGCTGCCCCCTAACAGGCTGTCGAGCCGAGGAGTCATGCAATTGGTGATCCACAAAGAAAAATGAGGACCCAGGGATAGAGGACGCCAGACCGTGGGCAAGAGGCAAGTAGATATTCTTGCTCTTCCAGCCTTGGGTGCACCGGCACCTTTCGACATTGAAGGAGGTGTACCTCAATGTCATATATTTTGATTTGTGTTTAGTGATCCGAGTATCACTCTTAAATCATTTTAAACTTTTGAGTTCTGATGATTAGTTTCATGATTGATATTTTCATGCACCATACCTACACTTGACAGATATTTCCTATGTGCACCACAGTTGCACTTGATTCATATTTTTATATACCAGTTATACTGATTTTTGTTTTTGTGCATATCCATTGCACTCGATTTTGTTTTGTGAACTTGTTGCACATATTTATGATTCCATGTATCCCGATACAGTCAATTTTGATTTTGTGCACTCCAATATACTTGATTTTGATTTCGTGCATATAGTATGCTCTTGATTTTTGACTTATGCACTCGGTGTAGTTCACGTGCGCTTTCGGTGCATTGATATGGGTTTTGTGCACACAGTTGTACATGCTTATGATTTCATACACCTCGGTATACTTGATTTTGATTTCGTGCATGTTGTATACCGTTGATCTCGATTCATATACTTAATATTTGTTTTCGTGCACCCTAGTGCACTAGATTTACGTTTTCGTGCACCTGGTGCACTTGATATTTTTTTCATGCACCCTATTACACTAGAAGCTTTTGTGCGGACCTGAAGCGTTTGATTTAGATTCTTGCGCACACTTGGCGCACTTGATGTGATTTTATGCACAACAGATGCACTTAATCGAGATTCTTCGTATATATTAGATGCACCTGGTATTGTTATCATGCACACCCGTTGCACTTGACAGATACTTTCGTGCACACCCGTTGCACTTGACAGATACTTTCGTGCACACCCGTTGCACTTAATTTTTTCTTCTGTGCACATTCGTGGCACTTATATTTGATTTTGATTTCCATGAGCACCAGACGCATGTGGTACTTTTGTATACACTTATTGAGATTGATTTCTTTCGGGCATCATGTTTTTTATGATATATACTATATGATATAGTAACCGAGCAGGACTGGTCTGAGAACAGTACCTGAGTATCTTTTGCATTCATCGATATTTACCGAAGAGGTTTTCAACAAAGAGCTATAGTCTCACTATTTTCCTACGTGTCTATGAGTGACACGAAATTTCACAAGGAAAACCCTTCTTAATCATTTTCAAAAGATAGGACATATAACTTAAGTAAAACGTATATAGATATATATCTATTTCTTTACAAAATGAACGTCCGCTATTTGTACCGTGATATACGCATCGCACGGCTATTTGAAAAGGATTTTGCATGCACTTTTATTTAGTTATTTAGACAATTTCCCAAGGATGCGTACTATATATACATTATAGCCTTGATCATATTATATTTGATTTTAACAGTAGATTTTGAAACTTACATCTTCATCTTAACTCCCATTATTGCATGAAACTTGACGGAGTTTCGATTTTTGAGTTTTGTACTCATTTTCATACGCATGCGTTGCGCTATGATATATCTTACGTATTCATGATTTCTGAGCCCCGTTGATTTGATAGATTTACTGAAATGTTTTAATATTTAGGGGAGTTTAAATTTAAATTCGGGGACCGAATTTATTTATCGGAGGAAGATTGTAACATTTCAGGAAATATAAAATGTTATTTTTGGAATTTAAATAATAAAATAATAAATTTTATGACTATTATAAAAGTATGGAAATTAGTTTTAATAGAATGGTATAATTATATACATATAATTTGGAAAATAATTGGAATATTAATATGAATTATAAATTATGAAAGCATTTGATTGAATTGGGCATTTTATAAATTAGTATACAATTATTTATATACAAGTTTATGTTAAACTTGATTAGTAGATTACTAATTATGCATTAAACCAAATCCATTTTTATTAACCATATTTAATATGCCATGACACATCGTATTATGTTTCATTACAAGGTTTTGAGTTTCTTTTGTTTTTTTAGTAAAAAAGAAAATGAGAAAAGAAAATGAAAGAAATAAAAATGAGTGTGGGAAAAGGAGGTATGGGAGGCATAGGGGGAGGGAAAGAGAGAGAGGGAGAGAGCCATGGTTATTCTTTCTTCCTTCAACTCCTTATTCTCTTCATCTTCATCATCATCTCCTTCTTCATATTCTTCATCCTCAACCTCCTCCATCCTCACTACCACACCACAAACATCCTTAAAACCTCATTAAAACCTCATTTTCCCTTCACAAAAGTTATTCATAAGCTCACTGCAAGAATTATGGTGGGATCAATTTCTAGTCTTGAGCTCATTTGGCCATTTAACAATTTTCTTGAGTTGCTTTTCGAGGTAAAACACTCTCCTTTCACCAAGTTTTTATGTTTCTTAACCTCACAAAGTAGTTTAGAGCTTAAAAGTGTGTATTTAGTGAACTTAGAAAATTCTAGGGTGATCTTTGGTGGTTTAAATGAGTAATAGTGTTATAGTAGAGAGTTTAGAGAGTGACTACTGGCCTTTTAGTGATAGAATCTCTGGTCTAAGTGAATTTAAAAGTGCCAAACATGAGTTCAGAATTTTTCGACATCGGTTTTTCATTGACTTTTGATATTCAAATGGAATCTGGGATGACTCTAGAACTCTGAAAATTTATTAGCAGATACAGTGAGATATACAGATCATTAAAAAGCTACCCTAGAAACCCGAGCCCAATCCCTCAACTTTTGGCCGCCGTTTTATTCAGTTTGGCCGTAAATTTACACCCAATTTTGGAGTTACGGTCTGAAACATGGTCTGTAGCTCACTCATTAGATAACCAGACCTACCCTATATGCAAAAATGTTTAATTTCACATTAGGTAGAATCTGGAGTCATTTTACTTGTTTTTTATCGATATTTTCCGACTTTTGAAAAATTGATTTTTGATATTTGAATTTTGACTCGGTAGTTTGATATTCGTACGTCAACGTCGGAGGTTGTTTTGTTGTTCTAGCATGAGTGGACCATAGGTTCTAACCTATGTGCACTTAGCTAGCCGTATCGGTTTTCAAGAGTTGATTTTGATTTCGACACGATGTGCTTTGACTTGTAGATACATTTGCGTGAACTTTCGGGACGACGAAGGAGAGCAAGTCGTTCATCGACTTCGGCTAGAGCGAGGATAGCAGGTGAGTAGATGTATATCTACGGGGGAAGTCGAGTGGATGGCTATACTAAGCACATCATGTCGAAATAGTAAGCATACTAGATATGTATACTTAGCTAATAGGATTCTAAGAGACTATAGGCTATAGTAAGCATACTCGTATAGAGGAATACCCTTAGTTCTTATTCTCTAAGCCTTGAGCCATTGGTATATATGTTGTTACACACACAGATATATGTATATATGTGTGTGTGTGTACATATGTATATGTGCATATATGTGTGTGTGTGTGTACACACACACATGTAAGTTTGAGCATAACTTCGATATAACATCACGAGATGAGGATATGATATGTTATAATGATACGAGTCGATATAATCGGACATGATGTCAGGAGGCTAAGTTATATGATATGATATGAAATGGCATGATATGATATGATATATTATTTGAAGATTAGGTGATATATATGTTCATAATGCGGTATGAGATGATATAACATGTGACGATATATGAATAGATGAGATGATAGGATGTACGTGACCATAGATTTGTACTCTTGATTTGATGATATCATACGACGGATTATACCGTACGCGATATGATGTACATGACGATTGAATCATACTCTTGATTGATAATATCATACGACGGATTATACCGTATGTGATATGAGGTACATAACGATTGAATCGTCTTCTTGATTGATGATATCGTACGATGGATTATACCGTGCATGATATGATATACATGATGATTGATCCGCACTCTTGACGTGATGATGCCTTACGATGGATTATATCGTACATGATACTATGAGGCTGGATCACCGACTTATGGATGTATCGACTCGGACAATTATGTTTTCTAATCACTTAAGTAGATATTAGGATATAATTAGAGCCATACCTATTTTCAAGACTAACGAATCGTTATGCATTTTTAAATGACAATCTCAAAGGACGCTACGGATTTTCAAATGGTATCTTTTTCTCAAAATACTGTAGCCTCTATTTTTTTCTAAAAACAACGATTCATACTATTTTAAACTATAACTGTATAGCTCATATATAGCTGTGTATTTTATACTGTTGCGTTTACAATTTTCTTTTTCTGCTATGCTCTTATTATTCTTATTTTACGGTATACATACCATGTTCTTTCCTTATCTTGTATGACAACGTCTGTTAGGACACACGCGCCATTACCAATGATGCGCATATTGTACATAAACATACTCGCCGGCTCACACATTCATCATCGGCAATTGCCATACCACGTACATATTAGAAATCATTATTTCACCATATAACCTAGTAACATGTAGCTTTTTAGTTATTGTTTGGTACCCATACCACGCTTACTAGTTCAGTTATCGTATTTTCTTAACTAGTTAGATGCTACACTCATATAAACATACTGGTTATGCATTACGGATTTTTTATGTGCATGTACTCATTGTTTCATTATTGGTTCATACTTATGAGATTTCGGTTTTCATGAGATTTCTGGATTTGAGAAACCGCAGATACATTTTGAAAACTTATGATTGTTTTAAAAATGATGTTTCTCTTGATATTATGTGTTGCATCCACCATGAGTTTTCTCGGTTCTGAGTTATATGTATACCCGATTTGAGGAGAGAGGAGGTACCGTCTGCGGATATATGGTGGACCCGGTATGGTATCCCGGGGAAAGAAGATCGTATAGAGAGACGTTGATCCTGGCAGAGGAACACTACCAACCGGTAATAGTACTGGACTCGGCGGATATCCGGAGGATACCGATCAGAGCGATTGAGACAGATGGATATGTGGGCCAATCCGATGAGACGGCACCTAAGATATGAGGATTTACGTGTCGATATTGGACACGGGTTTTATGATATTTTCGAGTGTCGATGCTGGGTACTCAGGTTTTTATGATGATTTGATGTGTCGTTGATGGACATACGTTGGATGATACACCTATACACATATATATGATACAGATGACATGGTACCATATTATGACACGGGCATGATTATATTAGTATTATTATACTTATGTTTACACTATCACCCTTGTTACCACTCGATATTATTATTTTATTATATTATTGTATGACCTAGAAGATCGTCATACTTTCAATTTCTACCTGATGATTTGTTCTACTCACGAATTGGCAACTCACCTCTGTTGTGCCACAGTTTTCTTGCAGGATCGACCGCACGGATTCTATAGCGTCTTGCTGGCACACAGCTTTCTTCTGGGTGATTTGCATTAGAAGGTGGGATACACTTTGGATCGTGACCACCATCTGTATATATTTATTCAGTTGTATCTAGTTAGAAGCTCTATCAACCAGACTATATATATTTGGTAGACCTAGAGCCCTATTTGTATATTCTTTGTATTTCAAGTCGAGACTTGAATATTCTTTCGGACTTAGACTCACGGATATGTGTTTATTCTTTTTTTGGGTTTGATGATGTTTTGGTTTCTTTACTTTCTTTTCTTTGTTTGATTTTCGCCTTGGGCGTCATATATTTGCATTTATGTGGTTGTGATTTCGCCAATTGGCGAAGAGCTAGCTCCCGCTTAGAGATGCCTATCTTATTCTTATGTATTGGTTTTGGATCAAATTTACAAAGGAGGTGCTGACCAAATTTCAAATGACGAAAATATTTTCAAAAATAGTATACAACTCACTTGTATTTTCATATAACATTACTTATACTTTTCAAGAAAGAATTTGAATTCGTTATACCTTTATTTCAAAACTGCACCCCCATAATTTTCCTTAAATGTTTAGATTTCTGAGCTTTCGGCTTACTTGGTTTATAATGGGGTCCTATAGACTTCACATGACTCAAGTGCCAGTCACGTGCCAATTCCGGATCGTGACAGTTACCAGTAGTTTCTCTGGTGGACATGAGCTTGACGTCAATACGACTTATCGAGTTATTGAGAGTCTGACGGTTTCCACCTCCCAGACCCGGTATGCAACGGTATTAGACGAAAAGACAGGATGTCCGGTCAATGTCACTGATAAGCTCTCGCAGGTTACGGACGAGCTTTCTTGTCAACCGGCTTTTTGTTCAATACCTGGGTAGCCGTTGCACAAAGCTAGTGCCGTTGACGTGCTTGTAGCTTAATTCGGTGGGGGATTGATTTGAAAGTGTTTTAGATTAACCGGATATGATCCTAACCTACTGCCAGCGAATTGTCGAGTCTTTAGAGTCTCACACAGAGAATTTTCTGGTTCTAGCAAAATGATATAGTGCACGCACGGCGATGCATGCAGAGGTCCAATTAAACATGTGTATATGATATTACGTGTATTAATCGGATGGTTGATACTAGCCAGTTTATGATTGAACCGGGTCATTAAATTAGGTGCTGATTTAATGATATTATTTATATATGATGATGCATATATAAACTAATATTATTTTTTATTCTCTTACTCTCTTTTATATGTTTCATGCGCATGTTACACGTCAACAGCATATTGTTGATTTGTATAATGGTATTATGCAAATTATTTCTTTTTCTATTTTATTTAGATGCCATGGTTAGTGGTGGGGACCACATACTTTCTCATCCATTTTTGGATGAAAAGTGGAAGAGAGGGAGAAAATTATATGAGGGTGAAATTCTTTTTTGATTAACATTTTTTATGCATTCTCATTTAGAGTTTGAGCTTCTCTCTCTTCAAAAACCATGGCTCCTAGAGTGAAAAGAGAGAGGAGAAAGAGAGACAAAGTAAATAGGAAGAAAAACACAAAATCTACATCTTCTCTCAACTCAAGTCTAGCAATCATGAAGCGATAGCTTCTTCAATTTAGTTGAAGATGAAACTAGAATTGGAGACTTTCGTGTGGATCATTTTCGACGAAACCGATCGGAGATCAAGCTTATTCCTGGAGCGTCTCGGAGCTTAGCCGGAGTCCTAGATTCAACCATTGGAGCATATGAAGATGTTTTAAAGGTTGTATCTTCTCCACTAGCTCTTTTTATTGTTTGCAAGTTTTGTATCTATAGTTGATTTTAAGGTTAGGATGCTTGTGCTCTCTTGGAATTTTTCTTTTTTCGCTTCCGCTGTGTTTTTTAAAACCCTTCCAACGAGCATGAGTAACCTTACAGGAGGCCCCTCGTGCTTTTGCACAAACCCAATTTAATAATCTCGTTTCCGCAGAGGCGTGATCTCATTTCCGCAGAGGCGTAATCTCGTTAATACTTTCTAGACACCTAATAGATTATCTAATTGTAAGTGAAAATCTCTCTAGGAGTAATAGCTACTCATCAGTGAAAATCGAGACCCAACTACCATTGTGTGATAATTTTGACGGAACCCGACCAAAATTACAACACTCCAGAAGGTATGCACAAACTTGGCAAGTTTTTCTTATATTTGAAACTCCCGATATACTTTTTGCCCCTAACGGCTTATGACCTTAACAGAGCCAACATATCGTTAGTCGCTAGTCAAATTCAACCCATCATTATCTTGATTAAGTTATACTCACTCGCATAAACCTTGACAGAGCCAAAATAGCTATGCGAATGTCCTAAATAATCCACATATACATGCGACAGAAAAGCACTGCATAGCTACCGAACACTACGCCTCAGCAGAGTACGACATACGAGACACGAATACTAAGCAATACTAATCTGAAATGATGGAGGGCTAGGGCTAGTTTTTGGCGAAAAACCTTTAACGTAATGAACTTGATATCGTTGAAGCAACTCGAGTGGCTTTGAAAAGGAGTGGTTTGGCCCCCGCTTTTAAAAAACAGGTCATTTTTAAGAAAACTGAGTAGTTATAGTAACATAAACTTTTTCTTAAGAGTGAACTCCCCATGAAGAGATCAAGGCTCTTTCCTCATCGAAAAAGGTGCAGGATATTCCTAATTGAATACTACTACGCAAAGCAAAAAATATAACTATAATTTTTAAAATTTTGTTCCGACAACTTCATATAGGGTTTAGTTTCCTTGAATTAAACATATAACGCAGTCCCATCATTTATTTTTCTAAGTCACACCATAAACAACCAAAATAACATGCTTTATATGCCATCCGCATTCGCCACGGGGTCCCGGGTCTTCACCATAAGGCTACTTAACTTACAGCAGGGCGGAGACAGGACTAGCGCGGATGCAAAACATATAAAAGTATCTAATATATATAAATATATATATCACATCGCAGGCATGTAATAATCTTTCACAACAAGGAAAATTGGCACGTAACTGGCACTTGGATTACGTGAAGCTTATAGGACCGCACAGTAACCCAAGTAAGCCGAAAAGCCAGAAATCTAAACCTTTTTAGGAAAATAATGGAGGTGCAGTTTTGAAATAAAGGTATAATGTAATCCAGTTCTTTCTTTAAAAGTATAAGTAATGATATATGGAAATACAAGAGAATTGAATACTATAGTTGAAAACATTTTCGTCATTTGAAATTTAGGCAACACCTCCTTTGTAAATTTTGATCCTAAACAAATACATAACAATAATATAGGCATCCCCAAGCGGGAGCTAGCTCTTCGCCAATTGGCGGAAACAACCACACAAATAAGGATATACGACACCCAAGGCGAAGATCAAACATAGAAAAGAAAGTAAAGAAACCAAAACCACATCAAACCCAGAATAAAGAATATTACACACATCTCGCTCTAAGTCTGAAAGAAAATACAAGCCTGCGGTTTCTAAGTCTACCAAATATACATAGTCTGGTTGATGGAGCTTTTAACTAGATACAACTGAATAATAATGTATACAACGGCGGTTACAATCCGAGCAGTAACCCACCTACTCATGCAAATCACCCAGAAAAAGGCTGTATGCCAGCAAACCACTACCAATCCGAGCGGTCGATCCTGCAAGAAAATTATGGCACAACGAGAGTGAGTTGTCAACTCGTGAGTAGAAGATATCAGCAGATAGAAATCGAATGCATGATGATCTCCTAGGTCATACAGCAATATAGTAATATAATAATACGGTGTCGTAATACGGATAATCGTATATACATAAGTATGATAAACATATAAAGTCGAGTGGTAACGAGTGTGATAGTGTAAGCACAAGTATAATAATGGTAATGTAATCGTGCCGGTGTCATAATATGGTACCATGTCATCTTTATCATATATATATATATATATATATATATATATATGTATGTATATGTGTATCATCCAAGTGTGTCCATCAACGACACATCAAATCATCATAAAAACCTGAGTGCCCAGCATCGACACTCGAAATCATCATAAAACCCGTGTCTAGCATCGACATGTAAATCCTCATATCTCAGGCACCGTCTCATCAGATCGGTCCTCATGTCTATCTGTCTCATATTACTCCGGTCGGTATCCTCCAGATATCCACCGAGTCCAACACTATCACCGGTAGGTAGTGTTCATCTGCCGGGCTCAACGCCTTTCTATACGATCTTCTTGCCCTGGGGTACCATACCGGGTCAACCATATACCCATAGACGGTGCCTCCTCACTCCTCGAATCAGGTAATATCATAGATCAGAACCGAGAAATCTCATGGTGGATGTTGAAATATCATATCAAGAGAAACCGCGTTTTTAAAATAATCATAAGACTTTAAAAATATATCTGTGGTTCTCAAATCCAGAAATCTCATGAAAACAGAATCGCATATGCATGTAACCATGATGGAACAATAAGTACAAGCACAAAACAGTACTGTAAGGTGTAACCGGTGTTTTCATATAAGCATGTCGCGTAACTAGGTAAGGAAGTGCAGTATCTAAACTAGCGTGTGCGATAATATACTAAACAAATAACTGTAATTCTACAATTTAGAGAATAACACAACGATATAGCGGTTTCTAATGCGTACGTAGCATGGCAATTACCGATGAAGAGTGTGTGAGCCAGTGAGTATGTGTTCGTGAAATATGCACATCATCGGTAATGGTGTATGTGTCCTATCAGACGAAGTCATATACAGATAAACACAAGGAAACGTAGTAGATATATCGCCAATGAAAAGTAATACGAGCATAACAGAAATAAGAAAAGCGTAAACGCGGACAGTATAAAATACGTGACTACATATGAACCATACAGTTATAGCTTAAAACAGTACGAATCGTTGTTTTTGAAAATGGGGAATACGATGTTTTTGAGAAAAAGATGCCATTTGAAAATCCGTAGTGTCTCTTGAGATTGTCATTTAAAAGTGCATAACCATTCGTTACTTTTGAAAATAGGTATGGTTCTAAATATATCCTAATATATACTTAGGTGATCTTAATCAATATTCCTTGAGTCGATGTGTGTGTGTGTGTGTCGGCGATTCATCCTCATCATATCACGTATAGTATAATCCATCGTACGATATCATCAAATCTAAAGTACGGATCTATGGTCAAGTACATCATATCATCTCGTATCATCATATATATATCATCTCATGTCATATCTTAGCATATGTATATATAGATCGCCTCGCATCCTCATATCAAACATATCGACTCGTGTCATTTTGTTTCAGCATATCCTCATCTCGTAATTATCCTCATGGTTATATATATCTATGTATATAAATACGTATTTATCTATGACTTATGGACTAAGAAAACTAGAACTAGGGTTATACCTGTAGGGTTGCTAGGCACACGCACAAGGGTCTACGAGGCATCAACCATGCCCGATTTAAAATTTTATCCGTGCCGAACAACCCAAAGCCGGATCTTTAAACTTAGAGTTTAGGCGAAAACTAGCATGTTAAACTCTTTAACACTAAGTGAGAGAGATTACAACCTTTGTAGATCCGGTCCTTCACTGCTTAAGCTCCGTGTTGAGTTCCCTTCGCTGCGATCATCGTGTTCCGGACTCTCGAGAGGCTTCACGAAGAGAAAGATGCAGTCTTGCTTCCGATCTTCGATAACATAGATAATCTACCTTGAAGTTTCATTAACACAAGCTATCACTCATGAAATGATGTGAACACCCACATCTAAAAGGAAAGGATAGATGAGGATGATGAAGTAGGATTTTTGCTCTCATTTGTTTTCTTATTCTCACTCATTTTTCATCACTTAGAAAAAGCTAGAAAGCTTTTTCATGAAAAGAAAGAAGAAGGAAGAAGATGAATGAATCAATTAGAATACTTTTGTGATGAATAAAGCAAAGGAGATAATGATGAATAATGCAACCATGGTTGACTAAACAATTGTAGAGACTTAACTGGGGCTAGGGTTTGGGTTAGGTCAAAGAATGAGTCATAACAAAATATCTTTCACAAAACAAAACTAAACCTTCTAGAATCATCTAGAAAGTATTAACCCAAATCAAACCCTAATCTTGTTTAATCTCTACTAAATATGTTGCATTAGTTATCATATCATGTTACAATATTATATATCACAAATATAATATTTATTGTAACCAAATAAAATAATACAATTAACATATATCGCATATATATCAATGTATTACCCGAGTGAGAAAAAGAATCTTTTAGTGAGCAAATATTAGTTAATGTAATTTAATATATCATATATATTATTATACATTAAATTAACGAATCAACACTTGATCCGACAATCCAGCTATATCGCATATAACCGACTAATATTATGACCCGGCTATATCATATATACCCGGCCGATATCTCATATCGCGAGAATCCAATACGGTATCACATACCGCATTATCCTCGGTCCCGCACATATCATATATGTGCTCCTACTTCGTTTTGCCTGAGTCAAGAAACCTCTGTGTAGGACTCTAAAGAATCGTCAATACGCCGGCAGTAGGTGATGATCATATCAAACACCCACAAGCTGCAAGCGGTCAGCTAAACGTAACAGCCACCCAGGTATTGAGCGCTCAGAAGATCAACAAGCAAGCCTGTACATTCTCCTATGAATCCAATCAGTAACACTCCCGTACAGTCCGGTCTCGTCGTCTGATATGTCGCATATCTCGCCTAGGGGTGGTAAACGTCAGACCCCAGTAGCTCGATAAGTCGTGTCGATATGAGGTCTATAACAGTTCGAGAAACTACTGATAACACTTACCAGTAAATCTCAGCAACCCTGGCCAAGGATTTCCAGTTATAGCCAATCGAACACAGCACAACATCAACTCCCTATACCGGAAGAGACGAATCCCCTCCTATCGCTCATTGCCTCCATGTGATTCGGGACTGTACCCAAAAGCCATCTTTTTGCACGCCCTCTTGGACGTGGTATGATGGAAATCAAAGCACAGTGGGAATCACACAAGACTCTATGATGATCTCGGGTCAACAGACTACTCTGTACCAGTGTTACCGGAGAACTGCCATCTGACGTGAGGTATAATACCATCTGGGAGTTCTCGGCGAGTCCGTCCAGTGTACCCAGTCTCTATTGAGCACCCGTACACCATCCTTGATGTCAAACACCGATGGATATGGGATCATCCATCGCCCATCATATGGGCCAAGATGCGTATACGCTAGTCTACTCTGGTGCATCGATGCCCTGTCTCGATATACCCTTGTCTAGGAACAATTATAGGATGTACTCGTCGACTACCGTGGCCTCACTAGTATGATCTAATCATAGTCCCAGTAGTCGAGTACATATCCTAAGGGCTTTATCAACATGTAACATAGAGACAGTCAGAGTACATGTTAAGATAAAGTACAACCATATAGCATACTATCATGTCGAGCAAGAAAGTCCTCCCTATATATGTCCAAGCATCCATTACAATATACATCGTATGTACAGTAATGGCCTCTAGGACATACATATAACTAACAATCTCCCACTTGCACTAGGGTCATCTGTTGTGGTATCGCATACCCAACAATTAGCAGTGGTTGAAGTATCTCATACTCAACCATCCCATAAAAGTCTCTACTGGGAAAAAGGCCTTCGTGAGTAGATCCGCGCTGTTGTCCTTTGTGTCTACTCTTTTAACCTCGATCTCCCTGGAGATCAACCATCTCCATGATCAGATGATACTGCCTAAGAATTATATCTGGATTTCTGATGGGACGGGGGTTCTTTGGCCAAAACCATAACTCCATTGTCACACAATGGTAGGAACGAAGTTCATCTCATGAACTTATATATCCAAACTGCCTCTTTGGTAGCATCATTGGTAACGATGTATCTTGCCTTTAATCGTCTAGTAAGTCACGGTATCTAGCTTGGAACTCTTCCAACATACCGTCCCTCCAATGAGGATATAGACAATCCTGCGACTGACATTCAGTCGTCCTTATCACCCTGGAAACTTTCCAGTGATTCTCCCCAGGATCGATTGATACCATCTCACTACAACTAGTGAGAATCCTAACATCCAATTAGATCTATCTCATAGATCCAAAACTCAGGATTTAGGAGGTATCACATTGATCCTATACGGAGAATCCTTGTGATAAGCGGAGATTAACCGAGCATAGCATAGGAAACTCCTTCCCTATCAAGAGTATATCATCCACGTACTCTACGAGGATCACCACAATACTCCCTACTACCTTTTTGTATATACAAGATTCATCTACCATTTTGATGAAGTCAAACTCTTTGACTACCACATCAAAACAGATGTTCCAACTCCGCGATGCCTGCTTTATCATATAAAACATCTTGCACATGTTTCCGTTGCTCCCACTGTCTATGAAGCCCTCTGGCTGTGTACTTATAGACGCTCTCTTCTAAAACATCATTTAGAAAAGCAGTCATGACACCCAACCACCAGATATCGTAGTCGTGGTAAGTAGCAGTGGGAAGTAGGATCTGGATGGACTTAAGCATAGCTTTGAAAGTCACAACTTTTCCATGTACACCTAGTAATCTTCTCAAGATATACTTGCTCCTGATAGGGATTTAACCCTTCAGATAAAGCAACCAAAGTCCATACTTTGTTGGTGTATAAGGATTCCATCTCAGATCGCTAAGCATCCAGCCATTCTTACAGAGTCCCACTCCTGATGGCCAGCTCGAAACTAGTTGGGTCATCATCTCATGATGCAATCCTCGCTCCCACTGTCATAAAGAAAACCGAAGTATCTCTTAGGTGGGTGAGGAACCCTACTGGATCAGCGGAGAGGCTGAGGTTCGTTGGAAACTGCTGAATCCTTTGGTTCTACCAAATCATCTGCTGCAGTTTGTATAGCTGGAACTACTTCCAGTTTTACAGAGCTGGCCTTGCCTCGAGCTTGTCCAGATTTTGCTTTTAGACATAGGCCGGACAACCCCAAATCTTAACAAACTTAAGATATGGGCTCTTCC
Source organism: Agapanthus africanus (assembly GCA_030015575.1). Taxonomy (NCBI): domain Eukaryota; kingdom Viridiplantae; phylum Streptophyta; class Magnoliopsida; order Asparagales; family Amaryllidaceae; genus Agapanthus; species Agapanthus africanus. The sequence continues at coordinate 338,581,511 of JASDDO010000010.1, forward strand.
CTTTCCATATCACATATGAAGTGGTAGGCAACTGATTTGATTTGAACCCTATTCAATAGGTATGCAGCTTCACAAGTGCATAACTCCCAAAAAGGAAATAGGAAACTCAGTAGTACTCATCATAGAGCTCACCATATCTAATAGGGTGTGATTGCTCCGCCCCGATACACCTACATACTGTGGTGTATACGGAGGAGTAATGCCGAGAGAGAATCTCATTCTCCTTTAGAATAGTCTAGGAATCCCGTGCTCAAGTATTCTCCTCCTTGATCACATCAAAGGATATAATACTTATACCCATATTTGGTTCTCTACTTCTAACTTACATTCTGTGAATATCTCAAAAGGTTCGGACTTATGTTTCAACAAGAACATATGTCTGAATCTTGAGAGATCATCAGAGAATGTAAAGAAGTACAAAGAACCGGTCTTGGCATGTATAGACAGGAGACTTTCATACATCAGCATGTATCAATCCCAAGAGTTCACTAACTCTTTCTCTGTTTCCAATAAACAGAGCTATGGTCATCTTATCTTTGTGACATGACCGGAAAGTTTCACAAGATGAAATTCAAACAAATTTAAATATGCATCTTAACTTCAGCTAGTCGGGTCGCATTGATATGACCTAGTCTACAATGCCTCAAGAAGGATCCATTCATTTCTGAACTCTTCCTCTTGTGTGTGTTCTGTATACTAAGAACTGTAGTTCGATTTAGCACGTCAATGCTTTTAGATAACGTGCCTGAACCGATCAACTCTTGATATAGGAAATGTTCAAAACATTATCCAACAATACAAAATTATATCCTTTCTTTACTAATAAAGAGACTGATATGATGTTGTATATCAGGTTCGGTATCTAATAACATTCGTTCAGAATCAATGTATTCTGGTAATACAGGGTGATAGTGACCAACAGACTTGGCTGCAACACTTGCACCGTTTTCTGTCTCATGAAACTTATCACCCGTTCTCAGTTCTCTACCTTTCTGTAGCCCATGTAACAAATTACATATGCGGGATCCTGATCCGGTATCTCATACCCAGGACGTAAAGGATACTGAGAAACAGTTCTCTGTAATGAACACACCCGAAGAAGATGCATCAGCATGCACTTTCTTCGTTTGGGCGGCACGGGAAATCTGGTATTCCCCAATTTCCTGCTCTGTCTTATAACAATTATAAGTTGGAGCGGGACCAACGTTCCCCAGCTCAGTATAACAAGCGGGTTCGGTCAATTCATCCATTTTATTATCTTGATTAAGGCGTGATATAGTCGCTACCTGGAGAGAAAGAGAAGAAAACACTCTACGTATGCTCTTGCAAGATTAGATTGGTTATCTAATATATCTAATCAGGATGTCTCCCACTGTTTTAATCAAATCTTCCTTCAAACCCTAAAAGGAAAGACTAGCCGGGATTAACTACACGCTATAAGTTTGCCAATCTTTCAGCCAGGCCAGTGTCGGTACTTTGAAGGAGGTCCCCCGTGCTTTCGCACGAACCTAATTAAAGTAAACCTCGTTTTCCCAGAGGCGTAACCCTGTTAACATCTTTCTAGACACCTACTTGATCGGCTAATTGTAATGTGTAAAACTCTCCCAGGAGTAACTCTTACTCGCAGCGGGTATTGGAATCCAACTATCTCATAGAAGGTATGCAATCTCATTGCAAATTTCAACACTTGAAATTCCCAATAATATTTTACCCCTAGCGTCCTATGACCTTGACGGAGGTCAACAAATCATACGCTGCTAGTCAAGTTCTACCTGTCATTTCCTGATTGAATTAAACCCACCCGTACGACCCTTGACGGAGGTCAACAAGGCCGCACGACTACCCTAATCCAATCTGCATCATATGCATAAGCAGATAAATACTAGTCAGCTACCGCACACTACGCCTTGACGGAGGTCAACAAACGTAGCATGAATACTAAGAAGGACTTATCTGAAATGACGGAGGGCTACGACAGGTTTCTAAGAAAACCTTTTGTGTAATGAACTTGATATCGTTGTAGAATCGAGTGATTTTTAAATGGAGTGTTTTTTAGGCTTTTCTAGTTTTGCTAAAGGGGTCACTCCCGGTGAAGGGATCGTCGGCCCTTTCCCCATCGAATAAGGTGCAGGGTATATCATATACACCACTATGCAAAGCAATCAAAAGATAAACCGAGTTTGTAGCATCTACTAGTTTCACTAAAGAGGTCACTCCCGGTGAAGGGATCTCGGCTCTTTCCTTATCGAATAAGGTGCTGGATGTTCTACAAAGAACACCGCTATGCAAAGCAAGAACTAGAGCTACCAGTTTTTAAACAAGTTTCTACAACATCTTTTAGGTTTCTTTTAGTTTCATTAATCTCATTAATGAAGTCCCATTTTATTATGCTTCACAAGCATCACATTTGAAACGAAATCTGCAATATAACATATATATCATATATATAATATAAACATTCATTTCAGGAAGTAATATGATCTCATCACAGAACATTGCAGCAGAAGAACATATATGAAATATTGGATATACTAGGATGTCCGTGTTTTCAATACGAGCCTGTATAAAACACGGATTCCACGGTCGCGATGAATAGCCAAACCCACATCCCTAGACCCCTACGAGAGCGGCAAGCAACACTGCCAATTCTAGGGTTAGGAGACCCGGTCTCGACTCCTCGAGATGGTCTCCCACTGGACCCTAGAACCCGGTTACTTGTGCTCCCCGCCTTGGGTCTACCTAATGCGGAAAAGTAAATAATATACAATGGTGACATCATCCTCAGCCCGGAAGTGCCCCAATAAAAGAATATTACATATAAATGAATTTTACATGAATGAAAAAGAAAAAAATCTCATCTCATATAAAATCCCCGGCTATTCAAAACACGACGATCCAATATAACATATCACAGCAACACATAATATCTCATATCATCAACGTAAGCAAGTATGCGTATCCCGATTGTCGTTGATGTATAGCAACGAAGCCGGTGATACACCACATACTACGCTTACGGTCACAGAAAAGAAAGTGTAAAACTACAACAGTTGGAATCCGCAACTTCTTTAGACATCGCATGCCTAACCAAATGAATTCCTTAGACATCGCATGCCTAACAATTATAAACCCCGCATTTTAGTCTCATTATCGAAAACTCTTTTCAATATCAAGTCGGGCAATTCAACAAGATTCCCGATTGTCTGATCGAATGCCCATCGCAAACTTTAGTAGACGGCCGCAACCCCGGATATCGTCGACGAAGTACACTAAGGCGGAACACCGCTGCCGCGAGCACCCGAACGGATGCTTTTGGCGACGGGGTTCTCCTACAGTCACTTGATCGGGGCTATGGGGCATGGCTGTCTATTAAGTTTACCCGGCGAGTATCCGCGTACGCTACGTGATTGTGACGGACTTTCGATCACATCAAAATTCCGTGGCAACCGATCATCTGAGACTAAACTGCTAGATTTATAACATTCAAATTAGTTATCTCATAACTTCTTGTGGATTCCAAATATTGTATCACATTCCAGATAAATAGACAATGTTAAACTTTCCGATCGAATAATCAAACACCCAAGATTTCCTTTTATATCTCAACACTTGAAATCAGTTTAAAAACATCCATCACATGCCACAGTACCAATGGTCCAGCCGTAGAAGGGTCAAGCCAACGCCTCACATGTGGCACGCCGTACTGCCACAAACCCTAAAGTTTAGAGGCAGTTCAAGACGGTCACATAATCGAGTTAAGGTTTGTTGTCTTCTAGAGGGTCCACCGCGTTACTTGCACGACTTAGAAAGTTTCAAACTCGAGAAAAAATCCAACTTTTGAAAAAATTTCCGACTGGGGAAAAAGTGAGTTATTGATATCCGTTCGAACTTTTTAACAGTTTCTAAAATTATCCGGAAAAAATAAACGAAGTTAAATTATCCGATCGAATCAACGAGTCCCCAATACACCTCAGAAAACTCAACACTTGAGAAAATTAAAAATTCCCAGAAGAATAAGCAATTACAGACGGACATTATTGTGCAAATCACGTGCCATAATTCTTCTTTTTGGCCGCGGAACCGCCGCGCCAACCAAGGTACGGCCGCGGTTCCGCGGTGGTTTAATTGAATCAGAGGCACGTGTTGCACAGTAACTCTTGTATTTTCCTGCTGATTTTTTTGAGAATTTTTAATCCAGAAAAAATCACCTTTTTAAAAAAAATCCAGAGAGGGGTAAATATCGGGGTTTCCAGGTTCGATCGGACTTTAAATTTCGTCTAGACTTCGCCTAAAGCTCTAGCTTGGCTCTGATACCACTGTAGGGTTGCTAGGCATACGGATAAGGGTCTACGAGGTATCAACCATGCCCGATTTAAAATTTTAGCCGTGCCGAACAACCCAAAGCCGGATCTTTAAACTTAGAGTTTAGACGAAAACTAGCATGTTAAACTCTTTAACACTAAGTGAGAGGGATTAAAACCTTTGTAGATCCGGTCCTTCACTTCTTAAGCTCCGTGTTGAGGTCACTTCGCTGCGATCATCGTGTTCCGGACTCTCGAGAGGCTTCACGAAGAGAAAGATGCGGTCTTGCTTCCGATCTTCGATAACATAGATGATCTACCTTGAAGTTTCGTTAACACAAGCTATCACTCATGAAATGATGTGAACACCCTCATCTAAATGGCAAGGATAGATGAGGATGATGAACTAGGATTTTTGCTCTCATTTGTTTTCTTATTCTCACTCCTTTTTTCATCACTTAGAAAAAACTAGAAAGCTTTTTCATGAAAAGAAAGAAGAAGGAAGAAGATGAATGAATCAATTAGAATTATTTTGTGATGAATAAAGCAAAGGATATAATGATGAATAATGTAACCATGGTTGACTAAACCATTATAGAGACTTAACTAGGGCTAGGGTTTGGGTTAGGTCAAGGAATGAGTCATAACAAAATATCTTTCACAAAACAAAACTAAACCTTCTAGAATCATCTAGAAAGCATTAACCCAAATCAAACCCTAATCTTGTTTAATCTCTACTAAACATGTTGCATTAGTTATCATATCATGTTACAATATTATATATCACATATATAATATTTATTGTTACCAAATAAAATAATACAAATAACATATATCGCATATATATCAATGTATTACCCGAGTGAGAAAAAGAATCTTTTAGTAAGCAAATATTAGTTAATGTAATTTAATATATCATATATATTATTATACATTAAATTATCGAATCGACACTTGATCCGACAATCTAGCTATATCGCATATAACCGACTAATATTATGACCCGGCTATATCATATATACCCGGCCGATATCTCATATCACGAGAATCCAATACGGTATCACATACCGCATTATCCTCGGTCCCGCACATATCACATATGTACTCCTACTCCGTTTTGCCTGAGTCAAGAAACCTCTGTGTAGGACTCTAAAGAATCGTCAATACGCCGGCAGTAGGTGATGATCATATCAAACACCCACAAGCTGCAAGCGGTCAGCTAAACGTAACAGCCACCCAGGTATTGAGTGCTCAGAAGATCAACAAGCAAGCCTGTACATTCTCCTGTGAATCCAATCAGTAACACTCCCGTACAGTCCGGTCTCGTCGTCTGATAATATCTCGCCTAGGGGTGGTAAACGTCAGACCCCAGTAGCTCGATAAGTCGTGTCAATATGAGGTCTATAACAGTTCGAGAAACTACTGATAACACTTACCAGTAAATCTCAGCAACCATAGCCAGGGATTTCCAGTTATAGCCAATCGAACACAGCACAACATCAACTCCCTATACCGGGAGAGACGAATCCCCTCCTATCGCTCATTGCCTCCATATGATTCGGGACTGTTCCCAAAAGCCATCTTTCTGCATGCCCTCTTGGACGTGGTATGATGGAAATCAAAGCACAGTGGGAATCACACAAGACTCTATGACGATCTCGGGTCAACAGACTACTCTGTACCAGTGTCACCGAAGAACTGCCATCTGACGTGAGGTATAATACCATCTGGGAGTTCTCGGCGAGTCCGTCCAGTGTACCCAGTCTCTACTGAGCACCCGTACACCATCCTTGATGTCAAACACCGATGGATATGGGATCATCCATCGCCCATCATATGGGTTAAGATGCGTATACGCTAGTATACTCTGGTGCATCGATGCCCTGTCTCGATACACCGTCGACTAGGAACAGTTATAGGATGTACTCGTCGACTACTGTGGCCCCACTAGTATGATCTCATCATAGTTCCAGTAGTCGAGTACATATCCTAAGGGCTTTATCAACATGTAACATAGAGACAGTCAGAGTACATGTTAATATAAAGTACAACCAGATAGCATACTATCATGTCGAGCAAGAAAGTCCTCCCTATATATGTCCAAGCATCCATTACAATATACATCGTATGTACAGTAATGGCCTCTAGGGCATACATATAACTAACAATACCTTCCTACACGTACACTACTATAGTTTATAGTATCCCACAATCCTAATAGCTAGGTATACACATCTAAAATATATATATATATATATATATGTATTTCTAATATCCTAGTATTATAGTTGAGGGGGCGCTATACGCCATCCACCCGACTTCTCCCATAGATATACATCTACTCACCTACTATCCTTGTTGTAGCCAAAGTCGATGAACGTCTTGTTCTCCTTTGTCGCCCCGGAAGTCCACGCGAAGGTACCTACAAATTAATGCATGTCGTAATGAAATCAAAATCAAATATGAAAACCGATACGGCAAGAGAAACGTACATAGGTTAGAACCTATAGTCCACGCATGCAAGAACAATCAAACAACTCCTGACGTTGACGTACGAACGTCAAACGACGGAGTCAAAACTCAAATATCAAAAACCAAGTTTCAAATATCATAAAATATCGCCAGAAATCTTGTAAAACGACTCTAGATTTTTATTAATGTAAAATTAGACTTTTTTGCATACAGAGTAGGTCTAGTTATCTAAAAAGTGAGCTACAAACCAAGTTTCAGACCCTAACTCCAAAATTAGGCCGCAATTTGTGGCAAAATAGAATAAAACGGCAGCCAAAAGATGAAGGCTTGGGCTCGAATTTCTAGGGTACCTTCCTAGTGGTCTGCACATCTCACTGTATCTGCTATAAAATTTTCAAAGTTTTAAAGTCATCCCAGTTTCTATTTGAATATCAAAAGTCAATGAAAACCGGATATCGGAAATTTCTAAGTTTGTCTTTGAACATTCTAAACTCATTTTAATCAAGGCTACCACTACTACTAGGCCAGTAGACACTTACTAAAACTCTACTAACCTCTACTATAAGTTTTATCCACTAATTCTCATCTTAGAATTTTCCAAGTTCATTAAACATTAACTTTTAAACTCTAAACTAATTGTGAAGGTAAAGACACTTGAAAACTTATCTAAGGGTGGAAATATTACCTCAAAAAGTAACTCAAGAAAATTCCTAAGTAGCCAAAGTTGCTCAAAACTAGAACTTGATCCCACCATGATGTGTAGGATAAGGTTGTGAACATTTTTTTGTGAAGGTTCAAGTGATTTTAATAAGGTTTGAAAGATGGTTTAAGATGGTGGAGGGTAGTGGAGGGAGGTGATGAAAAAGAGGGAGGTGAAGAAATGAGATGAAGAAAAAAGAAATGAAGGAAGAATGGTTAAATGCAACCATATCACTCTCTCTCTCTCTCTCACTTCCATACCTCCTTGTCCCCTCTTGTCTCCTCTCATTTTTTTTCTTTTCTTTTTATTATTATTATTTTTTAAACAAACTAAAAATGAAACCATGGTATAAATCATGAATAAATGTTACATGTTATTCACACGAATCATGTTTAACAAAATCGACTTGGTTTAATGCATAATTAGTAAAACATTAATTAAGTTTTAAAATTAGACTCGTATGTAATTAATTATATATTAATTTATAAAAATCCCAATTTAAATAAATGCTTTCATAAATAATATTTCATTTTTAAATTCCAATTATTTTCCAAAAATATAGGTATATAACGATACCATTCTACGAAAACTCAAATCTATATTCGTATAATATTCGTGAAATTTATTATTTTATTATTTAAATCCAAAAATATTATTTTATATTTTCTGAAATGTTACAATCTTCCCCCTTAAATAAATTCGGTCCCCAAATTTAAATTTAAACTCTCCAAATATTAAAACATTTCAGTAAATACATCAAATCAACGGGGCTCCGAAATCACGAATACGTAAGATATATCATAGCGCATCGCATGCGCATGAAAACGAGTGAAAAACTCAAAAATTGAAACTCCATCAAGCGTCATGCAATCATGGGAGTTATGATGAATATGCAAGTTTCTAAATCCACTGTTAAAATCAAATATAACATAATCAAGGCTATAATATATATATATATAGTACGCATCTTTGGGAAATCGTCTAAATAACTGAATAAAAGTGCATACAAAATCCTTTTTAAATCGCCGTGTGTTGCGTATATCACAGCACAAGTACCCGACATTCATTTGTGAAGAAATAAATATATATCTATATGCATTTTACTTAAGAAATACGTCTCGCCCCTTTTTTTTAAAAATGATTTAAAAGGGTTTTATTTGTAAAATTTCGTGTCACTCATGGACATGTAGGAAAATAGTGAGACTATAGCCCTTTTTGAAAATCCCCTCGGTAAATGTCGATGTATGCAAAAATACTCAGGTATTATCCTCAGACCAGTCCTGCTCGGTTACTATGTCATATAGTATATATCATAAAACATGATGCCTGAAAGAAATCGGTCTCAATAAGTACATACAAAAATACCACGTGTGTCTGGTGCGCACGGGAATCAAAGTCAAATACATGTGCCACGAATGTGCACAGAAGCAAAAACGAAGTGCAACGGGTGTGCATGAAAGCATCTGTCAAGTGCAACGGGTATGCACGACAACAATACCAGGTGCATCTAATATGCATGTAGAATCTCGATTAAGTGTATCTGGTGTGCACAAAATCACATCAAGTATGCCAAGTTTGTGCAAGAATCTAAATCAAGTGCGTCAGGTCCGCACAAAAGTATCTAGTGCAATAGAGTGCACGAAAACAAATATCAAGTGCACTAGGTACACGGAAACATAAATCTAGTACATTAAGGTGCACGAAAATGAATATAAGTATATGAATCAAGATCAACGGTATACAACATGCACAAAATCAAAATCAAGTATACCGAGATGTATGAAATCATAAACATGTGCAACTGCGTACACAAAACCCATATCAATACACTGAAAGCGCATGTGAACTACATCGAGTGCATAAGTCAAAATCAAGTGCATACTATATGCACGAAATCAAAATCAAGTATATCGAAGTGCATAAAATAAAAATCGAGTAATGGGTATGCGCAAAAACAAAAATTAATACAACTGATATATAAAAATATGAATCAAGTGCAACTATGGTGCACATAAGAAATATCTGTCAAGTGCAGCTATAGTGCACGAAAATATCAATCATGAAACTAATCATCAAAACTCAAAAGTATAAAATGATATGAGCATGATACTCTGATCACTAAACACAAATAAAAATAAATGACATTGAGGTACACCTCCTTTAATGTCGAAATGTGCCAGTACACCCAAGCTGGCAGAGCAAGAATATCTACTTGCCTCTTGCCCACAGTGTGGCGTCCTTTGTCTTTGGGTCCTTGTTTTCTCTGTAGATCACCAATACCATGATCTCCTGGCTCGACAACCTAGTTAGGAGTAGCAACGGAAACAGTCCCGCTCTGACGCTTCTCTGAACATCTCCTGGCCAATTAACATGGCCACCCATAGTGTAGCACGTTAATGATAGAGTCCTCTGGCCCTCCAAGTATGTGCGATACAACCGATCCTGGATCCAAATCTTTATTGCTGAAGTACTCCGGAAAGTACCTGCCACGGTCTCTTCCAATCTCATCTCTGCCGAACTGTCCAGAAGTTGGCACTCTTTATTTAATCCACTTACGTTTAGGGACAGCTGCGATCTCATCATGAATTTCCTCTGGAAATGTGGACGTATCCAACGCCTCAGCATACATATCAAATCCTTGAAATCAATGGAGAAAACCGACTCATTAAGAGTTCACACGAACCTCTTATCCACTTTTCTTCAATATCGACCAATAAGGAATCATCTCTTGATAGCTGTGTAGACCGCAATCCAATTTGACTATAGTCATATCCAGATTCTCTCGTTAGGACTCGAAGTTACGAATTCGGTATCTTCAACACTCTATGGAAACCAGCTGGACAATTATGTCCTCTAGAACTCATCCAAGTCATCGGAGGAATATGCTTTACTGGTCCTCTCTTAATCGACTTACACCAGGTCTAAGCAAGACCCTTCAACTGGAATTATCCGACTTAACTGATCCTGCATCGGAGCATCCAAATAGACGAATTGTCTTAGTCACTTTATCTAAATTGACTAGAGATCTTCTGTCACATCCCTGCCAGTAAACTTATGTGACTTCAGCTATATAAACTCTGGAGGCGACATCCGGTCAATCTCAGCAGCAACTGGTTCATCGGTCTTCACAGTAAACAACACATCGATTTCTGGAGTAAGTTGTATCTCAACGGTCCTCTCAATCTGGTCGGCCTCAAGCGATGGCCCGATCATCCAGTGCAGATCCCGAGCGCTCGTGTCAAATGAGAAATCCTAGTAAAACAATAAATCAATACGTTCCTACGTTACTAGAAAAGTATCATGGTCAGTCCTCATCCCTGATGAGCTCACTCTAACCGCATCTCTAGCCGCAGCTCTTTCTGCTCTCGTAACCATGGTGACAGGAACCGCAAGAAAATATCGATGAGAATTGATCATAGGAACGAATAGAATAACGGATCTTAAGAAATGTACATCCTAAGGTCACTTAAGCGGAACAACGTATCATAAGTATGCCGCAGAACATACACACGGCGCGTCACTCTACTTAAGTTACCTACTCTATCAACCAAGGTTAACCTACGTGACGAAAGTTCGGGTCTAATACCCCCTCAGTCAAGTCTAAGTTCCGTAAGATCAAGCCTAGGTTCCGAAATATATATATATATATATATATATATATATGCTCTAGACTCCGCATAGTCAAACCTAGACTCGATCCAAGGTTAAACCTAACGCTCTGATAAAAACTTTGTCACGACCGGGAAAATTAGCACGTGACCAGCACTTGGAGCATGCGACCATCACTTGGATCACATGAAGCCTATAGGACCCCACCGTAACCCAAGTAAGTCGAAAGCCCAGAAATCTAAATCTTTTTAGGAAAATAATGGAGATGCAGTTTTGAAATAAAGGTATAATGTAATTCAGTTCTTTCTTTAAAAGTATAAGTAATGATATATGTAAATACAAGTGAGTTGTATACTATAGTTAAAAACATTTTCGTCATTTGAAATTTGGGCAGCACCTTCTTTGTAAATTTTGATCTAAAACCAATACATAACAATAATATAGGTATCCCCAAGCAGAAGCTAGTTCTTCGCTAATTGGCGGAAACAACCACACAAATAAGGATATACGACGCCCAAGGCGAAGATCAAACACAGAAAAGAAAATAAAGAAATCAAACACAGAATAAAGAATAATACACACATCTTGCTCTAAGTTTGAAAGAAAATGCAAGCCTGTGGTTTCTAAGTCTACCAAATATACATAGTCTGGTTGATAGAGCTTTTAACTAGATACAACTAAATAATAATATATACAACGGCGGTTACGATCTGAGCAGTAACCCACCTACTTATGCAAATCACCCAGAAGAAGGTTGTATGCCAGCAAGCCGCTACCGATCCGAGCGGTCGATCCTGCAAGAAAACCATGGCACAATGGGGATGAGTTGCCAACTCATGAGTAGAATATATCAGCAGCTAAAAATCGAATGTATGACGATCTCCTAGGTCATACAGCAATATAGTAATATAATAATACCGTGTGGTAATGCGGATGATCGTATATACATAAGTATAAACATATAAAGTCAAGTGGTAACGAGTGTGATAGTGTAAGCACGAGTATAATAATGGTAATGTAATCGTGCCCGTGTCAAAATATGGTACCATGTCATCTGTATCATATGTGTGTGTGTGTGTGTATCATCTAAGTGTGTCCATCAACGACACATCAAATCATCATAAATACCTGAGTGCCCAGTATCGACAGTCAAAATCATCATAAAACACGAGTCCAGTATCGACACGTAAATCCTCATATCTCAGTCACCGTCTCATCAGATCGGTCCTCATGTCCATCTGTCTCATATCACCCCGGTCGGTATCCTCCGGATATCCACCGAGTCTAACACTATCACCGGTAGATAGTGTTCCCCTACTGAGCTCAACGCCTTTCTATACGATCTTCTTTCACTGGGGTACCGTACCGGGTCTATTGGGATTCCTTAGCACCTTAACTAGGGTTTGCTAGCAACACACATGCCACAATAAAATTTTGGGTGCTATGTAATCTTTAACCTAGGATAAAACTAGAATTTTTAGGGTAACAAAGAAATATCACATACAAAAACAAGTAACTAACACTAAGTGAAAGTGAATACAACCTTTGTAAACCTCCTTGCTAGACTCCTTGGATCGACTTGAGTTTGCACCGGCTTGCTTGAGATCTTCCTTGTCCACGATGATCCACCCGGGGCTCCTTTTCACAAGCTTCAAGCTTCACTTGATCTAGGAAGAAGATGAAGCTAACACTCTAATCCAGTGGGCTATACTAAAGTAGAATGATGATGTGGGTTGTATGATCACTTAAAACCCTTTTCTTTTTAATTCTTTCTCTTTCTTTTTCAAACCCTAGAGAGCTTTTTAGGAGAGAGAGGAGGAAGAAGAAGATGGGAGCTTAACTTGACTCAAGTGATAAAGATATGAGACATAATACAAATGAGAATAATAATAATCCTCATGCTAAACCATGGTTACAAAATATCTAGATATTTTGTAACTTGAGGTTAAGAAAAAAAACCATGGGCAACAAAACCATGGTATTGAGCTTGGTCAACAAGAGAAAGGAGTTGACTAGTCAACCATATTTTTGTTCTCATTTTGCTTATCTCAAATAAACAAAATAAATAAATATATGTAACCATGTGAGTCTTGTATTGCCACCACCATTGTATCATCAACAATGACACATATGTATGCATGTATGTGTGCATACATATCAACATGTGCACATACACTCATTCATGCATGCATGCAAATAGAAAAGGTTTTAAATGAAAAATCAAATGGTCATTATTAAACCAACACTTGATTTAATAACCCGGTCATATCTCATACGACCCGACCAATAAAAAACGCCAGATTACAATGCGGTATATATCTTATACACGCATTTAATCAAGCACCTGCGCATATCCGCATATGCACCCCACAACCTTTCGCCTAAACTAGGTAACCCCATTGTGGGACTCTAAGACTTGTCAATACGCTAGCAGTAGGCAGTGATGATATCACATACCCACAAACCATCAGCAGCACCAGCAATGCGTAACGGCTCCTAGGTATTGAGCAATCAGAAGAAAAGCAAGCGAGCCTCTAAAAACACCTGTCGAGCCAACCGGTAACACTTACCGTACAGTCCGGTCTCTTCGTCAGTTATGCTGCATATTAAGTCTAGGGATGGCAACGTCGACCCCAATAACTTAATAAGTCATGTCGATGAATGGTCTATAACAGATCGAGAAACTACTGATAACACTTATCAGTAAATCTCAACAGCCCTGGCCAAGGACTTACTGATATAGCCAATCGAGCACAGCGCAACATCAACCCCTAATACCGGAGGAGACGAAACCCCTCATATCGCTTATTGCCTCCATGTGTCTCGAGACTGTATCCAAAAGCAACCTGTTTGCACGACTCAGTAGAGTCGTGGTAGGGTGGAAATCAAAGCACGGTGGGAGAACACATGAGACTCTATGACGATCTCGGGTCTACAGACTAACCTGTACCAGTGTCACCAGAGAACTGCTATCCGACGATAGATATAATATCATATAGGAGTTCTCGGTGAGTCCGTCCAGTGTACCCAATCTCCACTTGTCACGACCCAAAGTTTGGATGTGACCCGCACTTAGATTATATGATATCTAAAGATATCGACATAATCTGAGTAAGACAAAAACCAAGATCAAAAACCCTTTTTGCGGAAATTTAGAAATTCTCAATAATTAAGTAAAAGAATGAAGTAGCATGTCGAAAGGTTTTGAAATACTGGAAATGTAACAACTGATGTAAACTTTTGACAATGCATATCCTTTTAATTATTAATAGAAAGCCAATTTAAGTTGTGTAATTAAATTGCATCCCTAGTTGGGAGCAACAATACCAAACAGCGGAAATCAATACGCAATCATAGTACAACACTCAAGTTGAAGAATTTCATGTAAGATTTAATACAACATAAGTTAACATAACTAACGATATCACTCGGTCTAAATAATATTCAACATGTTTTGTTCTAAGTCAATATACATGGTATGATGGAGTAATACTAGATTCAAAAATATATATATCCAAAATAGGAGATTACTACATATGTAACCCACCTAGCAAAAAGAGTGGTAAAAGCTGATGAATGGATCTGCACTGCTGCTATGCGCCCACCCGACTCCTGCAAGAAACTATGGCACAACGGGGGTGAGTTGCCAACTCAGTGAATAAAACTAAAATATATCGGCTGATAATATAAGTATGACAAATTAGAGCTAATATCTACAAGAATGAGTATAATGCATGATAACATGTGGAAATATGAATATGAACTACTAAGTATAAAATCAAGAAGGAAATCTCATCAATCACTTTCAATAAGGTTTATTCTTTTCCGCATCCAACGTCGACACAAATCTTCTATTTTCATCAGGCATCGTTCCTCGAACGATCCTGTCATCCAATAATACCGGTCGGTATCACCTAGATATCCGCCGTGTTCATAACCTTCTCCGGTATCGAGTATCCTCGTTAGGCTTCCCGCCTCAAATGCGGCTTTCCTACCCCTCGGTCTCGACCGGGTCCACCATGAATCCGACTGTATAGCTCACCCACTCAGTCTGGATAACGTGAAAATCCGCAACCGTATAGCTCTCCCACTCGGTCCAGAATAAAACCAAACCATAAAAACAACATCTCATGGTGGACATCTTATATCAACATGAAAATCACTGAATCTACTCAATAGTATACAAAAACTCAATCCATAAATCATCAATAATCCAACGCATCTTATATCGAAATACTAACACTTGAATATGAATCATGATATCATTGATGCAAAGAAATTACCATTTTTGATGCTAAAAGTATAGTAGGAATTGTATTTAACATAACAAATACTAAGTGTGTAGGTGGCATGTCAATATCGACGAGGTGTAGTGTGACATGTGAGTACGTGCATATGCAGCATGACTCATCGATAATTGTGCAGTGTTCTACTAATTATTAACATGGCAATGGATATATATGTATGAATGCATATGATCAAATTTATATATAAAAGCAATTTCATTTAACTTAAGTTACGGGCGTATCACGCCATCCACACAAAATCCCCCGGTAGATATTTAGTCTACTCACCGGAATACGTCGAATCTACTCAGATCAATAATCCATTTCCTTTCCTTGCGGCTTTCGAAGTTCCCGTGCTCGAATCTAATATCGAATTTAACTTGTATAAGAAACGACTACATTCCGATACGGCGAAAACATGAAAATACAAGTTGTACGTACTAACTATACTACGTACGACTATTGCAAACTAACTAACACTTATATTAACTGGAATTTAACCAAACGATGTTTCGTAATAGAAAACAGAAACGCGCTACGAATTACCCGTGTCGTATTTTAGAATTTTGATCACTTTTCAGATATTAGCTTCTAGATTTCCCATTCTGAAAATTTAACTTAATTAAACAATACCAAACAGATTAATCCACACACACAGACCTACCCTAAAAACCAAAAACCCCAACTCACCAATAAGTCCAGCAAGCTCGGAATTTTAGTGTTGGTCGCCGGCCAAAATCCGAGCACCCTGGTTCATTTTCCTATGGTTAATCCTAGGTCTAGTTTATAAGATTAAGGTACTGTTTGATCAATTTAGTTATCATCTAAACTATAGCAGATTTTCACAAAGCTAAGTTTTGCCTAAAATACAATATTACCGATATTCGATTTCTAAAACAAAACAGCTACTGAACTAAAATGCTACAGTGTTTAAAGATTATACCTACAGAGTATTTGCTGGAAGATCTTCCTCTAAGATGCACAAGCTCCTGGTTCCTAGCTTAAGGTGAAGAAAATCCATAGAACTTTAGCTCTTCTCTTCACTTCTCTTTTCTTTCTTTTTCTTTTTGTGTCCTAATTTTTTTCTTTTCTTTTCTATTTCAGTTGATTCCTTAATTCACAATATATATGAACTGAACCATATAATGTGAATGAGTGAGGGTGTCAGGAGGAGGTGTCACCAAAAGGGAGGTGATTGATTCATGCAAGGATAAGGTGTGTGCACAAAAATGGTAAGGTTTTCATGCAAGGGTGAGGTGTGTGCATGAGGTGTAAATGTGCAAGAAGGAGGTGTCTTCATGGTGTTATGATATACCCAAGGGTTTAACTTAATCTTAACCAATTCCTACCCCTTTTTGCATAACAACCCTTAACAAATTCTAATTTGCATAAAAAAAACTAACCTTTTCACATAACCCCCCATACAATATCATATTACACATGAAGCTAATCTTTTCACTAAAACCCTTGTGATTCATTAATATTACAAACTAACTTTCAATTTAATTAGTTTCACATACTACTTATGAAATATCCTATTTTGTTTCAATAACTTTTTACATTAACATTTTATTATTTAATTAATTAAATTAATTTATTATCTAAATTTTCGAAATGTTACAATATCCCCCCTTAAAAAAATTCGGTCCCCGAATTTAAAACTTAACTATACATACCTTCAAAAAGATGTGGAAATTTCTTCCGCATCGCATCCTCTGTCTCCAAAGTGATCTCCTCGCGATTTGTTCCTCGCCAAAGAACCTTTGCAGACGGAAGTACCCTTGATCTCAGTTTCTTTTCCTGTCGATCTAGAATAGCCACTGGTTGTACTGTGTAGGATAAATCCTGCTCAAGCTGTACGGTCTGATACTGGATCGCGTGAGAAGGATCGTGAAGATACTTGCAAAGTATAGACACGTGAAACACCGGATGCACATCGGGAAAACTCTGTGGAAGTGCTAAACAATACGCTACAGTGCCCACTCTTTCCAGAATCTCATAGGGTCCGACATATCTGGGGCTGAGCTTCCCCCTTTTCCCGAAACGCATCACACTCTTCATCGGTGATACACGAAGGAACACATGATCTCCTACATCAAACTCGAGCCTACGACGGCGTCGATCAGCATATGATTTATGTCTGCACTGGGCCGCTCTCATTCTGTCCCGTATCAACTGGATCTTTTCTGTAGTCTCTTGTACTATTTACGGTCCCAAAATGCTACTTTCGCTGAGTTCTGTCCAGCAAACGGGTGATCGACACTTTCTCTCATACAAAACTTCAAAGGGTGCCATCTGGATCGTCTCCTGAAAACTGTTGTTATAAGAGAATTTTATCAAAGGTAAGTGACGATCCCAACTGCCACCGAAATCAAGACTGCAGGCTCGAAGCATATCCTCTAGAGTCTATATGGTCCGCTCTGACTGACCATCTGTCTGCGGGTGAAAAGTTATACTAAAACTCGGACGGGTATCTAGAGCCTCTTGGAGTTTCTGCCATAGCCGGCGGGTGAACTGCATACCCCTGTCGAATACTATGCATGTCGGAACTCCATGTAATCGTGCGATCTCATCAATATAGACCTGAGCATACTGTGCGTACCCATAAGTCATCTTCACCGGAAGAAAGTAAGCGGTCTTTGTTAATCTATCCACAATCACCTAGATAGAGTCATACCCTCTGCTAGTCCTGGGTAGACCCACAATGAAATCCATGGAGATCTGCTCCTATTTCCACTCCGGACTAGGTAAGAACTGCAACTCTCCTGCCGGCCTCTGGTGCTCAGCCTTGACTTGCTGACAAGTCAAGCATCTCGAAACAAACTCAGCGACATCTCTCTTCATTCCTTCCCACCAATCGACATCCTTCACGTTATGATACATCTTGGTGGAACCGGGATGAATACTATATGATGACCGATGAGCCTCCTCTAAGATCCCACATCTCAGTCCTTCCGAATCCGGCACACAAAGACGAGTCCCAAAACGTAATACTCTACGGTCATCTATCACGAACTCAGACTCTCTACCCTATCTAACCTGATCCATAATCTCTGATAAGCGAGTGTCCGGGGGCTGTGCCTCTCTAATACGATCCAGCAACTGAGGACGGGTGCGAACATGAGCTAACTGTCCTCCTGTCGATGTGAACTCAAACTGTATCCGGCTATCGCACAGAATCTGCCAATCTGTCGAAGACTGTCTCTGCATAGTGCGCAAATGAGATAAGCTACCTATAGGCCTCCGACTCAACGCATCCGCTACAACATTTGCCTTGCCCGGATGATACAAAATTTCGCAATCGTAATCCTTCACTAATTCCATCCATCGACGCTGCCTCAGATTCAGATCCCGCTGCTGAAAAATATACTTCAAGCGCTTGTGGTCTATAAATATCTGGCACGACTCTCCATACAAATAATGCCTCCAAATCTTCAGTGCGAATACCACAGCAGCCATCTCTAAATCATGCGTGGGGTAGTTCTGCTCGTACCTCTTAAACTGTCGAGAAGCATAAGCGACAACCCTGCCGTATTGCATCAACACACAGCCTAAACCCACTCGAGAGGCGTCACAATAAATGACAAAACTACTTGACCCAGAAGGTAAAGACAGGACTGGTGCAGTCGTCAAGCGAGTCTTCAACTGCTGGAAATTCTACTCGTATGCCTCCGTCCAAACAAATGGAACCTCCTTCCTGGTCAACCCGGTCAAGGTTGCAGCAATCTGAGAAAAATCCTGCACAAAACGTCGGTAGTAACCGGCCAAACCTAAGAAACTGCGAATCTCTGTATCTGACACAGGTCTAGGCCAGTGCTGTACTGCTTCGATCTTCTTTGGGTCCACATGTATACCATCTTTTGTGACTACGTGACCCAAGAATTCCACACTATCTAGCAAGAAAGCACACTTGGAGAATTTAGCGAACAGCTGATGTTCCTTCAAGGTCTGGAATGTGATACGCAAATGCTGCTCGTGCTCCTCCCGGCTCCGAGAATAAACAAGAATATCATCAATGAATAAAATAATAAACCGATCAAGGAATGGCCTGAAAATGCGGTTCATCATATCCATAAAAGCTGCTGGGGCATTGGTGAGCACGAACGACATCACCAGAAATTCATAATGCCCATATCGGGTACGAAAAGCAGTCTTTGGAATGTCATCCTTCCGAACTCTTAACTGGTGATACCCTGACCGCTGATCAATCTTTGAGAAATAGCCAGCCCCCTGTAGTTGATCGAATAAGTCGTCGATACGAGGTAATGGATACCTATTTCGCACAGTAACACGATTCAGCTGCCTGTAGTCGATGCACAGTCCCATGCTATCGTCCTTCTTCTTAACAAACAAGACAGGAGCTCCTCACGGTGACACACTCGGATGAACCAGTCCTCTATCCAACAACTCCTGCAACTGACCTTTAAGTTCCTTCAAATCCGTCGGGGCCATCCGATAAAGTGGTATAGAAATAGGCCCCGCACCCGGAATTAAGTTAATGAAAAATTCGATATCGCGATCAGGCGATAATCCTGGTAATTCAGCAGGAAACACGTCCGGAAATTCTCGCACTATCGGAACCTGGTCCAACGGGACTTCAGCGGCTCCTACGTCCTGAACAAACGCTAAGAACTCTCGACAACCATTCTTCAAGAGTCGTCTCACACAAAGAGCAGAAATCATGTTGGCAGGAATTACACTACAGTCTCCCTGCACAACAAAAATCGGTTCGCCTGGAAAACAGAATCTGGCTGCTTTCCCCCGACAATCTACATAGGCATGACAAGCGGCCAACCAATCCATACCCAGAAATATATCAAAATCTAACATATACAGGAGAATCAAATCAACTAATGAGTCCCTATCACCAATACGTACTGAACAAGACCTGAATACGTGTCGAGCTACAAAAGAATCTCCCACCGGAGTAATCACAACTAGCGGTAACTCTAACAACGATGACTCTTTCCGCAGAGAAAGTGCAAAATGTGCAGATACGTAAGAATGTGTAGAACCAGGATCAAATAAAATATATGCATCTAAAGAACACACTGTAAGAGTACCTATCACAACTGCATTGGATGCCTGGGCATCCTGTGGAGTCGGTGCAAAAACCCGTGCCTGGCCCCTACCAGCACCCTGTCATCCTCTCCCTCGGTCTCCTCGGCCTCTCTGAAAGCGTCGTGCAAAGCCTCGACCTCGCGGTGCAACAGCCTGGCGCATAGTGCCAACTAGGGGAGGAAGTAAGGCCATCGAAGTAGAAGGTAAAGGGGGTAAAACAGCGTGTGGAAAAACAGGCCTTCCCTAGGGTCTACAATCCCTCGCGTAATGCCCTGGAAGTCCACAAGTAAAACATGTAGAGGGGGACTCTGATCATCAGGGTATGAACTGAACATCTGGCCGTGGGTCCAACCTCGCCCAAAACTATGGCCTGGAATATGCCTGCCTCTACCTCTGCCGAACTGCCCGGTTACTGACCCATAAGTGTAGGGTCCCGGTAGCGCCCTGGCCGTCGAAACGCGGCCAAAATACGGAATAAAAATTTATTAAACCGGCTATACCGCTACCCGAATTCCGGATCAACCTTAAACCCTAAACTAGCAAATAAAACTAAGAGTTAGAATAGTTATACCGAGATGATCCAAGTCCTTTGGTCTTCATTCCAAGCTCCTAACGATCCTTTGATGATGTTTGATTGCCGGTCTTCCTCCATCTCCGATGATCCACCCGAGGGAAACGGCGCAAGCTCCAACCTCGACAAACGAGGTAAACGACGCTCCAAAGTCGCTAGCTATGGAGAGTGGGGGTGTATGAAATTGTCACCACCATTTTCTCTCTTTTCTTGTGCTCAATGGAGCAACCATAGAAGAAGAATGAGGTGATGAAGTCTTAGCATGAACCAAAATGGTGAAGGCTTTTGTATGAATGAGAGAGTGGGGGAGTATGAAACATAATCTCACCAAATGAAAAAACAATCACCCCCAAATTGTGGCCGGCCCCCCTCTTTCTCATTCCCACAAAATGTTTCAATTTTTAATTTCATTAAACAATTCCAAACCATGCCATACACCATGCTTTGACCCATGCTTTGACTTAGTCATCTTTTCCACCTCATTTCCTAATTAATTTTCTAAAGGAAAATCAATAATGAGGTGGCAACTTCTTCTAGAAGCTATTCCGTACAAAATACGGAATACTTCCCGGTACATGTACCGAAATACATATACGCGTATTCATACAAAAGTACGAATAGCCGAGAGAGAAAACGAATAGTGAACAATAATACTAGAATACGTATATACAAATACATATATCAATTATTAAATCAAAACCTGATTTAATAAACTGGCTTAATCCTAAGCCGCTAGTATTATCAACCGTCCAATTAAAGTCTGCGCAGCAAGTGCACATATTTAATCGGACACCCGTATGTATCAACATACAACATGTACACCATATCGCCTGAACCGTGAAAACCCTCTGTGTGGGACTCTAAAGACTCGTCAATACGCTGGCAGTGGGTTGAACCACAAGCACGTAAGCGGCACTAACTGTACGTAACGGCTACCCAGGTATTGAGCGAAAGGGAGGCCGACGAGCAAACTCATCCTGAACCCCTACTGAACCTGTCAGTGACAATATCCGTACAGTCCGGTCTGGTCATCTAAGAGTATCGCATATCGAGTCTAGGAGGTGGATAAAGTCAGACCCCCAACAACGCGATATTTAGTATCGGTATGAAACCCATCACCACCTGAGAAACTATCGATCCTGGATCGATAATTCTCGTCCACCATGGCCACGGATTTATGATGATGGCCATCCGTACACAACGCGACATCAACCCCTAATACCGAGAGACGAATCCCCAACGATCCGATCACTGCCTCCATGTGGCTCGGGACTGTACCCAACTAAAACCTGTTTGCACAACTCCTTTGAGCCGTGGTAGGGTAGTAATCAAAGTACAGTGGGAACTCACACGAGACAAATGACAATCTCAGGTCGACAGACTAACCTGTACACATGTCACCTGGGAACCGCTATCTGACAATAGGTATAATACCAACTAGCAGGTTCCCGGCGAGTCCGTCCAGTGTACTCATAACCCAATGAGCACCTGCATGCTATCTTAGATGAACAAACTAACACCAATGGCTTGTGAGACCTGGCCACCGCCCCTCGTCGGGGTCTCGATCAGTATACACTAGTCTACACTGGAGTATCGATGCCCGGTCTCGATACTCCTGCGACTAGGGACATTTAAGGATGTGCTTATAGACCCCAGCTCCCACATATATGATCGCCATCATAATGCTGGCAGTCAAGCAAGAATCCTATGGGCTTTATCAACATGATGATAAAGACAAACCAGATAGCATACTATCATCTTGAGTAAGACTATTTTATCGGTATAGGTCCTCACTCAATCATCATGATCACAAGTCTGCGACTATAATAATTGCCTTGAGGGCACTATAGCCAACAATCTCCCACTTGCACTTAAGGCCAATTATTGCGATGTCGCATACTCACAGCCCGTGTGATACAGAACACCCAACTTCTCTACTAATCAGTTTCGCAAAACCCGTTTGCGAAAATGATTACGTTCGAGAAATAGCCTCAGTGAGTGGATCTGCTCCAATGTTTCTTTCTGTATCTCTCTTAATCTCAACTTCGCGGAGAAAACTATCTCCCGAAATGAGCAATACTTGTCTTAGAATTTGTCTGGATATTTGATGGGACCCAGTTCACAAATGAACTCTAAATCCAGCAAACTACTTAGACTGTATCGTCCACTGAATTTAATCAGTATCCTGCGCCTTGCCTTTCCTCAGTATCCGCGTGGACCACCTGTCCAACATACTGTCCTTCAAAAGAAAGAAAAACTATAACTCTGACAGTCACTCTGTCATCCAGGTCACCTTGGAAGCCTGAAATGATAACCGTCTCCCGAAGGAGGCTGTCGTAATCATTTCCCAAGAACATTCACTTATGTTCAATAACTGCTTCCCAATGTTTCTCCAGGATTGGATTAATATATCTGCATATTTCATATAGTGCAAACGTAATATCTGGTGTGGTACTTGACATTTCATGATTAACTCAATTGCCTAAGCAAGTGATATGCTAATCATGCAGATCCCTCTCCCCTTTAGTCTATAAGACACCTTCAAAGAGGGTGACTCCATCACCTGCAGGTACACCACCATGCCAGGAGTCGTCCATTCCAAAATATCTTTAGAATAATGTCAAATTACCCAAATTAGGATACTTTCCAAATCTAGATCTAAAACCATAGATCTAGTAACCAGAAAACCTGATATTATATCCACATCTTCTGCGGAGAAACAACTTTGTGACAACCACAATATAAACGATCGTAGTATAGGAATATCTCTTCCTATCAAGTGCATATCATCCAAAATACCTGGACATCACTCTCTACTACCTTCTTAGTAGATCCATCTCCTATCTGATGAAGTCAAAGCCTATGACTGTCACATCAAAAATAGATGATCTATTTCTGCTATACCTGCTTTAGTCTATAAATAGACATAAGCTACTTGCCCACTATGCTTCCGCTGCTCCCACTGACTACAACAACCCTCTGGCAGAGTCATATACACGTGCACTTCTAAAACTAGTTTAGAACGACGCTATACTCATCCTCCTGCCAGGTCTTATAGTCTAGAACAGCAGCAATGGTAAGTCTGGGTAAACAAGAACCTCCCTGTCACCGTCACTGAGAAGACCGAAGTACCTCTCGGGTGCCTGAGGTTACCCACCAAATCTGTGGAGTGGCTAATGGAACGTCGAAAACAATCGAATCTTCAGGTTCTATTAAATCCTCAGTAATCGTCTGTGGTTCTGGAATCACTTCCAGTTCTACCATACTCCCACTATTGCTTTTCTGAAAAAATCCATTTTACTAAAACTGTGGCGAGTCAAGAACAATATAAATATTGATCTTCCTGATGGTAGAAAGTTAACCCTCGTCAAAGCCCGGGATAACCTACAAGCTGCCATTACTGAAATATGCCTTGAGTTTATCCGGATTCTTGTTTTAAGCATCAGCCGGGCAACTCCCTATACCTTAACATCGTTAAGATATAAATTGATTCTATATAAACTTAATATAGAAACAAAAGCACTAATCTAATTTGAACCAGATTCAAAATCATGCAGCTGTCTCCCAGTGCATATCAACCAAATGCAGCATTACTCATCTAGGAGTGCATCCACATATGAGTAACCCGAAAGAGAAGCAAGCTCTCAAAACCATTAGTATCCGCGGAATACCAAACACAAGTATCTACATCTTCGACTTCATCGAAGAATCCTGATACTTCCAACAAATGGTTCTCTGCTTCATTCTTATACTTAGAACTTCTCAATATCTGGACTTTGCATTTCAACGAAATACTTGTCCAGAACTGGAGAAGTCACAAGTAAACAGAATATAGCACGAATACCAACCCCATTGTCCTAACGGACACTGGACAACACACAATGCTTTGTATAAATCCCCTGAGTTCAATAACTCAAACCCTGTGCGTCGTAGGTCGAAAAACTGTAGTATGGTTAAGAAGAATTACACCGCTGTTGAATGCACCTTACCTAATCACCAACTGATATAGGTAAATGTCAGACACGATATCAAAAAGTTATATCTCACTTTATAAAATAAATGTACAGATATATCAGTTTGAAATTGGTGCATAACTGATATTCAAAACCAAATATTTGCCATCCGGCAAAATCCAGATGATTTCCTCAAATATCACCAATTATAACGAATTCCGATATAATGAGGATCTAATCACCCAATTCCCAATTTCCTACTCCCACTCACCATCCGTAATAACATGCAGATGTGAGAAACTGATCTGGTAAATACATACCCTGGAGTTAGATTCCAATTGGGAAAACAGTTTTCAATTGACATTACACAGTGAAACTGAAACATGAAAATGTTTCAAAAGGGTTAACCTGGTATTCCTAGTAACTCATCTTCCATTATCCTGAATCATAACAGTAACCATATACTTACCTGCCCTCACTCGAATCCCTTTATTATGTCTTTACTTATTACCTTCTGTACACCTTCTTTATGCTAATTGGTTTTCTTCATTCCCTACCCTTCGGCACCAGCCTAAGGTTTGGAAGAAAACTATCCAATAAGCGTAATAGGTGTACTCTCCTAATCCTAGGAGCCCTCGCAACCTGAGAGAAGGTAAACAGAAAAGACATCTGAATAATCCTATTCTTTTTCTCCTGAACCAGAATCCATCCTCGAAAAAGTTCCTTCGAGTTCGTATGTAACTATACGATGGATTTATCCAATGGAAGTGGATATCCGTAGTGATACGGAGTGTCCTAGAGAAAAGCAAAGTGGATGTAGGAGTGGCAGGGGTATACCCGGTCTTTGTCGTGAATGATGGTGATCGCAATTTCCTTTGCCATTGTTCTAATCCCTTTATATGTCTTTACTTATTACCTTCTGTACACCACACTTAATCTTAAATGGTTTTCTTCCTTCCCTACCGTTCGGCACCTGCCTATGGTTTGGAAGAAGACTATCCAATAAGCTCAATAGGTGCACCCTCTCCTAATCCTAGGAGCCCTCGCAACCTGAGAGAAGGTAAAGGGAAAAGACAACCGAATAATCCTATTCAATCTCTCCAGAACCAGAATCCATCCTCAAAACAGATCCTTCGAGTTCGTATATAACCATACGATGGATTTATCCAATGGAAATGGACATTCGTAGTAATACGGGGTGTTCTGGAGAAATGTAAAGGTGATATAGAAGTGGCAATGATGTATGCGACACCGTGACATTCCAAAAATCAAAGTGTTTTAAGAAGTTTCGGTCAACTTGGTTTCATGAGTTTTAGTCAAAAGGTCGGGTCATAGGCACAGCCACAGAGAGAGAGAGAGAAAAAGCACTCAGCGTGCACTCTAACCTAGATCAGAATGGTTAATCATTTTATCTAATCTGGATGGCTCCCACTGTTTCTTCGAATTCTCCTCTAAACCTAAAAGGAGAATTAGTCGGAATCACCCGAGGAGTAATCCTACTCATCGGTGGGAATTGGGATCCAACTATCATCGCACGATAACTTGATGGAAGCCACTTGAGTCACCACACTCCAGAAGGTATGCGTAAGCCTGGCAAGTTTCCTGTATATTTGAAACTCCCGATGTGTGTTTTTACCCCTAGGACCCAAGTGACCTTGACACAGTCAACAAATCAAAGAGTCCTAGTCAAGTTCAACCCGTTATTATCCAGGATTGCATTAAACCCACCCGTACGAGCCATTGACACAGTCAACAAGGCCGCACGACTGTCCTAACTAATCGCATTAATATGCCAAAAACAAGCACTACTTAGCTACCGCACACTACGCCTTGACACAATCAACAAACGCAGCACGAATACTAAGCAATACTTATAAGAAATGACGGAGGGCTACGGCTGGTTTTTGGCGAAAAACCAGTAACGTAATGAACTTGATATCGTTGAAGGAATCCAAGTGGTTTTATAAATATATAGTGGCGAAAACTTTTGCTAAAGAGGTCACTCCCGGTGAAGGGATCTCGGCTCTTTCCCCGTCGAATGGGGTGCAGGATATCCCAAACTGAATACCATGATGCAAAGAAAAAATAATCGACTATAGTAAAGTTATTACGTTGACGCAAACTTTTACCCAAGGGGTCACTCCCGATGAAGGGATCTCGGCCCTTGCCTCATCGAATGAGGTGCAGGATATTCCAAATGAATACCACGATGCAAAGCAAAAGGAAACGTCTGTAATGTCGGTTTTTTAAAAAACTTGGTTCCAACAACATCATATATAGGTTTGTTTTATCCTTTCATTGATAAGAATCTATGCAGTCCCATCAATTAATCACACCAGAAAAAGAACGAAAATAAAATGTACGTATGCCATCCGCATTCGCCACTGGGTCCCGTCATCACCCGTTAGGTTACTTAACTAACGACAGAGCGGGGACTGGGCTAGCGCGGGTGCAAAACATATACAACATCTACTAGTATATATAAATATATATATATATAACATTCGTCCCAGGCATGATATAAGCAACATCACAGAAACAACACAGAATGGTGGATAATCTGGAGCCCTGAGTTTCACTTGAGCCGCAAGTGAGACCCGACGTTCCCTGTCGTATGGATAGCCTGTGCAATGAAAACCTAGACCCCTACGAGCGCGGCAAGTTACCCGCCAAAACCAGAAGTGAGGCAGCCTCCTTCAGCAACGTGAATGGACCACCCAGCACTTTACGGAATCCGGTAACTTGAGCACCCCCCCTGGGTCAACCTATACCCCCTACGAGTGCAGCGAACAGCCCGCCAATCCTAGAGTAAGGTCCCCTCCGTCTGAATGCTTTAAGATGCGGACCAGTTGCCTTCTAGAACCCGGCTATTCATGCACTCCACCTCGGGGTAATCCTAGTACAGAAAATAAAATAATATACAAGGGTGACATCGACCTTAACCCGGTCGTGCCCCAAAAGAATAATATACAAACTGGCAGTGACGGCAGTCCACATGTCGGACGCTCTCCCCGCAATATCAAATGTATAAATAAAATAAGACTGTACTAACATTGCACCATAGCTATCCACCACGATGATCCAACCAACATCACAGCACATCACAGAACATAAATGTGAATGTCACGTTCGCAAACCCGTCTAAAAGACATATAGCAATTAGACGAGTTTACCGATCAAATGACATTCACGGTCGCAGAATATAATGTATGTACTGATAAACGTCCACTTAAAATATCGATCGACTAAGTTCCAAATTGGCCTCAATAGCAAAACAACACTTCACTGAAAAATGGGCCAAAACAGAATATCAAAAAAATCACTATTCCAAGTCTCTGAGCTACAGTGAAAATTTGAGGGCCCGTAGACACTAAATGGCCGCGGATCCGCCACCAAAAGGGGGTTAGTGCGGAGGATCCGCGGCACTTTAGTGGCATCACGAGCTCAAATATTTTCTATAGCCTTGTATTTTCCTGCACGGATTTTTAATATGTGTGAAATAATTTTTTGACCACATTTGAAAATCGACAGCAAACTGAAGAATGAAAACGTGATTTCGGAAAAATCCGTCGATCGATCTTTTAAGCACGTCTAAACAAGCTAGTAAAGGGTTTAAAAGGTGGCTTTGATACCATGTAGGGTCCCGGCAGCGCCCCGGCCGTCGAAACGCGGCCAAAATGCGGAACAAAAATTTATTAAACCGGCGCTACCGCTACCCGAATTCCGGATCGACCTTAAACCCTAAACTAGCAAATAAAACTAAGAGTTAGAATTTTTATACCGAGATGATCCAAATCCTTTGGTCTTCATTCCAAGCTCCTAACGATGCTTTGATGATGTTTGATTGCCGGTCTTCCTCCATCTCCGATGATCCACCCGAGGGAAACGGCGCAAGCTCCAACCTCGACAAACGAGGTAACCGATGCTCCAAAGTCGCTAGCTATGGAGAGTGGGGGGTGTATGAAAGTGTCACTACCATTTTCTCTCTTTTCTTGTGCTCAATGGAGCAACCATAGAAGAAGAATGAGGTGATGAAGTCTTGGCATGAACCCAAATGGTGAAGGCTTTTATGTGAATGAGAGAGTGAGGGAGTATGAAATATAATCTCACCAAATGAAAAAACAATCACCCCAAAATTGTGGCCGGCCCCCCTCTTTCTCATTCCCACAAAATGTTTCAATTTTTAATTTCATTAAACAATTCCAAACCATGCCATACACCATGCTTTGACCCATGCCTTGACTTAGTCACCTTTTCCACCTCATTTCCTAATTAATTTTCTAAAGGAAAATCAATAATGAGGTGGCAACTTCTTCTAGAAGCTATTCCGTACAAAATACGGAATACTTCCCGGTACATGTACCGAAATACATATACGCGTATTCATACAAAAGTACGAATAGCCGAGAGAGAAAACGAATAGTGAACAATAATACTAGAATACGTATATACAAATACATATATCAATTATTAAATCAAAACCTGATTTAATAAACTGGCTTAATCCTAAGCCGCTAGTATTATCAACCGTCCAATTAAAGTCTGCGCAGCAAGTGCACATATTTAATCGGACACCTGTATGTATCAACATACAACATGTACACCATATCACCTGAACCGTGAAAACCCTCTGCGTGGGACTCTAAACACTCGTCAATACGCTGGCAGTGGGTTGAACCACAAGCACGTCAGCGGCACTAACTGTACGTAATGGCTACCCAGGTATTGAGCGAAAGGGAGGCCGACGAGCAAACTCATCCTGAACCCCTACTGAGCCTGTCAGTGACAATATCCGTACAGTCCGGTCTGTTCGTCTAAGAGTATCGCATATCGAGTCTAGGGGGTGGATAAAGTCAGACCCCCAACAACGCGATATTTAGTGTCGGTATGAAACCCATCACCACCTGAGAAACTATCGATCCTGAATCGATAATTCTCGTCCACCGTGGCCACGGATTTATGATGATGGCCATCCGTACACAACGCGACATCAACCTCCAATACCGGGAGAGACGAATCCCCAACGATCCGATCACTGCCTCTATGTGGCTCGGGACTGTACCCAACTAAAACCTATTTGCACGACTCCTTTGAGCCGTGGTAGGGTAGTAATCAAAGTACAGTGGGAACTCACACGAGACAAATGACGATCTCAGGTCGACAGACTAACCTGTACACATGTCACCTGGGAACCGCTATCTGACAATAGGTATAATACCAACTAGCAGGTTCCCGACGAGTCCGTCCAGTGTACTCATAACCCAATGAGCACCTGCATACTATCTTAGGTGAACAAACTAACACCAATGGCTTGTGAGACCTGGCCACCGCCCCTCGTCGGGGTCTCGATCAGTATACACTAGTCTACACTGGAGTATCGATGCTCGGTTTCGATACTCCTACGACTAGGGACATTTAAGGATGTGCTTATAGACCCCAGCTCCCACATATATGATTGCCATCATAATGCTGGCAGTCAAGCAAGAATCCTATGGGCTTTATCAACATGATGATAAAGACAAACCAGATAGCATACTATCATCTTGAGTAAAACTGTTTTATCGGTATAGGTCCTCACTCAATCATCATGATCACAAGTCCGCGACTATGATAATTGCCTTGAGGGCACTATAGCCAACAATAAGTCTGTTCCTCTTTGGTTCCGGAACAACCACTGCCTCGCTCAGACGCTCTTCCACTCGCATAGCCGCGTCCATGGCCTACGCAAAAGTATCGAAATGCTAGGAGCCGATAGAAAGAAACAGCTGGGTATCCAGGCTCCTCACAAATCTCTTTACGCGGTGCTCCTCCGTGGGAACTAAATACGGAGCATAGCGCGACAACTGGGTGAACTGTAAATCATACTCTGACACCGACACACTAGCAGTCTTTTGCAACGCTTCAAAACTGTTGGCTCTAGCGTCCCTCACGCCCTGTGGAAGAAATCTGGTAAGGAAGACCTCAGAAAACCCCGCCCAAGACATCGGAGGAAGACCCGCAGCCCTCTCTCCATCGACTCACACCAAGTCTATGCAAGTCCCTCTAATCGGAAGCTGGTCAGCTCTACTGACCTCGCATCAGAACATCGCAATGACCTGCCAATCCTAGCAATCCTATCAAGAAAGGACTGAGGATCCTCTGCTGCATCGGTCCTGGTAAACACCGGAGGTATCAACCTCATGAATTCTGGAAAAGATACCTCCATCACTCTCGGTCCTGCCAGCGCGACAGTCTGCATAGGCTGTTCATCGGGTTCTACCATCGTCGGTGTATGATCATGCCTCTGAACACGGGTGGCCTCCGCCAACTGTCCCACCACATGTTGTAGGCCTAACATGCCCTCCTCTATCCTAGTCAGTCTGTCTGTAGGAGGAGGATCAGCATGCTCATCCACAGCCGGAATGTCCAGTGCGTCAGTCCCAGTCACAGAGGGATTCGCCCTAACAGCGTTCCTGGCTGCGGCACGCCTAGCTCGTGTAGCCATAGCAACTGGAACAGAAAACGAAAGTTGATAAGGTGTACGAATAGGAGCAGCAATAATAAGAAGTCAAAGGGAGGATTAAGCAAGATGTATATATCCTAAGGTTACTTAGGCCGAGTATCATAGCGTAAATATGCCGCGGAACATATGTATGATACTCTACTCATCCTAATCACCTACTCCATCAACCAAAGGTCATCCTACGTAATGAAACTTAAGTTTACTAATTGCAAATCTCTACTCGGTTCCGTAAGGTTAATCTTAGGCCCTGATACCAACTTTGTCATGACCCAAAATTTGGATGTGACCGGCACTTAGATTATATGATATCTAAAGATATCGACATAATCTGAGTAAGCCAAAAACCAAGATCAAAAACCCTTTTTGCGGAAATTTAGAAATTCTCAATAATTAAGTAAAAGAATGAAATAGCATGTCGAAAGGTTTTGAAATACTGGAAAATGTAACAACTGATGTAAACTTTTGACAATGCCTATCCTTTTAATTATTAATAGAAAACTAATTTAAGTTGTGTAATTAAATTGCATCTCTAGTTGGGAGCAACAATGCCAAATAGCGGAAATCAATACGCAATCATAGTACAACACTCAAGTTGAAGAATTTCATGCAAGATTTAATACAACATAAGTTAACATAACTAACGATATCACTCGGTCTAAATAATATACAACAAGTTTTGTTCTAAGTCAATATACATGGTATGATGGAGTAATACTAGATTCAAAAATATACATATCCAAAATAGGAGATTACTACATATATAACCCACCTAGCAAAAAGAGTGGTAAAAGCAGATGAATGGATCTGCACTGCTGCTATACGTCCATCCGACTCCTGCAAGGAACTATGGCACAACGGGGGTGAGTTGCCAACTCAGTAAATAAAACTAAAATATATCGGCTGATAATGTAAGTATGACGAATTAGAGCTAATATCTACAAGAATGAGTATAATGCATGATAACATGTAGAAATATGTAAAGGGTTACCCTAGCGCCCCGGCCATCTCAGGTGGCCAAATGCGGAACAAAAAAATTTCTTACGAATGAAACTTGGCGCTAGACTAAACCCTAAAACCGGATCTTTCCATAAAACTAACTAACTACACTAAGAGAGCTATCTACTATGATAGAAACCTCACCAAAATGAACCAAGTCCTTCGGTCTTCGTTCTTCATCATATGCTCCAAGTGGCCTCCATGAACTTGTTCGATCGCCAACTCCGGCTCCATCGGTCCTCCGAGATCGAGCTTGTTCTCCAACATCCACCTGAGGGGTATGATCTATGGCTCTAGCTCTTTGCTAAATATCAAAAGAGCAACTAGAGAACTTGGGATGCTAGTCCAAGTAATCTAGGATGTAGTTTTGGAGTTCTGAGTGTGAAGCTATCTCTTTCTTGCCTCTTCACTTGATTCTCAACACATGAGAAGGTAGTGAAGAAGAAGAAGATGAAGGTGGAGGAAGCTAGAGAGGAGGGAGGAGCTTGGAGAGAAAATGGAGCTCAAGAAAATAATGAGCAAGCATGAAAGAGAAATTCACACACCTTGGTTTTGTGTATGAATTCTTTCAATAAACAATAGCAACCATACTTCAATAGTAAACCCAAAATGAATTATAAATTCATTTGTTCACTATTGAAGCATGGTTACTCCCATTCCTCCCTCACCTCTCACTTTACACCTCATTTCCAATTATGAAATAAAAGGAAAAACCAAAATGATGTGGCCACCTTCTAGAAGGAAAACTGTAACAAATACGGATTTCCGACTACTGTACAAATATACCGGCAATCAGATAAAAATACGAACGCCCAAAAGAGATAGAATAACACGAAGAACGTAATACTAGAATATATATATATATATCGAAACACATATACGTAAATTATTAAATCAATACCTGATTTAATAATCCGGCTCAAACCCGAGCCGGCTAGTATTACAAACTGTCCGATCGAAAATCTGAGTACCAAGTACATCAATCGATTGAACCCTGCACGTATCCAATACGGCTACTACATCATTTCGCCTGAATCAGGGAAACCCTCTGTGTGGGACTCTAAAGACTCGACAGTACTCTGGCAGTGGGTTTAACCACAAGCACGTCAGCGGCACTAGCTGTACGTAACGGCTACCCAGGTACCTGTCGAAAAGAAGGCCGATGAGCAAACTCATCTGGATCTCCTACTGAGCCTATCCGTGACAATATCCGTACAGTCCGGTCTCTTCGTCAAAGAGTATCGCATACCGGGTCTAGTGGATGGTGAACGTCAGACCCTAACAACCTGATAAGTCGTGCCGATGCGGCTCAGGACCAATCCGGGAAACTATTGATCAGCCTATCAGTAGATCCCAACTGCCTTGGCCAAGGTCTTATGGTCCTGACCAATCGAATCACAGTGCGATATCAACTCCCTATACCGGGAGAGACGAATCCCCGACAATCGCTCACTGCCTCCATGTGGCTCGGGACTGAACCCAACCAAAACCTGTTTGCACGACTCAGTAGAGCCGTGGTAGGGTAGTGATCAAAGTTCAGTGGGAACTCACACGAGACAAATGCCGATCTCAGGTCCAAAGACTAACTTGTACACATGTCACCTGAGAACTTCCATCTGACAATAGGTATAGTACCATATGGAAGTTCTCGGCGAGTCCGTCCAGTGTACTCACACCCAGTGAGCACCTGTATACGATCTTAGGTGCATCAGACCAATAGCTGCGGGACCAACCATCCCCCGACGGGGCAAGAAACGTACACACCAGTGTACTCTGGAGTATCAGTGCCCAGTCTCGATACTCACGCGACTAGGGACCATTTAAGAATGTGCTTATGGACTACCCTGCTCCCACAAGTATGATCGCCATCACAACGCAGGTAGTCAAGCAAGATCCTATGGGCTTTATCAACATGTAACCGTAATATGTAATAACGAGTATGACATATGCCATGTTAAGATAAAGACAAACCACAATAGTATACTACCATATCGAGTCTTTATCAATATGTGCAAACCAGATATAATAACAATAAATACACATATCCCGATAAAGACAAGTTAAATAATATACTATAAAACTGAGCAAGATTGTTCTGTACATACATATCCCTAGTATCCATATGTATACATATACAATACTGGCCTCTAGGGCATATACATCCAACAATCTCCCACTTGCACTAAAGGCCAGTGATTGGCGTACCGAATACCCAACGTCTGCTCTAAGGCAAACTGCTGGCGTGCCGCATACCCAACATCCCAAAAAGTCGCTCGAACTGTGCTTGAGGGAGGGCCTTTGTAAATGGATCCGCAGTGTTGTCCTTCGTATCCACTCTCCGGACCTCGATCTCCTGGCGATCTACGATCTCCCTGATCAGGTGATACCGCCTTAAGATATGCCAGGATTTCTGATGGGACCGTGGTTCCTTCGCTAAAGCTATAGCCCCATTGTTATCATAATACACTGGTATCGGATCAATAATGGATGGAACCACCTGAAGTTCATCTATGAACTTCTTTATCCAGACTGCCTCTTTTGCGGCATCACTTGCAGCAATGTATTCAGCCTCCATCGTCGAGTCTGCGACGGTATCCTGTTTGGAACTCTTCCAACATACCGCCCCTCCGTTGAGGGTAAACACAAAACCCGAGGCAGACTTGTTGTCATCCTTGTCACTCTGGAAGCTTGAGTCGGTAAAGGACTCGACCCTGAGGTCTCCATTACCGTAAATCAGGAACATCTCCTTAGTCCTTCTCAGATACTTAAGAATGTTCTTTACTGCTGTCTAGTGGTCCTCACCTGGGTCTGACTGATACCGGCTCACCGCGCTCAGCGCGTAAGCTATATCTGGTCTTGTACATAGCATCGCATATATTATAGATCCTATCGCCGAAGCGTAGGGTATATTACTCATGCGAACCCTCTCCTCGTCAATCTTAGGAGACATCTCCTTGGAGAGGGTGATTCCGTGCAATGCGGGTATATTACCGCGCTTAGAATCTTCCATACTAAATCTCTTTAGTACGGTCTCTATGTACCTGGACTGTGAAAGTCCCAGTAATCTCTTGGATCTATCTCTGTAAATCTTGATCCCCAGAATGTACGAGGCATCACCTAGGTCTTTCATGGAGAACCTTTGTGATAAGAATAGCTTGACCGATTGTAGCATAGGAATGTCATTTCCTATCAAAAGAATGTCGTCCACGTACAAGACTAGGAACACGACAGTTCGTCCTACAATCTTCTTATAAATACAAGGTTCATCTTCAGTCTTGATGAAGTCAAAGTCCTTGACTGTCTCATCAAAACAGATGTTCCAGCTCCGCGATGCTTGCTTTAATCTATAAATGGATTTGAGTAACTTGCACACCTTCCCGCTGCTCCCACTGTCTATAAAACCTTCTGGCTGATCCATATAAATGCACTCTTCTAAACTTCCGTTTAGAAAAGCCGATTTTACGTCCATCTGCCAGATCTCATAGTCATGGAAGGCAGCAATGGCAAGCAGGATCCTAATGGATTTGAGCATAGCCACTGGAGAAAAGGTTTCGTCATAGTCCACTCCTGGTCTTTGACGAAAACCTTTTGCAACGAGTCTAGCCTTATAGGTTTCCACCTGCCCATCTACACCAAGTTTCTTCTTGTAGATCCATTTGCATCCAACGGGTTTTACCCCCGGTGGAGCAACTTCCAGGGTCCACACTTTATTGGTGTATATAGACTCCATTTCAGATTGCATAACATCCAGCCACTTATCAGAGTCCCTACTGATAATGGCCTGCCTGAAACTAGTAGGATCATCTTCTTCCAAGATGCAATCCTCTCGATCCCCATCTATGAGAAAACCGTAGTATCTCACGGGCGGATGAGAAATACTACTAGATCTGCGG
Source organism: Agapanthus africanus (assembly GCA_030015575.1). Classification (NCBI taxonomy): domain Eukaryota; kingdom Viridiplantae; phylum Streptophyta; class Magnoliopsida; order Asparagales; family Amaryllidaceae; genus Agapanthus; species Agapanthus africanus. The sequence goes on from JASDDO010000010.1 coordinate 338,617,855, forward strand.
AGTGGCTGAGGTTCGTCTGGGATTACTGAATCTAGTGGTTCCTCCAAATCTTCAGTTATAGTTTGTGTTTCTGGAACTTCATCCAGTTCTACTGCGCTCCCACTGGTTTCTTTTGCAAGAAACTGCCATTCTAAAAATTTGACATTCCGAGAAACAATAATCCTTTGTTCCTCTGCGTGGTAGAATAGATACCCATTAGAATCCTTTGGGTATCCCACAAACTTACACAAAACTGACCGTGCCTCAAGTTTGTCCGGGTTCTGCTTTTTGACATAAGCAGGGAAACCCCAAATCTTAATACGTTTAAGATACAAACACTTACCACTCCATATTTCGTACGGAGTTTTAGGCACGGATTTGGATGGAACTTGATTCAAAAGATGTGATGCTGTTTGAAGTGTATATCCCCAGAATGAAAGAGGCAACTCAGCATTGCTCATCATAGAGCGAACCATATCCAATAAGGTACGATTCCTCCGCTCCGATACACCGTTGTGCTGTGGTGTGTAAGGAGGAGTAAGCTGAGAGAGAATTCCATTCTCTTTTAAGTAATCTAAGAATTCGGTGCTCAAGTACTCCCCTCCCCTGTCAGACCGGAGGATCTTGATACTTTTGCCAGTCTGGTTCTCTACTTCGTTTCTGAATTCTCTGAATTTCTCAAAAGTTTCAGATTTGTGTTTCATAAGATACACATATCCGAATCTAGAGAGATCGTCAGTGAACGTGATGAAGTACGAGAACCCACCCCTTGCATGTATAGACATTGGACCACACACATCACTGTGTATGAGTCCCAAGAGCTCTGTTGCTCTTTCCCCGTGTCCGGTGAATGGAGATTTGGTCATCTTTCCTTTGAGACAAGATTGACAAGTTTCATAAGATGAAAATTCAAACGTATCTAAAAGTCCATCTTTATACAACTTACTCAGCCTTTTCTTTCCGATATGACCAAGTCTACAATGCCACAAGTAGGATTCGTTCGTATCTGAACTCTTCCTCTTGCGTGTGTTTTGTACATTGAGAACTGTATTCTGATTTAGAACATAGATACCATTACACAGTGTACCTTCTGCAACCAGTACCTTATCAAGGTAAATATTCATGATATTTCTAGCAAGAACAAAGTTATATCCATCTTTATCAAGTAAAGAAACTGATATGATGTTGCAAAGCATAGAAGGTACATAGTAGCAATTGTTCAAAATCATAGTATTGCCGTTTAGCAACACTAGGTGATATTCACCGACGGCCGCAGCATTAACTTGTGCTTCGTTCCCTACTCTGAGGGACATATCACCAGGTCCAATTATCCTACTTTTTCTCAGTCCCTGCAATAAATTACAGATATGAGATCCTGATCCGGTATCTAGTACCCAGGAGGTAGGACTGACCGAAAAGCAATTCTTAACTACAAGAACACCTGAAGAAGATGCAACGGTATGTTTCTTCTTCGATGGGGTGATCAAGGAATTCAAATTTTCCTCTTTCCCTTGCTCATACTTATGACAGTTGTCGTAAGTTAGAGTTGAACCGACGTTCCCCAGCCCCATATAAGAATTCGGATCGGTCAAGCGATACATTTTATTATCTTGATTAGGGCGTGAAATGGTTGCTACCTGGAGAGAGAGAGGGAAAACACTCAGCGTGCGCTCTTGCATGATTAGATTGGTTTATTAATTTATCTAATCAGGATGGCTCCCACTGTTTCCTCAAATTCTTCTTCAAACCCTAAAAGAAGAACTAGTCAGGATTAATCACACGTCACAATACTTGCTTAACCTTTCAGCCAGGCTGGTGTCGGTACTTCAAGGGAGGTTTTCCAACGCTTTCGTGAAGTTCCTTAATTACATAACCTCTTTTCCCTGGAGGCGTAGCCCCGCTGACACCGTTCTAGACACCTACTTGGTTTATAGCATTGATTGTTAAGTGTGATAATCTCCCGAGAGTAATACTACTCATCAGTGGGATCGGGATTCAACTATCATTGTGTGATGCACTAGATGGAATCCACTCTAGTCACCACACTCCATAAGGTATGCTAAAATCTGCAAGTTTCCTGTATGTTTGAAACTCCCGATGTGGTTTTTGCCCCTAACGACTTATGACCTTGACACAGTCAACATATCATAAGTAGCTAGCCAAGTTCAACCCGTCATTGTCTAAGATTGCATTAGACCCACCCGCATGACCCTTGACACAGTCAAAATGGTCATACGACTGTCCTAACCAATCGCATCATGTGCCACAAACAAGTATTTCTCAGCCACCATACACTACGCCTTGACACAGTCAACATACGCAGCATGAATACCAAGTAACACTTGTAAGAAATGACGGAGGGTTACGGCTGGGTTTTTGGCGAAAAACCCGTTAACGTAATGAACTTGATATCGTTGAAGGAACCTGGGTATTTTTGTAAATATATAGTGGCGAAAACTTTTGCTAAAGAGGTCACTCCCTGTGAAGGGATCTCGGCTCTTTCCTCGTCGAATGAGGTGCAGGATATTCCAAACTGAATACCACGATGCAAAGCAAAAATGGTCGACTATATTGAAGTTATTACCATGACGCAAACTTTTACTCAAGGGGTCTGTTGAAGTCAAAATTTGCACCCCGGTTAACCAAGTCAAAGTCAAGGTCAACCCCAAGCCAGGTGGGCCCAAGCCCAAGCAAGTGGGCCAATGCCCAGGTCGAGCCCGAACACGAAGCGTCCGGCCTTCCGCCATGCCAACAACAAAAATCATGTAACAAATAATTTTTATGTAATTTTTGTGCATGAATGTATGCAAAAGGGGCATAAAGCCAAATTTTTGTAAGCCCATGGCTTATGTGCAAAATGAAAAGGCACATGAGCCATCTGATAGGCAAAATGCCATTTTGCAAAGCCCAAGGGGCTATATGTAAATATGTAAGCCTATAAAAAGCAACATGATGATGAATAAAATATACACTTTTTATTCTCACAAAAAACCTATGGTTTGTATCTCTTTCCCTTCTCTGAAGGTCTCAAACCTTCTTCTTTCTTTTGAATTAAATCAAGAGTTTTACTCTTCCTTTTCAAAAACAAAATAGTTTTTCACCACGAAACCCACAAAGGGGAACTTGGATCTGTCATCAGTTCTCAAAAAGGAGAGATTTTGATATCTCACATCTCTTGACCTTCAAGATCCAGCTAACAGAGGAGGAAGAAGAAGAACCCCTTCCATTAACCCCAAAAACACACTCAGGAGTCCAACTCCTCTCTGATTTCTCTTTCGAGAAATCTTTTTTTTTAGGCTAAAAGCCTCTTTTTCTCGCCGGCGCTCGAGCGCAGAGCGCCCGCGTGCCGACACGTGGTGCGCTTGCAGTCCAGCGCAAGCGCTCGAGCGCAAGTCGTCCCGGTGCCGACACGTAGCTCACTTGCACTCAAGCGCAAGCGCTCGAGCGCAAGTCGCCCCCGTGCCGACACGTGGCGCGCTTGCGCTCAAACACAAGCGCTCGAGCGCAAGTCACCCCGGTGCCGACACGTGGCGCGCTTGCGCTCCAGCGCAAGCTCTCGAGCGCAAGTCGCCCCCGTGCCGACATGTGGCGCGCTTGCGCTCCAGCGCAAGCACTCGAGCGCAGAGTGCCCACGTGCCGACACATGGCACACTTGCGCTCAAGCGCAGAGCGCCCACGTGCTGACACGTGGCACTCTAGCGCCTGAGCGCACAGCACCTAGGCGCACAGCGCCCAAGGTGCTGCCCCACGCATCCTTTGGATGTCTTTTCCCCCTCTTTCTTATATATATATATATATATATATATATATATATATATATATATATATATATATACACACACATGTATACATACATATATATATATATATATATGTACATATATATATATATATATATGTACATATACATACATATTTACACACACACATACTTCACGACACTGTCCCTGTTAGAAAAAAATTTCTAACGGGACGCTGCCCCGCACCCCGCAAGGGGGCTGCTAGCCCCTTGACCCGCCCGCTATCCGGGTAGCGGGACCCCCGTAAAAAACTCTGCGTGGCTCCCAATATATCCAAAACCCCTCTTTCAAAACACAACACACGCACACTGCACATTGAGTTCGCATGACCAGTTTAACCCGTCAATCGGAGGTTCCCTCGCTCCAAAGGCGAGGGGTAATTAACGGCAGCTTAGTCCGTGGCTGCCGGAGATTCGGATCCCCACAATCATTAAACCCCGGCCTACCCTAGGCAGGGGGAATCTGTAGTACCCCTGACAAGCGCACGCGTATTCCCATCTCAATGGGGTGACGAAAAACACCCTACAGATTCTGGCATGCCCGGTGGGACCAATCTCTCCTCCCATATTTCGGGTTAAGCGTTCATGCGAACTCAATCAATATACATACCTGTATTTATACTAAAAATAATGCTTTTTCATGCAGATTTTCAACCAATCACCTTCCGACGATGTCTTCGATGATGAACTCAGCTCCCGTCTCCTATACGATGAGGATAGACTCTAGGATGGTCCTTCCGGCCAGTCTCGGACGACAATGGGAGGAGCCGCTGCTACCATTCGGCTCTATTATGTTCATGCCAGTTGGCGCCATCCCAGCTCCTCAAGCTCCGGTAATCGACAAACCGGCCTCGAAAGGCAAGAGGCCAAATGTGGTAGTCTCGAAGGTGTCCCAGCCCAAACGCAAATCGGTGTCTGTACGGCTTTCCATGGCCCCAACTGGGGGCAAAGCCATCAGAACAAAAGAAGTTGCCAGACGTCGTTAGCAAGCCCAGGCTATACCTTCGACGGACACGCGGGCAGACGTCTTCTCAAGCATCCCCATCACTCGGCCTATGGCGGCTTCCCGAAGAGCAGAAGCCTGCCAAGCGCTTAAGGAAGAGAAGCTGAGGCAGAAGCGGCTCAGATACAGTGCCAACAAAAGGGCTAGGGCTCTGGCCATGTTAAAATTTATGAATTTCCAAAGCCCGGGCCGCTCCACGAAATCAGCCGCCAAAGACAAAGAGATGGCTGGGTATGTGTTCCGCACTGTCTATATGGTCGGACATGAAGAAACGAACCCGCCTACGCTTCACAGCCAAGGTGATGATATGGTTGACGCTACCCAGCATCGGCTCGATCTAAATGATGAAGAGCCCACTCAGACCGATAAGCCAGAGGAGCCCGTGGTTCCTATGGAATTGAGCTCAGGCAATAAAGATTACCCGGTTGTCATAGCCGGAACTACAGAACAAGCATTATTCAAATGGCTTCAAAGGCAATTTCAGGACAGGGATGAGAAGATGGCCGAGGTCTATTCTAAAGTCGACGAGCTGGCAAACGTCGTGGCAGATCTCGCGACCCAAGTCGTCCGATTGCAATTACAGCAGAATTAAATTTTGGCTCATGAGCCAGGGATTGATACCCGGGGGCAGCCAACTAATATCCCTTTCAACCTAAAAGCGGAGTGCCTTCACGAAAAACGGCCGCAATCAGCCTCCAGTCCCTCCGATACATACGCCGGGGGGGAATCGCCTCTGAAAGAGAAACTGGAAAAGGTCTATTCCTTCAAGAGGGAAAAGGTCCATAAGATATTCAGGGACGCCCTAAGAAACGGTCTACAACTGCCAGAATCAAAGAGACCGCAAGAAGAGAATATGACCGACGACCCAAAATATTGCCCCTATCACAGGGTGATAGGTCATGCCATTGAGGACTGCTTCGTCTTCAAAGATTGGGTCGAAAGGCAATACAAGATGGGAGAGATAGAACTGTCTAAAGGCGTGTTAGCAAACAGTCAAGCTACGACCGCCGATTTCATGCAAATGGAGACCGAAGCCTTTCGGGAACCTAACCCTCCCAGACATGTGCAGGGCGAACTAAAAATTGATCGGCCTCAGGGACCGGCGTCGGTGAGGGCACCTACTCTGATGGAGAGAAGAAAGAAGGTGTACTACTTTAGGAGGGATGAGGTCCACGATATATTCGAGGAAGCCCTGAACAATGGCCTGCAACTGCCAATTCCGAAGAGGCCACATGAAATGAATATGACTGGCAATCCCATATACTGCCCATACCATAAAGTGCTGTGTCACACCATTGAAGACTGCTGTGTTTTCAAAGATTGGGCAGAGGACCAATATAAGCTTGGAAAAACCTCACAATCCTCGGATGTATCGGCAAGCCACAGAGCTAGGTCATCAACACAGCTCCACCAAGATTAATGTTCAAGGACCTGGGATAAGCAAAGAGGACCACCACGTCGTTAAACTGGGAAACAGTTGACCTCTAAGTCGTTAAACTGGGAATGTAAAAAAAATGTAAATAAACAAAAAAAAAGTGTAAATGAAACAAAAAAAAGATAAAGAAATAAATAAAAAGCCGAAATGATTGGGCAACCGCGAATAAAATCCGAAATGATAGGGCAATCGCGATCTTCGCGATAAGGAAAGCTGAAATGATAGAGCAAACGCGGTAAAACAAAAAAATGCAAAAAAAAAAACGGCGAATGATGAGTCGCTCCTGATACCATATTCCATTGCAGCGATGCAGACGCCAATCAAAATCCAGTTTCCCAAAATTCTTCCAGCCCTACAGACAGTCTCCAAATTGACTACCGTATACAATCCACGGGCTCAAATAATTCTCATCATACCCAGGCCCCTACCCAAAATTCCAAGCTCGCCATCCGTAGACCTCTAAGTCTTTAAACTGGAAACAGATGACCTCTAAGTCGTTGAACTGGAAACAGATGACTACTATGTCGTTAAACTGGAAACAGATGACCACTATATCGTTAAACTGGAAACAGATGACCTCTAAGTCGTTAAACTGGAAACAGATGACCACTAAGTCGTTAAACTGGAGAAAGATGACCTCTAAGTCGTTAAACTGGAAAGAGATGACCACTAAGTCGTTAAACTGGAGAAAGATGACCTCTACGTCTTTAAACTGGAAACAGATGACCTTTAAGTCGTTAAACTGGAAACAGCAGACCTCTAAGTCGTTAAACTGGAAACAGATGACCTCTACGTCGTTAAACTGGAAACAGATGACCACCACGTTGTTAAAATGGAAACATATGACCTCTAAGTCATTAAACTGGGAACGAGGGAAATCCACTCATGTGTCCTCACGATACATGAGGAGAACAAACCTTTGTGGGATCCTTACGACTCACAAAGGAAAAGCACACTTAGGAGTCCTCACGACTCCTAAGGAGAACATACACCTGCGGGATCCTTACGACTCGCAGGGAGAAAATACCTTTATGGGACCCTCACGGCCCATAAAATTGAAAAGTCTTAGGTAACAGGGATCTAAACCTGTCTCCTAAGCCATCGCTCCCCAACCCCCAAGTGGCGAATGATGAGTCGCTCCTGGTACCATATTCCAGTGCAGCGATGCAGATGCCAACCAAATTCCAAATCCCATACCCCAATGGCGAATGATGAGTCGCTCCTGGTGCCATATTCCAGTGCAGCGATGCAGACGCCAACAAGGTCCTGAAATTTTTCCGGCCCTACGGTCTGGATCATACATCCTGCAAAACCGTATACAATCCACGGGCGTAAAACAATCTCAATCTCTCCCAAGTCCTACCGGTGGGGCCACATTCAAAGTCCCACCCAAAAAAAATGGTATGTCCACAAGCAAAATGGGCACGGATGAAAACCCGAAAGGGCTCCGTGAGTTAAAAAAAGCAGGACTGCCGGCGAGTTTGTGAAAATCCGAAAGGGCGCAAACTCGTAAAAAAGAGATGAAATACACTCGCAAAGTCCTCTCGACTTTGTGAGGAGAAAATTCCCGCGTGAGATCTTTACGACTCACAAAGGAGCAATACACTTAGGAGTCCCCACGACTCCTAAGGAGAAATACACCTACGAGATCCTTTCGACTCGTAGGGAGAAAATGCTTTTATGGGACCCTCACGGCCCATAAAATTGAAAAGCCTTATGTGACAGGGATATAAACCTGTCTCCTAAGCCACCAATTCCCAAATCCTCCCGGGGCAAATGATGAGTTGCTCCTGGCATTATTCTAGTGCAGCAATGCAGATGCCGACAAAAAAACCAATCCCAAATCCTCTCATGGTAGCCTGGTACCATATTCCAGTATAGCGATGCTGATGTCAACTCAAGTCAAACAAATCAAACCAACCAATTCCAACATCGACCTTTGCGTCAAACAGCGACACTCCGCCTCGGGGAAACGTCAAGCAGACACTCCGTGCCGGGGGCACATCGACAGCAGACACTCCACCTCGGGGAAACGTCGACCAGCGACACTCCGTGCCGGGGGCACGTCTACCAAATCACTTCGTAACAGAGCGTCGACCGTCTATGTCGCAAAAAGGGCAGTGCAGGCTCCCGCAAATTGGGAACCCAAATCGCTCCGGATTAGAGCGTCGACCGTCTATGTCGCAAAAAGGGTAGTGCAGGCTCCCGCAAATTGGGAACCCAAATCGCTCCGGATCAGAGCGTCGACCGTCTATGTCGCAAAAAGGGCAGTGCAGGCTCCCGCAAATTGGGAACCCAAATCGCTCCGGATCAGAGCGTCGACCGTCTATGTCACAAAAAGGGCAGTGCAGGATCCCGCAAATTGGGAACCCAAATCGCTCCGGATCAGAGCGTCGACCGTCTATGTCGCAAAAAGGGCAGTGCAGGCTCCAGCAAATTGGGAACCCAAATCGCTCCGGATCAGAGCGTCGACCGTCTATGTCGCAAAAAGGGCAGTGCAGGCCCCCGCAAATTGGGAACCCAAATCGCTCCGGATCAGAGCGTCGACCATCTATGTCGCAAAAAGGGCAGTGCAGGCTCCCGCAAATTGGGAACCCAAATCGCTTCGTAACAGAGCGTCGACCGTCTATGTCGCAAAAAGGGCAGTGCAGGCTCCCGCAAATTGGGAACCCAAATCGCTCCGTAACAGAGCGTCGACCATCTATGTCGCAAAAAGGGCAGTTCAAGTTCTCGCAAATTGGGAACCCAAATCGCTTCGTAACAGAGCGTGGACCGTCTATGTCGCAAAATGGGCAGTGCAGGCTCCCGCAAATTGGGAACCCAAATCGCTCCGGATCAGAGCGTCGACCGTCTATGTCGCAAAAAGGGCAGTGCAGGCTCCCGCAAATTGGGAACCCAAATCACTCCGGATCAGAGCGTCGACCGTCTATGTCGCAAAAAGGGCAGTGCAGGCTCCCGCAAATTGGGAACCCAAATCGCTCCGGATCAGAGCGTCGACCGTCTATGTCGCAAAAAGGGCAGTGCAGGCTCCCGCAAATTGGGAACCCAAATCGCTCCATAACAGAGCGTCGACCGTCTATGTCGCAAAAAGGGCAGTGCAGGCTCCCGCAAATTGGGAACCCAAATCGCTCTGGATCAGAGCGTCGACCGTCTATGTCGCAAAAAGGGCAGTGCAGGCTCCCGCAAATTGGGAACCCAAATCGCTCTGGATCAGAGCGTCGACCGTCTATGTCGCAAAAGGGGCAGTGCAGGCTCCCGCAAATTGGGAACCCAAATCGCTCCGGATCAGAGCGTCGACCGTCTATGTCGCAAAATGGGCAGTGCAGGCTCCCGCAAATTGGGAACCCAAATCGCTCCGGATTAGAGCATCGACCGTCTATGTCGCAAAAAGGGCAGTGCAGGCTCCCGCAAATTGGGAACCCAAATCGCTCCGGATCAGAGCGTCGACCGTCCAGGTCGTAAAAAGGGCAGTGCAGGCTTCCTACAAAGTAGGAACCAGATCGCTCCGGGCCAGGGAAACGTCTACCACGAACACTCCATCTCGGAGTCGCGTCAAGCGTCGACCGTCCACGTTGTAAAAAGGGCAGCGCATCCCAAAGAGTGGGAAACAAGGCAAGCCGCCTCCACGTGAAAGATAATCCATCAATTTCATGCACACGACTCACATATGTGGTGTGCATTTATTGATGGAGGGCACTTTGTTGAAGTCAAAATTTGCACCCCAGTTGACCAAGTCAAAGTCAAGGTCAACCCCAAGCCAGGTGGGCCCAAGCCCAAGCAAGTGGGCCAATGCCCAGGTTGAGCCCGAACACGAAGCGTCCGGCCTTCCGCCATGCCAACAACAAAAATCATGTAACAAATAATTTTTATGTAATTTTTGTGCATGAATGTATGCAAAAGGGGTATAAAGCCAAATTTTTGTAAGCCCATGGCTTATGTGCAAAATGAAAAGGCACATGAGCCATGTAATAGGCAAAATATCATTTTGCAAAGCCCAAGGGGCTATATGTAAATATGTAAGCCTATAAAAGGCAATATGATGATGAATAAAATATACACTTTTCATTCTCACAAAAAACCTAGGGTCTGTATCTCTTTCCCTTCTCTGAAGGTCTCAAACCTTCTTCTTTCTTTTGAATTAAATCAAGAGTTTTACTCTTCCTTTTCAAAAACAAAATAGTTTTTCACCACGAAACCCACAAAGGGGAACTTGGATCTGTCATCAGTTCTCAAAAAGGAGAGATTTTGAGATCTCACATCTCTTGATTTTCAAGATCCAGCTAACAGAGAAGGAGGAAGAAGAACCCCTTCCATTAACCCCAAAAACACACTCAGGAGTCCAACTCCTCTCTGATTTCTCTTTCGAGAAATCTTTTATTTTTAGGCTAAAAGTCTCTTTTTCTCGCCGGCGCTCAAGCGCAGAGCGCCCGCGTGCCGACACGTGGCGCGCTTGCGCTCCAGCGCTCAGCGCTCGAGCGCAAAGCGCCCACGTGCCGACACGTGGCGCGCTTGCGCTCGAGCGCAAGTTGCCCCCGTGCCAACACGTGGCGCGCTTGCGCTCAAACGCAAGCACTCGAGTGCAAGTCACCCCGGTGCCGACACGTGGCGCGCTTGCGCTCCAGCGCAAGCGCTCCAGCGCAAGTCGCCCCCGTGCCGACACGTGGCGCGCTTGCACTCCAGCGCAAGCGCTCAAGCGCAGAGCGCCCACGTGCCGACACGTGGCACACTTGCGCTCAAGCGTCCGGCGCTCAAGCGCAGAGCGCCCACGTGCCGACACATGGCACTCTAGCGCCTGAGCGCACAGCACCTAGGCGCACAGCGCCCAAGGTGCTGCCCCACGCATCCTTTGGATGTCTTTTCCCCCTCTTTCTTTTATATATATATATATATATATATATATATATATATATATATATATATACATATATATATATATATACATATATATATATGTACATATGCATACATATTTACACACACACATACTCCACGACACTGTCCCTGTTAGAAAAAAATTTCTAACGGGGCGCTGCCCCGCACCCCGCAAGGGGGCTGCTAGCCCCCTTGACCCCCAGCCCGCTATCCGGGTAGCGGGACCCCCGTAAAAAACTCTGCGTGGCTCCCAATATATCCAAAACCTCTCTTTCAAAACACAACACACGCACACTACTCATTGAGTTCGCATGACCAGTTTAACCCGTCAATCGGAGGCTCCCTCGCTCCAAAGGCGAGGGGTAATTAACGGTAGCTTAGTCCGCGGCTGCCGGAGATTTGGATCCCCACAATCATTAAACCCCGGCCTACCCTAGACAGGGGGAATCTGTAGTATGCCTGATAAGCGCGCGCGTATTCCCATCTCAATGGGGTGACGAAAAACACCCTACAGATTCTGGCACGCCCGGTGAAGGGATCTCGGCCCTTGCCTCATCGAATGAGGTGCAGGATATTCCAAAATGAATACCACTGTGCAAAGCAAAAGAGAACGTCTGTAATGTCAGTTTTTTAAAATCTGGTTCCAATCAACATCTTTTAGGTTTTTTATCTTGCATTAATTAAAATTAATGCGGTCCCATCAATTTGTAACCTATCACACCAGAAAAGAACGAAAATAAAAATGTATATGCCATCCGCATTCGCCACGAGGCCCGTCATCACCCGTTAGGTTACTTAACTAACGACAGAGCGGGGGCTGGACTAGCGCGGGTGCAAAACATATACAACATCTACTAGTATATATATAAGTATATATAACATTCGTCCCAGGCATGATAATAAACAACATCACAGATAACATTACAGAATGGCGGATTATCTTGGAGCCCCGGGTTTTATTTGAGCCGCAAATAAAACCCGACATTTCCTGTCGTGTGGATAGCCTGTGCAATGAAAACCTGTACCCCCTACGAGTGTGGCGAATAGCCCGCCAGTTCTAGAACAAAGCCCCCTCTGTCTCAGCGCCATGAGATGCGGGCTTGTTGCCTTCCAGAACCCGGCTATCCGTGCACTCCTCCATGGGGTAATCCTAGTACAGAATATTAAAAAAATATATATACAACCGGTGACATCGACCTCAGCCCGGTCGTGCCCCAAAATAATATACAAACGGTAAAGACGGCAGTCCACATGTCGGACGCTCGCCCCGCAATAACAAATGTACAAATGAATTATAAACTGTATTTCTAATATTGCACCACATGCTATCCACCACGACAATCCAACCACAATCACAGCACAAGCACACAACATCAACGCGAATGTCACGTTCGCAAAACCCGTCTAAAAGAACATATAGCAATCAGACGAGTTTTACCGATCGAGTGACATTCCCGGTCGCAGATAAAAGTGAATGTACTGATAACAAAATACGTGTTTTAAAATTACGATCAACTAAACATTCCAAGTGGGCCCCAAGTATTAAACCAACACTGTAATAAATCTGGGCCCAAAATGTAATTATTCCAGAAACCACAATTTACAATATAAGAGGCCCAGAAGAAATTTGGTATACGTGGGCCCCAAACTGGCCGCGGAACCGCCGCCAATAGGGGGTTTACGCGGCGCTTTGGAAGGATCACGTGACCAAATTTTTTAAGGGTTCTTAAAAAAGCCTGCATGATTTTCTGAGACCATAAAATTGATTTTTAGAGCACTTTTAAAAATCGACAGAAACTGCATGAAATAAAACGCAGTTTTTGGAATTTTCGGTCGATCGTTATTCTAAACACGTTCGAACTAGCTAGTGTAAATTTTATGGGTGGCTCCGATACCATGAAGGGTTACCCTAGCGCCCCGGCCATCTCACGTGGCCAAATGCGGAACAAAAAATTTTCTTACGAATGAAACTTGGCGCTAGACTAAACCCTAAAACCGGATCTTTCCATAAAACTAACTAGCTACACTAAGAGAGCTATCTACCATGATAGAAACCTCACCAAATGAACCAAGTCCTTCGGTCTTCGTTCTTCATCATATGCTCCAAGTGGCCTCCTTGAACTTGTTCGATCGCCAACTCCGGCTCCATCGGTCCTCCGGGATCGAGCTTGTTCTCCGGCCTTACTTTGTCGTAGATGATCCACCTGAGGGGTATGATCCATGGCTCTAGCTCTTTGCGAAATATCAAAAGAGCAACTAGAGAACTTGGGATGCTAGTCCAAGTAATCTAGGATGTAGTTTTGGAGTTCTAAGTGTGAAGCTATCTCTTTCTTGCCTCTTCTCTTGATTCTCAACACATGAGAAGGTAGTGAAGAGGAAGAAGATGAAGGTGGAGGAAGCTAGAGAGGAGGGAGGAGCTTGGAGAGAAAATGGAGCTCAAGAAAATAATGAGCAAGCATGAAAGAGAATTCACACACCTTGGTTTTGTGTATGAATTCTTTCAATAAACAATAGCAACCATACTTCAATAGTAAACCCAAAATGAATTATAAATTCATTTGTTCACTATTGAAGCATGGTTACTCGCATTCCTCCCTCACATCTCACTTTACACCTCATTTCCAATTATGAAATAAAAGGAAAAAACAAAATGAGGTGGCCACCTTCTAGAAGGAAAACTGTAACAAATACGGATTTCCGACTACTGTACAAATATACTGGCAATCAGATAAAAATACGAACGCCCAAAAGAGATAGAATAACACGAAGAACGTAATACTAGAATATATATATCGAAACACATATACGTAAATTATTAAATCAATACCTGATTTAATAATCCGGCTCAAACCCGAGCCGGCCAGTATTACAAATTGTCTGATCGAAAATCCGAGTACCAAGTACATCAATCGATCGAACCCTGCACGTATCCAATACGGATACTATATCATTTCGCCTGAATCAGGGAAACCCTCTGTGTGGGACTCTAAAGACTCGACAGTACTCTGGCAGTGGGTTTAACCACAAGCACGTCAGCGGCACTAGCTGTACGTAACGGCTACCCAGGTACCTATCGAAAAGAAGGCCGATGAGCAAACTCATCTGGATCTCCTACTGAGCCTATCCGTGACAATATCCGTACAGTCCGGTCACTTCGTCAAAGAGTATCACATACCGGGTCTAGGGGATGGTGAACGTCAGATCCTAACAACCTGATAAGTCGTGCCGATGCGGCTCAGGACCAATCCGGGAAACTACTGATCAGCCTATCAGTAGATCCCAACTGCCTTGGCCAAGGTCTTATGGTCCTGACCAATCAAATCACAGTGCGATATCAACTCCCTATACCGGGAGAGACGAATCCCCGACAATCGCTCACTGCCTCCATATGGCTCGGGACTGAACCCATCCAAAACCTGTTTGCACGACTCAGTAGAGCCGTGGTAGGGTAGTGATCAAAGTTCAGTGGGAACTCACACGAGACAAATGCCGATCTCAGGTCCAAAGACTAACCTGTACACATGTCACCTGAGAACTTCCATCTGACGATAGGTATAGTATCATATGGAAGTTCTCGGCGAGTCCGTCCAGTGTACTCACACTCAGTGAGCACCTGTATACGATCTTAGGTGCATCAAACCAATGGCTGTGGGACCAACCATCCCCCGACGGGGCAAGAAACGTACACACCAGTGTACTCTGGAGTATCAGTGCCCAGTCTCGATACTCACGCAACTAGGGACCATTTAAGGATGTGCTTATAGACTACCCTGCTCCCACAAGTATGATCGCCATCACAACGCAGGTAGTCAAGCAAGATCCTATGGGCTTTATCAACATGTAACCGCAATATGTAATAACGAGTATGACATATGCCATGTTAAAATAAAGACAAACCACAATAGTATACTACCGTATCGAGTCTTTATCAATATGTGCAAACCAGATATAATAACAATAAATACACATATCCCGATAAAGACAAGTCAAATAATATACTATAAAACTGAGCAAGATTGTTCTGTACATACATATCCCTAGTATCCATATGTATACATATACAATACTGGCCTCTAGGGCATATACATCCAACAATATGAATATGAACTACTAAGTATAAAATCAAGAAGGAAATATCATCAATCACTTTCAGTAAGGTTTATTTTTTTCCGTATCCAACATCGACACAAATCTTCTATTTTCATCAAGCATCATTCCTCGAACGATTCTGTCATCCAATAACACCAGTCGGTATCACCTAGATATCCGCCGTGTTCATAACCGTCTCCGGTATCGAGTATCCTCGCTAGGCTCCCCGCCTCAAATGCGGCTTTCCTGCCTCTCGGTCTCGACCGGGTCCACCATGAATCCGACTGTATATCTCCCCCCACTCAGTCTGGATAACGTGAAAATCTGCGACCGTATAGCTCCCCCACTTGGTCCGGAATAAAACCAAACCATAAAAACAACATCTCATGGTGGACATCTTATATCAACATGAAAATCACTGAATCTATTCAATAATATACAAAAACTCAATTCATAAATCATCAATAATCCAACGCGTCTTATATCGAAATACTAACACTTGAATATGAAATATGATATCATTGATGCAAAGAAATTACCATTTTTGATGCTAAAAGTATAGTAGGAATCGTATTTAACATAACAAATACTAAGTGTGTAGGTGACATGTCAATATCGACGAGGTGTAGTGTGACATGTGAGTACGTGCATGTGCAGCATGACTCATCGATAATTGTGCAGTGTTCTACTAATTATTAACATGGCAATGGATATATATGTATGAATGCATATGATCAAATTTATATGTAAAGGCAATTTCATTTAACTTAAGTTACGGGCGTATCATGCCATCCACACAAAATCCCCCAGTAGATATTTAGTTTACTCACCGGAATACGTCGAATCTACTCAGATCAATAATCCATTTCCTTTCCTTGCGGCTTCCGAAGTTCCCGTGCTCGAATCTAATATTGAATTTAACTTGTATAAGAAACGACTACATTCCGATACGGCGAAAATATGAAAATACAAGTTGTACGTACTAACTATACTACGTACAACTATAGCAAACTAACTAACACTTATATTAACTAGAATTTAACCAAACGATGTTTCGTAATAGAAAGCAGAAACGCGCTACGAATTACCCGTGTCGTATTTTAGAATTTTGATCACTTTTCAGATATTAGCTTCCAGATTTCCCATTCTGAAAATTTAACTTAATTAAACAATACCAAACAGATTAATCCACACACACAGACCTACCCTAAAAAACAAAAACCCCAACTCACCAATAAGTCCGGCGAGCTCGGAATTTTAGTGTTGGTCGCCGGCCAAAATCCGAGCACCCTGGTTCGTTTTCCTATGGTTAATCCTAGGTCTAGTTTATAAGATTAATGTACTGTTTGAACAATTTAGTTATCATCTAAACCATAGCAAATTTTCACAAAGCTAAGTTTTGCCTAAAATACGATATTACCGATATTCGATTTCTAAAACAAAACAGCTACTGAACTAAAATCCTACAGTGTTTAAAGATTATACCTACAGAGTATTTGCTGGAAGATCTTCCTCCAAGATGCATAAGCTCCCAGTTCCTAGCTTGAGGTGAGGAAAATCCTTAGAATTTTAGCTCTTCTCTTCACTTCTCTTTTCTTTCTTTTTTCTTTTTGTGTCCTAATGTTTTTCTTTTCTTTTCCATTTCAGTTGATTCCTTAATTCACAATATATATGAACTGAACCATATAATATGAATGAGTGAGGGTGTTAGGAGGAGGTGTCACCAAAAGGGAGGTGATTGATTCATGCAAGGGTGAGGTGTGTGCAGAAAAATGGTGGGGTTTTCATGCAAGGGTGAGGTGTGTGCATGAGGTGTAAATGTGCAAGAAGGAGGTGTCTTCATGGTGTTATGATATTCCCAAGGGTTTAACTTAAGCTTAATCAATTCCTACCCGTTTTTGCATAACAACCCTTAACAAATTCTAATTTGCATAAAGAAACTAAACTTTTCACATAACCCCCCCCCCCCCCATACAATATCATATTACACATGAAGCTAATCTTTTCACTAAAACCGTTGTGATTCATTAATATTACAACTATCTTTCAATTTAATTAGTTTCACATACCACTTATGAAATATCCTATTTTGTTTCAATAACTTTTTACATTAATATTTTATTATTTAATTAATTAAATTAATTCATTATCTAAATTTTCGAAATGTTACACCACTGAGCACCCGCATACGATCTCGATGTCAAATATCAATGGACATGGGAACATCCATCGCCCATCTCATGGGTCTAGTATCGTATACGCTAGTCTACTCTGGAATATCGATGCCCCTTCTCGATACCACGACTGGGGACATTTCAGGATATGCTTATAAACTACACATGTCCCACTAGTATGATCTGCATCATAATCACAGTAGTCAAGCAAACATCCTCAGGGCTTTATCAACATGTAGAAATGAATAAAAGTATGATCAAGTGAACATGTCAGATAAAGAGTAACCAGATAGTATACTATCATGTCGAGCAAGAATGTCATATATATATATATATATATATATATATATATATATATATATATATATATATATATATATATATATATATATATATATATATATATATATATATATCCACTATCATATAATGGCCTCTAGGGCATACATATATCCAACAATCTCCCACTTGCACTAAGGCAAGTTATTAGCGTATCTCATACCCAACATTTCAAAAAGTCACTCATGCTGCGGCTGAGGGAGGGCCTTGGTAAGTGGATCCGCTGTGTTATTCTTTGTGTCTACTCTCCTAATCTCGATCTCGCGGCGATCAACTATCTCCCGGATCAGATGAAAACGCCTCAGGATGTGTCTGGACCGCTGATGGGACCCGGGCTCCTTGGCTAACGCCGTAGCCCCATTATTATCACAATACAATGGTATTGGATCAATAATGGTTGGAACTACTCCTAGCTCCGAGACGAACTTCCTCATCCAGACGGCTTCCTTGGAGGCATCATTTGCAGCAATGTACTCAGCTTCCATCGTAGAGTCTGCAACGGTATCATGTTTGGAACTCTTTCAACTCACCGTCCCTCTGTTGAGGGTAAATACAAACCCAGAGATAGATTTGCTATCGTCCTTATCACTCTGGAAGCTCGAATCGGTAAAGGCCTCCATTTGGAGATCTCCATTACCATACACCAAGAACAATTTTTTAGTTCTTCGTAAGTACTTAAGAATGTTCTTCACAGCTGCCTAGTGATTCTCCCCTAGGTTGGACTGATACTTGCTTACTACACCAAGTGCATAAGCTATATCAGGGCGTGTACATAACATCGCATACATTATAGATCCTACGGCTGAAGCATAGGGTACAATGCTCATGCGAGCTCTCTCTCTTCATCGGTCTTTGGGCAAAAGTCCTTGGAGAGAGTGACTCCATGGCAAGCGGGTAAGGCACCCCGCTTGGAGTCTACCATACTAAATCTCTTTAGGATGGTGTTGATGTACCTGGTTTGGGACAATCCCAATAACCTTTTGGATCTATCCCTATAGATCCGAATGCTCAGTATGTACGTGGCATCACCCAGGTCCTTCATGGAGAATCTTTGTGATAAGAAAGATTTGACCGACTGTGGCATAGGAATATCATTTCCTGTCAAAAGAATGCCATCCACGTACAATACGAGGAATGTGACAGCTCTCCCTACAGCCTTCTTATAAACACAAGGTTCATCTGGGTTTTTGATGAAATCAAACTCTTTGATAACATCATCAAAGCAGATGTTCCAACTCTGTGATGCCTGCTTCAATCCATAAATGGATTTAAGCAATCTACATGCTTTCCCGCTGCTCCCACTGTCAATGAAGCCCTCTGGCTGATCCATATAAATGCATTCTTCTAAATCACCATTTAGAAATGCAGTTTTAACGTCCATCTGCCAGATTTCATAGTCGTAGTGAGCAGCAATAGCAAGTAGGATCCGAATGGATTTAAGCATGGCTACGGGAGAAAAAGTTTCGTCATAGTCCAGACCTGGTCTTTGACGAAAACCCTTCGCCACAAGTCTTGCCTTATAGGTCTCCACCTGCCCATCTACACCAATCTTTCTTTTAAATATCCATTTGCACCCTACGGGTTTTACCCCAGAGGGTACAATGTCCAAAGTCCATGCTTTGTTGGTGTACATAGACTCCATTTCAGATCTCATGGCATCCAGCCACTTCACAGAGTCTCCACTCGTGATAGCTTGCTGAAAACTGGTAGGATCATCATCCTCCATGATGCAATCTTCTCTATCACCATCAACGAGAAAACCGTAGTATCTCTCCGGTGGGCGAGAAGTCATACCAAATCTACAGAGTGGACGAGGTTCATTAGTTTCTGTTGCAACAGCTGGTTCAACCAAGTTGTCATTTGTAACTTGTGTCTCTAGAACCTCTTCTAGATCTACCACATTGCCATCTGTATCATTTGTAAAAAATTCTTTTTCTAAAAATGTGGAATACTGAGAAACAAACACTTTTTGTTCCTCCTTGTGGTAGAATAGATATCCATAGGAATTCTTTGGATACCCCACAAAATTACACATGACTGACCGTGTCTCGAGCTTGTCTGGATTTTGCTTTTTGACATAGGCCGGACAACCCCAAATCTTAACTCGTTCAAGAGATGGTCTCTTCCCATATCATATCTCATATGGCGTGGTAGACACGGTTTTGGTTGGAACCCTGTTCAATAGAAATGCTGTAGTCTCCAATGCATGCCCCCAAAATGAGACAAGTAACTCAGCATCACTCATCATGGAACGAACCATATCCAATAGGGTCCGATTGTTCGCTCTGACACACCGTTGTGCTGTGGTGTGTAAGGAGGAGTGAGCTGAGAGAGAATCCCATTCTCTTTTAGAAAGTCTGCAAATTCTGTACCGAGATACTCCCCACCTCGATCTGATCAAAGCATCTTGATACTCAATCCGGTTTCTTTTTCGACTTCAAGTTTGTACTCAGTGAATTTCTCGAAAGCTTCAGACTTATGCTTTAGTAAAAACACATGACTGAACCTTGAGAAATCATCAGTAAAAGTTATGAAGTAAGAAAAACCGCCTCAAGCCTGTGTAGACATTGGCCCGCATACATCACTATGTATGAGGGCTAAGAGCTGAGTAGCTCTTTCTCCGTGTCCTATAAACGGAGATTTGGTCATTTTACCCTTGATACAAGACTGGCAAGTCGCAAAAGATTTATATTCAAAAGGGTTTAAATATCCATCTCTATGTAGCTTGTTTAGTCTTGTTTCGTTAATATAACCAAGTCTACAGTGCCAAAGAAAAGCTTCATTTATTTCTGAAAGTTTTCTTTTATTAGTGTGTTGTATGCTGAAAACTGTGTGTTGATTTAGAACGTATATCCCGTTATTAAGTGTACCATACCCAACCAACATTTGATTCAGGTTAATGTTCATAACATTATTCTGCAACACAAAATATATCCTTCATTGTCTAACAAAGAAACGGATATATTATTACAAAGCATACTAGGTACATAATAATATGGGTTCAAAACCAATATACACCCTGACGGCAACCCCAGGTGATACTCTCCCACTGAAACCGCATGTACATTGGAACCATTTCCCACCCGGAGAGTATGCTCACCTGTCTTCAAAACTTTGCTATTTCTCAGCCCCTGCATGGAATTGCAAATGTGAGAACCTGAACCGGTATCTAATACCCAGGAAGCAGAGTTTATAGAAAAACAGTTTTCTGTCACAAACACACCTGAAGCAGAAGTATCACCTTGCTTCTTCTTTTTGAGATCCAAGTACTCAGTTTAGTTGCGCTTCCAGTGTCCCGCTTTGTAGCAGTGATAACATTCCCCTTTCCCCGATTCCCCAGCCGTGGATTTGTCTTTCCCCTTAACCTTTTTAACTCCACCTCTAGGTTTGGTGGGTTTCTTCTTCATCTTTCCCTTGGCCTTAGCCTTCGGGCGAGAGGAAGAAGATGGCCTAACAGTCAAAGCGGGAGTCTTCACTGACTTCAGCATGCTCTCTGCACTCCTCAACATATTGAGGAGTTCAGGTAGTGACTTCTCCATGTTGTGCGTGTTGAAGTTTACTACAAATTGAGCAAAGGTAGGGGGAGAGACTGTAGAATAATATCAATATATTGTTCGTTCTCCATTGTCCATCCGAGATCCTCAAGCTCTTCTATAAGATCTATCATCTTCAGAACATGGTCACCTACTGGTGTGCCAGGAGCCATCCGCGTTTGAAACAACTTTCATGACGCTTCGTATCGTAAGACACGAGATTGCTCCCCATACAACTCTTTTGCATGGAGAAAGATGAATTGAACGTCCATCTTCTCGTGCTGCTTTTGATGTGTGTTATCCATCGATACAAGCGCGAGGCATTTGGCCGTGGCACAGTCAGCGTCCCATGTCTTGCGGACTTCCTTATCCGCAACCGAAGATTCAGGACCTGGGACGGGTGGGGCTGGAGCCGTGAGGACATATGATACTTTATCATAAGTCAAGGCTATGTTAATGTTCCTCAGCTAGTCTTTATAATTGGTCCCATTCAGTTTATTTTTATCTAGTAGAAGCTTGAGTCCTATCATTGGTATCTGCCATTAAGAGAGAGAAAAGAATACACTCAGCAAAAGCTCTAGCAAAGATCAGATTGGTTATTATCTTATCTAATCGATGTCTCCCACTGCTTTAATCAAGTTTTTCCTTCAAACCTTAAAAAGAAAACTAGCCAGGATTAATTGCATTCTACAACTTCGCTAACCGTTCAGCCAGGCCAGTGTCGGTACTTGAGGGAGGTTCACCGTGCTTTCGCACGGACCTAATTAAAGTAAACATCATTTTCCCAGAGGCGTAGCCCCTTTGACACCTTTCTAGACGCCTAATTGGTTAGCTAATTGTAAAGTGCAAAAATCTCCTGAGAGCAACTCTTGCTCACAGTGGGATCGGGATCCAACCATCATATGGAAGGTATGCAATCTCATTGCAAATTTCAACTCTTGAAACTCCCGATATAGTTTTTACCCATAGTACTCATGACCTTAACTATGGTCAATAAATCACAAGAACTAGTCAAGCTCAACCCATCATTTCTTGATTAATTAGACCCACCCACATGACCCTTAACTATGGTCAACAAAGTCATATGAATGTCCTAATTAATCTGCATCATATGCAGTGTAGGAAGACATCACTTAGCTACCGTGCACTATGCCTTAACTATAGTCAACAAACGTAGCACGAATACTAAGTACTCTACTTCCTAAAATGACGGAGGGTTGCTGATGGTTTTTAAGAAAACCTTTAACGCTTTGAACTTGATATCGTTGTAGAATCAAATGGTTTTTCAAAAGGAGTGGCTTAAGCTCCGCAATTTTGAAATGTAGCTTTTTCGTAAAAAGCCGGGTGGTTTTCAAATTCGATTCTACAACATTTTTTAGGTTTATTTTTCCTTACATTAATCATATTAATGTAGTCCCATCATTTAAGTCCTTAAGCCAAACACAGAAAAGAAACGAAAATACAACGTACGCTTATGCCAACCGCATTCGCCACAATGTTCCGTTATGCACCGTTAGGTTACTTAACTAACGGCATACCGGGACGGGACTAGTGCGGGTGCAAAACATAAGTAACGTCTACTATATATCTCATATATAATATTACATTCGTCTCAGATATATCAAGCGATCACATCACATAATACAAGCAGCAGAAACACATATATGAAAATATAGGATATACTAGAACGTCCATATTTTGTATTTAGCCAACAATAGAAAATACGGATTCCACAGTTGTGACGAATAGCCAATCCCACATCCCTAGACCCCTACGAGAGCGACAAGTGACCCTACCAATTCTGGAGTTAGGAAACCCGGTCTCGACACCTCGAAATGGTCTCCCACTGGACTCCAGAACCCGGTCACTTGTGCTCTCCACCTTGGGTCCATCCTAATGCGGAAAAGTAAATAATATACATTAATGGTGACATCACCCTCAACCCGGATATGCCCCAAATAAAAGAATATTATATACAATTGAATTTTACATGAATGAAAAGAAAAACTCTCATCTCACATAAAAAACCCCGGCCATTCGATCACGACGATCCTATACATCATAGCACAGCAACACATAACATCACATGTCATCAACGTAAGCAAGTATGCGTACCCCAATTGCCGTTGACATATAGCAACGAAACCGGCGATACACATACTACACTTACGGTCGAAGAAATAACTATCATATAAATCTAAGCGATGTTAAACCCTTCGATCGAATTAACGAACACCCATATTTCCCAGCAAGCTCAACACTTGAGCACCGTTAAACAATACCCAAAAAATTATGCCACAGTACTTTATGGACCAGCCGTAGAAGGGAAAACCCAAGCCTCATTTGTGGCGCCACTAACTAAGATTTAGCCGCGGTTCCGTGGTCACAGATCGAGTTAGGGTTTCATTCTTCTAGAGGGTCCATAGGAATACCTGCATGATACATTGAGTACATTTAACCTGGAAAATACGAGTGTTTGATATTCGTTCGACCTGTTTAACGTCGCCTAGGTTACCAATACAATGCTAAAATTACGACTACGAATAGCTCCGAATTAGTCCAACTGCAAACTAACATCTCATGAAATTTTTGGACTAAACAAACAATACCTAAAACCCCAAAACAAACTGAACAGAGCACCAAACAAAAACGGGGCATTTCTGGGCAAGGGAGGCCGAGCAGGCCGGAAATAATGGCTTTCTGGCCGGCCAAACCCCTTCCCCCCCCCCCCGTTTTCATTTGGTGTTCTCAGTGTAGCACATACTAGCTTCTACAGTTGTTTGAAAAATTTACCGAGCTCATTTTAAAATCGACAGAGAAGCAAGTTTTAGGGTTTCAGTTTTTGTAAATCCGGATTTGATTCGGTTTCGTAATTGTTTTAACATCGTAACTAAAAATATAGCTTGGCTCTGATACCATGTTGGGATTTCTTAGCACCTTAACTAGGGTTTGCTAGCAACACACATGCCACAATAAAATTTTGGGTGCTAAGTAATCTTTAACCTAGGATAAAACTAGAATTTTTAGGGTAACAAAGAAGTATCACATATAAAAACAAGTGTCTAACACTAAGTGAAAGTGAATACAACCTTTGTAGACCTCCTTTCTAGACTCCTTGGATCGACTTGAGTTTGCACCGGCTTGTTTGAGATCTTCCTTGTCCACGATGATCCACCCGGGGCTCCTTTTCACAAGCTTCAAGCTTCACTTGATCTAGAAAGAAGATGAAGCTAATACTCTAATCTAGTGGGCTATACTAAAGTAGAATGGTGATGTGGGTTGTATGATCACTTAAAAACCTTTTCTTTTTAATTCTTTCTCTTTCTTTTTCAAACCCTGGAGAGCTTTTTAGGAGAGAGAGGAAGAAGAAGAAGATGGGAGCTTAACTTGACTCAAGTGATAAAGATATGAGACATAATGCAAATGAGAATAATAATAATCCTCATGCTAAACCATGGTAGATATTTTGTAACTTAAGGTTAAGCAAAAAAACCATGGGCTACAAAACCATGGGCAACAAAACCATGGTATTAACCTTGGTCAACAAGAGAAAGGAGTTGACTAGTTAACCATGTTTTTGTTCTCATTTTGCTTATCTCAAATAAACAAAACAAATAAATATATGTAACCATGTGAGTCTTGTATTACCACCACCATTGTATCATCAACCATGATACATATGTATGCATGTATGTGTGCATACACATCAACATGTGCACATACACTCATTCATGCATGCATGCAAATAGAAAAGGCTTTAAATGAAAATTCTAATGGTCATTACTAAACCAACACTTGATTTAATAACCCGGTCATATCTCATACGACCCGACCAATAGAAAACGCCAGATTACAATGCGGTATCTTATACACGCATTTAATCAAGCACCTGCGCATATCCCCATATGCACCTCACATCCTTTCACCTGAGCTAGGTAACCCCATTGTGGGACTCTAAGACTCGTCAATACACTAGCAGTAGGCAGTGATCATATCATATACCCACAAACTGTCAGCGGCACAAGCAGTGCGTAACGGCTCCTAGGTATTGAGCAATCAGAAGAAAAACAAGCGAGCCTGTAAAAACTCCTATCGAGCCAACCGGTAATACTTACCGTACAGTCCGGTCTCTTCGTCAGATATGCTGCATATTAAGTCTAGGGATGGCAACGTCGACCCCAATAACTTAATAAGTCGTGCCGATGAATGGTCTATAACAGATCGAGAAACTACTGATAACACTTATCAGTAAATCTCAACAGCCCTGGCCAGGGACTTACTGATATAGCCAATCGAGCACAGCGCAACATCAACCCCCAATACCGGGAGAGACGAAACTCCTCCTATTGCCCATTGCCTTCATGTGTCTCGAGACTGTACCCAAAAGCCACATGTTTGCACGACTCAGTAAAGCCGTGGTAGGGTGGAAATCAAAGCATAGTGGGAGAACACATGAGACTCTATGATGATCTCGGGTTTACAGACTAACCTGTACCAGTGTCACCTAAGAACTGCTATCCGATGATAGATATAATACCATATAGGAGTTCTCGGTGAGTCCGTCCAGTGTACCCAGTCTCCACTGAGCACCCGCATACGATCTCGATGTCAAACATCAATGGACATGTGAATATCCATCGCCCATCTCATGGATCTAGAGTCGTATACGCCAGTCTACTCTGGAATATCGATGCCCCGTCTCGATATACCCACGACTAGGGGACATTTCAGGATATGCTTATAAACTACACATGTCCCACTAGTATGATCTGCATCATAATCACAGTAGTCAAGCAAACATCCTAAGGGCTTTATCAACATGTACAAATGAATAAAAGCATGATCAAGTGAACATGTCAGATAAAGAGTAACCAGATAGCATACTATCATGTCGAGCAAGAATGTCCTCTGTATATATATACATGTATAAATATATCCACTATCATATAATGGCCTCTAGGGCATACATATATCCAACAGGGTCCACCATGTACTCGCAGACGGTGCCTCCTCACTCCTCGAATTGGGTAATATCATAGCTCAGAACCGAGAAATCTCATGGTGGACGTTGAAATATCATATCAAGAGAAACCGGGAAAACCCTCTGTGTGGAACTCTAAAGACTCGACAATACGCTGGCAGTGATTACTGGATAAATTTATAACCACAAGCACGTCAGCGGCACTAGCTGTACGTAATGGCTGCCCAGGTATGTGCCAAAAGGGTGATCGATAATCAAGTCTGTCCGTACCCTATTGAGCCTGAATGTGATAATCTCAGTACAGTCAAGTCTTTTCATCTAAGAGTATCGCATACCAGGTCTAGGGATGGATAAATTCAGACCCCTAATAACCTGATAAATCGTGCCGGAGTAAAGCTCATCACCAACCGAGAATCTACCGAACTCCTATCGATAAATCTCATTCACTATGGCCACGGATTTAGGACGATGGCCAACCGAACACAGCACGACATCGACTCCTAATACCAGGAGTGAAAAATCCCAGACAATCGCTTACTGTCTTCATGTGCCTCGGGACTGTACCCAACTAAAACCTGTTTACATGACTCCTTTGAGCCGTGGTAGGGTAGTAATCTAAATACAGTGGGAACTCACACAAGACAAGTGACGATCTCAAGTCAAAAGATTAATCTGTACTCATGCCACTAGAGCACTTCTATCTGACGATAGATATAATGCCATCTAAAAGTTCTCGGTGAGTCTGTCCAGTGTTCTCACCACCAGTGAGCACTTGTATACTATCTTAGGTGACAAAACACCAATGGCTTGTGAGACCGGCCGCCATCCCTCATCGGGGTCTAGAAACGTATACACCAGTCTACTCCAGAATATCGATGCTCAGTCTTGATACTCTCGACTGGGGATATTTAATGATGTGCTTATGGACTATCCAGCTCTCAAGTATATGATCGTTACCATAATGCTGGTAGGCAAGCAAGAATCCTACGGGCTTTATCATTATGTATTAGCGACACGTAATAATAAGTAAAACGTATACAAAGAAATGATAATGACAAACCAGATAACGCATTATCATGCTGTTCTACCTGTATAGGTCCTCCTTCAATTACCATAATCGTCTACCTGCAATTACAATAATTGCTTTGAGGGCACTACATCCAACAGTCAAGTCGTTAGGGCATTGACAGCCAGCGGCGATGGTTTGTACCAATGCAAGTGTGTAGGAGTGTATATATGTATTTGTGTGTGTATGTATATGTATCTGTGTGTGTATGTTAATAAGAGTGCAAAACACCGAAAACATGGTTACTTTGTGAAATGTTGAGGTGAATGAAAATGTTCAAGTAGAAATGGTGGAGATGTGGTTTGAAATACATCTCCAACATTCAATTGCTTGCGGAAGCTAGTAGACAACACCATTGGCGTGTATATGTATTTGTTTGTGTATTTATATGTGTGTGTATTTGTATTTGTGTGTGCGTGCGCACGTGCGTGTATGTATGTATGTGTGTATATGTGTGCACGGGCGCGCTAAACACGGAAAATGTGGTTACTTTAAGAAATGTCAGGGTGAATGAAAATGTTCATTTAGAAGCATACAAATGATGAGAGTGTCCTGCTTAAATATATAAATACATCCTGGTTTGGCTATTGTTAAACCAATTGTTTGGTTTGTGTATTTGTACTTAATGCTTATACATTTTGGCAGTTGAACTTATGGTTATGCATTTTTTGGTGTTCTTATGGTTATGTATTATTCGCATTTATACTTATGGTTATGTATTTTTTGTTGTTTGTTCTTATGGTTATGCATTTTATGTCTTAGGGTTATGTATTTTTTTTTTTTTTGTATTTATACTTAATGGTCTATATTATTAGTATTTGTAGCATAAATAGTGGTTAATAGCTCGTTGTGTTTATAGTTTTTTGTTGAACTGGATACATATCTCAGGTAATATGTTGGATATATCCGGAAATTGGTTAGATTTCTCATATAACCGGTCAGATACTGTTTAAATATCTCAAGAAACTAGTTAGATACTGCATGAAACTGGTTAGATATCTCGGGAAACTAATTAGATATCTCATGTAACTGATTAGATATCTCCGAAAACTGGTTAGATATCTCATGTAACTGGTTAGATATCTCCAAAAACTGGTTGGATATCACATGTAACTGAGTAGATAGGGGACTAAATAAATGCAAGTAATTTAAAGCAAATAATTGGAAACAGCGATATCCACTAACATTTAGACAGTTTGGAGGGAAATAAGTTTGTTGGAGGAAAAGAGAAGGTAGGTTAAATCATTAATTGCCATCAATTTGATGAAAACCGGCTGGATATCTCATAAAATTTAATAGATATCTCAAGCAAACGCTTAGATATCTTATCAACACTTTGGATATGGCATGTTCATGTGTCAAGTGTCACAAGTACAAAAGATGTACAAACATAGATCACATAGATCCAAAGGGCAAAATGAGCATACACTAAACTCCAATTATTAAAAGGCATATGTGAGGGACTTTTAATAACGAGAAGCTATGACTAGGAGTTTTTGGCGAGAATCTTAAGGGGAGGGGTTTTTTGACAGCGGGAAACATGCCTTGGGGGTTTTGACAATTTACCCTAATTTTAATACTTCCTGGTTGGTTGAAGAAATAATAAAAATCTTCTTCAGCTGTACCTTTCAGAAGACAATAATGTAACCTTGGTGGGAGTAATTATTATACAAAACTATATTGTATGATGTTGAAATACCTACTTTGGATATCATTAATTATTACTGGCTTGGGTCAAGCATTAACAACATGCCAAATTAAATTAAATGGCCCTTGGAACACAAGAGGAATCTGATTGCAGAAAAATATAACTTGTTGGCCGGTTACAAAGAATATGATTTTACATAAGAAATAAGAAACACATCATTTGAATTTTGTGAAATATTATTTTCAAGTTCAAATTTATTATTTTCAAAGGGCCGGTTTGTTTGCAAGAGAAAAAAAGAAGATGGAGAGACATGGGCCTGGTTGGTAAACAAAATGAAAGATCATGAGGAACCATATATTTCTAGAAATGTGACTCAGAGGCATCTAATTGCAATAATGTCGCAATACAGTACTTGGTATAATTTGATCATTTGTAGTAATATACATGTGCAATGACAACAGACGACATTGGCTTCATGGCAACTGCACACACTTGAGTGGATGGGCAGCGTCTAGTGGGTGCACGGCGGCATTCGACAACTAGCGATGTGGCGAATGATAACCACCTACAGATGAACGGCAGCAAATGGCTGGTGACGTGGATCGGCTGGACACGAGGATCAACAGTGGACGACAAAAGTGATGGGAGTAGCGGTAGTAATAATTTGTGGATTATGTGGATAGACACCAATTTGTAGAGAATGCTATTTATGTGATGTGTGTGCATGTGAATCCAGAAAAATCCCAAAATTCTTGTAAATATTATTCTTATTAAACAATTTGGAGATATTTTGTGGGAATATAGAATTCCCTTCTAGCTAGAGTAACTCGTACAAAGCGAGACCAAGTAATATATTTCTGAATATTGAATGTGACAAGTAATGTGAATAGGCTAAAAAATTATTTTTTTCCCTTGTATCTAAGTAAGAAATGAGGAGGACCCTTGTCCTCAATTGGGAATTAAGAGAGCTTCAAAATGTGTTCCCTGCATATATATATATATATATATATATATATATATATATATAAAAGAAACCTCTAAGACATGACATTAGGACTTTGATCATTCAAAATGTTCTGTAAATTATTTTTAAAAAGGGTAAATTGCCATAAACCCCAAGCATTATTTTCTGTTGTCAAAAACCCCCGGCCTCGAAACGGTAGTCAAAAAGCCCTTGGAAATTTTTCTTGCGGTATTTACATAATAGTCTACTATATCTAACGAATTCATACAAACTATTTTGATATCGCAGGAAACGGTTTAGATATCACATGCAATTGCTTAGATATCGTTGCCTATTCCTTAGATATTGCAGAAAATGGAGAATTTTATTGTTCTCTAAATTTACCACAAGTATAGAATTGCTCGCTATAGTACTTACGAATCGTCCACAAAGATTCTAAGACAAATAACGAAATAGTTAATTTAAAACTAGAACTAAAGAGCAAGTAAATTAAAAAGCAAGTAAAAATAAAAGTAGGCATTTTTTATAAGAAAAAGATCTTAGAGTGTTGATTTAGGGTGTTGATTTGTTTAACTATTATGCTTGGTTTATAGGGTTCTATCTCTTTCCTATTTCTTGGTTTTAATTAATATTCTATTAATTATATCAGAACATAGGGAAACTAATATAGTAATGAATTATCAAACATACATGTAAGAATAAATCATACAATTATATCTACCCTATCAATAATATAAAAGCATGTAGAAAACCATTAAAACTACATATTTCTCATTAATTAATAATAACGTAGCTTTACCCTATCGGCGTAACCTAGACTACCCTAATTAACTAGATTAAATTTCCTTGATTAAAAACCACATCTTACCTTTCCTAATTAGATTTCTTGTTCGTCATGATTTCCTTAATCTAACTAGTTTTTTGATATTATCATATTTTCCAAAATCTATTTAAGGTGTCAACTTTCATCATATAGTTTAGTTTACAAGATTAATAATAAAAAGATAAAGCTATTAATCAAAAGAAACTCATATTGAAAAGCAAAGAAAAGAGAATAGAAAAGTTAATTTACCCAACCATAATAGCAAGCAATTCTAACCCTAGAGAATTATTTAGCTACACCTAATATTAAAAAGACAATTCATTAAATAAAAAGGATTCATAACTTACAATTGTCTTGACCAATCAACTAAAAACCCTAGCTTGAAATAAAAGAGAGATATGAAACCGTATTGACTATACAACAAAATATATAGGGCAAAGGGAAAATTGAAGAGAAAGTAACAGAAAATACAAAAAATCCTCGAAAATCTCCTGAAATTTCAATCTCTGAAGCCAAATTATTTCGGCCCGAATGCCACAAATTTCAGCCCTGGCCGAATTTTAGTTGAGTTAGATCTCCATAATTTTTCCTATGTTAGCTCTTGCCTTCTTGAATCTTATTCCGCGTCCTATTTTTGATAATTTTCTCCTTTGTTTCTGTTTAAGCTTTAGTAAGTCCACGTCCAACGCGCTTAATCCATCATTTACGTACTTTTCCATTTTAACCTTGTAATCTGCAATATTTCACAAAACATATCCGGAACAGTATAAAATAGGCAAAATAAAGACAAGCAAGGCTATTTAAATATGCATTAAAATGCATCAATCAAATACCCCTACACTTATTTTTTGCTAGTTCTCGATCAAATCTAGGGTTTCTCACTCTAGACTAAAACTAAACTACTATCTAACTAAAATCTACTCATACTCATACTCCTATGCTCCTTTCGTGGGGGTGCGATTGCACTTACCTCGTGCAAAAAGCCTTTCAACCTCTAGGTGTCTCGAGTATGGGAAGTTGTGTCTCCTGAGAGTTTTAAACGGATACTACCTATAAAATCACAAAAGGAAAACAAAAAGAAAATAAAAGAAAAAGATAAGAAAAACCCCAAAAAGAAAGAATAACTAAAAAGAAATAAAGTGAAAAACTATATACACAAGGAAAGAAAAGAAAAAAACAAAAAAGAAAAGTTTCGAATTTTTACTAGTTTTTCAGTTTTCATGAATTTTCATCCTAATAAGTCTTTGTTCAATTCCAGAAATTACCTCCTTCCTTAATAAAACTTTATCCTATTCTTCATTCTTATCTCTCCTTCAAACGTCGATTATATGCCCTCTGCATGTGCAAAATCATCCGTATACTCGAGAATGCAATTCAAACTATAGTACCCTTACCGTAATACCTTCGTACTACTTTTTATATGAATGGATGAATGGATTCGCTCACACATCTTTCATGAGACGGTTAATGCTTCTTGAGACTCTAACCAACCGATTAATGAATGTGTTTACTTATTAAGGCGTAAGTAGTATCTAATCTTGCAACATTTCGGGCTTTTAGCAGTGACCCCCAAGCCAGTTGGTCTAAGTCACTAAGTGGTAAGGCACCCTCGTTGATTTTATATATATATATATATATATAACACCAGACATATTGCAGCGATGTTGTTTTTTTCATGGTTAGCTTTTATTGCCGTTTTTTCTTTCATACATAGACTTTCAGGCAAGAATATTTTTTGATATTCTCTACTATCTCAAGTTTCAAAATACGTGCATGCAAATTTGTAGGGTGTATACTCTCTAAATTTGAATTCAATCTAGAAAATATTTTTCAGATTTAGTTTTATCCTCAGATTCAATAATTTCCTTCATCTTACTCAACCTTTCGGAATCGAATTCATGATCACCTATTACTAGTTTGGTTCAAAAACATCATTTTTTTCAATTCTCTTCTTTTGTTTTCGAAAGTAAAAAAGAAAACCTAAAAAATGAAAAAGAAAATAAAATCTAAAAGAAATGAAAAAGAAAGAAAATAGAAAAAACCTAAAAACAGAAAGAAAATCTATAAAAGTGAAAAATAACCCTAAAATGAAAAAGAACTGTAAAAACCCAAACCACCCCCCACATTTATTCTCGACAGTGTCCTCACTGTCCACGACCACGGCCTCTACCTCTACCTCTACCACGACCTGTACTGCAACGCCTAAGCGTTGCATGTCTCTCCTCCTCAAGTCGGGCTAAACGTGCCGAGTATTACTCTTGCATACACCCGATGGCAGTAAGAGCTTTCCATACCTTTTTCATAAAGGATTTTTGTGTTTTCGGTGAGGGCTCATCCCACAAAGGGTTATGTGAAGGTCCTGTAGAGGTTCCTTCACTGGCATATCGTTATCTGTGGATAACTCCGCACGAATCCCTTGATAACGTTCATCAAGATATACCCAAACTCCCTTACAATGCTTATATCCCGTCGTCTCACGTTCAGGTTTAATTTGTATCTAGGGAACAGTTTCGGCATATGTGATAAAAGCATGATCCCCTATCAATACTCACTAATACAGGTGAGGGGTAATATGGTTTTTGTTGAAAACTCGCCCCCGCAATTGTTTTAAGGAGTTGACGACACATACAGAAATCATGGTTTTTCTTCATGAGGACATACACAAGATGCAGGATGCAAGACGGGTTTATGAAATGTGCCATGATGTTGCATACCTAACACATTTATTGAAAATAATCGACAAACCGCATAAACATTGGTAGGAACGTTATTAGTTACTCTGCCCCCATCATCACCAACTAAACAATTTTCACCTATCACAGGAACATACACGTCTAAATCTAAAAATTCATTTCTTCCTAGCGCCAGATGAATATTGGTTATATTAGAAATAATGGTGATATCTACGGTGGTATCTTGGCCGCGCCAACGAACATAAATCACCCCATTTGTTCATTAAAATCAATGATACTTGTGTAAAATTCATGAACTAATGCTGCTATTGCAGTGGAAACATGGTTATATTAGAAATTCACAACCCTAAGCCATAATCTCATCTCGAAAATAATCTCCTTACCCGGCATATTAAGAATACGGTTAATTTTTTTTCCATGTGCTTTTCAGGAGTTGCCATGAGTTCAGAGCAAAATTATAAAAAAACAGTGAGCTAATCACGGAAGAAGAGAAGAAATTGTACCTCCCCAGAAATCTGGGGGCGAGGGGGGGGGCGCGCTGAAGCTTCCAGAATTCGGCCGAGGCCGGAATCGGGCCAGAATCGGGCCGATTTTCTTTTGAGTTGCGCGCTCAAATTTGCACCGTCGCCTCCTCTTCTCCTTACCTTAGCGCTCTGGTCTTGGACATAAAGATGAGGGCTCGGGTTTCGAGTTATATTGGGGAATGTGTGATTTTTGCACAAAAGTCCTTCAAAGAATAAAATTAGCAAAAGAAATAAAACAAAATAGAAAAACAAAAAGTTAGTACACAAAATATGTTACATAACATACAAGCGGGGAGTTAAAAATTTAACATACGTTTTCGGGCTCATGGAAAACCATGAGCTCCTCCTCTATACCTGCAGAAAATTCGAAGTATGGTTTTAAACATTGTCCATTAACTTTAAAGATTTGACCATCCTCAGGATTTTCAATTTCTACCGCGCCATGCGACAATTTTTTTTTAATAATGTAGGGGCATGTCCATCTAGATTTTAATTTTCCAGAAAATAAGTGCAATCAAGAATTATACAATAAAACTTTTTGACCTACATTAAAAAAAATTCTAACAATATTTTAATCATGAAAAAGCTTTGTTTTCTCTTTAAAAATTTTGGCGTTATCATACGAGTTCGTTCCTAATCTCCTCCAATTTGTTTAATTGAATCTTCCTATATTTATCGGCTTCTTCTATGTCCATATTAAGTTGTTTTATGGCCCGATAGCCTAGTGCTCCAATTCTACAGGTAAATGGCAGGGTTTCCAAAAATTAAGCTTATAAAGAGACATGCCAAGAATGGTTTTATAAGTGGTTCGATAAGCCCACAGTGCATCAACAAGCTTAATCAACCAATCCTTGTGATTTTTATTAACTGTTTTCTTCAATATTTGGTTAATTTTTATATTTGAAACTTCTACCTGCCGACTAGTTTAAGGATGATATAGGATAGATAATTTGCGGTGGATCAAATATTTTCTCATTAAAGCTTCAAAAGACCTTTTGCTAAAATGGCACCATTAGCGCTAATAATGGATCGTGGGATGCCAAGCCGCAAAATAATGTTATTTTTCAAAACCTTAACAACAACTTTATTGTCATTGGTTTTGCATGCTATGGCTTCAACCCACTTCGACACATAGTCAACCGCTATCAAAATATAAACATTCCCAAACGAATTTAGAAATGACCCCATAAAATTGATGCCCCACACATCAAAAATCTCAAAAATTAGGATAGAGTTGAGAGTAATCATGTTCCTTCTAGTGATTTTATCTAATTGTTGACAGCTATCACAAGTCTTACAAAGTCATGTGCATCTTTAAAGTGTGTGGGCCAGTTAAACCCTATTTAAAAGACTTTTCAGCTGTCTTTTTAGTCCTAAAGTGTCCTCCACATGCATGATGGTGACAAAATGAGATAACACTCCTTATTTCATCATTAGGAACACATCTCCGCATTATTTGGTCATTACAGTATTTAAATAAATAAGGATTATCTCAATAGAAATGTTTTACTTGGGAATGAAAATTATATCAATCTTGTTTAGACCAATGGGGAGGTGTCATTTTCGTGACAAGAAAAATTAACTATATCGGCAAATCATGGTTCGCTCAAAACTTCATATAACTGCTCATTGGAAAAATGATCATTAATAGGAGGTACCTATGTGGGTACAATGGATAGAAGTGATAAGTGATCGGCCACTACATTTTCATATCCATTTTTATCTTTTATTTATAGGTCAAATTCTTGTAATAAAAGAATCCATCTAATTAATCGGTCTTTAGCATCTTTTTTAGAGATAAGATGTCTAATGGTCAAATGATCAGTGTAAATGGTAATGTGTGAGCCGATGAGATAGGACCTAAACTTTTCCAGTGCGAATACAACAGCTAAAATTTCTTTTTCTGTAGTTGTATAATTTAACTGCGCATCATTAAGTGTCCTACTCGCATAATGGATCACATGTGGTATGTTATTAATTCGTTGTCCTTGAACAACTTCTATAACATAATCGGATGTGTCACATATGATCTCGAAGGGCTGGCTCCAATCAGGAGTGTGAATAATAGGAGCAGAAGTACCTTCTTCAATTACTCAAAATATTTGACGCAATCGGAACTAAACTCGAAAGGTATATTCTTGGCAAGAAGTGACGTCAGGAGGCTAATAATTTTGCTAAAGTTCTTAATAAAGCGTCTATAAAATCTTGCGTGTCCAAGCAATGACCTTATATCTTAAACAATTTTGGGATGTGGTAGATTGGAGATTATATCTATTTTAGATTTATCTATCTTTATGCCTTTTCGTGAAATAACATGGACTAGCACAATGTCTTGCATAACCATAAAGTGGCATTTCTCCCAGTTGAGTGTTAAATTTTTCTCTTTACATTGTTGAAGCACCAACTCCAAATGATGTAAACACTCATCAAATGACTCCCTGAAGACAGAAAGTCATCCATAAAGACCTCAAGAAACTGCTACAGCATATCCGAAAATAAGCTCATCATACATCGCTGAAAAGTAGCGGGTGCGTTAGATAATCCGAAAGGCATTCGTCGATAAGCGAATGTGCTAAATGGACATGTAAAGGTGGTCTTTTCTTAATCATCGGATGCAACTGGAATTTGGTTATAACCGGAGTATCCATCGAGAAAGCAATAATACTCATGTCCGGCTAATAGTTTCAACATCTGATCGATAAAGGGTAACGGAAAGTGATCTTTTCTCGTTGCGGCATTCAGCTTGAGATAATCAATATACACACGCCATCCAATTTGCGTGCGGACAGGGACTAACCCATATGCTTTCAGAGACGGGGTATATGATACTACTATCAAGACATTTAATTATGTATTTCCTCTCCATCTCTTTCATAATAGGATTCAAACGGTATTGAGAATCTATAACTGACTTAGCATTTTCAATCAAGTGAATTCTGTGTTACACAATCGTAGGGCCAATTCCCTTGATATCCTCCATAGTCCATCCAATAGTTTCCTTATTATCTTTTAGAATAGATAAAAATGCCTCTTCATGCTCCTTAGTAAGATTGGCAGAGATGATTACAGGGAGCGTTTCATTCGAACCTAAATAAGAATATTTTAGGTTAGATCACTTGAGCTCTAATTGTGATGTCTCCTCTATTGATGGTCGCAACAAAGGCCTAGGCTCAAGAAATAGTGGCTCAAGTGGGGACTTTCCCACATTGGCTATTGGGAGAGAATCGTCAAAGTCAACTACCTCTTCACTACACAGCTCCTCCTCTATGCAACTTTCGATATAGCAGTTGTTGAAGTCAACATCTTCATCATTAGGAATTTCATTAATTGCGTTGACTTCGAAGGATTTATAGGGATCACTTGGATGATATCCTAAGTTAAAAAAATTAAGATCAACTGTCATGTTTCTAATAAAGAGTTTCATAGAACCGTTGCGACAGTTGAGCAATGCATTAGAAGTAGCTAGGAAAAGTCAACCCAAAATAACAAGAATTTGATTCATAGGGTTAGCTACAGGTTATGTCTCAAGAACAATGAAATCCACGGGAAATATAAATTCCCCGATCTTAATCAACACATCCTCGAGCTCACCCATAAGATTCTTGACAGATCAGTCGGCCAATTGCAAAGTGATCTTGGTGGGCTTAAGCTCACATAATCATAACTGCTTATAAATAGAATAAGGTAAAAGATTCACACTAGCGCCTAAGTCTAGTAATACTCTATTTATGACCTTGTCGTTTATAATGCAAGAAATGGTAGGACAGTCGGGGTCTTTTTATTTAATGGACATTGCATTATGGAGGACGTCACAAATATTATCTACTAAGAAGACCTTTTTAGGCACATTAGTGTATCTCTTCTTCTTGCACAAATCCTTAAGATATTTAGCATACGAAGGAACTTGGTCAATCACGTCAAGCAGAGGTATGTTCACTTTGACTTACTTGAACTTCTCCATCATCTTCTCGACTTTGGCATCATACTTCTTGGCCTTCAAATGTTTCGAATAGGGTGCTTTAGGCACAAGAGTGTTATCGGTAGAAGGAAGCTGGGATGTAGAAGCGGTGATTGATTTGAAAAAATGTGTCTTTATGTATTCTAAATACCGCAATCAATAACGGTGTCGCAATAGTTAGCCGATAGTGAGTACGGGTCGTCCACAGGGAAATGGTAAATTACTTATCTTGTTTTGGACGAGTCAATGAAGAAATGTGGGATTTTTATCGTTTTATACTAGGAAAATTTAAAAAATTTATAACAAAAGGGCTTGTAGGGTTTAAACGATTGAGTAGTTAATGGATGGAATTTTAAAAATAATTCTTTTTATCTTTTAATTATTTAATACTAGAGAATTAGGATTTAGTGTTTCCCTCTACTGACCCTTGTCCTTCCATTGATCCATATTTATCTTAAGCTCTCAATAAAGAAAGTTTTAACGAATCTCAAATCGTGGTCGTGACTATCATGAATTGATAGCACGCCCGATAAGAGGGTTAAGACTTATTTTGCTAAAGTTTATAAAATTTAAAACTTACAAAGAAGTTAATGGATTTTGTTCATCCATTAAACTACCCTATCCTACAAACCCTAAGAAACGAGAATTTACTTGCTCATTGAGATAAACAAAGTAAAAGAAATGTGGAAGAATATGAAACCCATAAGAAAAACAAAAATAAAGTGCAGAAAATAATGCAAAAATTAAATGCAGAAAGTAATGAAACAAGATTGAATAAAAACTACCTTTTATTGAATAAACTATTGCATTACAGAAGTTGCTCGCTGAAAAACTAAACTACAAATCCTAGCTTGCTCTCTAGATTGCTCGATCAATATATTTATGGATAGATGATAGATAGATTAACCCTAATTGCTCTCGATCCGTTTTATAGGCTCTGAAACTTGAAACCTTAGACGTCATCTTAAAGTATGTGAAAAGACGATCAAGCTCCTAAAAATTCACATCCAACGGCAACTAAACAATTGCGCTTCCGCGCCCATTGCACCATTTAACCGCGGATCCACTGCCGTATAGGGTGATCTCGCCTCCATATTTCTTATGTTATTTTCTCGTGCTGTTAGGAGATTTTTCTGATAAAAATATTCTGAAAATAGCTCTTTCTCTCTGCAGTTGTGAGATTCTTCAATTTGCTCCTAACATTTGGCAGATTTGGTTTGGTAATTCAATTTGATGTGGATCTCCTACTTATATTTCAGACTTGAACTGATTTATTATAATACCTGCACAATATCTCAAATAAAATTGTTAGTAGCATTTGTTTTATTTGAGATAATATTCCAACCAATTGAATGATATGATATCATAATAATATTGGTTAAGAATATTTGATATGACATAATATGCATATTTTAATAATTAATAATCTCATGGATATTTTATTTAAATATGATATGCATATATTCCCCAATTATATTAATTATAAATTAAGAAAACATATGACAAAATCTTTTTACAAATAAACCCACATATGTTCTTAAATTACAAATAACACCTTTTAGTAATTAATAATAATAGGGAAAATGATCCCACAATGTGCAGTAAATATGACTGAACAAATACCCCCAAACACAAGTATAGAATTAGATGCCGGCTATATAGGTGCTGTTGGGGAACATAGGCATACTAGCAAGCTAATTTTAAAAGATGGCAACATGGATTTCAAAAATTTCTAGTTTGCTAAACTTCCAAAACCATGAATCAAATTAAAAAGCTGGAACTTATAAACAAAAACCTAGTGAGCTATACTAATTTACTATGTTAACAATACTCACATTCTCAAGCTATCTTCAAGAGCTCTAATATGGTTGGACTCAAGCAAGCTCTCAAGAGCTCCGGATCGTGCTTACAAGCTGGTCTTCTTTCGCCGAAGATGATCCACCCGAGGGAATCTAGTCCAAGCTCTAGCTTCAAACAAAATAAGCTGGTGAAGCAACTAAGGTTCACAACTTGCTAAGAAGTGAAGTTTAGGGATGCCATTTGAGTGTTCTAGTAATTTTCCTTCTCTTTTCCTCTTTGTTTCTCATCTCATGAAAGGGTAAAAGGAAGAAGATGAAGGAGGAGCCATTAGAGTAGAGAAAAACATCATGGTTGAATGAAGAACTCTTAACCAAATCAAGCATGCTCTCTTTTCTTTTGTTGAAACATTTTTACAATTTAAAATGCAACCATGTTTGAATAGTATGAGAAAATGAATTAATAATTCATTTACCCATACCCTCCATCATTTCTCTCCTCCACCTCATTTCACAATTTCTTTAAAAAGAAATCTTAAAAATGAGGTGTCCTTCTTCTAGAAATATTCTTGCATTAATACAAGAATATATCCCCGCAAATAAATTCTCATATTCATATCAAAATACGAATACCCAAGAGATAGAAAAATACAATGAACATAATACTAGAATATAAATATCGAAATATATATATGAAAATTATTAAATCAAAACTTGATTTAATAATCTGGCTTAATCCAAAGACGGCTAGTATTATCATCTGCTCGATTAAAGTCCGCGTGTCTAGCACACATACCTAATCGGAACCATGCACATATCAATATACAGCCACTATATCATTTTACCTGAACTGAGAAAACTCTCTGTGTGGGACTCTAAAGACTCACCAATACGCTAGCAGTGGGTTTAACCATAAGCACGTCAGCGGCACTAGCTGTACATAACGGGTATCCGGGTATTGAGCGAAAGAAAGGCCACCGAGCAGACTCATCCGTACCCCTACTGAGCCTGTCTGTGACAATCTCCGTACAGTCCAGTCTCTTCGTCTGAGATAATCGCATACCGGGTTAGGGGGTGGATAACGTCGGACCCCTACTAATCCGATAAGTCATGTCGGTCTGAAGCTCATCACCCACTGAGAAACTACTGATATCATATCAGTAAATATCATCCACCTTGGCCAAAGTTTTTTGGTGATGGCTGACCCAACACAGCACGACATCGACTCCCAATACCGGGAGAGACGAATCCTTGACGATTGTTCACTGTCTCCATGTGGCTCAGGACTGTACCCAACTAAAACATGTTTGCACGAATCCTTTGAGCCGTAGTAAGGTATTAATCTAAGTACAGTGGGAGCTCACATGAGACAAATGAAAATCTCAGATCAAAAGTCTAACATGTACTCATGCTGCAAGAGAACTTCCATCTGACAATAAGTATAATACCATCTAGAAGTTCTCGGCGAGTCCGTCCGGTGTATTCACCTCTAGTGAGCACCTGTATAATATCTCAGATGAGTCAACACCACTGGCTTGTGAGACCGTCTACCGACCTAGTCAGGGTCTCGAAAAATATACACTAGTCTACTCCGGAGTATCGATGCCCAGTTTCGATACTTCCTCGACTAGAGACATTTAAGGATGTGCTTATGGACCACTCAGCTCCCACATATATGATCACCATCATAATACTGGTAGTCAAGCAATAATCTTACGGGCTTTATCAAAACGTATACACATAATGATAAAGACAAACCAGATAGCATACTATCATCTCGAGTAAGACCGTTCTACCTATATAGATCCTCGTTCAATTATCATAATCGCCTACATGCAATTATAATAATTTTCTTGAGGGCACTACATCCAACAATCCCCCACTTGCACTTAAAGCCATTTATTGTGGTATCGCATACTTACAGCTTGTGTGCAACCAAATACCCAATTTCTCTACTAGTTAGTTTTTCAAAACTCGTTTTGAGAAACTTACATGTTCGAGAAATAGTCTTAGTGAGTGGATCCGCTCCAATATTTCTATCTTTATCTCTCTATATCTCAATTTCGCGGAGAACGACTATCTCCCGAAATGAGCAATACTTGTCTTAGAACTTGTCCAGATATCTGATGGGACCTTCTTCATAACATGAACACCAAATCCAATAAGTTTCTAAGACTGTATCCAATGTTGATCTAATCAGCACCCAGCGCCATGACTACCTCAGTATCCTGCTTGGAAAACTATCCAACATACTGTAGGGTTCCTAGGCATACTCATGAGGTTCTACAACGAATCAACCATGCCAAAATCAAATTTTACATGTGCCGAGAAACCCTAATGCTAGATCGTTAACTAGAGGTAAGGCGAAACTAAGCAAGCAAACTACTTTGCTACTAAGTGAAAGAGACTACAACCTTTGTAGATCCGGTCCTCCACTTCTCTAGCTCCGTGTTGACGTCCCTCCGCTGCGATCATCGGAATCCCGGACTCTAGCGTCGGTTTAATCGGAGAAATGGGCGGGCTAGGTCGTTGACTTCGATGCAAAAGATGATCTACGTCGAGGCGACTCAAACTCAAGCTCCACCATCACTAGGTTATGAAACTTGTGAAGATAACACCCTATACAACATGGCAAGTGGTAGAGGATGAAGAAATAGGAAGTGGGTTCACTTTGGATTTGGATTTCTCACTTGATTTCATCACTTGGAAATTTTCAAGAAAGGTTTTCTTCACTTGAAGAAGATCCAGAAGAAGAAGGAAAAATAATTATATTTGAAAATAATAAATCAAGTGAATCTTATCATAATGCAACCATGGGTGAAGCAAACACATGTAGAGTATAAACTAGGGTTTAGGTATAATGGTTAGGTTAAGGAAAAAACAAAATGGTTAAGACTTTCAAAGCTTCATGAAGCTTCAAGAA
The DNA here is from genome assembly GCA_030015575.1 of Agapanthus africanus. NCBI lineage: Eukaryota > Viridiplantae > Streptophyta > Magnoliopsida > Asparagales > Amaryllidaceae > Agapanthus > Agapanthus africanus. Next base: position 338,660,454 of record JASDDO010000010.1, read on the forward strand.
TAAAACAAAGCAAGCCACCATTTTATTTTTGCCAAATATAAATAAATAAAATAAATAAATAAGTTAAAACCCTAACCATTAACCTAAACATGGTTTAAAGCATATACACACCCAAGTTTGCATGTATCATCAAACATGATACAAACTAGTGCCAAAAATATATCATATATACAATGTGCACAATCTAGTGAGAAAAATAATCTTAAGTGAACAAATACTAGTTAATGTAAAGTAATATATCAAATATATAATTATACATTAAATCATTAAATCAACACTTGATTTAATGATCCGGTCATATTGCATATAACCGACTAATATCAAGTGCATCATCATATCGAATCAACATTTGATTCGGTAACCCGGCTATATCTTATATGACCGTCCGATGATACAAATCGCGAGAATAGAATTCAGTATCACATACTGGTATTATTCTCGGTCCCGCACATATCTCATACGCGCTCCTATTTCGTTTCGCTTAAGCCGGGAAACCTCTGTGTAGGACTCTAAAGACTCGTCAATACGCCGGCAGCAGGTGATGATCATATCAAACACCCACAAGCCGCAAGCGGTCTGCTAAACATAACGGCCACCCGGGTATTGAGCGATCAGAAGATCAACGAGCAAGCCTGCTCACACTCCTGTGAATCCAACCAGTAACACTTACCGTACAGTCCGGTCTGTTCGTCTGATATGTCGCATATCTCGTCTAGGGGTGGTAAACGTCAGACCCCAATAGCTTGATAAGTCATGCCGATGTAAGGTCCATAACAAGCATGAAACTACTGATAACACTTACCAGTAAATCAGTGCAACCCTGGCCAGGGATTTCCAGTTATGGCCAGTCGAGCATAGCGCAACATCAACCCCCAATACCGGGAGAGACGAATCCTCTCCTATCGCTCATTGCCTCCATGTGAATCGGGACTGTACCCAAAAACCACCTGTTTGCACGACTCAGTAGAGCCATGGTAGGGTGGAAATCAAAGCACAGTGGGAGACACACAAGACTCTATGACGATCTCGGGTCAACAGACTAAGCTGTACCAGTGTCACCAGAGAACTGCCATCTGACGTGAGGTATAGTACCATCTGGGAATTCTCGGCGAGTCCGTTCAGTATACCCAGTCTCCACTGAGCACCCGCATACCATCTCTGATGTCAAACACCAATGGATATGGGATCATCCATCGCCCATCACATGGGTCGAGAAGATATACGCTAGTCTACTCTGGAATATCGATGCCCCGTCTCGATATTCCCACGACTAGGAACATTGAAGGATGTACTCATGGACTACCCAGGCCCCACTAGTATGATCTACATCATAGTCCTGGAAGTCGAGTACACATCCTAAGGGCTTTATCAACATGTAACAGAGAGACAGAAAGTATACATGTTAAGATAAAGAGCAACCAGATAGCATACTATCATGTCAAGCAAGAAAGTCCTACCTATATATGTCCCAGCATCCACTACAATATACATCCTTTGTACAGTAATGGCCTCTAGGGCATACATATAACTAACACATATTGCACTTCAAAAGAGGGAAAACTATTAATTTCGACAGCCACTATATCATCCACGTCACTTTGGAAGCCTGAAATGATAACCGCCTCCTTTGGAAGGCTGCCGTTGCCATTTACCAAGAACATTCTCTTATGTTCATAACTGCTTCTCAATGTTTCTCTAAGATTAGATTAATATATGCTTATTGCAGTTAGTGCAAAAGCAATATCTGGTATGGTACTTGACATCTCATGATTGGCTTAATTACTTAAATAAGTGATATGTCAATCATGCAAATCTCTCTCCTCATCAGTCTAGAAAATGTAATACCCAGTTCCCTTAACGTAATTTTCGTATTTTTAAATAAATATTTTCTATATTGTTCCCAATTAAAATATTTCTAATTTCTATTTTTCTTTTCCTAACACTACCCAAGCCCACACCCCAACTCTCCTTTTTATTTTTCCTTCTCCCCGAGCAGGCCCGGCCCATGAACCCGTTCCCTTCCCCGACCCGACCCGAACCCGAACTCACACCCCCCACTTCTTCTTCCTCCCCATCTTGTTCTCTTTCCCACGTGAATCGTCAACTTCTCCATCTCCTTCGCACCCCTCCCCCGCACGACTCGTCCCTCCCTCGCAACTTCCTCCGCTCGACGCGCTCCCCCTCCACAACCTCCGCAGCGACTCCCCTCTCGCCAACTTCTCCATCTACCTCGCACCCACCGATGCGACCTCGTCCTCATCCCAACTTCCTCCGCGTCAAGCTCCCCTTCGCGTTCCTTGAGACCCGTGCCCACTTCCCCTCTCTCGCGCTTCCCCAAGCCATCGCCCTCGTCGTTCCTCCTTCCTCGCCAACGACCCCCGCACCAACAAACCCCCCGATCTCATCGCCCGCTCCCTCCCTTTCTTTGCACTCCATCTCTTCATCACTCTCGTCCACTCTCTCTCTCTCGTTGACCTCACTCTCATCCACGCCTCCTCGCAATCGCCACTTTGCACCACCGGAGCCTCCATCGCTGCCCCTATCGCACTCTCAACCCCCACCTCCTCTCTTCCCTGCACATAACCCAACACTGCACCCCGCCGGAGCTCGTCGCCGTCAAACTCCTCACCCCGTCGCCTTTACCCCCGATCACCTTCCTCTCCCTCCTCCACCTTCCTTTCATTTTCGACGAAGAACCATCGTCTCCTACAAACACAAGAAACCCCGTCGGTAGCCCACGCCTGCAGTCTACCTCACCGGCACCCCCGTCAACCTCACGCCGTCGTCACCTCGTCTTCCTCTTCCTCGACCTCCTCACTCATCCCTTCCTCTCTCCCCGACCGCTACGACCCTCTCCCCTGCGACCGCGTGAACCCATCGCTGCACTCGTCATCGCCGAGCTTCCCACCTCGTCGGAACCCTCACCGCACCGGAGCCGACCACCACCAGCACCCACTTCTGGCCGCCTCCTTCCTGCAGCTGAGCCCCTGCACCCACTGCCTCCGGGCGCCGTCCGAGCTCGCTGTCGTCGCCGCTGCATGTGCTGGGTCGTGCGCGTAGTCGTGCCTCCGCTGTGTTTATGTCACCGATCGTCATCCTCAGGCAAGTTTTGGAACTTACTTATCATGCTAAAAATATTTATATATGCATTGTTGGAGTTCTTAATTTAATACCTAACTCAAGCAAGAAAAAGAATTCTTCCTTGACGACCGGAAATGCCAAAATCTAACAGAATACAATTGCGGGATAATAATTATACCTAAACATGATTGCATCAAAACCATCGTAGTTGGGTCTCGGATGATTAAGTTACAAATGCAAGTGATTTCTCACTGGCTACTATGCTAATTATGTATAACCATAATTTATATGTCAACGTCGTAATTTTATTGACGAAATTTAATACTTATAATGTATCATATTGGATTGTACTGAACCGAACCCAAATTTGTGTCTAATATCCCGTAGCAATGTTGTATAAAATTTATAGGATTTTAATCTTGTTTAATCAATGATTAATATATGCATTTCGATTGTAACCTAGATGTTCGACATGAAACCCTAAACGAAAACCATATTTGAAATGACGGGATTTATGACCAATAAGTTCCATTACTGATAACGAATATCACAAAGAAATTTGGGTTGAAAATACTAATGTTTACAATATGAAATGACATCCCCGATAACCGACACGAAATCTGAAATTTACTGCATACACCGCCATATTAAATTCATAGTAAATAGTACATAACTCGTTTCATGACTTGCTTAGGCTCGTTACGAAGCAGACTGGATGATCTATAAACCCCTAATGATTCTTACTGAATATTGTTCTGTTATGATGTTTACTGAGGCGATTCGCGGTCCTGAACTGCAGTCCGGGGCAGCGTTCGTTTTGGATATCTGGCTTTGGGAACACCTGTACATCCCTTCCTTAAACTGAAAATGTGCGGAACCCCATATGATTACGTATATAGTTTAGTCAGCTAACCCATGGATCTGGTCCCGTATCGTTTCACCATCGTTTGATATTTAATTCGTATTTTAGAATATCGTGGTGTTCTGCAGTTTCTGCAGTGACCTCTCTTACACCAGCACCTTGAACATAACCTAAATTCTAATACAGGAATCCTATCGATAATATGTTTGATGCGTTGGAAACATAACGGAAAAATATACAATTAGTTTAACTGTAGAGTCGCCTAATTATTCTCCCAACTAGGAGTAAAACGTGTTACAAAATGGACTTCCAGTTCTGAAACTGGATTTCCAGCAGTGAACACTTAAATTGAAATGGCCATATCTAGCGAACCTGAAACCCGATTGACTCGAAACCAATTTTTATGGATAGATAATTAAACATATTGCTTACCCCCTTTACATTGTTTCACTTAATTCTGCATGTATGATTTATAGTAAATTATGTAAGTGGTAGGACACTGGGTGTTGATATTTTATTCATATCATAATTATTACATTCTCATCATATCATGTAGACGTCATATACATTGGTGACCTAGTGATCGTGTACATTACCCAGTGATAGATATTAGTGTTTGGATTGTAGCAAGTATGTTAGTGTTAAAATGTGAATGAATAAGTGAAGTGACACGCACTTGTACACAATCAGCGGAACCAGTTAAATTATTGCATTGTCGACGTCTATGGGACATATATAAGTGTAACTATAACTGAAATGGGACGGTTATGGAGCACTTATATTAGTGTCATAGGTAAGGCACCAAACGCTGTCCATTTATCTTGGGTACCAGTCGAGACATGTTTGATGGAGATCCTGTCTCCAGTTCTCGTGTAGACTTGTCATGGACCGACTAGTATTTGAGTTTATGATCGGTGTTTGATGTAGACCACGGGATGGAGGGTAGTTTGAGTGTGAGTTCAACGGAATCTCAGGAGTCCTATTGCCGGCATATACAGCGATTCCGGAAGTCATATGGGTGATATTACTGATTATTAGCGAGCGTTTCGGGCCCGTGTTCTCTTGCTTCTAGGGCCCTACCCTTGGGTTGGGGATACTCCTGCGTAGTTGATTCTCACACTTGGACTGACGATAGGTTAGCGATCTGAACAATGAGACTTAAAGACTGATAGGTTTAGTGACATGTATTGATTACTGATTCGTTATACCTGCCTTACTGTTTACCTGCTCTATTATTTACCTGTACTGGCTACTTCATGCTCATGTCATTATTCCATGCCTACCGTTTCATGTTCATCATCATTGCACGTGTTTATATTTGCATTTATATATATTGCTATTGTGTCTCTCTGATGACCTGAGTATGCATGCTCAGAGTGAGATGTGGACTTAGATCGGATCAGCACCTGCCGTAACTCGAGGATATTGCGGACATCTAGATCAGCGACGTCAGCGCCATCTTTCCTTGATCTCTATCTGGTTAGTTTTTATATCTGTTTTGATTTAGTGACTGCATTTCTCATTACATGTGCATTGATTACTGATCACCACGTAATACTAGAAGCCGAAGTGTGATTACGGCATGATATTTCCTTGACCGTAGGAGCATGGCTGGCCTTGTCAACCCCTCGTATTCCGTATTTTGGGAAGCGGGACGTGACATGGTTTTGTTGGTATCAGAGCCAGGTTTTGCTATGATTGGAATTGCAGTTTCCGAGTAGGGCTTGACAATCTAAGCCACCCTCTCGGTTTAGATTGTAGACTTGTTATCCTTGATCTTGATTCATATAGTGTGTTCTGCTACACATTTTGATCCATCCGCTAAAGTTTTGGGTGACTTAGTAGAGTTATGTGATTGTAACTATGAACTGCAGCATGGTTATAATGCAGCACTCTGCTTGAGTGACTTGGAGTTCTACATTTGATTTCCACTTGTTTGAGTTTCACCTCACCCGATATTCTTGTTTCGTTGTCCATTATATATGTTATTCTGATTCTTATTCCTTGTACCTTATGCCATCCTAAAATTGTTGTTTCAAGACCATGTCTTCCAATGACTCTTCTTCTGTTTCCACTCCCCAGAGTCAGACCGTCGAGATTTTGGGTGTACTGCAAGGCTTGAAGGAAGCCCAGGAGCGAACGAACGATTTCTTAGCTGAAGAACTAAGAAGGCAAATGGCTCAAGCACCAACGAAAGACCACAACCGTGAGAGAATCCCTGATAAGAAAAGAAGAGATGTGAAGATGAAGCGCCCATTTGTTCCTCAGCAATGGAAGCAGCGGAGAACTCAACGTTGTGGATACTGCAAGAGGCCAGGACACTTTTAGAGAGACTGTCACAACGCTAAAGGGCAGTGCCTGATTTGTGGATCCAACGAACATCTTATCAATGGTTGCCCTCGAAGGAAAGAGCTACAAGGAGGAGATTCGTCAACACCTTCCACATCTACTTGAGCGATTTGGTTGTTTCGTAGTTCGAGTTCGAGGATGATATGGACCCAGCACAAGATTCAGACTTGTCTTAGGAGATTGTAGAGATAGATATCAACGAAGAATTATCACATTTTTTACTTTCAATAAAAATATTGTTACTCTTTAGTAAATGTTTCCTTTTGTTTAAAATCTTGTATCCGTTGAACTTCTTAGTTTGAATGCAATAAAATTGTGAGTTGCGATTTATGTATCGTCCCCTTGCCACTCATTTTCCTTATACTGCTTACTGCATCATCATTCAGAATTTTGATTTTCAGTCCTTACCTGCCGTATATTTTCCATATACTCCACATCTTTGGTTATTTTCCTTGTGTCTTCCACTATCCGATCATGACTCGCTCTTTTCAGGCCATGCCCAATCCTGGAACAGCGACGCCTATCGATGAGGACATCTATAAAGTAATATTTGTTTTATCAGCCTACGTTTCCTTGGACTGTATGCTAGTGAGTTCAGATGACGAAATTGATGGCCCACAGGTTATTTCCGGCAACAGCGATTCCGAGGACGAGGGAGTCGCAGCCCCAGAAGTCGACATGATCAGCGACTCTGACGACCTGAGTATGCATGCTCAGAGTGAGAAGTGGAATTAGATCGGATCAGCACCTGTCCTACCTTGAGGATATTGCGGACATCTAGATCAACGACATCAGCGACATCTTTTCTTGATCTCTATCTGGTTAGTTTTTATATCTGTTTTGATTTAGTGACTGCATTTCTCATTACCTGTGCATTGATTACTGATCACCACGTAATACTAGAAGCCGAAGTGTGACTACGGCAGTATATTTCCTTGACCGTAGGAGCATGGCTGGTCTTGTCAACCCCTCGTATTCCGTATTTTGGGAAGCGGGACGTGACATGGTTTTGTTGACGATGAAGAAGAGGATCCCGAAGAGGACCCGATGGAGGAAGATCCCGAGGAAGACCCAGTAGAAGAAAATCCAGAAGAGGAAGACCCTGGGGAGGATCCAGTGGAAGAGAATCCGGTGGAAGAAGATCCGGAAGAGGTGAATCATGTGGAAGCAGACCACGATGAAGAAGCTCCAGCCGAGGAAGAAGGACCAGGAGAAGAAAACCCCGTGGGGGAAGAACCCGAAAACGAGGCCCCAGCCGAGAAAGAGTCAGAGCATGAAACTTCGAGTGAGGAGGAATTCGAGGCGGAAGAACCTCTAGTGGCAATCCCTGCGAGGCAGTATGGAAATGGATGCCCCTATCTTAGAGCGAGAGCTTACCGTAACCTGTTGAACTTCCATAACCGCGACTGACGCGACTTATCTTTGTTTCTTCTGGCCACATAAATCTATGTATAGTTTATGTCCACTTTTATCTTTCGAGTATGCCTTGTTTGAAAAATTTTCTGGAAAAATAAATAATAATAAAGTTTTTAAGTGCGTAAATCCTTGAGTATTGATCTGCATGATGCATTGACTGCTTTCCCTCCCTAATAATTTCTTTCCTTTCTGAGATTCATTACTCTTCATCCTTGCGACTTGTAGTAACCTGACCCCACTCCCTTCAACGTTCTAATTAAAGTACAACATTCTGACCATTTTTAATGGGCCATACTCCATTGTAATCCATACCTTGACTAGCCCCTTATACATTATTAGTGCTATTTTTTATTACCATAATTACATTCAGTGACGTTGCTATTCGAAATTTAGTTTTCGTTATTTTGTGTTTATCGAAAAAGATTGCGTGTTATTAACTACTTCCGTTTTACTTATTCTGAATACTTTACTATTCTTCGAATTTTCAATAGCGCAAATATATGCCATCACCTACTATTTTGTTTTATTTTCTCTTATTTCGCCATATGGGTTTTCTCAAGTTATTTTAAATTGCTTGATCGATATTTTGCTAAAATATTTTTGGCCTATCAGCCAATACTTCACTATTTTTTATCAATGTTATTGTATCTTTCATTATAAATGTATATATTTTATATATATAGTTTGTTACTACGAATGATTATGTCTTGTGTTTACTTATGCCTATTCTTTAGTTGCCCTACTTCTTATATATATATATATATATATATATATATATATGTGTGTGTGTGTGTGTGTGTGTATGTATGTATATATATATGTATATATATATGTATATGTATATGTATATATATATATATATATATGTGTGTGTGTGTGTGTGTGTGTGTGTGTGTGTGTAGACCTTTGATTTTCATCGTGTGTGTGTGTGTGTGTGTGTGTAGACCTTTGATTTTCATCTAGTTGCTTTTACGTAAATCGCTATAAAGTAATATTTGTTTTATTGCTTTGCGCATGACATTTTATGCCTTGTCGTTGTTTTAAATTTCGAGGACGAAATTTTATATAAGTGGGGTATAATGTAATACCCAGTTCCTTTAATGTAATTTTCGTATTTTTAAATAAATATTTTCTATATTGTTCCAAATTAAAATATTTCTAATTTCTATTTTTCTTTTCCTAACACTACCCAAGCCCACACCCCAACTCTCCGTTTTATTTTTCCTTCTCCCCGAGCAGGCCCGGCCCCTGAACCCGTTCCCTTCCCCGACACGACCCAAACCCGAACTCATACCCCCCCACTTCTTCTTCCTCCCCTTCTCGTTCTCTTTCCCGCATGAATCGCCAACTTCTCCATCTCCTTCGCCCCCCTCCCCCGCACGACTCGCCCCTCCCTCGCAACTTCCTCCGCAGCGCCTCCCCTCTTGCCAACTTCTCCATCTCCTTCGTGTCCACCGATGCGACCTCGTCCTCATCCCAACTTCTCCCATGTCAAGCTCCCCCTCACACTCCTCGAGACCTGCGCCCACTTCCCCTCTCTCGCGCTTCCCCGAGCCATCGCCCTCGTCGTTCCTCCTTCCTCGCCAACGACCCCTACACCAACAACCCCCCGATCTCATCGCCCGCTCCCTCCCTCTCTCTGCACTCCCTCTCTTCATCACTCTCGTCCACTCTCTCTCTCTCTCTCGTCGACCTCACCCTCATCCATGCCTCCTCGCAATCGCCACTTTGCACCACCAGAGCCTCCATCGCTGCCCCCACCGCACTCTTAACCCCTACCTCCTCTCTTCCCTGCACATAACCCAACATTGCACCCCGCCGGAGCTCGTCGCCGTCGAAATCCTCACCCCGTTGCCTGCACCCCCGATCACCTTCCTCTCCCTCCTCCACCTTCCCTTCATCTCCGACGAAGAACCTTCGTCTCCTACAAACACAAGAAACCCCGCCGGTAGCCCACGCCTGCAGTCCACTTCGCCGCTACCTCAGTCGACCTCACATCGTCGTCACCTCGTTTTCCTCTTCCTAGACCTCCTCACTCATCCCTTCCTCTCTCCTCGACCGCTACGACCCTCTCCCCTGCGACCGCGTGAACCTATCACTGACTCGTCATCGCCGTGCTTCCCACCTCGTCAGAACCCTCATCGCATCAGAGCCGACCACCACCAGCACCCACTTCTGGCCGCCTCCTTCCTGCAGCCGAGCCCCTGCACCCACTACCTCCGGGCGCTGCCCGAGCTCGCTGCCGTCGCCGCTGCCTGTGCTGGGTCGTGTGCGTAGTCGTGCCTCCACTGTGTTCGTGTCACCGATCGTCGTCCTCAAACAAGTTTTGGAACTTGCTTATCATGCTAAAAATATTTATATATGCATTGTTGGAGTTCTTCCTTGATGACCGAAAATGCCAAAATCTAACAGAATACAATTGCGGGATAATAATTATACTTAAACATGATTGCATCAAAACCATCGTAGTTGGGTCTCGGATGATTAAGTTACAAATGCAAGTGATTTCTCACTGGCTACTATGCTAATTATGTATAACCATAATTTATATGTCAACGTCGTAATTTTATTGATGAAATTTAATACTTATAACGTATCATATTAGATTGTACTGAACCGAACCCAAATTCATGTCTAATATCCCGTAGCAATATTGTATAAAATTTATAGGATTTTAATCTTGTTTAATCAGTGATTAATATATGCATTTCGATTGTAACCTTGATGTTCGACACGAAACCCTAAACGAAAACCATATTTGAAATGACGGTATTTATGACCAATAAGTCCCTTTACTGATAACGAATATTACGTAGAAATTTGGGTTGAAAATACTGACGTTTACAATATGAAATGACATCCCCGATAACTGACACGAAATCTGGAATTTACTGCATACACCGCCATATTAAATTCATAGTAAATAGTACATAACTCTTTTCCTGACTTGCTCGGGCTCGTTACGAAGAAGACTGGATGATCTATAAACTCATGATGATTCTTACTGAATATTATTCTGTTATGATGTTGAATACTGAGGCGATTCGCGGTCCTGAACTGCAGTCCGGGGCAGCGTTCGTTTCGGATACCTGGCTTTGGGAACACCTGTACACCCCTTCCTTAAACTGAAAATGCACAGAACCCCATTTGATTACATAGATAGTTTAGTTAGATAACCCATGGATCTAGTCCCGTGTCGTTTCACCATCGTTTGATATTTAATTCGTATTTTAGAATACCGTGGTGTTCTGTTGTTTCTGCAGTGACCTCTCTTACACCAGCACTTTGAACATAACCTAACTTCTAATACTGGAATCCTATCTATAATCCGTTTGATAAGTTAGAAACATAACATAAAAATATACAATTAGTTTAACTGTAGCATTGCCTAATTATGCTCCTAACTGGGAGTAAAACGTGTTACAAAACGGACTTCCAGTTCTGAAACTGGATTTCCAGCAGTGAACACTTAAATTGAAATAGCCATATCTAGCGAACCTGAAACCCGATTGACTCGAAACCAATTTTTATGGATAGATAATTAAACATATTGCTTACCCCCTTTACATTGTTTCACTTAATTCTGCATGTATGATTTATAGTAAATTATGTAAGTGGTAGGACACTGGGTGATGATATTTTATTCATATCATAATTATTGCATTCTCATCATATCATGTAGACGTCATATACATTGGTGACCTAGTGATCGTGTACATTACCCAGTGATAGATATTAGTGTTTGGATTGTGGCAAGTATGTTAGTGTTAAAAGGTGAATGAATAAGTGAAGTGACACGCACTTATACACAATCAGCGGAACCCGTTAAATTATTACATTATCGACGTCTATGGGACATATATAAGTGTAACTATAACTGAAATGGGACGGTTATAGAGCACTTATATTAGTGTCATAGGTAAGGCACCAAACACTGTCCATTTATCTGGGTTACCAGTCGAGACATGCTTGATGGAGATCTTGTCTCCAGTTCTCGCGTAGACTTGTCATGGACCGACTAGTATTTGAGTTTATGACTGGTGTTTGATGTAGACCACAGGGTGGGGGGTAGTTTAAGTGTGAGTTCAACAGAATCTCGGGAGTCCCATTGCTGGCATATACAGCGATTCTGGGAGTCATATGGGTGATATTACTGATTATTAGCGAGCGTTTCGGGCCCGTGTTCCCTTGCCCCTGGGGCCCTATCCTTGGGTTGGGGATACTTCTGCGTGGTTGACTCTCACACCTGGACTGATGATATGTTAGCGACCTGAACAGTGAGACTTAGAGACTGATAGGTTTAGTGACATGCATTGATTACTGATTCGTTATACCTGGCTTACTGTTTACCTGCTCTATTGTTTACCTGTACTGGCTACTTTATGCTCATGTCATTATTCCATGCCTACCATTTCATGTTCATCATCATTGCACGTGTTTATATTTGCATTTATATATATTGCTATTGTGTCGCTCTGACGACCTGAGTATGCATGCTCAGAGTGAGAAGTGGACTTAGATCGGACCAGCATCTGTCGTACCTTGAGGATATTGCGGACATCTAGATCAGCGACGTCAGCGCCATCTTTCCTTGATCTTTATCGGTTAGTTTTTATATCTGTTTTGATTTAGTGACTGCATTTCTCATTACCTGTACATTGATTACTGATCACCACGTAATACTAGAAGCCGAAGTGTGACTATGGCAGGATATTTCCTTGACCGTAGGAGCATCTCAACCCCTCGTATTCCGTATTTTGGGAAGCGGGGCGTGATAGAAGATATCTCTTTAGAGAGAGTGACTCCATCACCTGCGGGTACTCTACCACACAAGAAGTCGTCCATTCTATGACACTTTAGAATAGTGTCAAAATACCCAAGTTAGGACACTTCCCAGATTTAGATCTAAAATCATAGATCTAGTCACCAAAATCCTTGATATTTTGACCAGATCCTTTGTAGAGAAACACCTTTTGACAACCACTGTATAACCGATCGTAGTAAAGGAACATCACTTTCTATCAGGAGTACGTTTTCCAAATACTAGGACATCACTCCCTACTACCTTCTTATCAGGTCCATCTATTCTAATGAAGTTAAACTCTATGACTGTCACATCAAAATAGTGATCTATCTCCACTTTACTTGCTTTAGTCTATAAATAGACATTAGCTACTGGCCCACTATACTTCCGCTGCTCCTACTGGTTACAACAACCCTCCGGCATAGTCATATATACGTGCACTTCTAAATCAAATTTAGAATGACGTTATAGTCATCCGCCTGCCAGATCTCATAGTGTAGGACAGTAGTAGTGGCAAGCTTGGGTCATTAAAATCTCCCTGTCACCGTCTTTTAGGAGACCGAAGTACCTCTCGGGTGGCTGAGGTTACCCACCAAATCTGCGGAGTGGCTAATGGATTGTCGAATCCAATTGAATGCTTAGGTTCTACTAAATGTTCAATAACCGTTTGTGGTTCCGAAACACTTCCAGTTCTACTATACTCCCACTTATTTCTTTTGCAAAAAGATTTCTTTTATAAAATGGCGGCGATTCAAAAACAAATCAACTTTTGATCTCATAATGGTAGAAGTTAAACCCTTGCTAAAAGTCTAGAATAACCCACAAACTGCTATTAATGAAGCGTGACATGAGTTTTTCCGGATTCATCTTTTAAACAGAAACCAGATAACTCCATATCTTAATATTCTCAAAATATGCAACCATTCTATGTCCACATAGAATCAAAGGCACTAATTTAGATGGAACCATATTCAATTGGCATGCAACTTTTTCCAGTGCATATCACCTAAATGGAATAAGAACATTCAGCATTACATCAAGAAGCACTGTCACGACCCGAAATTCGGATGTGACCGGCACTTAGATTGTATGACATCTAAAGATGTCGACACAATCTGAGTAAGCCAAAAACCGAGATCAAAAATACTTTTTGCGGAATTAAGAAAATTTTAGTTTTTAAGTAAAAGGATGAGGTAGAATGTTGGATGATTTTAAGAAATGAAATCTACACAACTGATTTTTAGCATTTAAAATGTCCGATAGCACCTCCTTATTAATCATTTATTAAAGGAGTTATACAATGTTCAATTAAGTTGCGTCCCTGGTTGGGAGCAAAATAACGCCAAACAGCGGAAATCAGTATGCAACAATAATACGACGCTCAAGCGAAGAATTTTAAGCATAAGTAAAGAAAATATAACTTAACACAACTAAACGATCTCACCCGATCAAAATAAAAACATATACAACATATTTCATTCTAAGTCCAATATACTGGGTCTGATGGAGAATTATTAGATCCAAAATACATATATCAAAATAAGAGGTTACTGCGTAGGTAACCCACATAGCAAAATAAACGATATAAGCTGACAAATGGATCCTCACTGCTGCTATGCATCCACGCGTCTCCTGCAAGAAACTAAGGCATAACGGGGGTGAGTTGCCAACTTGGTAAGTAAAACTAATATCTAACAGATGATAATGTAAGTGTGACGAACTAGAGTTAATAGCAATAAAGATAAGTATAACGTATGATAACATGTGGAAACATGAATATGTACTAACTAAATGTATAAATCAACACTGAAATCTCATCAATTATTTCCAAATAAGGCTCATTTTTCCGTGTCCAATATCGACACAAATCTTCTGTTTCCAGCAGGCATCGTTCCCCGAACGATCCTGTCAATCAATAACATTGGTCGGTATCCTCCAGATATCCGCCGTGTTTCACAACTATCTCCGGTATCGAGTATCCTCGCTAGGCACCCTGCCTCAAATGCGGCTATCCTTCCCTTCGGTCTCGACCGGGTCCACCATGAATCCGACTGTATAACTCCCCCACTCAGTCCGGATAGTGTAAAAATCCGCAACCGTATAGCTCTCTCACTCGGTCCGGAATAAAATAAAATCATAAAAACAATATCTCATGGTGGACATATCACATCAATCATGAAGAACCAATTAATATAACTTAATAGTGCATAAAACTCAAAACCAGAAATCCGCATAATCCAATACATCTTATACCATAATTAATAATACCTGAAAGTGAAATATGATAAGTGATCATAATAACATTGATGCAAAATAACTACTATTATTGATGCTTACGGTATAAAGTGAATCATATGGGACATAACAAGTACTAAGTGAATATATGACATGTCAATATCGATGAGGTGTAGTGTAACATGTAGATATGTGTGCATGCAACATGACTTATCGATAATTAGTGCAGTGTTCTAGCAAGTGTTAAACAATGGAATTTTATAGATATAAATGCATATGATGAAGTTTCTTAGTTTTAAACATATACACAATGCAAAGGAAATTACTAGACAAACTTTTAATTACGGGCGTATTACGCCATCCATACAAGATCCCCCGGTAGATTTTAATCTACTCACCGGAATACATCGAAGCTACTCGGACATCATCAATCATTTTCCCTTCCTTGCGGTCTCCGAAATCTCCACGGTCGAACCTAACATCGAAATTAACTTTCGTATAAGAGTGACTAAAATCCGATACGGCGAAAACGTAAAACTAATAGACTTACATACTAAACGTGCTATATGAGAATATCGTGAGTTAACTGGACCTAGTTTAACTGGAGCTAACCTTATTCTGGTCGCAACAGGCAGAAACAGAAATCGTGACACGATATATCCGTATCGTATTTAGAATTTTAACCCCAAAACTGATATTTGCTTCCAGATTTTATATACTGAATATATAACATAAACTAGCAATACCAGAAACCCTAACCTATAAACTGAGAGCTACCCAAGAAAAACTAACACCAAACTCCCTACCAAAACCGCGCGAGCTTGGAATTTTGATGGATGTCGCCGGCCGAAAATCCGAGGAATGGGTCCGTGTTTCTATTGGTTATTCTAGGTCCAAATTACAAGTTTAAGGTACTGTTTGATTTCTCTAACTATAAACCAACTCATAGCAGTTTTAAACAGAGCAATCATCCCACAAAATTACGATATTTTACCGATATCATACTTCTATGTTAGAACAGTATTAAACTAAGATATACAGAGTTGAAACTTATACCTATTGAAAGCTCAATAGAAAGGTTTCTTTAAAGATGCACAAGCACAAATTTTCCTAGCTTGAGGGTTGAGGTAAGTGTTCCCCTCCGAAAGACGGAGACGCGACCGTGTAGGTCCGTCTTGCCTGAATTTCAGGGCAGATGCTAATTGGTGCTATCCGTCCACCTTTCCGAAGAAACCAAGTTAATTTATGTCACCATGTATCAAAGGTTTAAACGGATGCGGCCGATGTAGCAGACTTCATCAGATTCCCCCTCGTCGAGGGGTTTTTTTGATTGTGGGGACGCTCTTCCCTGCAGGCGCAAGCCCCTGCAGTTAATTACGCCACCACATCGCGGTAACAACTTTCTCCTTCTCCAGATGGTCACTTCGTGTCGTGGGTTTTTGTTTTGGTTTTGGTTGCCCGTGGATTGTACACGGAGACTAATTTATGTTGTCGCCCGTAGGGCGTGGACTAGTCCAAATCCGTATCTTTCTTAGATTTGGGTTTTGGAGGGTTTGGGTTTAAGGATACGTTAGCCTTATTTGAGACTAAGATCAACTTAAACGTTTGTTAAGGATACGTTAGTTTAATTTTAGACTAAGATCAACTTAACGGGATCGTTTAGATCCGACAAGAGAGCAATTGGGCTCTATTGTTTAGTTTAATGACATTGCGGTCGATTAGTTTAAGGACATTACGATCCATTGTTAGTTTAAGGACATCTCGGTCCATTATTAGTTTAAAGACATCGTGGTCGAGATTAAGGACATCATAGTCCATGAGTTTAAGGACCCCACAGTCCAATGTTAGTTTAAAGACATCACGGTCGAGGTTAAGGACATCATAATCCATGGGTTTAAGAACCCCACAGTCCGATATTAGTTTAAAGACATTACGGTCGAGGTTAAAGACATCATAGTCCATGGGTTTAAGGACCCCACAGTCCAACGTTAGTTTAAAGACATCACGGTCGAGGTTAAGGACATCATAGTCCATGGGTTTAAGGACCCCACAGTCCAACGTTAGTTTAAAGACATCACGGTCGAGGTTAAGGACATCATAGTCCATGGGTTTAAGGACCCCACAGTCCATGAAATGTGTAGTTGTCGGGACCCGTCACCTCTTTGAAGACGTTGAGGAATTATAATGACAAATATCAAAGGAGTGAAGAGATGTACCCTTGAACTAAGGTGGATTAAGTGATCTATAGTCCAATTTGGAACTAAGATCAATTAATTATATTATGAGCACATTGGCTCAGTTGAGTCTGAATTGAGGACTTATGGCCAACTTGGGCTAAGTCCAATTGGATTTAAAATGTTGACCCTTTGTTGGACCATTAGACATTTTTCTAGGTTCAGGCCTACATTATTTAGCAATACTAAACAAGAGTTTGAGGGCTCTAATAATATTTCTATCTTTGATTGAGCAGTGAACATTATAGCTCTGAATTTTACTCGATTTTGAGATTCAGTTGAAGGGAAGACTTTTGCCTCTGGAGAATTAGACAATTTGGCTAAAAGTAGTGTTAAACACTAGAAAACAACAGTGTTAAACACTGGAGATAGAACTCTCAAATTAGTGTTAAACACTAGAAGACAATCGGTGTTAAACACTGGAAATATAATCCTCAATTTAGTGTTAAACACTGGAAAACAATCAGTGTTAAACACTGGAAATAAGTCCTTTAAGTTAGTGTTTAAACACTAAATAGGAATGGGTCATGTGGGGTCACGTGAGGGCACCTAAAGGTGGGGCTAGATCCCCTTTTACTTCGCTCTGCAAATAAGTGTTAAACACTTTTTACTTTTATTTTGAGCATCACGTGTTGGCACGTGATGGACATCTGTGCGCTGATCACTAAAGCATTTGCTAAGGGGTCACGTGGTAACACGTGAGAGCGCCCAAAGCTTAGATTTCCTTTGCTTTTTCTTTCTGTGTTTTGGAGGTCACGTGGGAGCACGTGAGGCATTGCCTCAGAGCTTTTTCTTTCTCATTTTTGAGGATCTTTTCACGGGTCACGTGGGGACACGTGACCTTAATTCTTTACATGTATGAAGATCTTTTAAATCTCCTTATCTTTAAGAATTAAATTCTCTGTAGGGTTAAACCCTAATTATGATTCTGGAGGAATTAAATTCCTATTGTAAAAGAATTAAATTCTTATATAGGGTTGAACCCTAATTTTCTTTAAAGGAATTAAATTCTCAATTAGAGTTAAACCCTAGTTTCATGTTGAAGGAATTAAATTCCTATAAATTTAAGAGAATTAAATTCTCATATAGGGTTAAACCCTAGTTTTATCATGAAGGAATTGAATTCCTGTAAATTGGGAGAATTAAATTCTCAGATAGGGTTTAAACCCTAATCTATCTTGGAGGAATTAAATTCCTATAAATTTAGGAGAATTAAATTCTCTAAACTCAATCCTCCCTCTAAGTCTTGGATCTGCATGGCAAAATCTCAACCCGATGAGAATTAAATTTTCAATCTATGGGGAGATTTGCTTCTGCAGATTTTCAACTAGAGGAAGAACTAAGTTCTTTTTGCAGAAGAGTTAAACTCTTAGATTTTGAGAATTAAATTCTCTGTTTTAAGTTTTGATCCCCTTTCTTTCTCACCTAGGGTTTTCTTTGTTGAGAATTAAATTCTTCTTTCTTTTCTCTCTGAAATTCCAAGATTCCAAAATTCTCTCCCTTTCTTCTCCTCTCGGCTTCTATTTATAAGAGAAGGAAAAGAATCAATTTGTTTAGTAAATCTTTCATTGAAAGATTTTATTTGTTTTCGTAATTAATATGATCCTTTAGATCATTCAGTGAATTTTATTCACCGTTGGATTTTCAATTCAAACATATTCTGTTTGTTATTTTTGGTGAGATTTAGGGAAATCTTTCCTTGTCTAAAATTTTTCCATAAATTGGTGATTTTTAATCACCCTTGGATTTTTAATCCAACGGTCCCCCATAAACCTTTTTTGTTTGGAAAGATTTAGAAAATTTTAGAATTTAATTCTGTTAAACTATAGGGCTTTTGAAACCTGTCACGTGCTGGCACGTGACCTTTGGTCACGTGGGAGCACGTGACCCCCAATCAAGTCCTTTTCTCAGCCGCTTATTTATGCTTTTGCTTGATAGAATTTAATTCTGTAAAGACATCACGTGTCAACACGTGACCTTTGGTCACGTGTGAACACGTGATACCTCATTGAGGTAACTCCTGATTTTTAATCAGGGAACAGATTCCCCCACAGCGTTGCTCTCACATGTCTGCACGTGAGTGCAACGCTGTCACTTTTGTGATTGTTGGATCGATCTAGGGAATCGGGGAGATGAAACGTTTCCATCACATTCTATAAATGCCAGTGTCCCTTCAGAAGCGCCTCCACTTTGCTCATCTCTTTCCTTGCAAACTTTTCCCTTTTGAGAATTTAATTCTCCTTTTCAGAGCTTAGTTCTCTGCTTCAAAAATTTTCTAGAGTTTAATTCTGTTGAAAGATTCCCTTTCCTCAGGTAATAATCTTGAACGAATGAAAACCTTTTGCAGAAATCTCTTTTGGATTTTAAATCCAGAACAAGGGATTTTCCCTTTAACAAGAACACACACATTTTTTTTTAAGTTCTTTAAAAAGAAAACCCTTCAATTCTTAAGCAACAAACCTTGCTAGGGTTTTTCTGATTTTCAGGGGTTAACGGTGTTGTTTGTCTTTTCCATGGAATTTAATTCCTTCTTAAAAGCTTTGGCTCGAAAAATGTCTCTGGGAATTTAATTCCCCTTTTTTTCAAAAGGAATTTAATTCCTATGAAGAACTCAGTTCTTCCCAGAGAACTCCTTAGGGTTTTCTTGCCCTGAGTTATCTTTTTGGAACCAAGAAGAAGAAGTTTGCAGTGTCTCTTTCTGGCAATTTAATTCCCTTGATTCTGTTTGATTTGTTGCAGAGTCCAAGATGGATTTTTCTTAGGGGAATGTGTAGGGTCATTTGAAATCCACTGTTTATTTAATAAGAATCTTCCTTTTGTCTCATTGTAATTGCTTTGCCTCATCATTAGCAAGCCGTCATCTTGATTTTGTGGGACCCATATGTTTTGTAACCAATGGTCCCATAAAATGAGTCCTCTATCGCCGTATTTTTATATATACATATATTTATAATCATATATATATATATACACTGTTGGCTTCGTTTTAACAGTTTCCCCTTATTTTATTTCAGGCACAATGACTTCCGTTCCGTACTTTCCTTTCACTTGCTCGGAGGCCGCTTTTCCTCAGTCGCCATCTGACGAGGAAGTGATGGCGATGATCAGGGCTCATGACCCAAACTGCACCAACTTGCTTTTGTGGGGGACCTGGTATGGTCACATCATCCGTGGTCACCGAAGTTTCCTTTTCGAGATACCGACGGAGCCCACCTATCCGTTCCTGCCGATGGATCCTCCAAGGACTGTTTTCGCCACAGAGATGCCGAATTGGACCCCTATGGGGCGGCTTGAGCCTTCAACGACTAGTATTCCGAACCATCCAATCCCGGCTATCGATATTTTGGGGCGCCGCATTTTCCAGGGCGAAGCCCAACCATGGGGGAAGATTTACAAAATAGGACTTACCCCTCGACACCCCACGGGCTACCTTCTTTGGGCTCGCTACATCTTGTCCGCCCATCGCGCGCGACTGCAGAGGATTGGGCTTTATCAAGTGATATATGCGTCTCTCTTCCACCACCAATCTCCTCACGTCTGGTGGGTTAAGGCTTTCATGAACCAGTGGAATCTCCCCACCAACACTTTCTTCCTAGGGGACCGTGAAGTTTCGATTTCCTTGGAAGAATTTCGCAAGATCTCGGGGCTGCCAATCAGGGGGACCCTTTATGAGGAATTGCTGCCTCCCGACGAGTACGTCTTTGAGACCGAGCCCACAATGCTTGATGGCCTGTCTACCGAGAACGCCGTCCGACACAAGCGCCCGAGTTTGATCAAGGCCCTGGGCATCTTTGACAAACTGTTTACAGAATCTGAGGAGCAGGGCATCACTTTTAAGAGTTTTATCGCTTGCTTCCTTCGTGAGGGTGTCCTATCGAAGATGGCTCCGAAGTTTGTGAACATTAATGACCCCTTTGGGTTTGGTTTGAACCGGCGGCCGACTAAGGAAGAGGATCTGCCGCAGTATTACATCCCTATCATGTCGGCGGTATCTTTCGAATCTATTGCAGCTCCAGGCATGGATGAGGAGACTTTCTTTGTGGGTTTTATCAGCGTCTGGCTCAGCTGGTTCGTCATCCCCATGCATCACCGCTTCATGAGAGCCTCGGTTATCTACCATGCTCATTGTATCGCTGAGGGGACACGGCTAGCCGTAGGCATCCCAGCGCTAGTGCATATTTATCATGGGTTAGGCGCCGCGGCTAATACCTCAACTCCAGGTGTGGATGTGATAAATTTCTCTCTTCATTACTTCACATCTTGGATTGAGATGCACGTGTTGGGGGCCTTTGCTGCGCACCAGAGACCCGAATTTTATGATGCCTACACTTTTCCGCGGCTCATGAGGCTAGTGGGTGCTTCTGCTCCTGACCCGACTCAGTCTGGGGTCATTCGCGTGTTGATTGCTCCCTATGCCAGTACAGGCGGATTGGTATTCGTTGGTCGGGCCCTATCCTCTCCTTCAGGTCCAATTCAACAACTCCATGACTTGTCGAAGAGGGGGCACCTTCTTTTGATAGTGTTATCATATGACAGGTATGAGTTCGCTTCCAAGATCGATGTTGTTCTGGTTCTATTCTCGCTGTATGCATGGTTTTTGGTTCGTGCTTCTACGGTGGAGTTATCCTCCAACTGTCGGATAGAGCGAACTTACCGAGCTGATATTGGTCTTCGACCCAGTTCTTAAAGGTGAAGCAGTCCTCGAGAGGATGTCCTATCGCTCAGTGATAAGAGCAATAGTCTAGGTGAGAGACCTCATTAGCTTGCTCGGGGTGTTTAGACTCCGGAAGTGTAATCATCCGATATTTTATGGCGAGATCAAGTATCTTCCGTGTTTTATTCTGAGGAAAAGAGTATGCTCGACCCATCTTCTTTATAAGAGACGAGTCTGGATAGCTCGATTCCCGATCGCGTGGCTTCTTAGTCTCGTTTCGGCGCTCTCGAACGCTTTTCCCGCTTTTTGACTTATTTTTGCCTCTGCGTCGGGCCTTTTGTATGACGGGTTGATAAGGAAGAGCATTGTCATTCTCCACGGCCTGTTGAAAGAGGCGTTGTGTCCTGGTTTTTTCATAAATGTCCATCTCGCGGTTATGGTCATCTCGGATCTTTTGACCCACTTCCCTTATTAGCCTGTGTAAGTCCACGTTGCTTACCCCGGTTCTTACGGGGAGGCGGAAACGGCGAAAAACAATTTTTGGCGCAAAGGCAACATGGACTAAAAGAAGGATCTTTGCTAAACGACAAACTAGCAAACTACTTGAGGTGCTATCTACTATGCCATAGAGATTATACCTCACGATACCGGTCCTTCGGGTCTTCATTCCGCTGTCCTGCTCGTCCATCCACGCTCCGAGGATCGATCCGGATCTTGGTCACCTCCACGGCCTTCTTGAGTCGAAGACGATCCACCCGAGAGTTGTGCTCCGAGCTCCACCTCGAGCCGAGGCAACTAGGGCAACAAGATCGCTAGTCTTGATGTCCTAGGTTGTGTAGAAGTAGTAGATGGATGTTTTTGTCAACTAGGATCCTTTTTCTCTCAACACATGAGATCAAAGGAAATTTTCAAGAGGAGGAAGATGAAGGAGAACCATGGAGCTTTGTCATTTCATTTTCTTAAGAAAGAGAATGAGAAATCAAGAAATAAACTAAGAAAATGAACCATGGTTCAATAATACACCAACATCACCATGACTAATCTTTTCAAGATAAAGTTGATGGCTAGCTTGACATGACCATTTTCATATCATAAAAAGAAAAAGAAAACCAATGAAGAATCTAGACCTCACATGAAGATGTTAGTCAACTTTGGTCAAACGGTCAACAAAGTCAAGTATGGTCAAATGGTCAAAGCAATTAGCCATAACATAATTATCACTAAAAAGATTAGTAAGTAATGTCCCCGGCTCATAATGGTTTTGACCGAACCAACTGCCAAAACCTTAATGAGCCCGCCTCATTATGGTTTTGACCGAATCAATTGTCAAAACCCTAATGAGGCACCTCCTTCCTCTTCGCTCCTTACAACGTGCATACACACCCGCATCCGCATTCCGTAGAATGCGAATGCACAGAAGACAAAACAAATCCATCCACGCAATACTAGGATCCGGCTTAAACCAAAGCCCACTAGTATTGCCTGCCCGAACAGCATACGCACACAAGTGCACGTAAGTGATCATAGCCCTGCCGTAAAACCATACGGCTTCTACACGTTTCGCTCAGTGCAGGGAAACTCTCTGTGTGGGACTCTAAAGACTCAACACTACGCTGGCAGTGGGTTTAACCACAGACCGCAAGCGGCACTAGCTGTACGTAACGGTCCTCAGGTAGATGTCGATAAGAAGACCGATGAGGTAAACCCATCCGAACTCCTACTGAGCCTGTATGTGACAATCTCCGTACAGTTCGTTCCATTCGTCTGAGAACATCGCATGGCGGGCCTAGAGGGTGGTAAATGCCAGTCCCCTAATAGCGGTACAAGTCGTGTCGGAGTGAAGCCCAGAACACCCTGAGATAACACTGGAAACCTACCAGTATATCTCGCTTGCCCTGGCCAGGGACTACTATGTGTAATGGCTCTTCTAGACACAGCGCGATGTCAACCCCCAATACCGGGAGAGACGAATCCTGTCTAACCTCACCGCCTCCAAGTGCTTCGGGACTGCACTCAACTACTACCTGTTTGCACGACTCCTTTGAGCCGTGGTAGGGTAGTAATCAAAGTACAGTGCGAACACACTCGAGGCGAAGTGACAGTGTCAAGTCGGCGAACTAAGCTGTACTCATGTCACCTGGGAACTGATAACTGACGATAGGTATAATACCAACCAACAGTTCCCGACGAGTCCTGTCCAGTATACTCGTAACCTAACGAGCACCCGCATACTATCTCAAGTACGACGTACTGACGACTGTGGGACAGACCATCTCCCCCGCTGGGATGAGAAGCGCATACGCTAGTCTACTCCGGAGTATCGATGCCCTGTCTCGATAGTCCTATGACTAGGGACCTGTATAAGGATGTGCTTATAGATTACCCAGCCCCCACAAGTGTGACTGCCATCACAACGCTGGTAATCAAGCAAAGATCCTAAGGGTCTACTAATATGTATAAGCGATATGCTAAAAGAAACACATACACATATTGAAGTAGAGACAAACCAAGTAGCATACTACCATTTTGAGCAAGATTGTCTATACAATTGTGAATATCCTAAGCTTCCATCAAGTAATATACAAACTAGTATGATACAGTAATGGCCTCTAGGGCATATACACTAACAATCTCCCACTTGCACTAAGGCCATGTACTGGCGTATCGAAGACCTATCATCTCGATTAGCCGCTCGAACTGAGTCTAGGGTAGGGCCTTCGTGAGTGGATCTGTAGTGTTATTCTCTGAATTTACTCTCTTCACCTCGATCTCCCAGTGATCTACGATCTCCCTGATCAGGTGGTACCGCCTCAAAATGTGCCTGGACTTCTGATAGGACCTGAGTTCCTTCGCTAAAGCTATAGCGCCGTTGTTGTCACAATACAGCGGTATTGGATCAACAATGATAGGAACCACCTGAAGCTCCGTGAGGAACTTCTTCATCCAGACAGCTTCTTTTGCGGCATCGCAAGCAGCTATGTACTCCGCTTCCATAGTTGAGTCAGCAACGGTTTCCTGCTTGGAACTCTTCCAGCAAACCGCCCCTCCATTGAGGGTAAAGACATAACCCGACATGGACATAGAGTCATCTTTGTCACTCTGGAAGCTGAAGTCAGCAAAGGCCTCGATCTGGAGGTCTTTTCCGCCATACACCAAGAACATCTCCTTAGTCCTTCTCAGGTACTTGAGAATGTTCTTTACTGCTATCCAGTGTTTCTCCCATGGGTCCGACCGATACCGGCTTACAACGCTCAATGCGTATGCTACATCTGGTCTGGTACATAACATCGCATACATTATAGAGCCTACCGCAGATGCGTAGGGTATAGATGACATGCAAGCCCTTTCCAAATCAGTCTTGGGAGACATCTCTTTGGAGAGGGTGATTCCGTGACAAGCCGGTAGATTACCGCGCTTGGAATCTTCCATACTGAATCGTTTCAGTATGGTGTCGATGTACCTGGACTGCAAAAGTCCCAACATCCTCTTAGATCTATCACGATAGATCTAGATCCCCAGAATATAGTTGGCATCGCCCAGGTCCTTCATGGAGAACCTCTGTGACAAGAATCCTTTGACTGACTGTAGCATAGGAATATCATTTCCTATTAGGAGAATATCATCCACATACAAGACGAGGAATATCACAGTTCTCCCTACAATCTTACTGTAAATGCATGGTTCATCTGGGTTTTTGATAAAGTCGAATTCCTTGACAGTATCATCAAAGCAGATGTTCCAACTCCGCGATGCCTGCTTCAGTCCATAGATGGACTTGAGCAACTTGCATACTTTACCGCTGCTCCCACTCTGAATGAATCCCTCCGGCTGATCCATATAGACGCACTCTTCTAAATTTCCATTTAGGAAAGCCGTCTTTACGTCCATCTGCCAGATTTCATAATCGTGGAAGGCAGCAATGGCAAGAAGGATCCGAATGGATTTGAGCATAGCCACTGGAGAAAAGGTCTCGTCATAGTCCAAACCAGGTCTTTGACGAAAACCCTTTGCAACAAGTCTAGCTTTATAGGTTTCAACCTGCCCATCTACACCAATCTTCTTTCTGAAGATCCATTTGCAGCCTACGGGTTTTACCCCTTCTGGAGCAAAATCCAAAGTCCAAACTTTGTTGGTGTACATGGACTCCATCTCGGTCCGCATTGCATCCAGCCATTTTACCGAGTCACCGCTCTGAATGGCTTGCTGGAAGCTAGTAGGCTCACCATAGTCAATGGTGCAATCCTCTCTATCTCCGTCTATGAGAAAACCGTCGTATCTCTCGGGCGGATGAGACTGCCTACTACTCCTGCGGAGTGGCGCTGGGATGTCCGGTTCTCCTGAAACTTCTGGTTCTTCCAAGCTTTCAGTAATAGCTTGTGGTTCTGGAATTTCTTCCAGTTCTATTGCGCTCCCACTTATCTGATTTTCTAAAAATTCAGTTTCCAAGAAGTGGGCATGCTGAGAAACAAAAACCTTTTGTTTCTCTGTGGAATAGAAAAGATACCCCCTGGAGTTCTTTGGGTATCCCACAAACTTACACAGTACTGAGCGTGCCTCGAGCTTGTCCGCATGCTGCTTCTTTACAAAAGCTGGACATCCCCATGTCTTAAGATACTTAAGACAGGGCTTCTTCCCACTCCACATCTGATATGGGGTGGTAGGCACAGTCTTGGTTGGAGCCTTGTTCAAGAGATATGCAGCTGTTTCTAGTGCATAACCCCAGAAAGATCGCGGCAACTTAGCCTTACTCATCATGGATCGAACCATATCCAATAGGGTTCGATTCCGCCTTTCCGATACACCGTTGTGTGGTGTGTATGGAGGAGTAAGCTGAGAGAGAATTCCATTCTCTTTTAAGTAGTCCAGAAACTCGGCACTAAGTATTCACCACCTCGATCAGATCTCAGTGTTTTTATACTTTTGCCTGTTTGTTTTTCAACTGCATTCTTGTATTCCTGAAATTTCTCAAAGGCCTTGGATTTATGCTTCATCAGGAAGCATGTCCATACCTAGAGAAATCATCTGTGAAAGTAATGAAGTATGAATAACCATTTTGCGCATGTGTAGACATTGGACCACACACGTCACTGTGTATGAGTCCCAAGAGCTCGCTTGCTCTTTCTCCGTGTCCAGTGAACGGAGTCTTTGCCATCTTTCCCATAAAACAAGATTCACAAGTGGCATAAGACTGATACTCGAACGGATTCAAGTATCCCTCTTTATGTAACTTTGTTAACCGTGTCTCATTAATGTGACCCAGTCTACAATGCCATAAGAAAGCCTGATTTGTTTCCGGAGACTTTCTTTTAAGTGTGTTCTGAACACTGAAGATCTGAGCTTGATTCAATACGTATATCCCGTTTTCTAATGTACCTGACCCAATCAGAACATGATTTAGGTGGATGTGGACCACATCGCTTACAAAAGTAAAATCATAACCTTCCTTAGAAAGTAAGGATACAGATATGATATTACAAGTCGCACCTGGTACATAAAAACAGTTACGCAGAATCAATATCTGCCCAGTTGTCAGTCCAAGATGATATTCCCCTACGGATTCAGCGTTCATGCTCATTCCGTTAGCAACCCTGAGAGTCATATCACCTATCCTGATAACCCTACGATTTCTCAGAGCCTGTAACGAATTACAGATATGAGATCCTGATCCGGTATCCAATACCCAAGAAGTAGGGTTAACTGACATACAGTTCTCTATCACAAACACACCCGAAGCCGAAGCTACAACATGCTTCGAATCCTGGCTACTGGCTTTGCTAGCCCTGCAATCTTTCTGCCAATGTTCATTCCCGTAACAATAGGAACGTCCCTCTTTTACTATATCCAGTCCCGAAACTTTTGCCCTTCCCTCTCCTTCTACTTCCCTGGTTTCTTTCAGGGTAGAAGGTAGAGACTGTATAATCAAGTCATCATCTGACCCGTTCTTCAACGTGGTCTTCAGGTCCGTGAGCTCAAAATAGCTGGTCTTTGTAAGGACGTTGCCCCCTACAGATGACTCGATAGCCAACCTCGCTCGAAGAAATTCGTTCGAGGTCTCATATCTTGCGATACGAGATTGCTCTCCATATAAATCTTTGTTATAGAGGAAGATAGAAACTAAATCCATCTTCTCGTGCCGCCTCTGGTATGCACCAGCAACTGAGGCTAACACGAGGCACTTGGCTTTCGCACAGTATTTTTTCGATGTCTTGCGGATATGTATATCCATGACAGTGGAAACTGGACCTGAGACGGCAGGGGTTGGATCAGTTAAGAGGTGTCCCAGCTTCTCATGGGCAATGGACATCTGGACAGACCTTTGCCAGTCATAACAATCAGATTTAGTCATTTTATTATCTAGATGTAACCTATGTGTGGTCACTGGGTCGCTGCAATTAAGAGAGAGAGAAGAAAACACTCAGCATGATACTCTTGTAAGTTTAGATTGGTTTTTAATTTATCTAAACAGGATGTCTCCCATTGTCTCTTAAATCCCTCCTCAAACCATAAAGGAAGAATTAGTCGGGATCAATCTCACCGTACAATACTTGCTTAACCGTTCAGCCAGGCCAGTGTCGGTACTTCGAGGGAGGTTTTCCAACGCTTTCGCGAAGTTCCTTAATTTAAGAACCTCTTTTCCCTGGGGGCGTAGCCCCGCTAACACCTTTCTAGACACCTACTTGGTTTATAGCATTAATCGTTAAGTGAGAAAAATCCCGAGGAGTGGCATATACTCACAGTAGGATCGGGATCCAAATATCATCGTGTGATAAAACTGAAGGAATCCTACCAGAATCATCACACTCCAAATGGTATGCAGCACTAGCAAGTTTCAGTTTCTTTAGAAACTCCCGATGTGGATTTTTGCCCCATGCTCTTATGACCTTGACGAAGGTCAACAAATCATAAGTCACATGCCAAGTTCTACCCGTCATTGTCCAGGTTAATTTGAACCCACCCGTATATACCCTTGACGAAGGTCAACAAGGTAATACGACTGTCCCAAACAACGCATCTATCTATGCTACATATGAACACCCAACAGCTACCAATCACTATGCCTTGACGAAGGTCAACAAACATAGCTTGAATACTATTGAATATTCATACGAAATGACGGAGGGCTACGAATGGTTTTGGCGAAACCGTGAACGTAGTGAACTTGATATAATCGATGGAACGAGATAGCTTTTAAAAGGAGTGGTTCAAGCTCCGCGTTTAAAAGTTGGTTTTTGAAAAGAACCGAGTGGTTTTGAAAGTGTTCCAACGACTTTACTAGGTTTATTTTCTCGCATTAATTTTAATGCGTCCCATCATTTAATCCTACCATTGCAGAAAACAACGAAAATATTATGTACGCTTATGCCATCCGCATTCGCCACGGGGCCCCGTCATCACTCGTTAGGTTACTTAACTAACGACAGAGCGGGGGCTGGACTAGCGCGGATGCAAAACATAAGCAACGCCTAAATAGATATCATATATAGATATATACATTCGTCAGATGCAATGATAGCCATTCCAGATCACAGATGAACACTTTGGATATACTAGGAATCCACGATTCGTTCGAGCCTGCAACGAAAAACGGATTACACGATTGCGATGAATAGCCAATACCCCACCCTAGACCCCTACGGGTGCGGCAAACTACCCGCCAAGTACCCGAA
This sequence comes from Agapanthus africanus, assembly GCA_030015575.1. Classification (NCBI taxonomy): domain Eukaryota; kingdom Viridiplantae; phylum Streptophyta; class Magnoliopsida; order Asparagales; family Amaryllidaceae; genus Agapanthus; species Agapanthus africanus. The sequence goes on from JASDDO010000010.1 coordinate 338,689,756, forward strand.
GTGAAGAAACCTCCCTTATCAACGTGAGTAGGCCACTCGGCACTTCGAGATACCCGGTAGTTTGTGCACCCCACCTTGGGTCTATCCTAGGAGCAAAAACAGTAAAAGAAATTATACAATGGCGGCTACAACCTCATCCCGGATGTGCGGCCATAAAATAATATTACATCAATTACAAATTTTACATTGAATGAAAGAAAAAGAAACTCTCATCTCACATCCACCAGGCTATTCATCCGCGACAATCCAACGAGTTCATATACACAAACCATCAACATTACAGATCACAGATATGTATAACCCCCACTAATCGACGTATAGCGATTAGCAGACGTTCAATACATATATCACATCATAGATAATATCCATTAGCCAAAGTCTACGGAATTTCGATCAAAATACGGATTAACCACCCCAAACACAAATTTGTTTTCTGAAAATTCTGGGCAGAAACAAAATATACTAAAAATCCCAAAACATCCAACTAAGAACACTGCACCAACAATGGTCCACGTCCGAGTCAACTCGGCTGCGGATCCGCGGCAAGAAGCATGTTCATGCCGCGGTTCCGCGGCGCTTTGACCGAGTCACTGGATCGTTTTTGGTGGGTGTTTTTAAAAAACTCTGAGCCGATTTTTCATGTATGTCAAATAATTTTTAGAGCAGTATAAAAAAATCGACTGAAAGTTGATTTTTCCGGACGTGTTTTGCGATTTTTTTCCGATCGAAATTCTAAATACTTTGCTAATAAGCTAGTTTGTGTTTAGCTAGGCTCTGATACCACTGTAAGTCCACGTTGCTCACCCCGGTTCTTACGGGGAGGCGGAAACGGCGAAAAACAATTTTTGGCGCAAAGGCAACATGGACTAAAAGAAGGATCTTTGCTAAACGACAAACTAGCAAACTACTTGAGGTGCTATCTACTATGCCATAGAGATTATACCTCACGATACCGGTCCTTCGGGTCTTCATTCCGCTGTCTTGCTCATCCATCCACGCTCCGAGGATCGATCCGGATCTTGGTCACCTCCACGGCCTTCGTGAGTCGAAGACGATCCACCCGAGAGTTGTGCTCCGAGCTCCACCTCGAGCCGAGGCAACTAGGGCAACAAGATCGCTAGTCTTGATGTCCTAGGTTATGTAGAAGTAGTAGATGGATGTTTTTGTCAACTAGGATCCTTTTTCTCTCAACACATGAGATCAAAGGAAATTTTCAAGAGGAGGAAGATGAAGGAGAACCATGGAGCTTTCTCATTTCATTTTCTTAAGAGAGAGAATGAGAAATCAAGAAATAAACTAAGAAAATGAACCATGGTTCAATAATACACCAACATCATCATGACTAATCTTTTCAAGATAAAGTTGATGGCTAGCTTGACATGACCATTTTCATATCATAAAAAGAAAAAGAAAACCAAAGAAGAATCTAGACCTCACATGAAGATGCTAGTCAACTTTGGTCAAACGGTCAACAAAGTCAAGTATGGTCAAATGGTCAAAGCAATTAGCCATAACATAATTATCACTAAAAGGATTAGTAAGTAATGTCCCCGGCTCATAATGGTTTTGACCGAACCAACTGCCAAAACCCTAATGAGCCCGCCTCATTATGGTTTTGACCGAATCAATTGTCAAAACCCTAATGAGGCACCTCCTTCCTCTTCGCTCCTCACAACTGTGTATACACACCCGCATCCGCATTCCGTAGAATGCGAATGCACAGAAGACAAAACAAATCCATCCGCGCAATACTAGGATCCGGCTTAAACCAAAGCCCACTAGTATTGCCTGCCCGAACAGCATACGCACACAAGTGCACGTAAGTGATCGTAGCCCTGCCGTAAAACCATACGGCCTCTACACGTTTCGCTCAGTACAGGGAAACTCTCTGTGTGGGACTCTAAAGACTCGACACTACGCTGGCAGTGGGTTTAACCACAGACTGCAAGCGGCACTAGCTGTACGTAACGGTCCCCAGGTAGATGTCGATAAGAAGGCCGATGAGGTAAACCCATCCGAACTCCTACTGAGCCTGTATATGACAATCTCCGTACAATTCGGTCCATTCGTCTGAGAACATCGCATGGCGGGCCTAGGGGGTGGTAAACGTCAGTCCCCTAATAGCGGTACAAGTCGTGTCGGAGTGTAGCCCAGAACACCCTGAGATAACACTGGAAACCTACCAGTATATCTCGCTTGCCCTGGCCAGGGACTACTATGTGTAATGGCTCTCCTAGACACAGCGCAATGTCAACCCCCAATACTGGGAGAGACAAATCCTGTCTAACCATCACTGCCTCCAAGTGCTTCGGGACTGCACCCAACTACTACCTATTTGCATGACTCCTTTGAGCCGTGGTAGGGTAGTAATCAAAGTACAGTGGTAACACACTCGAGGCGAAGTGACAGTGTCAAGTCGGCGGACTAAGCTGTACTCATGTCACCTGGGAACTGATAACTGACGATAGGTATAATACCAACCAACAGTTCCCGACGAATCTTGTCCAGTATACTCATAACCTAACGAGCACCCACATACTATCTTAAGTACGACGTACTGACGGCTGTAGGACAGACCATCTCCCCCGCTGGGATGAGAAGCGCATAAGCTAGTCTACTCCGGAGTATCGATGCCCTGTCTCGATAGTCCTACGACTAGGGACCTGTATAAGGATGTGCTTATAGATTACCCAGCCCACAAAAGTGTGACTGCCATCACAACGCTGGTAATCAAGCAAAGATCCTAAGGGCTCTACTAATATGTATAAGCGATATGATAAAAGAAACACATGCATATATTGAAGTAGAGACAAACCAAGTAGCATACTACCATTTTGAGCAAGATTGTCTATACAACTATGAATATCCCAAGCTTCCATCAAGTAATATACAAACTAGTATGATACAGTAATGGCCTCTAGGGCATATACACTAACAGCCTGTCCATTCGTTCTTTAAATGACGGACTCGGCGCTTTGATAACCGGACCTCGTTTTGGTTCAGGATCAGCATCTTTTAACAGGACGTCCTCTTCTTCATCGAAGTCATATATGACGTAGCTGCCATGGACTTGTTCCCATTTCCTTGATTGGGCATATCCGAGCCCGACCGTTTCTATTCTCCCATTGGGCAGCTTTCGTTGAGTCCCGGGGACGTCCGAAATCCTGTTGTAGAGTCAAGCTTGTCAAGTAGTTTGTTTGACGGGTACCCATTGGCGCTTCAATAGCCTTTTCAAGCCTTCCGAGCAATATCTAGGTAGACGGATGGGCTGGAGTCTGTCGAACCGGGAATCGGCGCCGTGCCAGATTTCTTTTTCCACCTTGGTTTCCCCCGATCGGTAGAATAGAATCGCCTTTTCACCTTTTCACCTGGGAGGAACGTAAAATGTCTGTAGCTCTTGAACACTATAAGCTTCAAGTGCATCGAGCTCTTTGTAATGCTCCCGCGGGACCATGGTAATTTGCAAACTCTGATTATTGTCAGCGAAAGCCTGTATTGACGGTCGAGCGGAAAATATAGTGTTAACTTCATCTTCCGAGTCGCTGCCGAAAATCAACATAGGGGCGGACGATCCCGGATTGTTGCGTTATGGCGGCCCTGAATAAACTATCTTTTCTTCCTCCTCGGTATCACTCCCGAAGACTAGAATAGTGGCGATAGTTTTGTCCTTCGGTTTGTGACATCTTTCCGTGTCCTCAAAATCTGGTAAGAAGTATTTTGCATCTTCGTACTTTCAGACCTCATTCACGGAGAATGGGTTCAGCTCTCCTGTTACGGTATACTCGAGACCATCCCTGAAGTATTTCATACACTGATGTTGTGTAGAAGGGATGATGTTGTACTCGTGTAACCAAGGCCGGCCGAGCAAAGCATTGTAACATGTCTTGGAGTCAATGACGTGGAATTTAATATCCGTGACAAGTAGCCCGAAGCGCAACATTAGTATCACGGACCCGAGAGTCCGTGATGACTGGGAGTCGAAACCGGAGATGGTGATTTTATCACGAGCGAGGTGCTGAACGCTCATGCAGATTTCCTTCAATACTCGCACGTTGAGGAGATTGACGGAAGACCCATTGTCGACCAAGATTTTACCTATCTTGATGTCATGACAATATTCAGAGACATATAGGGGACGGTTGTGCTCACATGTCCCAAGGAGGAGATCTTCGTCGCCGAAGGTGACATCGGCTGTGTGTACTTTTTCCAGCTCTTCTTTCATCCTTTCTTCGGCGAAGGAAGCTTGGAATTGCTCCGGCTCTTGTAGCTCCTTGATCAATGAATCTCTTTCTTCTTTTGACAGTAAAAGGGCGTCGAGAATGCTGAGCTGCGAGGGTAGCTTCCTCAAGTGCGCCAGAACGTTGTAGTCCACCTTACTTTTCTTTGACGGGTCCTTGGCGGTCAGCTTTTCGACGGCTTGGTCATCAAGGATAATATCCTCAGGGACCTTTTCTTTCCCCTTATCTTTTCTATTTGACCCACTGTTCGATGGCCCAAGACTCTTTTCGGGCAGCGTATGATTGCGCAGCTGAACATTTTCATAGGTCTTCGGTTCCTCCACTTTTCCCAAGGTGGACTCTTTAAAGAGAGGGCCAAGAGCCATTTCCTCATCAGAGTCGCTCCCGAAGGTGAGAACTTGCGATCCCCCGACGTTAATTACGCGACAATTGCCAGTGGTTCTTTTATGCTCCTCGGTTGTATTTCTTTGCTCCCGACGAGTTTTGCGTTTCATTCGCTTAAAATGTTGTCTATGAGCAACATATCCCTGCCACCATCTTTTAAAAGTGTTGCACTCCTCGGCAGGGAGCGCAATATTTCGATGATATAAGTAGTAGCTAGGATGCATTTGCGCTTTACCAAGAATGTTTCTTTCGGAGGATGGCAGTTTCATTCCCATTGATATGGCTTTGGCAAATCTCTTCCTCATCTTGAACCTGCTTTTATTCATGGCGGATGTCCCTTGATTCGGTGGGAGTGTCTCGACTCTTTCGTCCAGTCGCCGGCGTTTGGCCTTTTCAAATATAGCCATCTCACGCTCCCGATCAGCTTTACTTTTTAGAAGAGCTTCGTTTAGGACTGCGTCGATCATCTCGTCTGATGGCCCTGGAAGTTTCGGTTCAGACCCTGCCCCCAGTCTCTTGGTGCGCAGGGCTTCTTCATCGCCTGTAGGAAAGTGAGAGATCACATGGCAACTTGCTATGTAATTCTTAGATTCATCTGATGAGTCTTCTCCATCGTCTCCGTCTTCAAGGACGTGGCCGAGAAATTCCTGGAGCGTGATTAGAGTCCGCGCCTTCTGGTTATTCTCTTCCAGCGCGTCAATCTGTTTCTGCAGGTCCGTATGCCTGTTGCCAGGCTTCACGGGCTTTTTGGATTTCTTCTTCTTTTTCGAAGATTTCGACGGCTGGGTGTATGTGCTTTGGCTATCGCTACCGATTTTTGGAGTCGGGCGCGGTTTTAGCATCCCCTCGATGATCTCAGGTTCCAACGAATTCTTCCACCTGATCGCCGGGCATGTCTGGAGATCATTTAGCATCCTTTTGGTTTTGGCCAAAAGAGCCACCTCCCACGGAGCTTCTTCAACAAAAGAGCACGTTTCCCCCGGTGTGTCCGTCTTCTTAGGAGTGTGCGGTTGCGGTGGGCTTACTTTCCACTTATCAGACAACGCAAACTTGCCTTGTTGATACTGATCCTCGATCCATCTCTTAAAGACGAAGCAATCTTCGATTGGATGGCTTACCGTTTGGTGGTAAGGGTAATAATTGGGATTATTCGCTTCGCCGGGTTGCAATGGTCGTTTTGGATTCGGCAGATTGATAAGCCTGTTGCGTATCGCCAGCTCGAATAGTCTCTTCGTTTTGTCCCGTGGGAATGAGTAAGGACACTTCATTTTCTCATTATAATAGCGCTGTCTCTCTTCTAGTTGATCCGTTAGTTTTGGGGCACTGGGCTGCTGTTGTGTATTCGCAACGAAGGTCGCCTTCCTTTTACCCTTTTCGTTCCGTGGCTCCGGCTTCGGAGGAGACGGTCTGTGACCCATCTGATTCATCTGGGCTAGCTTGTCAATTAAAGCCTGGAATGTGGTCGGTTTGAAGAACATCATGAACTGTGAAATATTGGCATGAGGGTCTAGGGTGCCTACGAACATGCCTACCGCGGGTACTTCTTCGATGCGATGTTCGCACTTCGACCACAGATTCCGCCATCGGATTGCGTACTGAACCCACGTCTCACCCGGCTTCACCCTGGCATTAATCAATGCCGTTATTGGGGTGCGTTCACTAGTACTTGCGAATCGCTGGGTGAACAATAACTCCATTTCTGCGAAAGTTTTGACGGAGTCGTTTGGAAGTTCGGAGTACCACTCAAATGCCGTCTCCGATAAGCTGCCGATGAATTGGCGGAGCAAAAGTTTATCATCACCACCGGTGTTGCCACAAAGAGCCCTGAACTGAGCAACATGTTGATGGGGATTGCCTGTCCCCTTGTACACATGGAATTTGGGGATCGTATAGCCCGGCGGGTACTTTATTTGATCGTACCAATCTGGATACGGTCGCCTAGTTCTAACAATTTGCCCAGCCACTTCATTCTCCTGGTGAACTCGTAGCTGTTGAGCGATGTATTCATCCAGGGCGGACTTGGAAATAGTTTCCTCCTTGGCTGCTGAAAGAGCCGGAGGTGGATTTGATGTTTCTCCTCTATCATCTTCAATTATTACTGAAGGATCTTCGGCTAGAGGGTCCGCTGGATCATCATGCCCACTATATCTTGGAATAGAAGGGCCATTTGTTTTATATTGGCTGCTTGTTTCGCGGCCTCTTTGTCCTTCTTCTCAAGCATTCTCCGAAGGAATTCGGCATCAGTTTCCTGCTCATGGTGTTGCTCCGAGGATGCCTCTGGGCTTGCTTTCGGTCCTGTGAGTGCGGCCATGGCTGTTAATATCTCTTGGAGCTTTTGTTGTTGTTGGTCCTGAGCCTTAGTCACTGATCGCGTAAGCGGTCGATAACCTATGGAGATACGGCTATCCTCTTTTCCAGATGCCATATAGACGGTATGCACCACCATGCCTCCAGACTTAGGGCATTTGGACTCAGCGTTTTTGTGGTCCGCTACGTTCACAGGGGCTTTCTCTGGCCTCCTTTTCTTTTGAGTAGTTGATGTTGAGGGGGCCATTGCAGTGGGCATCCAGATGGCTGTCGTCCTTTGTGGCTTGCTAGGACGGTTTTCTTCCTGCTGAACCTTCAGGTTCTTCTGTCGGTGGAGATAGTCTTGATCAATTACTGACTCTTGGACATGTCGCCAGACTTTGTAAACTTTAGAGGACAGCCGCTGAGGGGGCTGTTTCGGCTTTGCTTCTGTGACATTCTCCGTGGGTGGAGGAGATCTTTTCAATACGGTGGTAGGAGAATTCCTGCGCACCTTGTTCAGCAGCTCAAAGCTGTTCCCAGTTGGAACAGCAGCATTGATTTCCACCGTTGGGGCTGGTGGAGTTAGCCCAGAGGGGGAGTTGCCCCCAAACTTCCTTAATCGGTGCCATTGACGACGTCGAGCGTGTCGAGCTGATAGTGTTGGTTCAGTGATGGGGATGGCTTCGTTATGCCCCCTGTTCTGGTGGGGCGTCGCCGGTGCCAGCCTCTTGAAGATTAGCGTCCGTTGAGTAGCAGTAGCCAATATGTCGAAGACAGACTTTTGAGCAGGAATGGGAGCTGAAGTGGGAGCCGGAACAGTCAGTCTTGTAAAGACCGACCCTTTGGTAGGAGAAGCCGCCTTGACGACTTCGGGAGCAGGGTTGGTTACTCTTTTCGGAATAACCTTCTCTTGAGTTGCGGGCTTCATCTTGGGCCGACAGGAACTTTGGCCCAATCTGGAGAAGACCGAGGCGCTGGAGCTGGACGACCCGCTGAGAGGGGCCGCAGTAGTTGTAAGCCGGTCAAAGACTGACTTCTTGGGAGCTTTCGGTGTTGGTATAGGAGTGCTGAAGCTCGTTGGCGGGAGCATGGTCCCGAAAAACAATCCAGTAGTGGCCTGAGTGACTTATTCCACTGGCATCATGAACAGGGAAGCCGCTTGGGGCCTATAAGCTATGCCTCCAGATGAGGCGGAGTGTGGGTTGCAATTGTAGTTAGAACACTTTGCACAAGTGGACGCCATTGATCCTTCGCTTTCTGCACCAAGCAAAATGCCAAATCTTAGCACCTTGAAACCCAAGGGCAACCATTAGCAAACCGCGATTCGTTCACGAACACGACACACGAAGTGTGGAGTGGAAAGAGGAAAAGGTCCCACCGGGCGTGCCAGAATCTGTTCCCCTCCGAAAGACGGAGACGCGACCGTGTAGGTTCGTCTTGCCTGAATTTCAGGGCAGATACTAATCGGTGCTATCCGTCCACCTCTCCGAAGATGCCAAGTTGATTTATGCTACCATGTATCGAAGGTTTAAACGGATGCGGCCGATATAGCAGACTTCATCAGATTCCCCCTCGTCGAGGGGTTTTTTTTATTGTGGGGACGCTCTTCCCTGCAGGCGCAAGACCCTGCAGTTAATTACGCCACCGCATCGCAGTAACAACTTTCTCCTTCTCCAGATGGTCACTTCGTGTCGTGGGTGTTTGTTTTGTTTTTGGTTTCCCATGGATTGTATACGGAGACTAATTTATGTTGTCACCCGTAGGGTGTGGGCTAGTTCAAATCCGTATCTTTCTTAGATTTGGATTTTGGGGGGTTTGGGTTTAAGGATACGTTAGCCTTATTTGAGACTAAGATCAACTTAAACGTTTGTTAAGGATACGTTAGTCTAATTTTAGACTAAGATCAACTTAACGGGATCGTTTAGATCCGACAAGAGAGCAATTGGGCTCTATTGTTTAGTTTAATGACATTGCGGTCGATTAGTTTAAGGACATTACGGTCCATTGTTAGTTTAAGGATATCTCAGTCCATTGTTAGTTTAAAGACATCGCGGTCGAGGTTAAGGACATCATAGTCCATGAGTTTAAGGACCCCACAGTCCAATATTAGTTTAAAGATATCACGGTCGAGATTAAGGACATCATAGTCCATGGGTTTAGGGACCCCACAGTCCGATGTTAGTTTAAAGACATTACGGTCGAGGTTAAGAACATCATAGTCCATGGGTTTAAGGACCCTATGGTCCAACGTTAGTTTAAAGACATCACAGTTGAGCTTAAGGACATCATAGTCCATGGGTTTAAGGACCCCACAGTCCTACGTTAGTTTAAATACATCACGGTCGAGGTTAAGGGCATCATAGTCCATGGGTTTAAGGACCCCACAGTCCATGAAATGTGTGGTTGTCGAGACCTGTCACCTCTTTGAAGTCGTTGAGGAATTACAATGACAAATATCAAAGGAGTGAAGAGATAAACCCTTGAACCAAGGTGGATTAAGTGATCTATAGTCTAATTTGGAACTAAGATCAATTAATTATATTATGAGCACATTGGCTCAGTTGAGTCTGAATTGAGGACTTATGGCCAACTTGGGCTAAGTCCAATTGGATTTAAAATGTTGGCCCTTTGTTGGACCATTAGACATTTGTCTAGCTTCAGGCCCACATTATTTAGCAATACTAAACAAGAGTTTGAGGGCTCTGATAATATTTCTATCTTTGATTGAGCAGTGAACATTATAACTCTGAATTTTACTCGATTTTGAGATTCAGTTGAAGGGAAGACTTTTGCCTCTGGAGAATTAGCCAATTTGGCTAAAAGTAGTGTTAAACACTAGAGAACAACAGTGTTAAACACTGGAGATAGAACTCTCAAATTAGTGTTAAACACTTAAAGACAATCAGTGTTAAACACTGGAAATATAATCCTCAATTTAGTGTTAAACACTGGAAAACAATCAGTGTTAAACACTGGAAATAAGTTCTTTAAGTTAGTGTTTAAACACTAAATAGGAATGGGTCACGTGGGGTCACGTGAGGGCACCCAAAGGTGGGGCCAGATCCCCTTTTAATTCGCTCTGCAAATAAGTGTTAAATACTTTTTACTTTTATTTTGAGCATCACGTGTTGGCACGTAATGGACATCTGTGCGCTGATCACTAAAGCATTTGCTAAGGGGTCACGTGGTAACACGTGAGAGCACCCAAATCTTAGATTTCCTTTGCTTTTTCTTTCTGTGTTTTGGAGGTCACGTGGGAGCACGTGAAGCATTGCCTCAGAGCTTTTTCTTTCTTATTTTTGAGGATCTTTTCAGGGGTCATGTGGGGACACGTGACCTTAATTCTTTGCATGTATGAAGATCTTTTAAATCTCCTTATCTTTAAGAATTAAATTCTCTGTAGGGTTAAACCCTAATTATGATTCTGGAGGAATTAAATTCCTATTGTGCAAGAATTAAATTCTTATATAGGGTTGAACCCTAATTTTCTTTAGAGGAATTAAATTCTCAATTAAGTTTAAACCCTAGTTTCATCTTGGAGGAATTAAATTCCTATAAATTTAAGAGAATTAAATTCTCATATAGGGTTAAACCCTAGTTTTATCATGAAGGAATTGAATTCCTGTAAATTAGGAGAATTAAATTCTCAGATAGGGTTTAAACCCTAATCTATCTTGGAGGAATTAAATTTCTATAAATTTAGGAGAATTAAATTCTCTGAACTCAATCCTCCCTCTAGGTCTTGGATCTGCATGGCAAAATCTCAACCCGATGAGAATTAATTCTTAACCTATTGGGAGATTTGCTTCTGCAGATTTTCAACTAGAGGAAGAACTATGTTCTTTTTGCAGAAGAGTTAAACTCTTAGATTTTGAGAATTAAATTATCTGTTTTAAGTTTTGATCCCTTTTCTTTTCTCACATAGGATTTTCTTTGTTGAGAATTAAATTCTCCTTTCGTTTCTCTATGAAATTTCAAGATTCCAAAATTCTCTCCCTTTCTTCTCCTCTTGGCTCCTATTTATAGGAGAAGGAAAAGAATCAATTTGTTTAGTAAATCTTTCATTGAAAGATTTTGTTTGTTTTCATAATTAATATGATCCTTTAGATCATTCAGTGAATTTTATTCACCGTTGGATTTTCAATCCAAAGATATTCTGTTTGTTATTTTTGGTGAGATTTAGGGAAATCTTTCCTTGTCTATGATTTTTCCATAAATTGGTGATTTTTAATCACCCTTTGATTTTTAATCCAACGGTCCCCCATAAACCTTTTTTGTTTGGAAAGATTTAGAAAATTTTAGAATTTAATTCTATTAAACTATAAAGCTTTCGAAGCCTGTCACGTGCTGGCACGTGAACCTTGGTCACGTGTGAGCACGTGAACCTTGGTCACGTGTGAGCACGTGACCCCCAATCAAGTCCTTTTCTCAGCCGCTTATTTATGCTTTTGCTTGACAAAATTTAATTCTATAAAGACATCACGTGTGAACACGTGACCTTTGGTCACGTGTGAACACGTGATACCTCATTGAGGTAACTCCTGATTTTTAATCAGGGAACAGTAAAGATCCCTATTACTTAGCTTCTTTCTTTCTTCTCTCTTTTTCTTTGGTGAGTGTTAGGATTTTTCTTTTTCTTCTAAGCTAGTTAAATTGGTTCCTAACTTGATATATCAACTGAATCAAAAAGAAAAGATAAGAATAACGAATGATAAGGGTAGTAGGAGGTGTCACCATGAAAGATGGTGGTGCTTTCATGCTAGGAGGAGGTGTATGTGTGAGGTTCAACCCAGGTTATGCTATCCCATGAGTTTAAATTAACCTTAACCATGACCTAGCCCTCTTTACAAAAAAAACCTCACACAATATCTAATTTCCACAATTAATTAAACTTTCCATAAAACCCCTCACACTATATCATATTACATAATGATGCTAAAAATTTCACTAGAACCCTTCTTAATAACTAATGTTGCAAACTAATTATTCAAATTAATTAATTTCACACACTACTTATGAAATGTCCCATTTTTTTTCAATAAAATTTTAAATTAACATTTTTAATTAATTAACTAAATTAATTTATTATCTAAACTATTTCAAAATGTTCTTTTTTTTCCTTAAAGCGTCACATGGACGAAAACCCGCTTATGACGTATGAGGAGGCAGAGCATGAGCTGAGCTTATTCGGTCCCCGAATTTAAAACTTAAGTACATGTACCTTCAAAAAGATGTGGGAATTTCTTTCGCAAGTCATCCTCAGCCTCCCAAGTGACCTCCTCGCTATTTGGTCCTCGCCAAAGAACCTTTACAGATGGAAGTACCCTTGATCTTAGCTTCTTTACCTGCCGGTCTAGAATAGCTACCGTCTGCTCAGTATAGGATAAATCCTGCTTAAGCTGTAAAAACTGATGTTAGATGGCATGAGAAGGATCATAAAGATACTTGCGAAGCATAGACACATGGAACACTGGATGTACATCGGGGAAACTTGGTGGAAGTGCTAAACGATAAGCTACAGCACCCATCCTCTCCAGAATCTCATAGGGTCTGACATACCTGGGACTGAGCTTCCCCTTTTTCCCGAAACGCATCACACCCTTCATCGAAGAGACACGGAGGAACACATGGTCTCCCACATTGAACTCAAGTTTGCGACGACGTCGATCAACATAAGATTTCTGTCTGCACCGGGCCGCTCTCATCCTGTCTCGTATCAACTGGATCTTTTCTGTAGTCTCCTGCACTAGCTGCGGTCCCAAAATGTTGCTCTCGCTGAGTTCAGTCTAACACACGGGCGATCGACACTTTCTCCTATACAAAGCTTCGAAGGGTGCCATCTGAATCGTCTCTTGAAAACTGTTGTTGTAAGAGAATTCTATCAAGGGTAAATGACGATCCCAACTGCCACCGAAATATAGACTGCAGGCTCGAAGTATATCCTCAAGAGTCTGTATGGTCCGCTCTGACTGACCGTCGGTTTGCGGATGAAAAGCTGTACTGAAACTCAATCGGGTGCCTAGAGCCTTATGAAGTTTCTGCCATAGTCGGCTGGTGAACTGTGTGCCTCTATCGAACACTATGCAAGTCGGAACTCCATGCAATCGCACGATCTCGTCAATGTAGATCTGGGCATACTGTGCGTATCCATAAGTAGTCTTCACCGGAAGAAAATGAGCTGCTTTCGTCAATCGATCAACAATCACCCAGACGGAATCATACCCTCTATTGGATCTAGGCAGACCCACAACGAAATCCATAGAGATCTGCTCCCATTTCCAATCCGGAATGGGCAAGGGTTGTAACTCTCCTACCGGCCTCTGGTGCTCGGCCTTGACTTGCTGACAAGTCAAGCATCCCGAAACAAACTCCGTAACATCTCTCTTCATCCCTTCCCACCAGTAAACATCTCTCAAGTCATGATACATCTTGGTGGAACCCAGATGAATACTATATGCTGACCGATGCACCCCCTCTAAGATCTCGCGTCTCAGTCCCTCAGAATCTGGCACACAAAGACGAGTCCCAAATCGTAACACTCCATGGTCATCGATCACTAATTCAGAATCTCTACCATGTCTAACCTGCTCTATGATCTCGGACAAGCGAGCATCGGCGGGCTGTGCCTCTCGGATGCGATCAAGTAACTGTATACGGGTACGGATATGAGAAAGCTGTCCTCCTATCGACATAAACTCAAACTGTACTCGGCTGTCACATAAGATCTGCCAATCTGCAGAAGACTGCCTCTGCACTGTGCTCAAATAAGATAAGCTACCTCCTGGCCTCCGACTCATAGCATCTGCCACCACATTCGCCTTGTCTAGATGATAGAGAATCTCGCAGTCATAGTCCTTTACAAGCTCAATCCAACGACGCTGCCTCAAATTCAAATCCCGCTGCTGAAAGATATACTTTAAGCTCTTGTGGTCTGTGAATATCCAGCACGACTCACCGTATAAGTAATACCTCCAAATCTTGAATGCGAAGACTACCGCGGCCATCTCTAAGTCATGAGTGGGATAGTTCTGCTCGTGCTTCTTCAACTGCCGAGAAGCATAAGTTATGACCCTGCCGTGCTGCATCAACACACAACCTAAACCCACTCGAGAGGCGTCACAATAGACAACAAAACCAGCTGACCCAGAAGGTAAAGATAAGACTGGTGCTGTCGTCAAGCAAGTCTTCAACTGCTGGAAACTCTGCTTGCATGCATCTGTCCAAAGAAATGGAACTTCCTTCCTGATCAACCCGGTCAGCGGTGCAGCGATACGAGAAAAATCCTGCACAAAACATCGGTAGTAACCAGCCAAACCCAGGAAGCTGCGAATCTCTGTAACTGATACAGGTCTGGGCCAGTGCTGTACTGCCTCGATCTTCTTTGGGTCCACATGTATACCGTCTCTCGTAACTACGTGACCCAAGAATTCCACACTATCCATCCAGAAGGCACACTTAGAGAATTTGGCGAACAACTGGTGCTCCCTCAAAATCTGCAATGTAATTCGCAAGTGCTGCTCATGCTCCTCTCGACTATGGGAGTATACAAGAATATCATCAATGAATACAATAATGAACCGATCAAGAAACGGCCTGAAAATGCGGTTCATCATATCCATGAAAGCTGCTGGGGCATTAGTGAACCCGAAGGACATCACCAAAAACTCATAATGCCCGTATCGTGTGTGGAAAGCAGTCTTCGGAATGTCATCCTTCCGAACTCTAAATTGGTGATACCCTGACCGCAAATCGATCTTTGAGAAATAGCCAGCTCCCTGCAGCTGATCGAATAAGTCATCAATACGAGATAATAGATACCTATTTCGCACCGTAACTCGATTCAGCTGCCTGTAGTCGATGCACAACCTCATGCTGCCGTCCTTCATTTTAACGAATAAGATAGGATCCCCCCACGGCGATACACTCAGACGAACAAGCCCCTTATCAAGCAATTCTTGCAACTGACCCTTGAGCTTCTTTAGCTCCATCAGGGCCATCCGATAAGATGGTATAGAAATAGGCCCCGCACCAAGAATCAAGTCAATGTAGAATTCGATATCGCGATCAGGCGACAATCCTGGTAACTCAGCAGGGAACACATCAGGAAATTCTTGTATTATCGGAACCTGGTCCAACAGGACCTCAGCGGCTCCTACGTCCTGAACAAACACTAAGAATCCATGACAACCCTTCTTCAAGAGCCGTCCCACACAAAGAGCAGAAATCATGTTGGCGGGAGTTATACTACAGTCTCCCAGCACAACAAAAATTGGTTCGCGTGGAAAACAGAATCTGACCGCTTTCCCCCGACAATCAACATAAGCATAACAAGCGGACAGCCAATCCATACCAAGAAGTATATCAAAATCTAGCATATCCAAGAGAATCAAATCGACTAACGAATCCCTATCACCAATACGTACTAAACAGGACCTGAATACGTGTCGGGCTACAAAAGAATCTCCCACAGGAGTAATCACAACTAGCGGTAATTCTAACAATGACGACTCTCTCCCCAGAGAGAGTGCAAAGTGTGCAGACACGTAAGAATGCGTAGAACCGGGATCAAATAAAATATGTGCATCTAAGGAACATACTTAAAGAATACCTGTCACAACTGCATTGGATGCCAGGGCATCCTATGGAGTCAAAGCAAAAACTCGTGCCTGGCCCCTACCAGCATCCTGACATCCTCTCTCCCGGTCTCCTCACCTCTCTGAAAACGTCCTACCAAACCCCGACCTTGCGGTACAATGTCCTGGCGCATAGTGCTAACTGGTGGAGGAAGTAATGCCATCGAAGTAGAAGGTGGAGGGGATAAAGCAGCCTGTGGAAATCCAGCCCCTCCGTGGGGTCTACAATCCCTAGCGTAATACCCTGTACGTCCACAACTAAAAATGTCGGTTGCGGCCTCTGCTCATCAGGGTATGAGCTAAACATCTGGCCCTGAGCCTAACCTCGACTAAAACTGCGGCCTGGAATGTGTCTGCCTCGACCTCCCCCAAACTGCCTAGTAACTGACCCAATAGGTCTGGTCCTCTTTGGCTCCTGAACGATCGATGTCTCGTTCAGATGCTCTTCTACTCACATAGCCGCATCCATGGCCTGCGTATAAGTATCGAAATGCCGGGAGCCTATAGCAAGGAACAGCTGTGTATCCAGACTCCTCACAAACCTCTTCACCCGAAGCTCCTCTGTAGGAACCAAGTATGGAGCATAGCGTGATAGCTGGGTGAACTGCAAGTCATACTCTGCCACCGGCATATCTGCAGATTTTTGCAACGCCTCGAAACTGCTGGCTCTAGCGTCTCTCACGCTCTGCGAAAGGAATCTGGCAAGGAAAACCTCAGAAAACTCTGTCCATGACATCGGAGGATGACCTGTGGCTCGCCCTCTCTCCATTGACTCACACCATGTCTGTGCAAGTCCCTCTAATCGAAAGCTGGTCAGCTCCACCGACCTCGCATCAGAACATCTCAAGGACCTGCCGATCCTAGCCATACGATTAAGAAATGACTGAGGATCTTCTGCTGCGTCTGTCCACGTAAACACTGGAGGCCTCAACCTCATAAACTCCGGAAGTGATACCTCCATAACCCTCAAGTCTACAAGTGCAACGATCTGCACGGGCTGTACAACGGGCTCTACCATCGTCAATGCCTGATCCTGTCTCTGCACACGGCTGGCCTCAGTCAACTGCCCCACCATCTGCTGTAAGCCCATCATGCCCTCCTCTATCCTAGCCAGTCTATCTGGAGGAGGAAGATCAACATGCTCTGGTACCGCCGGAATGTCCTGTGCGTCAGTCGCCGTCACAGGAGGATCTATCCTAGTTGCCTCCCTGGCTGGGGCTCGCCTAGCTCGCGTAGCCATAGCAACTGGAACAAGAAACGAGAGTTGATAAGGCATGCGGATAGGAACAACAATAATAGAGAGTTAAAGGAAGGATTAATCAAGATATACATCCTAAGGCTACTTAGGCTGAGTATCGTAGCGTAAATATGCCGCAGAATATATGTACGGTACTCTACTCATCCTACATCACCTACTCCATCAAACCAAGGGTCAACCTACATAACGAAATTTAAAGCCTACTAACTTCAAATCACTACTCGGTTCCGTAAGGTTAATCCTAAGCTCTGATACCAACTTTGTCACGACCCAAAATTCGGATGTGATCGGCATTTAGATTGTATGACATCTAAAGATGTCGACACAATCTGAGTAAGCCAAAAACCAAAATCAAAAACCCTTTTTGCGGAATTAAGGAAATTTTAGTTTTTAAGTAAAAGGATGAGGTAGCATGTCGAATGATTTTAGGAAATGAAATCTACACAACTGATTTTCAGCATTTAAAATGTTCGACAACACCTCCTTATTAATCATTTATAAAAGCACTTATACAATGTTCAATTAAGTTGCGTTCTTACTTGGGAGCAAAATAACGCCAAAAAGCGGAAATCAATATGCAACAATAATACGACACGCAAGCGAAGAATTTTAAGCATAAATAAACAAAACATAACTTAACACAACTAAACGATCCCACCCGATCAAAATAAAAACATATACAACATATTTCGTTCTAAGTCCAATATACAGGGTCTGATGGAGAATTACTAGATCCAAAATACATATACCAAAATAGGAGGTTACTGCGTAGGTAACCCACCTAGCAAAATAAACGATATAAGCAGACAAATGGATCTGCACTACTGCTATGCGTCCACGCGTCTCCTGCAAGGAACTAAGGCACAACGGGGGTGAGTTGCCAACCCAGTGAATAAAACTAACATCTAACAGATGTAATGTAAGTATGACGATCTAGAGTTAACGGCAATAAAGATTAGTATAATGTATGATAACATGTAGAAACATGAATATGTACTAACTAAATGTATAAATCAACACTGAAATCTCATTAATTATTTCCAAATAAGGCTCATTTTTCCGTGTCCAATATCGACACAAATTTTCTGTTTCCAGCAGGTATCGTTCCCCGAACGATCCTGTCAATCAATAACATCGGTCGGTATCCTCTAGATATCCACCGTGTTTCACAACTATCTCCAGTATCGAGTATCCTCACTAGGCCCCCGCCTCAAATGCGGCTATCCTTCCCCTCGGTCTCGACCGGGTCCACCATGAATCCGACTATATAACTCCCCCATTCAATCCAGATAGCATAAAAATCCGCAACCGTATAGCTCTCCCACTCGGTCCGGAATAAAACAAAATCATAAAAACAATATCTCATGGTGGACATGTCATATCAATCATGAAGAATCAATTAATATAACTTAATAGTGCATAAAACTCAAAATCAGAAATCCGCATAATCCAATACATCTTATACCATAACTAATAATACTTGAAAGTGAAATATGATAAGTGATCATAATAACATTGATGCAAAATAACCACTATTACTGATGCTTACGGTATAAAGTGAATCATATGGGACATAACAAGTACTAAGTGAATATGTGATATGTCAATATCGATGAGGTGTAGTATAATATGTAGATATGTGCGCATGCAACATGACTCATCGATAATTAGTGCAGTGTTCTAGCAAGTGTTAAACAATGGAATTTTATAGATATGAATGCATATGATGAAGTTTCTTAGTTTTAAACATATACACAATGCAAAGGAAATTACTAGCCAAACTTTTAATTACGGGCGTATTACGCCATCCATACAAGATCCCCCGGTAGATGTTAATCTACTCACCGGAATACGTCGAAGCTACTCGGACGTCATCAATCATTTTCCTTTCCTTGCGGTCTCCGAAGTCCCCGCGGCCGAACCTAACATTGAAATTAACTTTCGTATAAGAGTGGCTAAAATCCGATACGGCGAAAACGTGAAACTAATAGACTTACATACTAAACGTGCTACGTAAGAATATCGTGAGTTAACTGGACCTAATTTAACCGGAGCTAACCTTATTCTGGTCGCAACAGGCAGAAACAGAAATCGTGACACGATATATCCGTATCGTATTTAGAATTTTAACCCCAAAACCGATATTTTCTTATAGATTTTATATACTGAATATATAACATAAACTAGCAATACCAGAAACCCTAACATATAAATAGAGAGCTACCCTAGAAATACTAACACCCAACTCCCTACCAAAACCGGCGAGCTCGGAATTTTGATGGATGTCGCCGGCCGAAAATCCGAGGAATGGTCCATGTTTCTATTGGTTATTCTAGGTCCAAATTACAAGTTTAAGGTATTGTTTGATTTTTCTAACTATAAACCAGCTCATAGTAGTTTTAAACAGAGAAATCATCCCACAAAATTACGATATTTTACCGATATCATACTTCTATGTTAGAACAGTAATGAACTAAGATCTACAGAGTTGAAACTTATACCTATTGAAAGCTCAACAGAAAGGTTCCTTCAAAGATGCACAAGCATAAATTTTCCTAGCTTGAGGGTTGAGGTAAGGATCCCTATTACGTAGCTTCTTTCTTTCTTCTCTCTTTTTCTTTGGTGAGTGTTAGGATTTTTCTTTTTCTTCTAAACTAGTTAAATTGGATCCTAACTTGATATATCAACTGAATCAAAAAGAAAAGATAAGAATAACGAATGATAAGGGTAGTAGGAGGTGTCACCATGAAAGATGGTGGTGCTTTCATGCAACGAAGAGGTGTATGCGTGGGGTTCAACCTAGATTATGCTATCCCATGAGTTTAAATTAACCTTAACCATGACCTAGCCCTCTTTACAAAAAAGCCCTCACACAATATCTAATTTCCACAATTAATTAAACTTTTCATAAAACCCCTCACACTATATCATATTACATAATGAAGCTAAAAATTTCACTAAAACCCTTCTTAATAACTAATGTTACAAACTAATTATTCAAATTAATTAATTTCACACACTACTTATGAAAGGTCCCATTTTGTTTCAATAAAATTTTAAATTAACATTTTTAATTAATTAACTAAATTAATTTATTATCTAAAATGTTTTAAAATGTTACAAGCATACCCACGGATGAGTAACCTGAGAGAGAAGTAAGTTCTCAAATATTGCTATAATTGAATA
Organism: Agapanthus africanus; assembly: GCA_030015575.1. Classification (NCBI taxonomy): domain Eukaryota; kingdom Viridiplantae; phylum Streptophyta; class Magnoliopsida; order Asparagales; family Amaryllidaceae; genus Agapanthus; species Agapanthus africanus. The sequence continues at coordinate 338,709,744 of JASDDO010000010.1, forward strand.
CCTACCATAAGTATCTACATTTTCGATCACCTCAAAAAATCCCGATACTTCCAACACTTGGTTCTCTACTTTATTCTTATACCTATACCTTCTTAAAATTTGGATCTTGTATTTTAACGAAATACGTGTCTAAAATCAGAGAAGTCATAAGTAAAAGGAATATAGTACGAGTACCAACCCCTTGTCCTAATGGATATCGGACAACATACATTACCATGGTTAAGTCTCTAGAGTATACTAACTCAAATTCCATGTGTTGTAAGTAGAAAACTGTATTTTGGTTAAAAATGTCTATACCGTTATCCAATGCACCTTACCTTATCCTTAACTAATAAAAGTAAATGTTTAAAACACAATTCTTAAAATTTATATCTCACTTTATAAAATAAAGAAACAAATATTCAATTTTAAAAATTGGAGCATAATAACGGTTATTCAAAACCAAATATTTGCCGTAAGGGAAAACCTATGTGATTTCCTCAAATATCACCAATTACAAAGAATTCTAATATTGAGGATGTAATCACCCAATTCACAATATTCTACTCCCACTTAGTATCTATAACGCCCTACAGATGTGAGGTCCAAACCTGGTACATACATACCTGTAGGGTGTTTTTCGTCACCCCATTGAGATGGAAATACGCGCGCGCTTGTCAGGCACATTACAGATTCCCCCTGCCTAGGGTAGACGGGGGTTTATTGATTGTGGGGATCCGAATCTCCGGCAGCCGCGGACTAAGCTGTCGTTAATTACCCCTCGCCTTTGGAGCGAGGGAACCTCCGATTAACGGGTTAAACTGGTCATGCGAACTCAATGTGCAGTGTTGTGTTTTGAAGGGGTTTTGGATATATCGGGGCCCCATGGAGTTTTTACGGGGGTCCCGCTATCCGGATAGCAGGCTGGGGGTCAAGAGGGCTAGCAGCCCCCTTGTGGGGTGCGGGGCAGCGCCCCGTTAGAAATTTTTTCTAACGGGAACAGTGTGGTGGAGTATGTGTGTGTGTGTGTGCATATATATATATATATATATATATATATATATATATATATATATATATATAAGGGAAAGGGCGTCTAAAGGATGCGAGGGAGAAGGCGTCAGCGCCCCACGTGCCAGGCATGCGGGCACTGTGCGCTAACGCCCCACGTGCCAGGCACGCGGGTGCTGTGCGCCAGAGCGCCAGCGCCCCATGTGCCTGGCACGCGGGAGCTGTGCGCCAGCGCACCACGTGCCTGGCACATGGGCGCTGTGCGCCAGAGCGCCAGCGCCCCACGTGCCTGGCACGCGGGCGCTGTGTGTCAGCAGCAAAAGGGACTTGGTCTCTGCACTGGGAGGTGCTCCCGATTTGACTTATGAAGTTGAACTCCTAAGATAATTTTAGAGTTGATGAAGGGGCTTCTCCCTTGAGCCCTGGATCTTCCCCAAAGTGGGATTTTTTGGAGCTGGGTCTCCTTCCTCCTCTTCTGTTGGCCGGATCTTGAAAAATAAGAAGTATGAGATTTTAAAAATCTCTTATTTTTGAGATCTGATGGGAGATCTGAGTTCTCCTTTATGGGTTTTGTGGTGAAAAACTATTTAGTTTTGGAAAATGAAGAGTAAAACTCTTGATTTAATTCAAAAGAAAGAAGAAGGTTTAGAACATTGAGGAAGGAGAAGGAGGCACAGAAACCCTAGTTTTTGGGGAGAAATGAAAAGTGTCTTAGATATTTTCATCATGTTGCCTTATATAGGCTTACATATTTACATGTAGCCCCTTGGGCTTTACAAAATGGCATTTTGCCCATCCCATGGCTCATTTGCCATTTCTTTTTGCACATAAGCCATGGGCTTTACAAAAATTTGGCTTTATGCCTATTTTGCTTACACTCATGCACAAAAAATTACATCAAAATTATTTGTTACATGATTTTTATTTTGGCATGGGGAGGCCGGCCGTGGGCTCGACTTGGGCATGGGCCTGCTTGACCTGGGCTTGGGCCCACCTGGTTTGGGGTTGATCTTGACTTTGACTTGGTCAACCGGGGTGCAAATTTTGACCCCAACAATACCCTGGAGTTAAAATTAATTGGGAAAACAGTTTTCAGCAACAACTATACAGAAAAACCGAAACATGAAAATGTTTTAAGGGGGTGGCCGGGTATTCATAGTAATACATTTTCCATTATCCAGATTCATGACAGTAGTCGCAAATTTCCTTGCCCTCACTGTAATCCTTTTATATATCTTTACTTCTTACCTTCTGTACACCACACTTAGGCTAATTAGTTTTCTTTTTTCCTTACCATTTGGTACCAGCTTAAGGTTTAGAAGAAGACTATCCATTAAACGTAATAGGTGTACTCTCCTAATACTAGGAGCCCTCACAATCTGAAAGAAGGTAAAGATAAACAACAACCGAATAATCCTATTCAATTTCTTCAGAACCTGTGGCCATTCTCGAACCGAAACAAGTTTCTTCGAGTTCATATGTAACTACACTAGATGGCCATTCCAAACAATATGGATCCCCATAGTGATACGGAGTGTTTTGGAGAAAAGCAAAGGGAAAGCAGGAATAGCAGGGATATATACCACTTTGTCATGAATCATGACAATCCAAAACCAAAATGTTTAAGAAGGTTCGGTTAACTTGGTTTATGAGTTTTAGTTTAAGCTCAGTCATGGTCGCAAATCAGAGAGAGAAAAGAAACACTCAGCATGCACCCTATCAAGATTAGATTAGTTAATCACTTTATCTAATCAGAATGGCTCCCATTGTTTTCTCAAATTCTCCTTCAAATCTTAAAAGGAGAATTAGTCGGGATAAACCGAGAAGTAAACTACTCATAAATGGGAATCGGGGCCTAACTATCATCGCATGATAACCTTGATTGAAGCCGAACAAAATCACCATACTCCAAAAGGTATGCACATATCTGGCAAGTTTCCCTTATATTTGAGACTCTCGATATGGATTTTGCCCCTAACGACTTATGACCTTGACGAGATCAACAAATCATAAGTCGCCAGTCAAGTTCAACTTGTTATTATCCTAAATTAATCTAAACCCACCTGCACGAGCCCTTGATGAGGGCAACAAGGCCGTACGACTGTCCTAGATAATCGCATTACCATGCAACAGAAAAGAACTACATAGCTACCGAACACTACGTCTTGACGACGTCAATAAACGCAACACGAATACTAAGCAATACTAATATGAAATGACAGAGGGCTGCGGATGGTTTTTGGCGAAAAACCTTTAATGTAATGAATTTGATATCGTTGAAGAAATTCGAGTGTCTTTGAAATGGAGTAGTTTAAGCTCCGCTTTTAAAACTAGCAACATAAACTTTTGCTTAAAAGTGAACTCCCTGTGAAAGGATCAAGGCTCTTTCCTCATATAATGAGGTGCAAGATATTCCCAACCGAATACCTCTATGCAAAATAAAAGAATAAGACTATGGTTTTGAAGAAAACCGAGTAGTTTTAAAAATTGGTTCCGACAACATCATTTAAGTTTGTTTACCTTGCATTAATCAGAATTAATGCAGTCTCATCAATTAATCATATCATGCCAGAAAAGAAACGAAAATAGGAACGCACATATATACCATCTGCATTCACCACAGGGTCCCGGGTCTTCACCATAAGGTTACTTAACTTACGGCGGGGCGGGGACATGACTAGCGCGGATGCAAAACATATATAGCGTCCATCATATATATATATATATATCCGTCTCACGCATGATATCACGTAACATCACAGAAGCATCATAGGAAAAGCAAACACAATATGGAATGTGGATAATTAAAGAAAAGTACATTTCAATGGAGCCAAATATGAAATGCAATTTTCCTGGTCGTGTGGATAGCCCGTAGTATCGGATCCTAGACCCCTACGAGTGCGGCAAGCCACCCGCCAATCCCAGAAGCGAGGTAACCCTAATCAACGAAGTGAGTGGGCTACCCAGCACTTCCAAAATCCGGTGACTTGGGCACCCCTTTGCGGGTCAATCCTATACCCCCTACGAGTGCGGCGAATAGCCCACCAGTTCCAAAGTAAGGCACCCCGGTCTTAAAGCCATGAGATGGTGGCCCGTTGCCCTCTAGAACCCAGCTACTCGAACACTCTGCCGCGGGGTAATCCTAGTGCATGTAATGAAAACCTGAATATACAACGGTGACTACGTCCGCAACCTGGACGTGCCCTAAAGAAAATTATACAAGCCGCAGTGATGGCAGTCCACATATCGGACGCTCGCCATGCAATATGAATATACATTATATCACAGAGAATTATATCTAATACTACGTACATCGGGCTATCCATCGCGATAAATCCAACATAACCATAATCACAGAGCAACACAGAACATCAATGGGAATATCATGTTCGTAAACCCGTCTGATTGTACATATAGCAACCAGTCGGATTATACCGTGCTATGATATTCACGGTCGCGGAAACAAGTGCACAGAAAACCATGAATTTAAAATTTTGATCGATTAAAACTTTCCGCATTGGTTCCAAGTACAAACCAGTACACAAATAAATCTGGACCAAAACTAAATATTCCAAAAATCACATTTCTATGTATTAGAGCCCCAAAAAAATTTAGGGCACTGTAGCCAAATTTTAGGCGCGGATCAGTGGCCGAATTTTAGGCGCGGATCAGTGGCCGAATTTTAGGCTTAGGAGCCCAATTTTTTTTTCTTGGCTCTAGTTTTGCCTATACTAATCTACTATGTTAGCAATACTCACATTCTCAAGCTATCTTCAAGAGCTCTAATATGGTTGGACTCAAGCAAGCTCTCAAGAGCTCCGGATCATACTTACAAGCCGGTCTTCCTTCGCCGAAGATGATCCACCAGAGGGAACCTAGTCCAACCTTTAGCTTCACACAAAATAACCTAGTAAAGCAACTAAGGTTCACAACTTACTAAGAAGTGAAGCTTAGGGATGTAGTTTGAGTATTCTAGTATTTTTCCTTCTCTTTTGCTCTTTATTTCTTATCTCATGAGAGGGTAAAAAGAAGAAGATGAAGGAGGAGCCATTAGAGGAGAGAAAAACATCATGGTAGAATGAAGAACTCTTAACCAAATCAAGCATGTTCTCTTTTCTTTTGTTAAAATTTTTTTACAATTTAAAATGCAACCACGCTTGAATAGTATGAGTAAATGAATTAATAATTCATTTACCCATACTCTCCACCATTTCTATCCTCCACCTCATTTCACTATTTCTTTGAAAAGAAATTCTTGAAATGAGGTGTCTTCCTTCTAGAAGTATTCTTATATGAATACAAGAATACATCCTCGTAAATACATGCCCCTATTCATATCAAAATACGAATACCCAAGAGATAGAAAAATACAATGAACATAATATTAGAATATACATATCGAAATATATATATGAAAATTATAAAATCAAAACTTGATTTAATAATCCGGCTTAATCTAAAGCCGGCTAGTATTATCATCCGCCCGATTAAAGTCCGTATGGCTAGCATACATACCTAATCGGAACCTTGCACGTATCAATATACGGCCACTGCATCATTTTTCCTGAACCGGAAAAACTCTCTGTGTAGGACTCTAAAAACTCGTCAATATGCTGGCAGTGGGTTTAACTACAAGCACGTCAGCAGCACTAACTGTACATAACGACTACCTGGGTATTAAGCGAAAAGAAGGCCGACGAGCAAACTCATTTGTACCCCTACTGAGCTTGTCTGTGACAATCTTTGTACAGTCCAGTCTCTTCGTCTGAGATAACCGCATACCGGGTTTAGGGGTAGATAACGTCCGACCCCTACTAACCCGACAAGTCGTGTCGATCTAAAACTCATCTCCCACTAAGAAACTACTGATATCATATTAGTAAATTGTATCCACCTTGGCCAAGAATTTCTGGTGATGGCTGACCTAACACAGCGCGATATAGACTCCCAATATCGGGAGAGACGAATCCCTGACGATTGTTCACTGTCTCTATGTGGTTTGGGACTGTACCCAACTAAAACCTGTTTATACGACTCTTTTGAGCCGTGGTAAGATAGTAATCTAACTACAGTGGGAACTCACACGAGACAAATGAAAATTTCAGGTTAAAGGACTAACATATACCCATGCCACAAGAGAACTTCTATTTTACGATAGGTATAATACCATGTAGAAGTTCTCGGCAATTCCGTCCAGTGTACTTACCTCCAGTGAGGACATGTATGCTATCTCAAGTGACTCAACACCAATGGCTTGTGAGACCGGCCACCGCCCCTTGTCGGGGTCTCGAAAAATATACACCAGTCTACTCTGGAGTGTCGATGCCCAGTCTCGATACTCTCTTAACTAGGGATATTAAGGATGTGCTTATGAACCACCCAACTCCCACGTATATGATCGCCATCATAATACTGATAGTCTAGCAATAATCCTACGGGCTTTATCAAAATGTATACACATAATGATAAAGACAAACCAGTTAGCATACTATCATGTCACGACCCGAAAGTACGGAACATGACCGGCACTTAAACTACGAACGTCTCGAGACGTACGTAATCTAAGTAAACCGAAAACCCAGAAATCCAAACCAAGAAAAGTAGTAGAGTGCAGGAAAAACCAACTTAAAGCAAGTAATTTCAATAGCATAAGCCGAATTATGCGGTTTTTAAAACATCAAAAAATTTACTAAAAATTTCGGCAGAGTCTCCTTTGTAAATACTGGCCCCCAAACGGGATACAACATGAATAGTATACGAAATCAAGAAAAAAGGCATCCCCAAGCGGGAGCTAGCTCTTCGTCAATCGACGGTCACAACCACACAAGCAATAAATATACAACGCCAACGGCGAGGATCAAAAACTCAAAAGGGAACTCAAAACCACCAGAAATATAACGAGCGACTCTAAGGTCGAAAGAATAAACAACACTGGTCTCTATCTCAATAGATACATGTTTGGTTGATGGAACTTCTAAATACAACAGAATAATAATATACAAGATATATAATGGGGGTATGATACAAGTAAACCCACCTACTAGCAAATCACCCGAATGAAACTGAGCCCGCAAGCCGTAAAGAAACATGTACGGCAAATCTGCAAGAAACTGGGGCACAACGGGGTGAGTTGCCAACTCGTGAATAGAAAAACATCTACGCACAGAAATCGCATAAATAACGCAACCTAGGTCAATGATCATAATATATCCTCAAATATATGTATAACAGGCAGCCTATGACAATGTCTAGGGTAATATCTAACCCGAGTATAATTTCATGTGCCCGTGTCAGTGCCTCAGGTAGCAATAAATCATATGAATGAGGTATGAATGCATGAAACAGAATACATGTAAATGAAGAAACTGTTTTCATAAATTAGTGAGATTTCCTTCGTATTTTTAAACTGAGGTATCATAATGAAATCAGTATCAACAGTGTCTAGCATCGACACAAAACATAAATCTCACTGTCTCGAAATATCAATGTCTCAAGCTCAATATCTAGGGCGCCGTCAGTCCGGACCGGCCCCTACCATCCATCCCAAGACCACGACGGTATCCTCCGGATATCCGACGCGTCGGGTAATATCACCGGTAGGTAGTGCTCCCCAGCCAGGCTCAACGTCAACACCACATTCATCTTGCCCCGGGGTACCATACTGGGCCCACCATGTACCCGTGACGGTTCCTCTACTCCTCGACACGGATCTCCAAAACCACAGCAAACTCATGGTGGACGACACTTTACATCACTAGAAAACCGCAACATTTTATATTTTAAAAGATCATAAGTTGTAAATTTTGCGGCTTTCCCCGAAATCCAGAAATATCATAAATATCAAGAAATCATCACAAGTGCATATGTCAATGATAATGAACTAGGCATGAACAACTGAATAACAGTATGCATGAAGTGGTAGGTAATAACTACAATGTCTAATATGACATATAAGAGAAGTACACTAATATCGTGTCAAAACTACCAGCTAACAATCTAAGTCAAGCAATTATATTCTCTAAAGTGTACGTGACATGGCAATTACCGATGAAGATGTGTGTGAGCCGGCAAGTAGGTGTACGTGGTACATACGCATCATCGGTAATGGTGCTGGTGTCCTAACAGCATGATATCAATAATGGAATATGCAGCAAAATAAATATGCGAGGCAGAGCGAACAGCAATAATGTGCGAGAGCTGAATACTAGACACAACGATAACTAATCTACAATAATCTAATATAAGTCCTACGAATGGTGCCTTTTGAAATAACACGAATCATGGGGTTTTGAAAATAGGGCTACGGTGTTTTTATGAAAAGATACGTCGTTTTTGAAATATCCGTAGATTCCCTTGAGCTGTCTTTAAAAATGCCCACGATTCGTTAGTTTTTGAAATAGGTAAGAAGTCTAATCTAATCTAACAACTACACTAAACTATACGGCTGAACTAACAAGCTGAACTACAGGTAAGGAAACCGCCTATCATCTGAGTCGATACATATACATACCTGTATATGTATAGTCGGTGATCCCGCCTCAATAATATCATATCCGATACCATATCTATAATCAGGTATCCCAAGTCAAGAGTGCGGATCAATCATCAATATAGCTCGTACGTAAATCCGTCGTACGGCATCCCAATCTGGGTACGGGTCAATAACACATTCATCATACTATTCACCTGGTATCCTCTTTATCAAATATCATGATCGGGGTACTGATCTACGTCTAGTACCATACTGATACCGCCTACGTAAGCATGGACGTGTGTGAAACACTACGTCAAGGACCCGCTACAACGTCATGTCGTATCTAAGATACGAACCCTGCTATATCACCGATCTCACGGCCTCGATCCAATCTCATCGACTCAGCTCAACCCCAAGTATCATCCTCAATCCGTATGTGAACACATAGTCACATACCCATGTGAACACATAACTATAAAGAAGCCCATGAGCACATATCAATAGGAATGTATGCAAGTATGTATGTGTGTATGTGTGTGTAACACTACCCTAGGGTTCGCAACACTAAAGTAATCCAACACACCAATATCCATCCTAAGCAGCGTTATTAATCTCAAATAACATATAAAAATTGTCGGTGTGTATACGCATCCGTATACACCACCACGGACTGCGGGGGTGCTATACGCCATCCACCCGACTTCTCCCCGTAGATATAAATCTACTCACCTGGTCCTCGCTAGCCGGTGCCGACGCCGCCACGCACTTGCTTGTCATCTCGAAGTCCACATGGGATACCTACATATCATAACGCACCGTATCGCATTAAAACTAAATTCGAAATCGAAACGGCATACGAAAATCAAATCGGCACGCATATCACGCATAGGTCCAAACCTATCGCCTACGCATGCAAGAATAGTCAAACCAACCCTCGATGTCGATGTACAAACGTCAAACCATCGAGAAAAATCCGATCACACTCATTTGCACATTCACGAACACTAATTTTAATATAAACTAGGTTAAAACTCACAAAAACCCCAATTTCACTTAAAAAGTCATTTTTCCGAAAATCTAGCAAGCACAATTCGCCGTTTTTGTACAAAACATGACGTTTAAATGAATGTAGCGGCCAATATACTTATTAAATATCTTAAATAAGTCATAGAAACAATTTCCGGAATTTAATCTCATTAAATTCCAAAAACCCTAATATTCTAGTTTACAAAATACCCTTTTTACAATTTCATAGCAAAAATGCACAAACTACAATTTAGGTTGGATTTCCATGAACTAAAGTGTTAAACTACACTTAATAAAGTTAATAATATGATAAAAACCCTAACCATATTTTAATTCTCAATTTAACACAATATTTACAAAAACTAGTTTGCAATTTTAACCAATTTCGACCATTTTAGATGCAACAATTTACAAATTATCTTCTAGATTAGGTTTAACATGTCTTAACATGCTAACTACACCATGCAACCTTAAACAAGTGACAACAACCCTATTGAATTTAAAACCCTAACTTTTCAATTCAAACTCCTTCTCTTTAGATTTCCAAACTTGCAATTAAACCACATTTAAGCACATAATAAGATACATTAAGGAATTTAACCCAACAATTGAACAATAGGTTAGGATTTATACCTTAAAACCATCTTGAGATCAACATGAAACTAGACCTCCAAATTGAAATCTTTGCACCAAGATCCATGCTTAAAGAGATAAGAGAAAATGGGTAGGGCTTTGATTTGCATTTTAGCTTTGATTTTTGATGGAAATGGGTGAATTTTTTGATGGAAAATGAGAGGTGAAGAGGGAGGGAGGGGCTGCTGTTTTGGGTTGAGAATTTTCGGCCAAAAATGGGAGTGAGGAGAGAGAGGGAAGTAGAGAAAATGGGGGGGGACAAAGTCAAGGTCAAAGCAACTCAAAAGTCTAACTACTTTATCCATTTTCTATTCTTTTCTTCATTTTCTTTCATTTCTTTTTCCTTTGCAAACCAAGTGGGGAAAAAGTGAGGGCTGCTGAATTTGGCTAAGGGAAGGGGTAAGTGGGGGTGTGTGGGTGTGGACACGGGTGTGGGGTGATGAAAAATGATAAATACAATACCCCAAATATCCATTTACGCTAAAAAAAAGCCTTTTTTCTTCAATAATTTCTAAACCGTTTTGGCAAATGATTTCGTTCCAAAAACCACATGATAAATTTTTATTTAATGTTTTATGATGCACAAAATTTGTTTCAACTCATTCCAATTTGTAATTTTCCCTAATTAAATGTATTAGTGACGGCTTAAAATAATAATAAAATAATATTTTTTCAGAAAATTTGAAATTTCACCAGCGGCTCAATAAACACCAAATAATAACAATTACATAGCTAGAATATGTATATTTAATTTTTATAATAAGATATTTGTATTTTGGCTTTTTACAGAAAACCCCCTTATTTTACCGATTTTCCGAAATTTCACCGAAACGATTTTCAAAACGCTACAATCTTCCCCCCTTAAAGAAATTCGGTCCCCGAATTTAAATTCAAACTCCCCCAATTACTAACATATCTAAGAAAAACCATCAAGTCGTCGGGGCTCCGAAATTGTAAATACATAAAACAAATCGTAGCGCAGCGCATGCGCTTGAAAAATGAGTATATAACTCAAATCAAAACTCCTCCAAGCATCCCGCGATCATCGGAGTCGTGGAGAAGACATCAATGCCAAATCCAAATCAAAACCAATATGATATAACTCGAAACTATAAATATAAATATCGAATCTATATCTGTAAGTATCTGAAGGAAATGCATGCCAAATCTCTTTAAGTCGCTGTGCAACGCGTATAACACTGCACAGTGGCGGACGTCTACCATAAGAAAATAACTATATACATATATACTTTTGTTTGAAATGTACGTTCCGCCGTTTTGGAAACAATTTAGAAGGGTCTCCTTGTTTTAAACATTTCGTGTCATATCAGACACGTAGGTAAATACTGAGGCTATAGCTCGCTTTTTGGAAATCCCTTCAATAACTATCAATGCATGCAAAATGTATTCAGGTACTGTCCTCTGACTAGTCCTGCTCAGTACGAAAACACATAGCAATATCATAAAAACGTACTGCTCTATAAGAAATCAATCCCAAAATATGCATATGAATACTACGGCGTCTGGTGCGCACGGAAATAAAAATCCATATATGTGCCATACATATGCACAGAAACAAGATCTAAGTGCATCGGGTGTGCACAAAGCATCTGTCGTAGGCAACATATGTGCCTGACAGCAAAATCAGGTGCATCTGACATGCACGAAAAATCTTGATTTAGTGCATCTGGTGTGCACCAAAATCACATCTCAAAACAGGCGCTCAACATGCGTGAAAATCCAAGGCAGGTGCATCTATCATGCACGAAATCATGAAATCCAATATCAAGCGCCGAACATGCGCAAAATCAAATCAGGTGCACAAGGTGCACAAAACAAATATCTAGTATCACAATCGAAATCGAAGTCCAGTGCATCTAAGTGCACAAAAGGCGTATCACTGCACTGCAAGCATATATAAACCATACAGAGTGCAGGAACCAAATCGTGTGCGTGCATACGCACAAAATCAACTCGAATGTCTAAAACCGTAAAATCACAAACATGTGAAACCAAAGCACAAAGGCGATATCAAGTGCAACACTGTGCAAAGATCGTAAATCCTCAATCATCAAAATCAAATCATGTGAATAAATCACCCAAAACATCGAAATCAATAATGGCGGAATAGTACCGCTGAAGTGCATCCTCTAAGAATCTCGGCCAACTGTCGCGGTCATTAGTGGGACGTCTCGTCGATGATCATGAACTCTGTCCTGCTGGTGTGCGTAACCATGACCACTCCTGGGTCAAGGTCTTCACTGTGAATTACCAATCTTTCGGTCCATCGGCCCTGTCGGGTGTGCTAACGGGAATGATCTAGTTCTGGCACGCCTCTTGTCATCTCCTGGTCAATCATCACGACCACTCGTAAGACAGCATATCACTGGCGTCGGCCTCTGGCTCTTTGAATGCACATGACACCTCTGATCCTGGGTGCAAGTATCATTGCAGCAGTGTCCTGGAAGGAATCCTACTCACGGTCTCTTCCATGTCTCGTCTCTGCCAACTGTTCGGAAGTCGTTGTCCTTTCCTATATCTGCATCTTGCTCTGGAACGACTGCGTACTCATCTAGATCTGGTGCGAACCTCTTACACCACTTTTCTCTAATGTCGTCTGCTTTGGACTCGTCTCGTCGCGGCTGCATGGACTGAGCTCCAACGGCTATCCTCGTATCGGGAGTCTCCCAAGAAATGCATCTCACCACCTAGCATCCGAATTAAGTCGAACCATCCAATCGATTGTCAAAACCTCATAATCCCCCAAGAGCTCAACATCTTGGGCACAGTTTAATAGTATCGAGTACATACCACAGCATCGGTGGTCCAGCCGTAGAAGGGCAAACCCAAGCCTCACTAATGGCGCCGCAGAACTGCCGCAAACCCTAAGGTTCAAAGGCTTTCATACGGTCATTAAGTCGAGTTAGGGTTTCATTCTTCTAGAGAGACCATAGAATTGCCTGCATGTCTTTCCGACTACTTTAAACTTGGATAAATAGGTTTCTGACATTCGATCGTCTCTGTCGACTCCCAACGCCTCCGCGTGAAGTCGTCTCTAGCTGGAATCAATCTATCTGATGACCTCGCATCGGGGTAAGCGAACGAACCACCTGTCCTAGTCATTCATCATCGGGTGACTAGCGACCTTCTATCATCTATTCGTACAACTCGCCCCGCCATAGTTCCAACATATGGGGCGATATCTCGTCGCTCGCAGCAACAACTGGCTCTCTCGTCTGCACGCTGAACAGTGCCTCAATCATCAGGAGTAAGCAACACACCAACGGTCATCAAAATCTGGCTGGCCTCTGTCAGTGGCTCAATCCTCTAGTGTCGATCGGCACATCCGAGTAACCTCATAAAGGCGATCCGCCAAACGCTCACGGCGCGGAAACACAGTAAAAAGACACATCTCTGCAATCGTGTGTCGCCGGAATTTCGCCTTGGTCAGTCCTCGTTCGTGACGAGCTTGTGCTGACCGCAACTCTAGCCGTAGCTCTCCCTGCCGGTAACGGTAGCAGCAAAACCAAACTGGTACCGATGAGGCTAGATCAGGAAGGAATATAATACTGAACAAGGAAATGTACATCCTAAGGCTTCATAAGTGGAGTGGCGTGTCGTAAATATGCCGCGGAACATACCAACGGTACGTCACTCTACTTTAGTCACCTATTCCATCGACCAAGGGTCATCCTACGCTCCGAAGGTTAAAACCTAACGCTCTGATACCAACTTTGTCACGACCCGAAAGTACGGAACATGACCGGCACTTAAACTACGAACGTCTCGAGACGTACGTAATCTAAGTAAACCGAAAACCCAGAAATCCAAACCAAGAAAAGTAGTAGAGTGCAGGAAAAACCAACTTAAAGCAAGTAATTTCAATAGCATAAGCCGAATTATGCGGTTTTTAAAACATCAAAAAATTTACTAAAAATTTCGGCAGAGTCTCCTTTGTAAATACTGGCCCCCAAACGGGATACAACATGAATAGTATACGAAATCAAGAAAAAAGGCATCCCCAAGCGGGAGCTAGCTCTTCGTCAATCGACGGTCACAACCACACAAGCAATAAATATACAACGCCAACGGCGAGGATCAAAAACTCAAAAGGGAACTCAAAACCACCAGAAATATAACGAGCGACTCTAAGGTCGAAAGAATAAACAACACTGGTCTCTATCTCAATAGATACATGTTTGGTTGATGGAACTTCTAAATACAACAGAATAATAATATACAAGATATATAATGGGGGTATGATACAAGTAAACCCACCTACTAGCAAATCACCCGAATGAAACTGAGCCCGCAAGCCGTAAAGAAACATGTACGGCAAATCTGCAAGAAACTGGGGCACAACGGGGTGAGTTGCCAACTCGTGAATAGAAAAACATCTACGCACAGAAATCGCATAAATAACGCAACCTAGGTCAATGATCATAATATATCCTCAAATATATGTATAACAGGCAGCCTATGACAATGTCTAGGGTAATATCTAACCCGAGTATAATTTCATGTGCCCGTGTCAGTGCCTCAGGTAGCAATAAATCATATGAATGAGGTATGAATGCATGAAACAGAATACATGTAAATGAAGAAACTGTTTTCATAAATTAGTGAGATTTCCTTCGTATTTTTAAACTGAGGTATCATAATGAAATCAGTATCAACAGTGTCTAGCATCGACACAAAACATAAATCTCACTGTCTCGAAATATCAATGTCTCAAGCTCAATATCTAGGGCGCCGTCAGTCCGGACCGGCCCCTACCATCCATCCCAAGACCACGACGGTATCCTCCGGATATCCGACGCGTCGGGTAATATCACCGGTAGGTAGTGCTCCCCAGCCAGGCTCAACGTCAACACCACATTCATCTTGCCCCGGGGTACCATACCGGGCCCACCATGTACCCGTGACGGTTCCTCTACTCCTCGACACGGATCTCCAAAACCACAGCAAACTCATGGTGGACGACACTTTACATCACTAGAAAACCGCAACATTTTATATTTTAAAAGATCATAAGTTGTAAATTTTGCGGCTTTCCCCGAAATCCAGAAATATCATAAATATCAAGAAATCATCACAAGTGCATATGTCAATGATAATGAACTAGGCATGAACAACTGAATAACAGTATGCATGAAGTGGTAGGTAATAACTACAATGTCTAATATGACATATAAGAGAAGTACACTAATATCGTGTCAAAACTACCAGCTAACAATCTAAGTCAAGCAATTATATTCTCTAAAGTGTACGTGACATGGCAATTACCGATGAAGATGTGTGTGAGCCGGCAAGTAGGTGTACGTGGTACATACGCATCATCGGTAATGGTGCTGGTGTCCTAACAGCATGATATCAATAATGGAATATGCAGCAAAATAAATATGCGAGGCAGAGCGAACAGCAATAATGTGCGAGAGCTGAATACTAGACACAACGATAACTAATCTACAATAATCTAATATAAGTCCTACGAATGGTGCCTTTTGAAATAACACGAATCATGGGGTTTTGAAAATAGGGCTACGGTGTTTTTATGAAAAGATACGTCGTTTTTGAAATATCCGTAGATTCCCTTGAGCTGTCTTTAAAAATGCCCACGATTCGTTAGTTTTTGAAATAGGTAAGAAGTCTAATCTAATCTAACAACTACACTAAACTATACGGCTGAACTAACAAGCTGAACTACAGGTAAGGAAACCGCCTATCATCTGAGTCGATACATATACATACCTGTATATGTATAGTCGGTGATCCCGCCTCAATAATATCATATCCGATACCATATCTATAATCAGGTATCCCAAGTCAAGAGTGCGGATCAATCATCAATATAGCTCGTACGTAAATCCGTCGTACGGCATCCCAATCTGGGTACGGGTCAATAACACATTCATCATACTATTCACCTGGTATCCTCTTTATCAAATATCATGATCGGGGTACTGATCTACGTCTAGTACCATACTGATACCGCCTACGTAAGCATGGACGTGTGTGAAACACTACGTCAAGGACCCGCTACAACGTCATGTCGTATCTAAGATACGAACCCTGCTATATCACCGATCTCACGGCCTCGATCCAATCTCATCGACTCAGCTCAACCCCAAGTATCATCCTCAATCCGTATGTGAACACATAGTCACATACCCATGTGAACACATAACTATAAAGAAGCCCATGAGCACATATCAATAGGAATGTATGCAAGTATGTATGTGTGTATGTGTGTGTAACACTACCCTAGGGTTCGCAACACTAAAGTAATCCAACACACCAATATCCATCCTAAGCAGCGTTATTAATCTCAAATAACATATAAAAATTGTCGGTGTGTATACGCATCCGTATACACCACCACGGACTGCGGGGGTGCTATACGCCATCCACCCGACTTCTCCCCGTAGATATAAATCTACTCACCTGGTCCTCGCTAGCCGGTGCCGACGCCGCCACGCACTTGCTTGTCATCTCGAAGTCCACATGGGATACCTACATATCATAACGCACCGTATCGCATTAAAACTAAATTCGAAATCGAAACGGCATACGAAAATCAAATCGGCACGCATATCACGCATAGGTCCAAACCTATCGCCTACGCATGCAAGAATAGTCAAACCAACCCTCGATGTCGATGTACAAACGTCAAACCATCGAGAAAAATCCGATCACACTCATTTGCACATTCACGAACACTAATTTTAATATAAACTAGGTTAAAACTCACAAAAACCCCAATTTCACTTAAAAAGTCATTTTTCCGAAAATCTAGCAAGCACAATTCGCCGTTTTTGTACAAAACATGACGTTTAAATGAATGTAGCGGCCAATATACTTATTAAATATCTTAAATAAGTCATAGAAACAATTTCCGGAATTTAATCTCATTAAATTCCAAAAACCCTAATATTCTAGTTTACAAAATACCCTTTTTACAATTTCATAGCAAAAATGCACAAACTACAATTTAGGTTGGATTTCCATGAACTAAAGTGTTAAACTACACTTAATAAAGTTAATAATATGATAAAAACCCTAACCATATTTTAATTCTCAATTTAACACAATATTTACAAAAACTAGTTTGCAATTTTAACCAATTTCGACCATTTTAGATGCAACAATTTACAAATTATCTTCTAGATTAGGTTTAACATGTCTTAACATGCTAACTACACCATGCAACCTTAAACAAGTGACAACAACCCTATTGAATTTAAAACCCTAACTTTTCAATTCAAACTCCTTCTCTTTAGATTTCCAAACTTGCAATTAAACCACATTTAAGCACATAATAAGATACATTAAGGAATTTAACCCAACAATTGAACAATAGGTTAGGATTTATACCTTAAAACCATCTTGAGATCAACATGAAACTAGACCTCCAAATTGAAATCTTTGCACCAAGATCCATGCTTAAAGAGATAAGAGAAAATGGGTAGGGCTTTGATTTGCATTTTAGCTTTGATTTTTGATGGAAATGGGTGAATTTTTTGATGGAAAATGAGAGGTGAAGAGGGAGGGAGGGGCTGCTGTTTTGGGTTGAGAATTTTCGGCCAAAAATGGGAGTGAGGAGAGAGAGGGAAGTAGAGAAAATGGGGGGGGACAAAGTCAAGGTCAAAGCAACTCAAAAGTCTAACTACTTTATCCATTTTCTATTCTTTTCTTCATTTTCTTTCATTTCTTTTTCCTTTGCAAACCAAGTGGGGAAAAAGTGAGGGCTGCTGAATTTGGCTAAGGGAAGGGGTAAGTGGGGGTGTGTGGGTGTGGACACGGGTGTGGGGTGATGAAAAATGATAAATACAATACCCCAAATATCCATTTACGCTAAAAAAAAGCCTTTTTTCTTCAATAATTTCTAAACCGTTTTGGCAAATGATTTCGTTCCAAAAACCACATGATAAATTTTTATTTAATGTTTTATGATGCACAAAATTTGTTTCAACTCATTCCAATTTGTAATTTTCCCTAATTAAATGTATTAGTGACGGCTTAAAATAATAATAAAATAATATTTTTTCAGAAAATTTGAAATTTCACCAGCGGCTCAATAAACACCAAATAATAACAATTACATAGCTAGAATATGTATATTTAATTTTTATAATAAGATATTTGTATTTTGGCTTTTTACAGAAAACCCCCTTATTTTACCGATTTTCCGAAATTTCACCGAAACGATTTTCAAAACGCTACATATCATCTCGAGTAAGACTGGTCTACCTGTATAGGTCCTCGTTCAACTATCATAATAGCCTACCTACAATTACAATAATTTCCTTGAGGACACTACATCCAACAGGTAGATCGAAAGTATGCTGCTCCTCAGTAGCCCGTATCTCCTCAGAATCGTTAGGTATCCTTATCTAATTGTCAACCTGTTTTCTCGATCGTAAAGCGGTAACTGCATTTGCTTACGCAGGATTTGTCCTTTGATCTTTGGGATTAGGGATATGTTGACTAGGAAAGGTGCCCATCTCTCGTCCTCCCAACG
This sequence comes from Agapanthus africanus, assembly GCA_030015575.1. Taxonomy (NCBI): domain Eukaryota; kingdom Viridiplantae; phylum Streptophyta; class Magnoliopsida; order Asparagales; family Amaryllidaceae; genus Agapanthus; species Agapanthus africanus. The sequence goes on from JASDDO010000010.1 coordinate 338,728,388, forward strand.
CTGCAACTAATTGCCCAATATGCTTTTCAATATTAGCCATTGATTGTTTAAGTGGCGTTATTTCAATTTGCAGAAAAGTGGCTAATTTCTTATCAACATCATTATTATTTTCATTCCCACCCCTTTGATATGAATGTTGTGTATGAGGTTGGATAGGGTTAGATGGAGGTCCTTGTCATTGGTTTTGGAATTTTTGGCCAGTGTTGCCTTGATTCCATGCTAAATTTGGATGGTTCCTCCATTCTTGGTTGTAAGTTTGAGAATAAGGATTATTATAATTATTATGTTGATATGCAGCATTGGCGGTTTCTTAACATCGAGGACTGCTCAGAAGAGGACATTCTTCAGAAAGATAGAAAGAGTCTTAGTAGTTTAGGCAAGGAGAGGGTTGATGAACTTGTTGAACTAGGGAGGGGGTAGTTGTTAGATTTTCTAGTTATCGTCTAATGGCAGCCAATTCGGCTTGCATCCCAATAGAAACTTCAACTGCGTGGATCCCTCCCTTAGATGTAGGCGCACCTCTCTTGCGTGAGCCCTCCCATTGCATGGTCTTGTCAGATAGCTCCTTTAGAAAATTCCACGCGTCATCTTCCTGCTTTATCATGAAGTCTCCATGACATATCGACTCTATCATAAACTTAGACTCCATATCATCATATACTATTTGACATAATTCTAACTTAGCAATTTCGTGATGTGGGCATTTAATAAGGAGGTCTTTAAAGCGTTTGAAATATTTCCAAAAAGATTCCCCCGGTTCTAGACAAAAAGTTCTAATTTATTTTTGAATTTAGCGGTTTTAAAATACGGGTAGAATTTTTTAAGGAAAGTTTTAGTAAATTCCTTTCATGTGCAAATAGTGTTGGCCGGTACACTGTAAAACCAGTGTTTAGTTTTATCAGTAAGGGAGAATGGTATTAGTCTAAGTTTTATCGCATCTGTGTTCAATTGCTTCAATTTAAATATTTGACACAAGTCATCAAATTCTCTTATGAAGACATAGGCATTTTCGGATTCTAAACCGTAAAATTTAGGAAGTGAATTTATGAAACCGGGTTTTATTTCGTAGTCACCAGCTGCAAACGGTAAGACTATGTAAGAACGAAGTGTTGTACACACATGATAGCATATATCCTATAGCGTAGGTGCTGCAGGTACGAGATCACCCATCGTTTCTACAGAATCAAGATGAATTAATTTGTGATTTTTGTCTCGACCCCAACCGTGCATACACCGAAAGAGAAATAATATAAAATTATATTCTTTTTTTATTAACTAAATTGCAGAAAAATAAATGCGAAAATAAAAACTACACTAAAAATCAAAACAAGAAACTAGAAAAAAACCGACTACCTACAAACTAGACCTAAGATCCGTCTGTGGGCAAGCCATAGCCAAAATCCTAGACCAAAGACGTTGGAAGCACGATTCGCTGCAAACTGGGAGTTGGAAGCGCTGTGGATTTGCCTTGTTTCTGTTGCATTCATAACACTTCATTGAAAATGAGCATTGGAACATAACAGAGGATGAATTGCTGAATACTGTGAAAAAATCTGAGATCAAATATCGGCCAAAAACTGACTCGATTTCGGCCCTAGCCTAAATTTTGTAGGTTCTGGACTTGAGAAAATTTGTGTCTCCTCTTGATGCTCCAAGCTCTCTGGATCTGCTCCTCGTTTCCTGAAATAAAATAAAAGTTTGCAGAATAAAATAAAATAAAAAGTAAGCATAATAATTTGAATTAAAATTAACTAAAATTTCTAATGTCTTCCGGCAACGGCTCCAAAAACTTGATGGAGAATTTTATTGTTCTCTAAATTTACCGCAAGTTTACAGTTGTTTGCTATAATACTTACGAATCGTCTATTGAGAAGTGTTGAAATCTTAATTAATTCTAAGACAAATAAGGAAATAGTTGATTTAAAACTAGAATTAAAGTGCAAGTAATTTAAAAAGCAAGTAAAAATAAAAGTAGGGTATTTTATAAGAAAAAAATCCAAGGATGTTGAATTATTTAACTATTATGGTTGGTTTATAGGGTTCTATCTCTTTTCTATTTCTTAGTTTTAATTAATATTCTATTAATCATATTAAAGCATAAGGAAAACTAATATAGCAATGAATTATCAAACACATGTAAGAATAAATCTTACAATTATATCTACCCTATCAATAATATAAAAGCATGTAGAAAACCATTAAAACTACAAATTTCTAATTAATTAACGATAACCTAGCTTTACCCTTCGATTAATAACTTGTAGATGATCAATTTATAATTACTATGTTATTGATGTAACCTAAACTATCTTAATTAACTAGATTGAATTTACTTAATTGAAAACCACATCTTGCCTTCCCTAATTAGATTTTTAGTTCGTCAATCTAACTAGTTTTTCGGTGTTATCACATTTCTTTAAACCTATTCAAGGTGTCAGCTTTCTTTCTATAGATTAGTTTATGAGAGTAATAACAAACAAATAAAGCTTTTAATCAAAAGGAACTCATATTGAAAAACAAAAAATAAGAATAGAAAAGTTAATTTACCCAACCATAATAGTAAGCAATTCTAACCCTAGAGAATTATTTAGCTAAGCATAATATTAAAAAGACAATTCATAAAATAAAAAGGATTCATAACTTACAACTGTCTTGATCTATCAATTAAAAACCCTAACTTGAAAATAAAAGAGAGAGATGAAACCCTATTGACTATATAGCAAAATATATAGGGCAAAAGGACAATTAAAGAGCAAGTAGTATAAGATACAAGAATTTTAGAAAATCTCCTGAAATTTCAATTTCTGAAGCCAAAATATTTCGGCCTGAATCCAACAAATTTCGGCCCTGGCCGAATCATAGTTGAGTTAGATCTCCAAAATTTTTCCTATGTTAGCTCTTGGCTTTTAGAATCTTGTTCCCCGTGCTATTTTTGATAATTTGTTCCTTTGTTTCTGTTTAAGCTTTAGTAAGTCCACGTTCGACGCACGTAATCCGTTTTTTACATACTTTTCCTTTTGAACCCTGTAATCTACAATATTTCACAAAATATATCCGGAATATAAAATAGGCAAAATAAAGTCAAGTAAGGCTGTATAAATATGCATTAAAATGTATCAATCAACTAGATATAGTATACAATTATTAGATAGCGCACGTAAGGGGTTTCTTAATAACTGAAATTTTTTTTAGAGGATTTTGACTACTGTATCGAGGCCAGGGGTTTTTGACAACAGAAAAGAGTGCTTGGATTTTTTTGACAATTTACCCTAAAAAACATTTACATAATTGTTATATCAAAATGTTGGGCATATAACATAATTCTTAAGAATGTAAAGGTTTTCATTGAAAAATAAATATTTTTGAAGGGTGGTTACTGACTAGTAAGATAAAATAGAGAAAGAATGCAAGTATAGTTGAGGATTGATGTGGATAGGTTGGCTAAATTGCAATTCTTCTTACTTAATATATAAAATGACTGCTAGTTGTCACTTAATAGTATTTTAAAAAATAAAAAAAATTAGAATAGAATTGACTTGAATTATATCACAAATTAGATGTCCATCCACATACTTCGGATCCTCTCCATCTTGTGACTACATACCAATCAATCATAGGAACCCTCGTTGATAAAATTTACTTTGATTGGTTTTCCTTCTTCCCTTTTTAGAGTGAAAATTGAAGAATCTAGTTTCATGTTTAATATTTTCTTGCAAGTTTGCCAAATTATTTTTTGCAACTAGAAATTTTACTATTTCCTTATTTTAAAATTTTTCTTTGCAAATGACTTAAAATTTCTTCAACTCTAAAGTTGTGATCAGGATTGGAAGAAAATAATTTTACATTCTAACACACACATATGCACATGCATTGTGCAAAGGCTTAATCCCCAAAAACCATAAAACAAACATAGAGGTTGTGACAAGTAACTACTAAATTCTTTGAAAATTTAAAAAAACTACCAGGTGTATGAAAACCGTAAAATTAATAAACAATAAACTACCAAATTTATTTAGTAAATATTCAATAAACTACCAAACTTATTCTGTAAATATATAATAAGCTACCAAACTTGTTTAAGAAAGTTTAAAGATATCCGTACACTATGGTAGTTTCCTATTATTTTTAAACAATTTGATAGTTACTTATAACAGCCCCTAAGTTTCTGACATTTTTTGGGAATTTAGCCTTGTGCAGAACTATATTGCAAAACTGAGAAGAACAAAAATTCCCACGCATGCAAGAGGATAACAAGCAAAGCAAAAACAAATCACAATGAGACTCAAACAAAAACAAGAATTGAAGGATGTACACACTCGTCCTGCTGCACAACTCCATGCGCAATCCATCATGCATGGAAGGATCATGAGCTGAGTTTTGCATGGACCCAGGATTTCAACAAAAAAAAAATTGCCTTTTTTCTTTTTTACCTTTTTTGATCCACATACTTGGAACCAATAAACTCTAAGATAAAAAACAATGTTTTCCAATCAGTGAACTGCTGTCTGGTTGCTAACAAATAAACTCCTACATGAAAAACCAGTTTTTTTTAGCAGGAAGACGATTTCTCCTTTTTCTTTTTCAAATTCACATGCTTAATTAGAACCAGTAAACTCCCACTTTCAAAAATATAAATTTAGCCGCAGAAGCTAGGGTTTCCAGGCTGATGCCCAAACAACCGGCTCCTCCTTCCATGCCAAGTACAGCCCCGGCCCTGCCCCGGCCGCTTGTGCGGCGGGGCCCACAAGCGACCACCCTGCTCCATACCTCTTCAACAGCGCCTTCACGTCGTCTATGACATCATCGCTGAACCCCGCGGCCGAATACTCCTGCACCATCCTCCCACACCACTGCCTCCCTTTCTCTCTCCTCTCACGACAACCCACATCGCCGGTGCATGCCAACACATTCAGAATGTTCCTTGAGCTTTCTCTCTCTAAAACCAACCTCTCATTGCTAGTAGCCGCAAAGCTCTCCTCCATCATCTCGAAAAACACCCCATAAAACCTCAAGCACTCCTCGAAGCACTTCACAAACTCGTCCCTCGTGCTGCAGCTACTCATATCAGCCTCTTCTTCCACTACAGTCACTACTTTAGGGTTAAAACCCCGGAGAAACCGAACGAAACCTATCCTCTCTTCAACCGCGACTCTCCGTAAGGCCCCGATACAATTTATCGCGATGGCTTCATCCTCTCTCAACCCGAAATCCTTCTCCTTGAGCGAAGCGAAACTATCACCACTAACAACCTGAAACTCAAAGGGGACACCCATCAGCCTCGCAAACTTCTCCATTCTTACCCCAATCTCCTTCATCACAACACCCCCTCCGACATTGACCACCGACAACCTCAAATGAGGGGTCTCATCGGTACGGGTAGCCAGCGATTCTAACAGAGTTGGCCATTGTGTACAATAAGTATTGCTTATATCAACAATATGAAGCTTAGCTTCTCCTTCTAAGGCTTCCAAAATCGCGCCGTTTGATGCCACATGTCCAAAAGTGGTCCACGGGCTCACTTCTTGAAATTTTAGTATCACTTTGCGAGCGGATTCGAAGGAGTGGTTTTTTTCTGCGACGGATGATAAAGTGATGTAGCATCGATCCCCAGAGTCGGTGGCTTTGCAGAATAGAGCTTGCAAGAAATGAGATGCTAACTTTTGGTCGCAATCTCCGTAAGGGGACGAGAGTTCGTTTAACATCCATAAAAGGTGTTGAATTCGGCCAGAGTCTTTGTCGGCGATGGCCTTTGCACATTCTTTTAAGAGTTTTGAAGCCCATTTCGTGCCTGCAGCACTTGGATCAGCAATCTCCAAAGGATTTGGATTCTGCATTGAGATTATATTGGTAGCTAGGAGGAGGAGGAGGAGGAGCTAGGAGGGTGAAAGATCAAGTTTTGAGAGTATTAAATGTATTTATGGTGCAAATACTAGTTTAAGATGTCCATGTCATGAGTGGGCCATTTTTATTAGAAACAATGGTTGAGATTAATATTATATTTCATGTCACCATAATCATCGTCATATTGTTGTCGCTTTGTACTAGTAAAGAATCCTACGGTTAGTTGAGTGTTTTGATTAATATATAGTTATGTATCGCATGTTGCATGCGGCAAATGTTATCAATGCATGAAACTAGAACAAATTAGGAATAAAAGATGGTGTTCAAAATGCATCAATATTATTCAACTATAGATGTATGCTTCAGATGAGACCGAAATTTTAAGAAAACATAATGATAGAAAAAAAAAAGAAATACTTGCATATTTTCAAATGTCATATTGTAACAGCAGAGCTTGTTCTGTTATCCTTTTCTTTCTAGTCATAGATACCTAAAGATGAACGAAGTTATGTAATTAGTTAAGAAATAAAGACGAGCATGACACAATATATCGGACAAAAGGAAAAGATATTTAGGAGCATATAAATTCATGAATGTATAGCATTAAAAGCATTAAACCGGTAAGGCGGTAACAACCAGTTTCATTACACTAAGCGCCTTCTTATGTTCGAGTCTAAAATGCAATCAATACAATTTTTATAATATTTATATCAACCAGAAGCAAAATTGATGTTCTTATGATCTTGAGGTGTTGAATCAATCTGATATTTAACATTCTCCTGGAATACAAAGATAAACATTGAGATCTCTGGAATATAGAAGAGAATGATCATGCGGAAAAAGAGACGAGGAGAATATTATAAATAATGCTATGAATTTTATAAAGCCTGAGACGAAGAAGAACGACAATACTTCAATTTTCTTGGGCCATAGGAATCCTAAATTAATTTAACATACAAAGACATTAGCCAATGAAATTAGAAAAGCATCTCAAATATGATTCAGCAATCTTGTACTGAGAGGAAACAAAGCAAACTGTTCCCACCAAGAAAATAGGCCAACAGAAGGGAAAATTATATTCATGTACCTCTTCTTGTAAGGTTCTCAATCATGAATCATAGGTCGTTTCTTTGTGGGTATAGAACTTACCATAACTAAGTCATTAACAAGCAAACAAAACATCAAGTAGAGATTAATAGACTTTAAAAATTGAAAAAATCAAAGCACAAAGGCATCTAGGCCTATTTATTCCTTGCTAATGATTGCTGGTGAGGACAAGGGGGCTCAATTGAGCTCTTTTCCTTGCTGCGTGTCACGTCCCGCTTTCTAAATACGAGAAACGAGAGCGACAAACGCGCGGCATATTCATACCGAGAAACGCCTCGTTCCGATATGAATACGCTAACCGTCTGGATTAAGCAGAATAAATATAAAACCAATAAGAATTTAAAATAAATAAATATCATCCATCAACATTTATTATAAATTTCAAATTCACTGATAAAAGTCTAACGACTTCAAATAAATAAACAAGAGTTAAAAGAAAAACGCCTTAAACCTTTAGGCACACTAACTGAAAAGAAAAATTAGAGCTCGGTTTGACTAGAAATATATTGACTGTCCTTCTCAATTGGTACCACCTCATACCTAGCCTTTTCTTCTGCCCCACTATCGTCTGACGACATTCCCCAGGAAAAAAAAACAGAAAACAGGAATGCAGTCAGCGAACTAAAGTTCGGCAAGTCTCCATTTTATTAAAAAAAGTATTTTAAATGAAATATGGTATACACAATACCAAGCATGAGAATAACTGTGAACGGTAAACGGTAGTGTGCATGTCAAATAACTAACATGTGTTAATCAGTGTAAGGTAATTAAAATATCACGATATTCGATATTTCAGTGTTATTAATTATAAATATCAGCTCGATTTGTAGGAGTCGTACATGTAACTAGGATATTCTATAATTCCCACGGAACAACAGCACAATGAAAGTAGGTTAGCTTCCGTCAATTCCCGGAATCATGGCTACGCGACAAGAGACTTCTGATCAGAGTGTTTCATTTTATACCGACGAAACACGGCTGCATGACAGGAATATAGGGGGACTCTTGATCAGCAAATATTTCATTTTATGCCGACGAAACACGGCTACATGACTATATGAGTTAGCATTCATTGCTCAAAACCACGGCAACACAAGATTCATGAGTTATATATAATGCAAAACAATATATGATCTCCTGTTACACATAAATACCCCATTCTTCGAGCTACCCCATTCCATGATATTCTTGATATTAAAATTCCGATATATATATCCTTATAGATATATACCGTTTATAATATCTAATATGTTATTTATAATCGAGTTTAAATATTGAATTATTAAAAAAATAGTATTAACTGGCAATACAAATATTCGACAGTAGTACTTACTCAACATGAATTAAATAATATAATATATTAATGCTTTATATAATTACACTAGCGTGTATATTAGATTGTATTATCATATTTTAAGTTTATATGCTTGACTATTGAGAGTTTTACACGTAATGAAGATATTCTATTTTCCTTCGGAACAACAGAAATACGGATTCAAGAGATTCATGAGTTACTAATGCATTGTCCCGTAATACCCGGAACCGCGGCGATCATGTATGACCCCCGTTACACATAAATACCCCCATTTGTTGAACCTTCCCATCCCCGTGTCAATTACTTATTTAAGTTCTAGAGTTCGACACGAATGCCAGTATGAATTCATGAATACTTGATAAATTGTATGTTCATGTCAAATTCATGGATTCACAAGTTCATGAGTTTCAAGTATTCAAGTGGTTCATATCAGTTTCATGGATTCAAGTATTCAAGTATTTAAATTGTCACGACCCAAAGTTCGGCCCGTGACCGGCACTTAACCACGTAACGTCTACAGGCGTAACGCGACTAAGTAAGCCGAAACACAGAAATCAAAACTATTAAAAATAGTGAGTGTTAAAAAGTTTAATGGAAACATTTGTTAAGACAATTAGAAAACCTTAAGTTGTTTAGTAAAATTCTTTAAAGTTCAAGTTATTATCTTAAAATTTTTGGCAGTATTTCCTTTATAAAAACTAGCCCCGAAATCGGGTACAAGACAAGATATGAATAAAAATGAGGTACAATAAGAATAAAGCATCCCAAACGGGAGCAATCACGCCTAACGGCGGAAACAATCACCATAATAATATACGACGCCGTAGCGAAGAAATGAGCAATATAAGTGAAAACAAGTATCATGAAAGATAAATCTGTATAAATAAAGTCGGCTCACAACGAGCTCGACACCAGAGTACAAAATAATATATATCGTCCTCTCAACTAGTCTCTAAGTCAATACATGAATAGTAGATGGAGAGTACTAGATACAATAGTGTATACAACTGGAAAATAAACGGATACCGCAAAAACCCACCTATCAGCAAAAGGGCTCATGCGCCAACTGTAGTGGTATCCGTATCAAAAGATACAAGAAAGAAGTCTGCCGCGACTACTTTGAGGGGCAACATGCAAGCACTGTGGCACAACGGGGGTGAGTTGCCAACTCGTGAATAGTAGATAACATATAAAGGTAATCGCGAGTATGCACGTACTGCGATACTCTAACCTATGCCAACAGATAATATCTATATGAATGAACCAGATGCGCAATAATCATGCAACAAGTGCGATCTAATAACATCTCTATATGATGAGCAGGGTATGCGATAATCATGCATAGAAAATGCAATCTAATAACATCTATATAGGATGAGCAGGGTATGCAATAATCGTGTAAAAGTACTCTATCAGGTACTACAAATACAGGATGAGATGCATAACACTGAATGCTGAGCATGAGAATAAATAACATCAACACGGAATGTCAACGTGGAAAAATAACCGGTTTCCATCAATACACCCAAATCCCAGTAAAACTAATTCAGGCGCCGTCACTCAAATCGGCCTTCAAATCCTATACAGCTCATGGAATCGTGAATGCCTAGCATCGGCACTCGAAAATATCATGAAATCATCGTGTCTAGCATCGACATGCAAATCCTCAAGTATCGGGCTCCGTCAGTTCGGATCGGTCCACGGGCTACGTCTACGGAATCGGCCCTCGGCCCCGGCAGTATGGGTCGACCCGTATCCATCTCTCAACTCTGGTTAGTATCCTCCGGATAACCGTCAGGTCCAACCAATCACCGGTAGGTAGTAGTCCCTCCGCCGGGCTCACCGTCTAACTATACGAGTTTTCTTGTCCCGGGGTACCATACCGGGTCCACCATGTACCCGCAATCGGTGCCTACCACTCCTCGAATCGGGTATACTCACACAAGCTCTCTGGAACCGAGAAAACTCATGGTGGACGTACTGAAATATTATATCAAAAGAAACCGGGTTTTTAAAACAGTGCGTATTTTCTTAAAATAATACCACAGTTCTCAAATCCAGAAATCACATGAATCCAAAACTCAATGCGTAAATCCATGCCATATGTCATATGACACTAAGAGTAAAAAGGGAAACCGCTCTTTTTAAAAGAATCCAGTTTTGAAAGTATCTCATGCGGCCCCTATTTTCTTGAAGTCAAGTCAATATCATCCATATATATAACATATGTATGTATGTAGGTATGGATGTGCAAATGGATACATACGCGAATATGAGTGTAGCACTACTATGAATATACAGTGTGCATGTGCGCAAGTAGGGATATATCAATGAATGTATGCACTAAAATGAATGTACAGTGTGCATGTGCGCAAATATGAACATATCAATATATGTGTGCACGAGTATGAATATACAGTGTGCATGTGTGCAAGTATGAAGATATCAATATATGTGTGCACTATTATGAATATACAGTGTGCATGTGCGCAAGTATGAAGATATCAATATATGTATGCACGAGTATGAATATACAGCGTGCATGTGCGCAAGTATGAAGATATCAATATATGTATGCACTAGTATGAATATACAGTGTGCATGTGCGCAAATATGGAGATATCAATATATGTGTGCACGTGTATGAATATACAGTGTGCATGTGCGCAAGTATGGAGATATCAATATATGTGTGCACGGGTATGAATATACAGTATGCATGAGCGCAAGTATGGAGATATCGATATATGTATGCACGGGTATGAATATACAGTGTGCATGTGCGCAAGTATGAAGATATCGATATATGTGTGCACGGGTATGAATATACAGTGTGCATGTGCGCAAGTATGAAGATATCAATATATGTGTGCACGGGTATGAATATACAGTGTGCATGTGCGCAAGTATGGAGATATCAATATATGTGTATATATATGCCGATATGCGACAAAGTCATGGCAATCATCAATGATGCGGTAATCAAGACGATATATAATTCGTAGCGATCCTATAGTACGAGTGTTATGGCAATCACTAACGGTGTGAGTTAACATACAAATAGTGCTCGTGCAACTTGAACCGTTAGTGACAGTGCAGTGTTTTATAACTACCATTCTATATGCAACAAAAGAAGGTATGCTACAATAGTACATATGAATATCTACGATTAAAATATCCTATCACGCCCTGACGCTTAACGCCATACGGGCGATTTCCCCGTAGATGTTAAATCTACTCACCTGGTCTTGTGCTAAGCGTAGCCGACCACTTGCTTCCCTTTCTTTGCGGCGTCCGACGTACCCTCCTGCGAACCTAGAATTTACACAAAGAATCCATATATAAACAAAATCCTACAAAACGCGATATCGAAATCAAACGAGAAACTCGCGTCGCGAACTAAACGCGCGTGTGTCCGATACGCTAAACGTGTGTATACGCGTCTGAAACCATCCCGACATGCCGCAACACGCAGAAACGCTAAACCACTCACGTGTCGCGCAAACTAAACGTATAGGAAAAATGATATATCGCCTCAGATTTTGACTCGGGCACAAAACTGAAAAGTTGCATATGCCAAACTACTTAAATACATAGCAGACTATCCTAGCCAAAACCCTAACACCTAATTCCCCTATTTGGCCGCAATTTACGGCCAGAACGAATAAATCGGCGGCCTGATGGTGGGTAGGGGGTCTCGTTCTCTGGGTGTGTGATCAACATCTATAAAGTATGCTACAGTTAACTCAGATTTTGTCTGAAGCACACGGGTCTACAGCAGATCACAGAAAGGCTAAATTTTGCTTTAAAACGTTAAATTTTGCACTAAATGAAATCCTATGGTATTTTAGTGAAATATGAGGCAAGACTAGGTTTACGTGGCCCTAACAACACTTAGTTAAGCTAGGCTAACCACCAAAATCATCACTTGGCCAAATATCCACACTAATCCCCATTTCTAGCACTAAAACTCACTTTTAACACTAACCGACGCCAATTAACACATACGTTTAGCAACAAGAAGTTGGGCTCAAAACTTATACCTCTCTTGACCCTAGGTGCAAGGAGAAAGAGAAGAAGAAGAAGAAGAGAAGTGCTTGTGTTGCTGCTGCTGCTTGCTACTGCTGTTGCTGCATGGAGCTGCTACTGCTTCCTGATGCTGCTGCTGTTGCTGCTTGTGCTGATGCTGTTGCTGCTGGGGCTTCTATTGCTGCTGCTTCTTCTGCTGCTGCTGGTGTGTGTGAGTGAGTGTGAGAGTGAGAGTGATAAAGAAATGAGTGTAGTAACAAAAGAAATGGGAGTCTTAACTAGTCAACCCCCCTCTTTCTCTCCTCATTTAATATGAGCATGGCTCAAGCCATGATGCCCACACACCCCCTCTCTCTCTCTTTCCAAGTCAACCATAATTCAAATCATTTCCATTTAAAAACAAAAACAAATAACCAAAACACTAAATAAATTTTCAAATTAGCTTAACTAAATGGTTAGTCCACTATGATTGCTAATCATGGTCTAACCCTAATTTAACCCTAGTTTACATGCACATGTGTGTGCAAGCCTAAATAAATTCTAATAAAATATTCATTAATTTTGATAGAATATTTAAAGATCGTTTTGGTAAACTTTTTATTAAAAACCATATATTAAAGTGTAATTATCCATTAATCACATCCTAAGGTGTTACAATTTTCCCCCCTTAAAGAAATTCGTCCCCGAATTTAAAATATATAGCTACGCGTACCTTCAAAAAGATGAGGGAACTTCTCCCGCATCTCGCCCTCGGCCTCCAAGTGATCTCTTCACCATTAGGGCTATGCCAAAGTACCTTCACAGATGGCAAGACCTTTGATCGAAGTTTCTTCACCTGCCGGTCCAATATCACGACTGGCTGCTCGGTGAACGAAAGATCGCGCTCGAGCTGAACGGTCTGATGCTGAATCATGTGAGAAGGGTCATGTAGGTATCTGCGAAGCATCGACACGTGGGATACGGGGTGAACATCTGGGAAGTCGGGTGGAAGAGCCAAACGATATGCTACTGTGCCCACACGCTCGAGGATCTCGAAGGGACCTATGAATCTGGGGCTAAGCTTCCCCTTCCGTCTAAATCTCATCACTCCCTTCATCGGAGAGACCCTCAGAAAAACGTGATCGCCAATTGCGAACTCTAATCTGCGGCGGCGTCTGTCAGCATACGATTTCTGCCTGCTCTGAGCTGTCCTCATCCTATCTCGAATCAGCTGTATGTAACACCCGAGCCCAATAATACTATTTATATTGCTAGTTGAGGGTTATATATTGCTCATTCCAATTATCCTGATTATCTGGTGTTTATTGCTAAATTTTAACCGGTTAAGTCATTTTGGCACATAACAAATTTTAACACCTAAAATGAGATTAAAAGTATCCTTGTTGGCCTACTCGTCGCCACTAGTCGCGTGGTAGCGTCCGCGTGTCGAGATTTCTTTCCGTTCGGTTAAACGGGCAAGTTTGGACGCCTACGCACGCGTACAAGTGTCCGACTTGGGGGCATGCATTTTAATCATTAAACACCTCTTTTCAAAATTTGGAACCCGCTTAAAATCCTATAATTTGAATTTGGAGCATTTGGGCGCAACCCGGGCGCGATTTGGAAATGTTTCATTTAGCGCCAAAAAATGCCCATTTAATTAAATACTATTTTAACTATATAAATATTTTCGTTACCAAATCTTACGATTAAATCCCTGCTAATCTTTTACAATTTCACTCACGATTTCCTCCTGGCCAATCACGAGGGAGTAAATCCCTCGTGGGCCCCCCCTTTTCCCTCTCTATCTCTCTCCGTCTCTCTCTGTCTCTATCTATATTCTTTTTCTCTCTCTCTCTCTAAAATCTTTCTCTCAATCTCTCTCTCTCTCTCTTCCTTTATAATTACGTGCCTCCCCTCCTTCTTCTCCATCACGAGAACCCACCGCGAGAAACCTTTCGCAACCCTAACCCTAGCTCCTCGTGCTTGCGCCGCCGGCCCCACCGCGACCTCGCCGTCGCCGTCAACACCTCCTCAGCCTAGCCGCACCCTCCTACCTCCTTCCTCCGCCTCTTTCCGCGCCTGCACCCAACCCCGACGCCATCACCAGCCACAGACCTCGCCGCCGCCGCCTCCCATTGCCGACGACACCCAAATCCTCCTCTCTTCCTCCTCGTCCCGACCTCGTCATCGCCTTCCTCCTCCCATCGCCGGACCACCACCAACCGAGCCCAAAACCCCATCACCTACCCTCTGGTTCGCCGGAAAAGGGTCGCCGTCGATCCCCTCGTCGTCGCAAGAACACCGACAGCCACCTCCTCTTCCTCCTGCAACCCAGACCAGGCCAGTACCTCCCCATCATCGCTGCATCACCCGATCCCTCCAAGTCAGCCTTATCACGCCCACTGTTCATCGCCGCCGGCGCCCCATCGCCGTCGAGCCCGTCGTGGTTGCCCTGGTTCTCCCATCGACGTACCCTGGTCCGTGTGGTCCCGCTGTTCGCCGTTTGGGCGTACACCGTATCGCGTCCGTATCGCGCACCAGATAGCGCAGCAGATCGCGTCCGTATCGCGCACCAGACCGCACAGCAGATCGCGTCCGTATCGCGCACCAGACCGCGCCGCAGATCGCGTCCGTATCGCGCACCAGACCGCGCAGCAGATCGCGACTAGACCCAGTACCGTGTCTTGCCGTTTCACACGCCGTATCGTGACTTGTGCATCAGGCCGCCTGCATCTCGACCCTTGTTCTGAGGCAAGATTTCTTGCTACATGCTACGTTAAACTAATTAAATATTTGACTCACAAACTTGCTATATTAACCAGTATTGCTACTTATCTCATTGGACGAAATATGATGTACATTATAATACTGCCACCTAAATCGTATTTTGCCACGTAACCTTTATAACAACTACCTGCTAATCATTTTACTATTTAGAGGATAATAGTCGCACACTTATATCTTTATTGCCTGCTGCTATTAATATTGCGCTACACTGTGATTACTGCACCCCAAGGGTGCTTGAACCTGTTAATAAGAGAATACAAAGCATCACTGTGTTTACATGGAATAATATTGTTATTTGCCGTTCCTGCTGTTGTTCTTTATTCGTTACTATACCTGTTATCAGCATACATTTGATTGCACTACATATTGACCGATCTTGATACTCCTGACACATGTACTGATACACCGGACATGACACCCTATACATATCGACTCAACCTGTTAAAACGTGACCTGACCTGTTACCTGATTTCATGCCTGATGCCGACAAACCTGACCATTCCTGCTGTCTATCCAGACAGACCTATTTTCACCTGATTCTGTGTTGGCATTAGTCCTTGACTATTGAATACCTGACCTGACATACATAACTTGGGGGTATGGGGAAATCAAAGGTGAAACCGACTTGTAACTCAACAGTTCGATACTTGTTCTGATCAGTCTTACAGGCTTGGCCAGTCCGGGAGTGATGATGCTGACATCACTCATCCATCCTACTACCTATTACTGCTTAGCGGCACGTCTCGGATTCAGCCCCGAGGACCTTGACCGTGGTCCCGGGCACGCACGGGATACTATTGAGTTACATCGACGATTCATCAATTGATTTCAAAGACTATAGAGTAGAAACCTGATAGGACAGTTTAGCCACCACTGCACATTACTCTGCATTGTTAATCCATAGTACTGCTTTATTCATGTTCATACCTGCATTGCTTATTACCATGTTTATATTATATTATTTGGTTGACATGACGCGCTGACGTCTGGGTTTTGCATGGCCCAGATTCCTTACCACTGTCGACGACCGAGCAGGAGTCCTTCAGCCAGCAGGCTGAACTGTGAGTCCTTAGTGATTAGATTATTTATGTCATTTCATTTCCAGATGTGAGCCCGCATTATGGGACGTACTGTTCATTTATTGTATTGGATCATTTGCTTCCGCACTTATTGTTTATCGATTCTTGTTATTATGGATTTGGACATGTGTTAGATTAGTTTATTATATTGTTCTTGATATCTCTACAACCGTAATGTGACTGTGGATGGATACGTCCTACCCACAGGTAGCATGGTTGGCTATGTCACGTGCCCTATCTTGCGTACTCTGGGAAGCGGGGCGTGACATGGTTCTTTTGGTATCAGAGCCATAGGATAATTGGGTTGATTCTTTGTAGTTGGGTATTGCACCCGATACACGAATCGTAATACCCGTGATTAGGAAACATGTCCTGCCACCTTGACCGTTTTACCGTCCTTGAATCATTCTTCCGGATTATGTCGACATGCGAACTTACTTTGCATTGCCAACTCGAAAACCTAATTTCTTGTTATCTCTAGGACTTAGGCGACTTGGGTGGAGTTAAGTAATTGCGGCTATGATACCGCGACATAGCTACAATGCAGTACTCTATTTAAGTATCTTGGAGTTCCAGCCTTGATCTATACTCAGAATCTATCATCATGCTAATGTTGGGTACGTTGATTTCCAGGAATATGGCCGGTTAGAATTTGAAGATGGACCAAAGACGTGCGGTCTTAGCCGCCAGGCGAAGAGTGATAAGGGGATTGCTGGAGAATCTAAAGGAACAGACCGAGCTGGAACCAGCATCTGCACTGAATCAAACGTCGGTACGTAGAAGTATTCCGGTGAACAGGCGCAGCGTAGCATCAATGAAGAAAACAATTGTGGGTGATCGGAAAGGGAGCGTGATTTGTAACTACTGCCATATACCCGGACATGTGCGAAAGGAGTGTCGTAAGAGGCTGGGACTCTGTTTTAGATGTGGAGCGGCAGATCACGCCGTTAGTGCTTGCCCGTCGAAGCTTCGTACAAGGGATGATATTCAGAAGCCTCCGCAGAGACCGTCCCAAGGGCAGAGACAGTTGACTCAAGGATCTATTCAGGCTCGAGCTTTCACGTTGACAGTTGAAGAAGCTAAGGCATCAAGAGAAGGGGTTTCAGGTAATTTACTCGTTCATAGTTTTCCCGCTTTGGCATTATCTAATTTCGGAGCATCCCACTGTTTATGTCATCCAAATTTATAACTACACACTCGATTACCTGCACGACCCTGTCTAGTTTTGGGACATACACACCGGGAATGGGAAAGTCATAGCTAGTAAGGAATGTAGAGATTGTACAGTTGTTGTTTGCGGACGAGAGCTCCTTGCAGATTTCTTGGTGATAGATACGGGCAGTTGTGAAGTAGTATTGGGAATGGATTATCTTGGCACTTTCCACACACACATTTGACTGTAGGGCAAGGAAGGAAATTTTCCAGATTTCCGGACACCCTGAGGAAGCAGTTCTGTCGGGCCAGTCGAGTTTAGGGCTAGGCCGACGAACAATGTTCTTGCGGCTATGGTAGTGGATAGTAACGAAGAGCCGGCAGTTGTTCGCGACTTTGTGGATGTATTTGACGATATGCTGGTATGCTCGAAGGTTCCGGAGGAGCATGCTGAGCATCTAAAGATCGCACTGCAGACGCTGAGACAGGAGAAATTATTCGCGAAAATGAGTAAGTGCGAATTTTGGCTGGAAGAAGTGAAGTTTCTGGGGCATGTCGTGTCGGGCAATGGAATCGCCGTCTATCCCGAAAAGATAGCAGCAGTTCGAGATTGGCCTATTCCAAAGAATGTTGCGGAGATAAGAAGTTTTCTTGGACTCGCCGGGTACTACAGAAGATTTGTGGAGAACTTCGCTCGTGTAGCTGAGCCGTTAACCAAGCTCACGCGCAAGGAAGTACCGTTTGTTTGGACGGATGGTTGTGCATTGGCCTTCGAGACGTTGAAGCAAAAGTTGATAACCGCCCCGATCCTGACCGTACCAGATAATTCAGGAGGACTAGAGATACACAGCGACGCATCCGGAAAAGGATTGGGATGTGTTGATGCAGAATGGGAAAGTCGTCGCTTACGCATCGAGACAACTGAAGACTCATGAGAAGAACTATCCGACTCATGACTTAGAGCTTGCAGCCGTGATCTTCGCCCTGAAGATTTGGAGACACTACCTTTTGGGCGAGAGAGTTGAAGTCTTTACAGATCACAAGAGTTTAAAGTATGTGTTCACTCAGAAGGAGTTGAATATGAGGCAACGCAGATGGTTGGAGCTAATGGCCGACTACGACCTTGATCTTAAGTACCATCCGGGAAAAGTTAACGTCGTGCCAGATGCGCTAAGTCGGTTACCAGCAATCCAGGTATTGACCGCACAGAGGGAGATCATTGCGGATTTTCGGAGATTTGATTTGGAGGTTGTGCTACCACATGCTACAGGACAGTTGATGCAGTTACAAGTACAGTCGTCCTTAGTTGAGAAGATTAAAGCGTCACAATCGCAGGATCCTAGACTACAAAAGTTTCGAGAGCAGGTTGAAGCTGGACTACGAACCGATTTACCGATCCATGAAGATGGTTCGTTGAGGTATGGTAGCCGTGTGTGTGTGCCAAAAGGGGATGTGCGTGAAGAGTTCATGAAGGAGGCACACAGTTCAGTTTACTCTGTACATCCAGGAGGGACAAAGATGTACCGAGACATTAGACAACACTTCTGGTGGGAAGGTATGAAACGGGAGATTGCTCGCTTCGTGGCTAAGTGCTTGGTGTGTCAGCAAGTCAAGGCTGAACACCAAAGGGTTGCTGGTTTGTTGCAACCACTTCCGATCCCCCAGTGGAAGTGGGAACATATAACCATGGATTTCGTGACGGCTTTACCGCGGAGTCCAAAGGGCAACAATGCAGTATGGGTGATTGTCGATCGGTTGACCAAAGCAGCTCACTTTATTCCTTTTCGGGTTGGTCAATCGACGGAGACTTTGGCAGAGCGGTACATGCAGGAGATTATGAGATTGCATGGAGTACCGGTGAACATCGTGACCGATCGGGACACTCGGTTCTTGTCGCACTTTTGGAGGAGTTTACAAGAAAGTTTGGGGACTTGATTGAAGTTTAGCACAGCCTATCCTCCTCAGACTGATGGACAATCGGAGAGAACGATCCAGACCCTTGAAGATATGTTGAGGGCTTGCATGTTGGACTTCAAAGGTTCTTAGGAGGATCATCTACACCTGATGGAATTTTCGTACAACAACAGTTTCCAAGCGACTATTCAGATGGCTCCGTTTGAAGCGTTGTATGGCCGTAAATGCCGTTCACCTGTTTGTTGGGGAGATGTTGGTGAACGAAAGTTACTAGGACCAGATTTAGTGGTACGACAGTCGAGAAGGTGAATACAATCAGGAAGCATATGAGGGCAGCTCAAGACAGACAGAAAAGTTGGGCCGACACGTCAAGAAGACCTCTAGAGTTCGCCTTGGGTGATCTGGTATTCCTGAAGATATCACCGACTAGAGGGGTGATTCGCTTTGGAAGTCGGGGAAAGCTTAGCCCTCGATTCGTTGGACCCTTCGAGATATTGGAGCGTGTTGGAGAGGTAGCGTACCGGTTGGCGTTACCACAGTCATTGGCAGGAGTGCACGATGTGTTTCATGTGTCTCAACTACGGAGGTATGTTCGTGATGAGACTCACGTTTTGGATCATTCGGAGTTGACCGTACGGGAGGACCTAACTTTTGAGGAGCGACCAGTTGAAATCAAGGATCGAAGAGAAAAGGTTCTTAAGAACAAGGTTATCCCTCTTGTGCTAGTTTCTTGGGGTAATCGATCGCATGGAGAATCCACTTGGGAGCGAGAAGACGAGATCCGGCAGAGATTCCCTCACCTTTTCCAGTAGTTAGCTATCTTGTATTCTCGGAATTTCGAGGACGAAATTCTTTTTGTAGTTGGGTATGATGTAACACCCGAGCCCAATAATACTATTTATATTGCTAGTTGAGGGTTATATATTGCTCATTCCAATTATCCTGATTATCTGGTGTTTATTGCTAAATTTTAACCGGTTAAGTCATTTTGGCACATAACAAATTTTAACACCTAAAATGAGATTAAAAGTATCCTTGTTGGCCTACTCGTCGCCACTAGTCGCGTGGTAGCGTCCACGTATCGAGATTTCTTTCCGTTCGGTTAAACGGGCAAGTTTGGACGCCTACGCACGCGTACAAGTGTCCGACTTGGGGGCATGCATTTTAATCATTAAACACCTCTTTTCAAAATTTGGACCTCGCTTAAAATCCTATAATTTGAATTTGGAGCATTTGGGCGCAACCCGGGCGCGATTTGGAAATGTTTCATTTAGCGCCAAAAAATGCCCATTTAATTAAATACTATTTTAACTATATAAATATTTTCGTTACCAAATCTTACGATTAAATCCCTGCTAATCTTTTACAATTTCACTCACGATTTCCTCCTGGCCAATCACGAGGGAGTAAATCCCTCGTGGACCCCCCCTTTTCCCTCTCTATCTCTCTCCGTCTCTCTCTGTCTCTCTCTATATTCTTTTTCTCTCTCTCTCTCTAAAATCTTTCTCTCAATCTCTCTCTCTCTCTTCCTTTATAATTACGTGCCTCCCCTCCTTCTTCTCCATCACGAGAACCCACCGCGAGAAACCTCTCGCAACCCTAACCCTAGCTCCTCGTGCTTGCGCCGCCGGCCCCACCGCGACCTCGCCGTCGCCGTCAACACCTCCTCAGCCTAGCCGCACCCTCCTACCTCCTTCCTTCGCCTCTTTCCGCGCCTGCACCCAACCCCGACGCCATCACCAGCCACAGACCTCGCCGCCGCCGCCTCCCATTGCCGACGACACCCAAATCCTCCTCTCTTCCTCCTCGTCCCGACCTCGTCGTCGCCTTCCTCCTCCCATCGCCGGACCACCACCAACCGAGCCCAAAACCCCATCACCTACCCTCTGGCTCGCCGGAAAAGGGTCGCCGTCGATCCCCTCGTTGTCGCAAGAACACCGACAGCCACCTCCTCTTCCTCCTGCAACCCAGACCAGGCCAGTACCTCCCCATCATCGCTGCATCACCCGATCCCTCCAAGTCAGCCTTGTCGCGCCCACTGTTCATCGCCGCCGGCGCCCCATCGCCGTCGAGCCCGTCGTGGTTGCCCTGGTTCTCCCATCGACGTACCCTGGTCCGTGTGGTCCCGCTGTTCGCCGTTTGGGCGTACACCGTATCGCGTCCGTATCGCGCACCAGATCGCGCAGCAGATCGCGTCCGTATCGCGCACCAGACCGCGCAGCAGATCGCGTCCGTATCGCGCACCAGACCGCGCCGCAGATCGCGACTAGACCCAGTACCGTGTCGTGCCGTTTCACACGCCGTATCGTGACTTGTACATCAGGCCGCCTGCATCTCGACCCTTGTTCTGAGGCAAGATTTCTTGCTACATGCTACGTTAAACTAATTAAATATTTGACTCACAAACTTGCTATATTAACCAGTATTGCTACTTATCTCATTGGACGAAATATGATGTACATTATAATACTGCCACCTAAATCGTATTTTGCCACGTAACCTTTATAACAACTACCTGCTAATCATTTTACTATTTAGAGGATAATAGTCGCACACTTATATCTTTATTGCCTGCTGCTATTAATATTGCGCTACACTGTGATTACTGCACCCCAAGGGTGCTTGAACCTGTTAATAAGAGAATACAAAGCATCACTGTGTTTACATGGAATAATATTGTTATTTGCCGTTCCTGCTGTTGTTCTTTATTCGTTACTATACCTGTTATCAGCATACATTTGATTGCACTACATATTGACCGATCTTGATACTCCTGACACATGTACTGATACACCGGACATGACACCCTATACATATCGACTCAACCTGTTAAAACGTGACCTGACCTGTTACCTGATTTCATGCCTAATGCCGACAAACCTGACCATTCCTGCTGTCTATCCAGACAGACCTATTTTCACCTGATTCTGTGTTGGCATTAGTCCTTGACTATTGAATACCTGACCTGACATACATAACTTGGGGGTATGGGGAAATCAAAGGTGAAACCGACTTGTAACTCAACAGTTCGATACTTGTTCTGATCAGTCTTACGGGCTTGGCCAGTCCGGGGGTGATGATGGTGACATCACTCATCCATCCTACTACCTATTACTGCTTAGCGGCACGTCTCGGATTCAGCCCCGAGGACCTTGACCGTGGTCCCGGGCACGCACGGGATACTATTGAGTTACATCGACGATTCATCAATTGATTTCAAAGACTATAGAGTAGAAACCTGATAGGACAGTTTAGCCACCACTGCACATTACTCTGCATTGTTAATCCATAGTACTGCTTTATTCATGTTCATACCTGCATTGCTTATTACCATGTTTATATTATATTATTTGGTTGACATGACGCGCTGACGTCTGGGTTTTGCATGGCCCAGATTCCTTACCACTGTCGACGACCGAGCAGGAGTCCTTCAGCCAGCAGGCTGAACTGTGAGTCCTTAGTGATTAGATTATTTATGTCATTTCATTTCCAGATGTGAGCCCGCATTATGGGACGTACTGTTCATTTATTGTATTGGATCATTTGCTTCCGCACTTATTGTTTATCGATTCTTGTTATTATGGATTTGGACATGTGTTAGATTAGTTTATTATATTGTTCTTGATATCTCTACAACCGTAATGTGACTGTGGATGGATACGTCCTACCCACAGGTAGCATGGTTGGCTATGTCACGTGCCCTATCTTGCGTACTCTGGGAAGCGGGGCGTGACACTGTATCTTCTCGGTCGTCTCCTGTACGATCTGCGGCCCCAAAATACTGCTCTCACTGAGCTCTGTCCAACAGACGGGCGATCTACATCTCCTCCCATACAAGGCCTCGAAAGGTGCCATCTTTATAGTATCCTGGAAACTATTGTTGTAGGAGAACTCCACCAAGGGTAAATGATGATCCCAGCTACCACCAAAGTTTAAAACGCACGCTCGGAGCATGTCCTCGAGAGTCTGAATAGTCCGCTCTGACTGGCCGTCGGTCTGCGGGTGAAATGCCGTGCTGAAACTCATGCGGGTGCCAAAAGCCTCCTGAAGCCTCTGCCATAGTCGGCTGGTAAACTGGGTGCCTCGGTCGGACACGATACATGTCGGGACGTTATGTAGTCGTACGATCTCGTCGATGTATATCTGGGCATACTGAGCAAATCCGAAAATCGTCTTCACCGGAAGGAAGTGAGCCATTTTCGTCAAACGATCCATGATCACCCAAATGGAGTCATACCCTCGCCTAGTCCTGGGTAGACCCACAATGAAGTCCATAGAAATCTTCTCCCATTTCCACTCCGGAATGGGTAATGGTTGTAGCTCTCCTGTTGGCCTCTGGTGCTCGGCCTTGACTTGCTGACAAGTCAGGCATCTCGACACGAAGTCTATGATGTCCCTCTTCATCCCGTCCCACCAGTAAACGTCTCTCATATCATGGTACATCTTGGTGGAACCCGGATGAACACTATACACCGATCGATGTGCCTCCTTAAGAATCTCACGCCGCAGTCCTTCAGCATCTGGTACACATAGTCTAGTCCCAAATCGCAGTATCCCCTGATCATCAATCACGAACCCGGAAAATCTGCCCTGTCCAATCTGTGCCATGATCTCCGAACAATGGTTATCACTGTACTGTGCCTCATGTATACGGTCAAGCAACTGTGGGCGTGCATGAACATGCGCAAGCTGTCCCCCGATCGGCGTGAACTTGAACTGCACTCGGCCGTCGCATAAAACCTGTCAATCTGCCGATGACTGCCTCTGCATTGCGCTCAAACAAGATAGACTACCCCCAGGCCTCCTGCTCAAAGCATCCGCCACTACATTAGCCTTGCCCGGGTGATACAAGATCTCGCAATCGTAGTCCTTTACTAGTTCCATCCATCGGCGCTGTCTAAGATTCAGGTCCCACTGCTGAAATATATACTTTAAGCTCTCATGATCTGTGAATATCTGGCACGACTCGCGGTATAGGTAATGTCTCCAGATATCGAGTGCAAAGACCACTGCAGCCATCTCCAAATCATGAGCGGGGTTGTTCTGTTCGTGTTTCTTCAACTGCCGTGAAGCATACGCGATCACCCTGTCGTGCTTCATCAATAAGCACCCTAGTCCCACTCGAGAAGCGTCACAATAGACCACAAATCCGCCAGATCCTGAGGGCAATGATAACACCGGCGCCGTAGTCAAACGAGTCCGTAGCTGCTGAAAGCTATGCTCGCACTCCTCCGTCCAATTGAAAGGAACTCCCTTCCGGGTCAACCCGGTTAAAGGCACAGCAATGCGGGAGAAGTCCTGTACAAATCACTTATAGTAGCCGGCCAAACCTAGAAAGCTGCGGATCTTAGTAACTGATGTGGGTCTGGGCCAACGCTGAACGGCCTCAATCTTCTTCGGGTCCACACATATACCATCTCGTGTAATCACGTGACCCAAGAAGTCTACGCTGTCAAGCCAGAATGCGCATGATTTGATCTCAAAACTATCTATTACCGCAATCAAGAACGGCGCGCATGAAGCTAGCCGGTGAGTACGGGTCGGTCCACAGGGATTTTGTGAATCTCCTAATCGCGCTAACGAGTTAATTACGAAGGGTGTTCGGATTGATTGTTAAATCTAAAAACCTAATTAACCTAGGGCAATTGAATTAAAGATCTAATTATCTAACTAGGGCAGAAAATAAATTTAACCTAGGGCAAGGAATTAAATCTACCTAGGGCAGAGAATGAAAATTACCTAGGGCACGAATTGAAATTAATGACTTACTTTACAAACGGCTCTCTCCAAACATCAACACAGGGTTGTCAGATCTGAATTCATGAATTGAAAAGAGGCACCGATGCTCTTCATAAAGAATTCTGAATTTATTATTAAAAGGAGGCATGACCTAATACAATCTTTAGAGTTACGATTTATAGAGGATAGGAAACCCTAGGTTACATTTGATTCGCAAATCTGCTTTTACGAAAATACCCCTAAGAAAAGACCTAGTCAACTATTCAGCGCCGTCTCAAGTTTCTGTAAAAAATACTCCGAGTACGGGCTTCTTCTGGCCGCGGAACTGCGGCAACGGTAGGCTTGGGCCGCGGTTCCGCGGCCCATTAGTTGGCTCACATGCTGAAATTTCCTGGTCTTTTTCTGGGATTCCTGGGCTTCTATATTCTTTGGATCTTTTCTCAATTTGGCTTCTTTATTTCTTCCAGATCTCTAGTGAACAATTTGCAGTGGACTTCTAACCGTTCGCTTTGTAATCTTGGACCTTGCGTTGCCTTGTACTGTTCTTTTGTGTAGGCTTGATTAAGATCCTTCTATTTGTTGGCAAAAGTCCTTCTTTTGTACCGTCTTATGTCTTTTCCACTGTTTTCGCTCCAACAACCTGTAATATGTAGCAGACATGCGTCAAAAGCACCTGTTTATTTATAAAACGAATAAGAATGGGGAATATAATAATGCAATATTATGGTATGAACAACGCACTTGGAGAATTTTGCGAATAGCTGGTGCTCCCTCAAAGTCTGCAGTGTGATCCGCAGGTGCTGCTCGTGCTCCTCTCGGCTCCAGGAATACACCAAAATATCGTCAATGAATATGATGATAAACAAATCAAGATACGGCCTGAAAATACGGTTCATCAAGTCCATAAATGCTGCTGGGGCGTTGGTGAGTCCGAACGACATCACCAAAAACCCATAATGGCCGTAACGCGTGCGGAAAGCCGTCCTCGGAATATCCTCCTGTCGAACCCGCAGCTGATGGTAGCCTGATCGCAAATCGATCCTCGAAAAGTACCCTGCACCCTGAAGCTGGTCGAACAAGTCGTCGATGCGTGGCAAGGGATATCTGTTCCGCACGGTAACCCTGTTTAGCTGGCGGTAGTCAATACACAAACGCAAACCGCCGTCCTTCTTCTTGACAAACAGGACCGGAGCACCCCAAGGAGACACACTGGGTCGAATAAGTCCCTTATCCAGCAAATCTTGCAACTGACCTTTCAACTCTTTAAGCTCCACCGGGGCCATCTGATAAGGCGGTATAGAAATAGTCCCCGTGCCGGGAATCAAGTCAATGCAGAAAACAATTTCGCGCTCAGGCGGTAGCCCAGGAAGCTCATCAGGGAAAACATCAGGGAACTCACGAACAATCGGAACCTGGTCCAACGGAACATCTGTAGCTCTAGTATTGCAAACATAGGCTAGGAATCCTTGACATCCTTTCCTCAAAAGCTGTACAGCGTGAAGTGAAGAAATCAAACTGTGAGGGACGGCACCACAGTCCCCCTGCACAACAAAAGCCGACTCGCCGGAAAAACAAAATCTCACTGTCTTCTCGCGGCAGTCCACAGATGCATAGCACGTGGCTAACCAATCCATGCCCAAAAGAACGTCGAACTCCAACATCTTAAAAAGGATCAAGTCGACAGGCAACTCTCTCTCGCCAATACGGACAACACAGGATCGGAACACGTGTCTAGCAACAAACGACTCGCCTACAGGAGTGGTCACAACAAGCGGCTGATCAAGCAAACCGGACTCTCTACCCAAACTCGGCACGAAGTGTGTGGAAACATACGAGTGCGTGGATCCGGGATCAAACAACACGTGTGCGTCAACAGAACATACTGATAAGGTACCTGAGACCACTGCATTGGACGCCTGCGCGTCCTGATGCGTCAATGCGAAAACCCGTGCCTGTCCTCCACCTGTGACTGGCGGTCCCCTACTGGAAACTGGCTGTACTCTGCCGGTAGCTGGATGTCCTCTGCCTCGGCCACCCCGTCCTCTATGAACAAACCCTCCGCGACCACGGCCTCTCTGTGCATGAGTCTAACGCGGAGCAACAGTAGGTACAATAGGCAACGCCCTCTGGGGTAGGGAAGGTGGAAGTGTGACATGTGGTACTGCTGCCTCTCTCCGGCATATCTCGGTACAATCTCTGATGCGGTGACGGGGACTACCACACCTATAGAATCCACGCGATGAATGCTGACCCTCCTGGGGATAAGAGCTAAACATCTGACCTCGCCCCGAGTCTCTGCCGCCTGCACGACGTCTATCACGGCGCCTGAATGGAAGTCTCCATGCTGCTGTATCAGTACGAACCCTCTTCGGCCCTGGAACTACCGAAGTCTCAGCAAGGCGCTCCTCGACTAATAGGGCTGCGTCTATAGTTGCTGCATAAGTCTCGCAATGCTGTGCGCTGATCGCAAGGAACAGTGGGGTAAGTAAGCCTCGAACGAATCTCTTGACTCGCATCTCCTCAGTAGCCACTAAATATGGGGCATAAATAGATAGCTCGGTGAATAGTACGTCGTACTCTGCCACTGTCATCTCCGGCGTTTGATGTCAAGACTCGAACCTGCGCGCTAAGGCATCCCTGACACTCTGGGGAAGGAAAGGGGCTAGAAATAACGTCACAAACTCGGTCCATGTCATAGGAGGAAGACCTGCTGCTCTGCCCTTTTCGACCGATTCACACCATTTCTGCGCAAGACCTTCCAGGCGAAAGCTCGCGAACTCTACCCATCTCGCATCTGAGCATCTGAGTGAATGACATATCCGAGCCATCCTATCAATAAAAGACTGTGGGTCCTCGGCTGCATCGGTGCCTGTGAAGACCGGAGGCTTCGGCCTCATAAACTCTGATAGCGATACCGTAATAACCTCTGTGGCTGTAGGGGCAACTGCCTGTACTGTAGCTACCATCGCGGTCCCCGTAACGGGTGGAACTACCTCTGGCCGCTGCGCTCGAAGTGTCTCAACTAGCGACCCTATCATCTGGCGCATCTCCTGCATACCGGCCACTAACATAGCGATCTGATCTGTCGTAAGAGGAACAGTCTGCTCTGGTACAACTGGTGTACTACCCGGGTCAGTCCCTGTCTCAGACGAGTCAACTCGAATCTCGGCTCTCGCGGCCACTCTCTGCGCCCTCGTAGTCTTTGGCGGCATAATGGCTGAAAAGAAGGTAGGATTCGATAAGGATATGGAAATCGAATCACAAGAATGTATATAATCCTGAAGGAATTTCAATCAATAAGTCCTAAGGTCGCTTAGGCGAAGTACCGTGTTGTGAGTATGCCGTGGAACATACACACGCTACGCCACTCTGCTTCAGCTACCTACTCCATCATACCAGGGTCATCCTACACTCCGAAAGGTAAAACTTACGCTCTGATACCAACTTTGTCACGACCCAAAGTTCGGCCCGTGACCGGCATTTAACCACGTAACGTCTACAGGCGTAACGCGACTAAGTAAGCCGAAACGCAGAAATCAAAACCATTAAAAGTAGTGAGTGTTAAAACGTTTAATGGAAACATTTGTTAAAACAATTAGAAACCCTTAAATTGTTTAGTAAAATTCTTTAAAGTTCAAGTTATTATCTTAAAAATTTTGGCAGCATTTCCTTTGTAAAAACTAGCCCCGAAATCGGGTACAAAACAAGATATAAATAAAAATAAGGTACAATAAGAATAAAGCATCCCAAACAGGAGCAATCACGTCCAACGGCGGAAACAATCACCACAATAATATACGACGCCGTAGCGAAGAAACGACCAATATAAGTGAAAACAAGTATCACGAAAGATAAAACTGCATAAATAAAGTTGGCTCACAACGAGCTCGACACCAGAGTACAAAATAATATACATCGTCCTCTCAACTAGTCTCTAAGTCAATACATGAATAGTAGATGGAGAGTACTAGATACAACAGTGTATACAACTGGAAAATAAACGGATACCGCAAAAACCCACCTATCAGCAAAAGGGCTCACGCGCCAACTGCAGTGGTATCCGTATCAATAGATGCAAGAAAGCAGCCTGCCGCGACTACTTTGAGGGGCAACCTGCAAGCACTGTGGCACAACGGGGGTGAGTTGCCAACTCGTGAATAGTAGATAACATATAAAGGTAATCGCGAGTATGCACGTACAGCGATACTCTAACCTATGCCAACAGATAATATCTATATGAATGAACCGGATGCGCAATAATCATGCAACAGGTGCGATCTAATAACATCTCTATATGATGAGCAGGGTATGCGATAATCATGCATAGAAAATGCAATCTAATAACATCTATATAGGATGAGCAGGGTATGCAATAATCATGCATAGCAAATGCAATCTAATAACATCTATATAGGATGAGCAGGGTATGCAATAATCGTGTAAAAGTACTCTGTCAGGTACTACAAATACAGGATGAGATGCATACCATTGAATGCTGAGCATGGGAATAAATAACATCAACACGGAATGTCAACGTGGAAAAATAACCGGTGTCCATCAATACACCAAAATCCCGGTAAAACTAACTCAGGCGCCGTCACTCGAATCGGCCCTCAAATCCTGTACAGCTCATGGAATCGTGAATGCCTAGTATCGGCACTCGAAAATATCATGAAATCATCGTGTCTAGCATCGACACGCAAATCCTCAAGTATCGGGCTTCGTCAGTTCGGATCGGCCCACGGGCTACGTCTGCGGAATCGGGCCTCGGCCCCGGCAGTACGGGTCGGCCCGTATCCATCTCTCAACTCTGGTCAGTATCCTCCGGATAACCGTCAGGTCCAACCAATCACCGGTAGGTAGTAGTCCCTCCGCCGGGCTCACCGTCTAACTTTACGAGTCTTCTTGCCCCGGGGTACCATGCCGGGTCTACCATGTACCCGCAATCGGTGCCTACTACTCCTCGAATCGGCTATAGTCACACAAGCTCTCTGGAACCGAGAAAACTCATGGTGGACGCACTGAAATATCATATCAAGAGAAACCGGGTTTTTAAAACAGTGCGTATTTTCTTAAAATAATACCACGGTTCTCAAATCCAGAAATCACATGAATCCAAAACTCAATGCGTAAATCCATACCATGTGTCGTATGACACTAAGAGTAAAAAGGGAAACCGCTCTTTTTAAAAGAATCCAGTTTTAAAAGTATCTTATGCGGTCCCTATTTTCTTGAAGTCAAGTCAATATCATCCATGTATGTAACATATGTATGCATGTAGGTATGGATGTGCAAATGGATACATACGTGAATATAAGTGTAGCACTACTATGAATATACAGTGCGCATGTGCGCAAGTAGGGATATATCAATGAATGTATGCACTAATATGAATGTACAGTGTGCATGTGCATAAGTATGAAGATATCAATATATGTGTGCACGAGTATGAATATACATTGTGCATGTGCGCAAGTATGAAGATATCAATATATGTGTGCACTAGTATGAATATACAGTGTGCATGTGCGTAAGTATGAATATATCAATATATGTGTGCACTAGTATGAATATACGCAAGTATGAAGATATCAATATATGTGTGCATGAGTATGAATATACAGTGTGCATATGCGCAAGTATGAAGATATCAATATATGTGTGCATGGGTATGAATATACAGTGTGCATGTGCGCAAGTATGGAGATATCAATATATGTGTGCATGGGTATGAATATACAGTGTGCATGTGCGCAAGTATGGAGATATCAATATATGTGTGCACGGGTATGGATATACAGTGTGCATCTGCGCAAGTATGAAGATATAAATATATGTGTGCACAGGTATAGATATACAGTGTGCATCTGCGCAAGTATGGAGATATCAATATATGTGTGCACGGGTATAAATATACGGTGTGCATGTGCGCAAGTATGAAGATATCAATATATGTGTATATATATGCCGATATGCAACAAAGTCATGGCAATCATCAATGATGCGGTAATCAAGATGATATATAATTCGTAGCAATCCTATAGTGCGAGTATCATGGCAATCACTAACGGTGTGAGTGTAACATACAAATAGTGCTCGTGCAGCTTGAACCGTTAGTGACAGTGCAGTGTTCTATAACTACCATTCTATATGCAACAAAAGAAGGTATGCTACAATAGTACATATAAATATCTACGACTAAAATATCCTATCACGCCCTGACGCTTAACGCCATACAGACGATTTCCCCGTAGATGTTAAATCTACTCACCCGGTCTCGTGCTAAGCGTAGCCGACCACTTGCTTTCCTTTCTTTGCGGCGTCCGACGTACCCGCCTGCGAACCTAGAATTTACACAAAGAATCCATATATAAGCAAAATCCTACAAAACGCAATATCGAAATCAAACGAGAAACTCGCGCCGCGAACTAAACGCGCGTGTGTCCGATACGCTAAACGTGTGTATACGTGTCTGAAACCATCCCGACACGCCGCGACACGTAGAAACGCTAAACCCACTCACGTATCACACGTGTCGCGCAAACTAAACGTATAGGAAAAACGATATATCGCCCCATATTTTGAATCGGGCACAAAAGTGAAAAGTTGCATATGCCAAACTACTTAAATTCACAGCAGACTACCCTAGCCAAAACCCTAACACCTAATTCCCCTATCTGGCCGCAATTTGCGGCCAGAACGAATAAATCGGCGGCCTGATGGTGGGTAGGGGGTCTCGTTCTCTGGGTGTGTGATCAACATCTATAAAGTATGCTACAATTAACTCAGATTTTGTCTGAAGCACACTTGTTTACAGCAAATCACGGAAAGGCTAAATTTTGCTTTAAAACGTTAAATTTTGCACTAATTGAAACCCTATGGTATTTTAGTGAAATCTGGGGCAAGACTAGATTTACGTGGCCCTAACAACACTTAGTTAAGCTAGACTAACCACCAAAATCACCACTTGGCCAAATATCCACACTAATCCCCATTTCTAGCACTAAAACTCACTGTTAACACTAACCGACGCTAATTAACACAACGTTTAGCAACAAGAAGTTGGGCTCAGAACTTATACCTCTCTTGACCATAGGTGCAAGGAGAAGGAGAAGAAGAAGAAGAGAAGTGCTGCTGCTGCTTGCTACTGCTGTTGCTGCATGGAGCTGCTGCTGCTGCCTGATGCTGCTGGTGCTGCTGGTGCTGCTGCTTGTGCTGCTGGGGCTTCTGCTGTTGCTGCTTCTTCTGCTGCTGCTGGTGTGTGTGAGTGAGAGTGAGAGTGAGAAAGAAATGAGTGTAGTAACAAAATAAATAGGAGTCTAAACTAGTCAACCCCCATCCCTCTCTCCTCATTTAATGTGAGCATGGCTCAAGCCATGATGCCCACACCCTCTCTCTCTCTCTCCAAGTCAACCATAATTCAAATCATTTCCATTTAAAAAAAAAAATAACCAAAACACTAAATAAATTTTCAAATTAGCTTAACCAAATGGTTAGTCCACTATGGTTGCTAATCATGGTCAACCCTAATTTAACCATAGTTTACATGCACATGTGTGTGCAAGCCTAAATAAATTCTAATAAAATATTGTAATACCCAGTTCTTTTTGTACGTTTATACCCGTATTTTCTTTTTCACCTATAAAATTTTATTTATAACTATTCATTATTCTAAATTTTTCAATCTATTTTAGTTCTCCACCCCCTATTTTATTTCCCAGCCTATTCCATGTTTCATATTAAAATCTTAATTCTGGCCGAGCCCAAATCTTTTGGACATGGAAATTCTTTTTTTTGCGAGCCTAGCAGCCGGCCCCCTCCCAATATTCATAATCCTTTCTTGTGATGAACTCAAACCATATTATTTTATACCCTATATTTTCTTTACCCTAAGCCCACCTATTTATCTAATTAATTCATTCAAATTTCATGGGCCATTTCCTTATTTTCTAGTATCAAGCCCTAACCTTATTTATTCCCACAGCCCAATTAATTAATACCTTTAATTTTCCTCACACCCTCAGCCCTCAGGCCAGCCCACTCCCTTTTATTTTCCATTTAAATTTCCCTTTAAACCCTATTAAACCAACAATCCTGGCCCGTTCCCTTTCTCTAATTCTCTTATCAATAATTCCTTCAGCCCCGGCCCGCCAGCCCATCATCCATCCTTTTTAATTTAATCCTTTTTCTTTTATTCATTGGCCCGGCCCACTCCTCTCCCCAGCAGCCCGCTCCCACGCTTCCTCACCCGACCCGACGCCATCACTGTTCATCTCCCATTTAAAACTCTAACGGCTCTCTCCTCTTCGCAACCGCGTCTCTCGCCTCCGCCGTCGCCCTCGCTCGCGCGAGCGTTACCCACGACGCGCGCGTTTTCCCCTACGACCCTCTCTCCTCTACCCACTACTCCCACTTCCTCGCTCGCTCCCTCTCTCGTTCTCTTTTTCCTCTCTTCTCGATGCACCCCCAAACCACATCGTCACCGACCGCCCTTGCCGGCACCCATATCCAGCCGCCTCCTTCTTCCTCAACCCTCCTCAACTCAAACTCCCGTCTCCCTCTCATTCTTTCCTCCTCTCTCCCACCGACCGACGACCCCTGCACAGAGCCCCTACTCCCGAGCTCAACCCCTGCCACCTCTCGACGCCGACCACCATCGTCACCCAAGTTTCTTCCGCTCACCTCGTCACCACCGACCAACAACTTCTCCTTCTCCCTCAACGACTACACCCTCCATCAACCCAACTCCCCTGCACACCCTAACCGTTGCACCCGAGCTTCGACCCCCACCCTGCACGCTCAACGCCGGCGAGCCTACACCGCCTCGGTCGGATCCCTTCATCCTCATCATCATCATCGTCGACGTCGTCGTCGTAACCACCTCTCTCTGTCCCACCTCTCTCTCTCTGCCTTCCCCTCTCTCTGTATCATCTCTCTCTCTCTCTCTCTGTCTCAGCACTCTCAGCTCTCCCCTCTGTCTCTCTCTAATACTCTCTCTCTCCCTGTAACCCTCTCTTTCCCCCTCTGTCTCTCTCTAACACCCTCTCTCTCTGTCTACCTTTCTCTTCTCTCTCTCTTCAAAAATCCTATACTCCAAGTCTCAAACACCACTGCTCTGTACTCGCTGCCGGAGCGACGCCGTCGACCGTCGGCAACCCCAACACTTCTCAGGCGAACCAGAGAGCACCCCCTAAGCTTCCAGTGCACGCAAGACGACTCCGGGAAAACTCCGACGTGAAATTCGTGTTTCGAACTAGGCTCGCGGGAATCCGGTACGTAGCGTATATCGCGCGTCCGTGACGACACTGTTGCCGTACGACCCCGAGACGTTCCCAGGCAAGTTTTCTACTTGCTTACATGCTATTTATCTAAGTTACGATCTTTAATTACTTGGATTATAAAGTTACCAGTTTAAAATTATTATGTGCCGTATCTGTTCGATGCTTGTTCTCTTAGGAAAATATTATCAAATTTGATGGAACTGGATAGATTACATTGGCTCTTGTAGAGATGGTTAATGTGTGCAAATTTCATTAGAAAATGCGACTGTTAAAGATTAAAACAACTGCCCCCAAGTTTAACCGTAAAACTGTAATTCTGTTGCACCTGAAAACCGTTAAATTCACCATAAATCATATACATATTAGAATGGTGCGTTCGAGGGCTCAAATAGAATCTAACTCGACGAAATTTAATCATATGCCAGTTTCCAGACATTTCTGTATTTAAACTGTGATGATATTCGGATCGGAGTGCGACTCTAGACTGCAGTCCAGAGCGACTCCAGTCGTTGCTTGCTGTTCCGTATTGGATACCACAGGATTTTCCTTAACTCGTAGGTTGCGGAAATCCTCTGTTTATTATAGATAAATCTGTTAGCTAGACAACACAATTGATTTCATTCTGTTTCGTTACCGTTTGATAATTAATCTGTAATTTAGAGGATCGGGACGCATAACAGTCCCAGCAGAATCAGAATTGACATGTTAATATTAAACAGATTATAACTCCTAACGTACAGATGCGATTGAAGATCCGTTTGTTGCATTGAAAACTTTACTGAAAACCCTAGAATTCATTCAACTGTAGCGTTGCTAAATTATGATCCCAAATGGGGTCAAAATGCGTTGCGAAACAGACTTCTGATTCTGAAATTGGATTTCCAGCCGCGAGCGCTTAAAATGAAATGGTTATAACTATTGATCCTGGAACCCGTTTGGCTTGAAACCAATTTTGATGGATAGCTAACTGAACATATTAATTGCTACCTGTTTATCGTTTCGCTAGATTATATACATATGTTTCACGATAAATCGTGCAAGTGATATACTGTTGTTTTTATGACACCTTAATTGTGCTTCTTATACTGTTCATGCATCACATCATACCCATATCATCGTATTGATAACCTAGTGGCATCGTGCATTTAACCCGTGTTAGATTTTAGTGGTGATTGTGGCAAGTACGTCAGTGTTCGTGTATCCGTGATTAAGTGAAAGTGATACGTACTTGTGCACAATCAATGTCCCTTTTATTCTATTGCATTGTCGACGTCTGTAGGATGCGTGTACGTGTGACTATAAGTGGTATGGGACACTTATGGAAGCGCTTGCACGGATGTCACAGATAAGGCATCCGACACTGTCATTTATCTTAGGTATTAGTCGGGACGTGCTTGATGGAGGTCCTGCCTCCAGTTCTCACGCAGACTTATCACGGATCGATTAGTATTTAGGGTTATGGTTAGCGTTTGATGTAGACCACGGGGTGTGGGGTAGTTTAAGTGTGAGTTCAACAGAATCTCGGGAGTCCCATGCCGGCTTATATATTTAGGGAGTTATATGGAGATTTACAGGGTACGTGATATATACACCGTGATATTCTTGTTACACGTTGGGCCTGTGGTCCCTTGCCCTTGGGTTCTACCCTTGGGTGGAGGACACTCGCGAGTGGTTGACCCTCACACTTGGACTGACGATAGGCTTAGTGACCTGTACAGTGAGACTTAGAGACTGATAGGGATACTAGCATTTTATTCCTTATATACTGTGTTGGCATACGTGACATATTGTTATACTGATTTACTGTTCCGCTGCATTGATTACTGCACATCCATATTCATACTGTCATTGATTTACTGTTATTCATTTCCATTACCACTGTTAGAACTATCACTTGATTATATATATATATATATATTATTGCTATTGTGTCGCTCTGACGACCTGAGTATGCATGCTCAGTGTGAGGAGAAGATTTAGCCTGGATCAGAACTAGACGTGCATCACAGACTTCTTGACGTGCTATTCCGAGTTACCTTCGTTTGTTCCACTTCAGGTCAGTTTATAATATTGTATCTTTCAGTTACTGCATTTCTCATTACCTGCGCATCGTTTACTGTTTACCATGATAAACTAGAAGCCGAAGTGTGACTACGGCAGGACATTTTCCTTGACCGTAGAAGCATGGCTGGCCTTGTCTACCCCTCGTATTCCGTATTTTGGGAAGCGGGGCGTGACAAATATTCATTAATTTTGATAAAATACTTAAAGATCGTTTTGGTAAACTTTTTATTAAAAACCATATATTAAAGTGTAATTAGCCACTAATCACATCCTAAGGTGTTACATAAATGGTTCATGTCAGGTTCATGTCAAACAGATAAAGCATAGCAAAATTCAGGATAACATTAGTATAAGTATAAAGATGTAAAATTAGGTAGAACAATCAGCGCGATAAGCATAGAATAGTTTAGTTAGTTTAATTAGTAGGTTATAACAGTAAAATTGTTTGATATGATAGTAAATCTTCAGAATATGCAATGTTAAGTGTTGGAGTAAGCAAAAATCTAATAAATATGTTAATAGAATTGTGGTTGCATTATAAGAAGTATAATGATAGTAAAAAGAGTTATATATATATATATATATATATATATATATATATAGAGAGAGAGAGAGAGAGAGAGAGAGAGTAAGTAGTATTTAGTACAGATATTGGGTGATTAACATAGTAGTATAGTTACGAAAGAATGACATCTAACGATCACATTTGAGTAAAGTGAGTTCATACGACAGAAGTTTAATTAAAGGTTAATAGATATAAATAAATGGAGTTAATGATAACACATTTTAGTGATAGTGAGAATGCATATAGTTAGTGTGTATCTGTTTCAATATCACACTAAATCGTGTCAATATTTATCAAAATATTAATTTTCATAATAATAACATGATGGTAATGAAATTACGTTAATACATATCATAGTTGTATTGCAACGACAGAGTGTTTATTTGTAAAGTATATTATAAATTAAATTATATCTATTACGTTATAGTAATTTGTGTATTAGATCAATTTTAATACATTAGCAGAAGCATAGAACAATTCATTTACTTCTAATTTGCATACTCTTACAACGATTCACAAATAAGGTTGATTATTTTAATTACAAGGATTCAGTCATGAAGTTAGGATTATTGAATCTAGTTGAAATATTGTATTGTTTATTATATACATAAAACTGTATGGTAAGTACATAAATAATTTAATTGAATAGTTTATTAGTAATTTGGAGCATTACGTAAACAATAATTAGCATAAAAGGAGTTGTTTATTAATATATATTTTTTACTATTATCTAACAACAGTTGATACGGTCACAACATTTTAGCCACATACTTAGATAAAGATTTATGCTAGATACTCAGTTATAGATATTCTAATTAAAATTATTGTTAAATCATAAATTATAGTAAAGTGTTTTGATAGTTTCTTTAGTATTGTTTAATAATCATAGAAACATACATACTATTAGAGACATGAATTTAGTCATTTATGTTAGTGGATACAGAAGTATAATTAATCTAATTTAGATAATATTTTAATATGGAAACTTGGTATAAAAACACAAGCGTGGCATGATCAGAGGCATGGTACGAAAAGAAGGAACAACTAGAGGGATAAGGAAGAGAGAACTTACAAATAAAGGAACGATCTAAAATCATTTCTTGACAGGCGAAAGATGCCTCGATTAAATCGAGAAGAAGGGGTGAGTCTTCGTTTCCCTTCATTCGATTCTCTCGTCGTCAGGTTTCAAATTAGAGATAACAAAGAGGGCAAAGAAGACAAATTTTTTTGGAGTCACGGTGTTTTTGTTTTTACGGCAGACTAAAAGAAAGAAATATTTATTAGAGAAGTAGGAAAATATTTTTGGTTTAATCTTAACAAAAAAAATAATAACAGTGAAATAAAAATCTTATCATAATAAGCTGAGATAATTAATTATTTTAAGAAAAATAACTTAATAAAAAATATTTTAAGAAAAATATGGTATTCTATAAGATAATTAAATATTTTAATAATAGTAAAATAAATAAAGATAAATAAATATCTTTAAAAATATCATGTCACATATCTTGTTTATGAAATTTAAATTTAGCCAACGGGATTTGTGTGGCTCACACGTGAAGTTAAAGATGGAAAAAACAAAAAGAAATAAATAGAATAAAGTATTGAAATACAAGGACTTGAATTTGTAACTTACGAAATAACAATACCATATGATAACTAGGAGATACAAGAATTCACTGTGCATATAAATAGAAAGAAAATAATTTATACATACTTAATTCAATGAAAAGGGTTTTATCAAAGAAGAAAAATACAAGGAAAGTATAAGGATTTTACGGTCGTTACATTCTACCCACCTTAAAATATTCGTCCTCGAAATTCAGAAAGATTATGCTGCTACTGAACAAGGCACGGATAACGTGGTCGCTTGTCGCCTTCGCGTTCCATCAGTCGAGTAAGAAGGGATACGATAAAATAGAAGTAACATAAGATACTTCCGAACCTGAAATTCCAAAGCCGGGACAAGAACTAATAGGATAGACTAGAAATTGTTTAAGAACGTATACAAGAGTTATATCAAGAGGTGCAAGCAAGAAGTAACAATAGGGATTCAAGAAATCCAGATGGAATCAATGAGGTTATAAGAAAAGATTATGACAAAGATGAATGGTTCGAACTTCTGTTTCTTCTTTGTCGAGAGTTGATCGTCAGGAAAGATAAGAAAAGAGTCAAGACAGATTCAAGAGAGAAAATTTAAAAGAACACAATAAATGGTAGGTCCACATTGAGTCATGATCGTCAGGAGTGTAAAGAAGGATTTAAGAGACTATGATTCAAGAGTGATATCATCGTACAGTCGTTACAGTCTACCCTCCTTAAAAAAAATTCGTCCCCGAAATTCTCTCAAAGAGTATGTTGTAACATGGCGAGAAAACTAAAGATAACGCCCTCGCAAGCCATTTTCGCTCTCTCGATCGTTGATATTCTATTCAAAAGAAAAGATGCAGAAAAGATGATCTAAGAGAAACAGGAAGAAAACCGACATAAATTTAAGGAAACCAAAAGTTACAGAATGTCTCAAGATATGATCTTCAAGAAAGTTGAAATTGAAGTTCAAGACGGATTTAAAGGATGGTATGAGATTTAAAGGAAAAGCTAAATATTGTTGGATTCTTAAATTCTTATGTTATTTCCTTTCAATGGTCATGTAGAACTGACATGCATGGTAAACACAAAACTAATTTGATTGAATAGTTTATTGGTAATTTGGAGCATTATGTATACAATAGATAGCATAAAAAGAATTGTTGCTCATTAATAATTTTTTTACAATTATCTAATAAGAGTTGATACGGTCCCAACATTTTAAGAGTGTGTGTGTCTGTGTATACCCATGTACATAGATTGAGATTTATGCTAGATGCTCAGTTATAGATATTCTAATTAAAATTAATATTAAATCATAAATTATAGTAAAGTGTTTTGATAGTTTCATTAGGTATTTGTCACGACCCAAAAATGGCACGTGACCGGCACTTGGATCACGTGAAGTCTATAAGACCCCACCATAACCCAAGTAAGCAGAAAAACCAGAAATCTAAATCTTTTTAGGAAAATATTGTGGAGGTGAAGTTTTGAAATAGGGGTATAACGGAAATCAAGTTCTTATTTTTAAACTATAAATAATGTTTGTTTGAAACACAAGTGGATTATATACTATAATTTAAAAATATTTTCGTCATTTAAAATTTAGGCAGCACCTCCTTTGTAAATTTGATCAAAACATGTACATAATCAACAATAATAATGGCATTCCCAAGCAAGAGCTAGCTCTTTGCCAATTGGCGGAATCAAAACCATGAAATATGAAATATACGACGTCCAAGATGAAGATCAAACACAGAAAGAAAGTAAAGAAACCTAAATATCATCAAATCCAATATAAAGAATACTACAAGTCTCGTCACTAAATCCAAAGAATATACAAACTGGTCTCTAGGTCTACTAAATATGCATAGTCTGATTGATGGAGATTCTAATTAGATACAAATGAATAATAAATATACAACGGTGGTTACGCTCTGTACTGTAACCCACCCACCAATGCAAATCACCCACAAGAAGCAATGTGCTAGCAAGCCGTTGCTGATCCGAGCGGTCGATCCTATAAGAAAACTATGGCACAACGGGAGTGAGTTGCCAACTCGTGAGTAGAAAACAACAACAGGTAGAAATCGAATGTAAGACGATCTCCTAGGTCATACAGTAATATAATAATATCATACCATGGTATCAAAGTGATCGTGTATACATATGTATATAAATATATAAACTCATGCATGTGTCAATATATGATGCCATATCATCCATATCATGTATATATGTATCATCCAACGTATGTCCATAAATGACGCATCAAAATCAATATAAAATCCTGAGTGTCCGGTATCGACACTCGAAATAATCATAAAACACGTATCCAATATCGACACGTAAATTCTCATATCTCAGGCGCTGTCTCATCGGATCGGCCCTCATATCTCAGGCACCGTCTCATCAGATCGGTCCTCATATCTATCTGTCTCTGTCACGACTTAAATTTTGGATGTGACCGGCACTTAGATTGTATAATATTTAAAGATATATACACAACCTGAGTAAGCCGAAACCAAGATCAAAATCCTTTTTGCGGAATTCTTTATAAAAATTTAGTTTATAAGTAAAAATCACCGTTTTAGGTATTTAACAGTAGCTTAATAATGAATTCATAATAAAAGAAAGTTTTAAGTTTTAAGCTTGGTTGCATCCCTGGTTGGGATCAACAAAATACAACAGCGGAATAAAATTTACAACTTATATGAGACCAATAGAATCACAGATATGAATAAAAGAAATATCGGATAATATAACAACGATCTCACCTGTCAAATAATATACATATACCCGTCTTTCATTCTAAGTCATAGTACAAGGTCCGATGGAGATTTTCTAGATACAATGATACAATATCAAAAGAGAAGGTTACTACATATGTAACCCACCTATCCAAAAGATGGGATAAAAGCTGTAAAAAGTGGAGCTACACCGCTGCCAACCGTCCACTCTACCAGTGCAAGGAACTGTGGCACAACGGGGGTGAGTTACCAACTCAGTGAATATAACTAACATATAACGGTTAATAATGTAAATACGACGATCATACTAACTGAAATGAGAACAAGTATAGTGTATGATAGCATATGGAAAATATGAATCTGTACCACGAATCACATAACCAAAACTGAAATCTCATCGTTTATTTCCAATAATTTCATCTTTTCGTGTCCATCATCGACACAAAACTTCCATTTTTTTTCTCAGGCATCATTCCTCAAACGATCCTGTAATCAACAATAGCGGTCGGTATCATCTAGATCTTCGCCGTATTTCAACACTATCTCCGGTATCGAGTAATCTCGCTAGGCTCCCCCGCCTCAAATGCGGCTATCCCGCCCCTCGGTCTCGACCGGGTCCACCATGTATCCAGCTGTATCCCCACCGACTCAGTCTGGATAAAACTGTAAATCCATAACCGTATATCCACCGACTCGATTCGGACTAAAATCAAATCATAAAAACATCTCATGGTGGACGTGTCACATAAATCATGAAATCATTTGATTTATGTAATATTACAGGAAAACTCAAACCATAAATTCTCAATAATATAAAGCTTCCTATATCAACTTATAATACTCGGATGATAAACATGATGTCATTTATGCAAGTTACCACTATTATTAATAATTTAGGTATGATAGGAATCATATTTAACAAGATGAATACTTAGTGTAAAAGTGACATGTTAATATTGACGAGGTGTAGTGTAACAAGTACAGATGTGCACGTGTGGTATAACTCGTCAATAACTGTGCAGTTTTCTAACAACTAAAGTGAGGTATATGTAGATATGAGTGCATATTATTGTTTTAGCATACAAATGTAAAGCATTTATTTAAATAAAATTACGAGCGTAACACGCCATCTCTACGAAATTCCCCGGTAGATGTTTAGTCTACTCACCGGAAATACGTCATATCTACTCAGGAATCGCCAATCCTTTTCCCTTTCTTACCGCCTCCGAAACTCCCGAACTCAAATCTAATATTAAATTTAACTTGTATAAGAAAACAGCTACATTCCGATACGGTAAAATCAAGAAATATAAGTTGTACGTGCTAACTACACTACGTACGACTATAGCAAACAATCTAACACTCATCCTCACTGAAATTTAACCCAACTCTGCATCGCGACAGAAAACAGATCGCGATACGTTTTAACCGTGTCGTATTTTGGGTTTTTAGATACCTTTTCTGATATTAGCTTTCAGATTTTATATACAGTTAAACTAACTTGATTAAACAATACCAAACTGACCAAAATTCTACATAGAAACCTACCCAACAAGCCAAAACACCCTAGCTCCCTACAAATCCGGCGACGCCGAAATTTCCCTATTGGTCGCCGGCCCAAAACCGAGCCCTCTGGTTCGTGCTCCTATGGTTTGCTCTAGGTTCAACATGTATCATTAAGACTCTATTTAGTTAAGTAAATTTTTCTCTAAACTACAGCAGATTCAAACAGAGCCTAGTTTTGACTAAAATACGATATTATAGAAAATTTTCATTTTAAATTAAACTAGTTACAGAATCTAAATTCCTACCGTGGTTAAGGATTTTTACCTACAATAATTTTTTGGAATAACACCCTCCAAGATGCACAAGCTCCTTGTCCTAGCTTGATGGTGAAAAATTTCTAGACTTGGCTCTTCTCTTCTCCTTTCTCTTGTTCTTCTTTGTTTGTTCTAGTTTTCTTTCCTTTCTTTTGAATTTTCAGAAGTTTTAAATAGATTAATCGATCTGAACACCTTATATATAAGGAAGAGGGAAGAGTGAGGTGTAAGAGGAGATGTCAAAGACCTAGATGTGCCATCCTCATGCAAGGAGGATGTGTAGTGTGTGTGTTATGCATGAGAGTAGGAGGTGTCCATGCTCTATCATCTCTAAATTGAATTATCTTAATAAAATTCTGAACTAAACTTTATCTAACCTCTTTCTACTTACACCCTTAATAAATTCCCATTTTACACAATATCCTAAACTTTATATAACAACTCTTCACAACTTATGTTATTATAAAACACTACTTTAATTGAAATGAAGCTAAATTTCACAATAAAACCCTTATAATTTATTTATGTTACATATTAAAATTTTACTTTAATTTGCTTTACCCACTATTTATGAAAATATCTTATTTGGTTCTAATAACTTTTTGATTTATCATTTTATTATCTAATTAATTAATTTTACTTATTTCCAAAATTTCAAAATGTTACAATATTCCCCCTTAAGAAAATTCAGTCCCCGAATTTAAAAATTAACTAGACATACCTTCGAAAAGATGTGGAAATTTCTTCCGCATTGCATCCTCGGTCTCCCAAGTAATCTCCTCGCGATTCTTTCCTTGCCAAAGAACCTTTACGGATGGAAGTACCCTCGATCTTAGTTTCTTTGCTTG
This sequence comes from Agapanthus africanus, assembly GCA_030015575.1. Lineage (NCBI taxonomy): Eukaryota > Viridiplantae > Streptophyta > Magnoliopsida > Asparagales > Amaryllidaceae > Agapanthus > Agapanthus africanus. The sequence continues at coordinate 338,772,248 of JASDDO010000010.1, forward strand.
CCTGTCTAGAATAGCGACTGGTTGCACCGTGTAGGATAAATCCAGCTCAAGCTGTAAGGTCTGATGCTGGATCGCGTGAGAAGGATCGTGAAGATACTTGCGAAGCATCGAAACGTGAAACACCGGATGCACATCGGGAAAACTCGGTAGAAGTACTAAACGATAAGCTACAGCACCCACTCTCTCCAGAATCTCGTAAGGTCCAACATATCTGGGGCTGAGCTTCCCCTTTTTCCTAAAACGCATCACACCTTTCATCGGAGATACACGAAGGAACACAAGATCTCCCACCTGAAACTCGAGTCTACGACGTCGTCGATCTGCATATGATTTCTGTCTGCACTGGGCCGCCCTCATTCTGTCCCGTATCAATTGAATCTTTTCTGTAATCTCCTGTACTATCTGCGGTCCCAAAATGCTACTCTCACTCAGTTCCATCCAGCAAACGGGTGATCGACATTTCCTCCCATACAAAGCTTTAAAGGGTGCCATCTGGATCGTCTCCTGAAAATTGTTGTTGTACAAAAATTCTATTAAAGGTAGGTGACGATCCCAACTACCACCAAAATCAAGGCTGCAAGCTCGAAGCATATCCTCTAAAGTCTGAATGGTCCGCTCTGACTGGCCATCTGTGGGTGGAAAGCTGTACTAAAACTCAATCGTGTACCGAGAGCTTCTTGAAGTTTCTGCCATAGCCTGCTAGTAAACTGGGTACCCCGATCTGATACTATGCACGTCGGAACTCCATGCAACCGCACAATCTCATCGATATAAATCTGAGTGTACAGTGCAAACCCATACGTCGTCTTCACCGGAAGAAAGTGAGCTTCCTTTGTCAATCTATCTATAATCACCCAAATGGAATCATACCCTCTGCTAGTCCTGGGTAGACCCACAATGAAATCCATGGAAATCGGTTCCCATTTACACTCTGGAATGGGCAAAGGCTGCAACTCTCTGGCTGGCCTCTGGTGTTCTGCCTTGACTTGCTGACAAGTCAAGCATTTTGAAACAAACTCCTCAACATCCCTCTACATTCCTTCCTACCAATAAACATCCTTTAGATCATGATACATCTTGGTGGAACCAGGATGAATACTGTATACTGATCTATGGGCCTCCTCTAAGATCTCACATCTCAATTCGTCAGAATCTGGTACACAAAAATGAGTCCCAAAACGAAATACTCCATGATCATCAATCACAAACTCCGACTCCCTGCCCTGCCTAACCTGATCCATAATCTCCGATATACGAGCATCTGTGGGCTGTGTTTCTCGAATACGATCCAATAACTGAGGTCGGGTGCGAACATGTGCTAGCTGTTCTCTTGTCGGGGCGAACTCAAACTATATACGACTATCACATAAAATCTGCCAGTCTGTAGAAGACTGTCTCTGCAAGGTGTGCAAATGAGATAAGCTACCTCCAGGTCTCCGACTCAAAGCATCTGCTACAACATTTGCTTTGCCTGGATGATACAAGATCTCACAATCGTAATCCTTTACCAGTTCCATCCATCTACGCTGCCTTAGATTCAGATACCTCTGCTGAAAAATATACTTCAATCTCATATGATCTGTGAAGATTTGGCACGACTCTCCGTACAAATAATGTCTCCAAATCTTTAATGCGAATACCACAACAGCCATCTCTAGATCATGAGTGGGGTAGTTCTACTCGTGCCTCTTCAACTGTCGAGAAGCATAAGCTACAACCCTACCGTGCTGCATCAATACACAGTCTAAACCCACTTGAGATGCATCACAATACACAACAAAACCCCCTGACCCCGAAAGTAAAGATAAGACTGATGCAGTTGTCAAGCGAGTCTTCAACTGCTGAAAACTCTGTTCATATGCATCTATCTAAAGAAAGGGAACCTCCTTCCTAGTCAATCCGGTCAACGGTGCGGCGATCCGAGAAATATCCTGCACAAAGCGTCGGTAATAACCTGCCAGACCTAAGAAACTCCGAACCTCTGTAACTGACACAGGCCTGGGCCAGTGCTGTATCGCTTCAATCTTCTTTGGGTCCACACATATCCCATCTCTTGTAACTACGTGACCCAAGAATTCCACACTATCCAGCCAAAAAACACACTTGGAGAATTTTGCAAACAGCTGATGCTTCTTTAAGGTCAGCAACGTAATATGCAAATGCTGCTCGTGCTCCTCTCTGCTCCGGGAATAAACGAGAATGTCATCAATGAATACTATAATAAACTGATCAATGAAGAGCCTGAAGATACGGTTCATCATATCCATAAAAGCTGCTGGGGCGTTGGTGAGTCTGAACGACATCACCAGAAATTCATAGTGTCCATATCTTGTACGAAACGCAGTTTTCGGAATATCGTCTTTCCGAACCCTCAACTGGTGATACCCTGACCGCAAATCAATCTTCGAGAGGTAACCAGCTCCATGCAACTGATCGAACAAGTCATCTATACGTGGTAGTGGATACCTGTTTTGCACAGTGACGCGATTCAGTTGTCGGTAGTCGATGCACAATCTCATACTACCGTCTTTCTTCTTTACAAATAATACAGGAGCTCCTCACGTCGATACACTGGGATGAACAAGTCCTCTATCTAACAACTCTTTCAACTGGCTTTTGAGTTCTTTCAACTCCGTCGGGGCCTTCCGATAGGGTGGTATAGAAATAGGCCCCGCACCCGGAATCAAGTCAATGCAAAATTCAACATCGCGATCGGGTAGTAATACTGGTAATTCAGCAGGAAACACATCCGGAAATTCTCGTGCAATCGGAACCTGGTCCAATGGAATCTCAGCAACTCCTAAGTCCTGAACAAATGCCAAGAACCCATGACAACCCTTCTTCAAAAGTCGTCCCGCACAAAGAGGAGAAATCATGTTGGTAGGAGTTATATTACAGTCCCCCTGCACAACAAAGATCGGTTCACCTGGAGAACAAAATCTAATCGCTTTCCCCCGATAATCTACATAGGCATGACAAGTGGCCAACCAATCCATACCGAGAAGTATATCAAAATCTAACATATCCAGGAGAATCAGATCAACTAGCGAATCTCTATCACCAATACGCACAGAACATGATCTGAATACATGTCGAGCTATAAAAGAATCTCCCACCGGAGTAATCACCACTAACGGTAACTCTAACAACGATGACTCTTTCCCCAAAGAAAGTTCAAAGCGTGAAGATACATAAGAATGTGTAGAACCGGGATCAAATAAAATATGGGCTTCTAAGGAACATACTACAAGAGTACCTGTCACAACTGCATTTGATACCTGGTCATCCTGTGGAGTTAGCGCAAAAACCTGTGCCTGGCCCCTACCTGCATCCTGTCGTCCTCTACCTCTATCTTCTCGACCTCTCTGAGTTCGTCCTGCAAAGCCTCGACCTCGTGGTGCAACTGCCTGGCGTGTAGGGCCAACCGGGGGAGGAAGTAAAGCCATCGGCGTAGAAGGTGGAGGGGGTAAAGCAGCCTGTGGAGTAACAGTCCCGCTATAGCGTGTACACCCTCTAGCCGTATGCCCTGGAAGTCCGCAACTATAACATGTAAGTGGGGTCCCCTGATCATCGGGATATGAACTGAACATCTGTCCCTGGGTCCAACCTCATCCGAAACTGCGGCCTGGAGTATATCTGCCTCTTCCTCTGCCAAACTGCCTAGTCATTGGCCCAATCAGTCTACTCCTCTTTGGCTCTGGAACAAGCACTGCCTCGCTCAATCGCTCCTCCACTCGTATCGCTGCATCCATGGCCTGCGCGTACGTATCAAAATACTGGGAACCTATAGCCAGATACAACTGCGTGTCCAGACTCCTCAGGAACCTCTTCACCCGAAGCTCCTCCGTAGGAACTAAATATAGAGCATAGCGCGACAACTGGGTGAATCGTAAATCATAATCTGCTACCGACATACTTGCCGATTTCCGCAACGCTTCGAAACTGCTAGCTCTAGCGTCCCTCACACTCTGTGGAAGAAATCTGGCAAGAAAGACCTCAGAAAACTTGGTCCACAACATCGGAGGAAGACCCGTAGCTCACCCTCTCTCCATCGACTCACACCACTCCTGTACAAGTCCCTCCAAATGAAAACTAGTCAGCTCAACTGACCTCGCATCAGAACATCGCAATGATCTGCCATCTTATCAAGAAAGGATTGAGGATCCTCTGCTACATCGGTCCCTGTAAATACCGGAGGTCTCAACCTCATAAATTCTGAAAGCGATACCTCCATCACCCTCGTGTCTACCAGTGCTACCGTCTGCATAGGCTGTACCTCGGACTCTGCCACGGTCAGTGCCGGATCCTGTCTCAGTACTCAAGTGGCCTCAGCTAACGGTCCTACCACTCGCTGTAATCCTAACATGCCCTCCTCTATCCTAGTCATGCGATTTGGAGGAGGAGGATCAACATGCTTGTGCACCGCCGGAACGTTCGGTGTACCGGTCGCCGTCACAGGTGGACTCGCCCTAGCTGCATCTCTGGCTGCGGCTCGCCTAGCTCGCGTAGCCATAGCAACAGGAATAAGAAACGAGAGTTGGTAAGGCTTACGAAATAGGAACAATCAATAACAGAGAGTCAAAGGAAGGACAAATTAAGATACATATCCTAAGGTTAGTTTAGGCTGAGTATGGTAACGTAAATATGCCGTGGAACATACGTACGGTACTGAACTCATCCTAAATCACCTACTCCATCAAACTAAAGGTCATCCTAAATCACGGACTCACGTCAACTTATCTTAATTCACTACTTGATTCCGTAAGGTCAATCCTAAGGTTTGATACCAACTTTGTCACGACCCAAAATTTGGATGTGACTGGCACTTAGATTGTATAATATCTAAAGATATATACACAACCCGAGTAAGCCGAAACAAAGATCAAAATTCTTTTTGCGGAATTCTTTATAAAAATTTAGTTTATAAGTAAAAATCACCGTTTTATGTATTTAACAGTAGCTTAATAATGAATTTATAATAAAAGAAAGTTTAAAGTTTTAAGCTTGGTTGCATCCTTAGTTGGAATCAACAAAATACAACAGCGGAATAAAATTTACAACTTATATGAGACCAATAGAATCACAGATATGAATAAAAAAAATATCGGCTAATATAACAACGATCTCACCTATCAAATAATATACATATACCCATCTTTCATTCTAAGTCATAGTACAAGGTCCGATGGAGATTTTCTAGATACAATGATACAATATCAAAAGAGAAGGTTGCTACATATGTAACCCACCTATCCAAAAGATGGGATAAAAGCTACAAAAAGTGGAGCTACACCGCTGCTAACCGTCCATTCTACCTCTGCAAGGAACTGTGGTACAACGGGGGTGAGTTGCCAACTCAGTGAATATAACTAACATAAAACGGTTAATAATGTAAATATGACGATCATACTAACTGAAATGAGAACAAGTATAGTGTATGATAGCATATGGAAAACATGAATCTATACCACGAATCACATAACCAAAACTGAAATCTCATCGTTTATTTCCAATAATTTCATCTTTCCGTGTCAATCATCGACACAAAACTTCCATTTTTCTTCTCAGGCATCATTCCTCGAACGATCCTGTAATCAACAATACCGGTCGGTATCATCTAGATATCCGCCGTATTTCACCACTATCTCCATTATCGAGTAACCTCGCTAGGCTCCCCGGCCTCAAATGCGGCTATCCTGCCCCTCAGTCTCGACCGGGTCCACCATGTATCCAGCTGTATCCCCACCGACTCAGTCTGGATAAAACTGTAAATCCATAACCGTATACCCACCGACTTGGTTTGGACTAAACTCAAATCATAAAAACATCTCATGGTGGACGTGTCACATAAATCATGAAATCATTTGATTTATGTAATATTACAGAAAAACTCAAACCATAAATTCTCAATAATATAAAACTTCCTATATCAACTTATAATACTCAGATGATAAACATGACGTCATTTATGCAAGTTACCACTATTATTAATAATTTAGGTTTGATAGAAATCATATTTAACAAGATGAATACTTAGTGTAAAAGTGACATATTAATATTGACGAGGTGTAGTGTAACATGTACAGATATTCACGTGCGGCATAACTCGTCGATAATTGTGCAGTGTTCTAACAACTAAAGTGAGGTATATGTAGATATGAGTGCATATTATCATTTTAGCATACAAAAGTAAAGTATTTATTTAAATAAAATTACGGGCGTAACACGCCATCTCTATAAAATTCCCCGGTAGATATTTAGTCTACTCACCGGAAATACGTCGTATCTACTCAGGAATCGCCAATCCTTTTCCCTTTCTTGCCGCCTCCGAAACTACCGAACTCAAATCTAATATTAAATTTAACTTGTATAAGAAAACGTCTACATTCCGATACCGTAAAATCAAGAAATACAAGTTGTACATGCTAACTACACTACGTACGACTATAGCAAGCAATCTAACACTCATCCTCACTGAAATTTAACTTAACTCTGCATCGCGACAGAAAACAGATCGCGATACATTTTAACCGTGTCGTATTTTGGGTTTTTAGATACATTTTCTGATATTAGCTTTCAGATTTTATATACAGTTAAAATAACTTGATTAAACAATACCAAACTGACCAAAATTCTACATAGAAACCTACCCAACAAGCCAAAACACCCTAGCTCCATACAAATCCGGCGACACCGAAATTTCCCTATTGGTCGCCGGCCCAAAACCGAGCCCTCTGGTTCGTGCTCCTATGGTTTGCTCTAGGTTCAACATACATCATTAAGACCCTGTTTAGTTAAGTAAATTTTTCTCTAAATTACAGCAGATTCAAACACAGCCTAGTTTTGACTAAAATACGATATTATAGAAATTTTTTATTTCAAATTAAACTAGTTACAGAATCTAAATTTCTACTGTGGTTAAGGATTTTTACCTACAATAATTTGTTGGAATAACACCTTCCAAGATGCACAAGCTCCTTGTCCTAGCTTGATGGTGAGAAATTCCTAGACCTGGCTCTTCTCTTCTCCTTTCTCTTGTTCTTCTTTGTTTGTTCTAGTTTTCTTTCCTTTCTTTTGAATTTTTAGAAGTTTTAAATAGATTAATTGATCTGAACACCTTATATATATGGAAGAGGGAAGAGTGAGGTGTAGGAGGAGGTGTCAAAGACCTAGATGTGCCATCCTCATGCAAGGAGGAGGTGTAGTGTGTGTGTTATGCATAAGAGTAGGAGGTGTCCATGCTCTATCATCTCTAAATTGAATTGTCTTAATAAAATTCTGAACTAAACTTTATCTAACCTCTTTCTACTTACACCCTTAATAAATTCCCATTTTGCACAATATCCTAAACTTTATATAAGAACCCTTCACAATGTAAGTGCACGGCGGCGCCCCGGCCGTCAATCCGAGGCCGGAATGCGGAAACGATAATTTACTTTAACTTTTGAACCGGCACCATCGCGCACAAAAATCCCGGATCGGGCCATTAATCTAGTCCTAGCTAACTAAAGAACGGGTAGAGAGATATACCGAGCGATCCGTGTCCTTCGGTTTCTCGTCGTCGTCTCGATCTCCCCGCGGAATCTCCGGTCTTCAACTCCTCGTCGGAAGGGCACCACGTCGCCGGCTTCTTTTACGGGCTCCCACCTCTGGACTGAGACAACTCGGGCACGAAGTTGGCGAGTCGACGTGCCCAAGAGTTGCTGTAGAATAGTGTAGAACTCTATGTGTCTCTAGGGGTTGAAGTTGCCATGTATATGATGGAGGAATGAGATGTGAACCTTTTGCAATGAACTAGGGAATTTTTGTAGCAAGAATAGAACAAAAATTCCCCTCCCAAAATTTTGGACAGCCCCATATGAGCATGGCCGGCCAAGCACCAAGGAGTGAATGAGAGAGGAGAGTGTATGGATAAAAAATGAGCGCGTCAAAAAGAAAAGCAAGAGGGAGAAAAGGTTATCATGATCAACCATGATTACCAAACCAAGTCCAACACTCATAAAACCATCATCAAAAGCATGATGACTCCAAAAGTAAACCATGATGAATAAGAAAGTCAAGCAATGATTATCCAAGGAAAGTCAAATGAGGGTGCAACTATCATGAAGCAATAATATGCAAAGACCGCCCTCCAAAATGCTTATTTGCACAAATGCAAATAAGCCCTCCTCCACCATTTTTTGGCCAAAGAAAGATACAAAGGAAAATGGCCGAAACCAGAAAACAAACTGGGGCAACTCCAAAAACCTGATCCTGTAATAAATTACAGGAAAACCCCGCTACTGTATATACATACCCGCATTTGTATTCCGACCGAAATACAAATGTAATAAGACAAAATCTACATTGTACTATACTAGGATCCGGCTTAAACCAAAGCCCGCTAGTATTATCCGTCCGATCATGATCCGTGCAATACCGCACGTATCTGATCGAACCCTGCCATATCTCCATACGGCCTCTACAGCGTTCCGCCCGAAACTTGAGAAACTGGTCTCTGGGGGACTCTAAAGACTCGTCAATACTTTGGTTGTGGATTTAACCACGAGCACGTCAGAGGTATTAGCCAATACGTAACGGGCTACCAGGTATTGACCAAAAGGGACGTCGATGAGCGAACTCATCCTGACACCCTACTGAGCCTGTCAGTGACAATATCCGTACAGTCCGGTCCGTTTGTCTATGAGCATCGCATGGCGGGCCTAGGGGGTTGGCAAAAGTCAGACCCCCAAAAGCGGTACAAGTCGTGTCGGAGTGTAGCCCAGAACACCCTGAGATACTACTGGAATACCTATCAGTAAATCTCCTGCCTTGGCCAAGGACTCCGTGTAATGGCTCTCCTAGACACAGCGTGACCTCACCCCCAATACCGGGAGAGACGAACCCCTGAAGATCCGCTCACTGCCTCCATGTGGCTCGGGACTGTACCCAACTAAAACCCGTTTGCACGTCTCCTTTGAGCGTGGTAGGGTAGTAATCAAAGTACAGTGGGAACTCACACGAGACAAATGACGATCTCAGGTCGATGAACTAACCTGTACACATGTCACCAGGGAACTGCTATCTGACGTCAGGTATAAGATCAACTAGCATGTTCCCGGCGAGTCCTGTCCGGTGTACTCATAACCCAATGAGCACCTGTATACATCTTAGGTGAACCAACTGACACCAGTGGCTTGTGAGACCGGCCACCGCCCCTCGTCGGGGTTTCGACTGTATACACTAGTCTACTCTGGAGTATCGATGCCCTGTCTCGAAACTCCCACGACTAGGGACCTTTTAAGGATGTGCTTATAGACTACCAGCTCCCACGTATATGATCGCCCTCATACTGCTGGCAGTCAAGCAAGAATCCTAGGGGCTCTATCAACGTGTAATAGCGACCTGTAAGGTCAAAGCAGTACACGATGATAAAGGTAAACCAGATAGCATACTATCATCTCGAGTAAGATTGTCCTACTGGGATAGGTCCTCCCTCAATCATTGCAATCACGTGCTTGTGATCCAATAATTGACTCTGAGGGCATTATCTCCAACAATCTCCCACTTGCACTCATGGCTAATTATTGCGATGTCGCATACTCACAGCTCGTGTGATACCGAACACCCAACTCCTCTACTAGTCAGCCTCACAAAGCTCGTTTGCGAAACTATTGCGTTCGAGAAATAGCCTCAGTGAGTGGATCCGCTTTGATGTTTCTTTCTATATCTCTCTATATCTCAAGTTCGCAGAGAAAGCCATCTCCCGAAATGAGCAATACCTGTCTTAGAATATGTCTGGATGTCTGATGGGACCTAGCTCTTAAATGAACTCCAAATCCAAACTTCTTAGACTGTATCGTCAACTGAACTTAATCAGTATCCTGGGACATGCCTCCCTCAGTATCCTCCTGGACCACCTGTCTAAAATACCTCCCCTCGTCAGAGGGAAAACTATAACTCTGACAACTTCTCTGTCATCCAGGTCACCTTGGAAGCCTGGAATGATAACTGTCTCCCGAAGGATGATGTTGTAATCAAATCCCTAGAACATTCATTTATGTTCTAAAACTGCTTCCGACTGTTTCTCCAGGATTGGATCAATATCAACTTATTGCATCTATTGCAAAAAAAAAACATCTGGTGTGGTACTTGACATCTCATAATTGACTCAATTGCCTAAGCAAGTGATCTGCCAATCATGCACATCCCTCTCCCCTTTAGTCAGTAAGACACCTTTAGAGAGGGTGACTTCATCACCTGCAGGTACACTACCGTGCCAGGAGTCGTCCATTCTAAATACTCTTAGAATGCTGTCTAAGTACCCAGATTGGGAAACTACCCAAATCTAGATCTAAAACCATAGATCCAGTAACTAGTATGTCTGATAATATCCAAGTCATTTTTGGAGAAACCACTGTGTGACAACCAAAGTATAACCGATCGTAGTATAGTAATATACTTCCTACTCTGTGTATGTCATCCAAATACCAGGACATCATACCCTACTACCTTCTTAACAGATCCATCCCCTATTCTGATGAAGTCAAACCTATGACTGTCACGTCAGAAATAGATGATCTATCTCCGCTACATCTGCTTTAGTCTATAAATAGACATAAGCCACTTGTCCACCAATGCTTCCACTGCTCCCACTGACTACGACAACCCTCTGGCAGAGTCATATAGACGTACACTTCTAAAGCTAGTTCATAACGACGCTATACTCATCCTCCTGCCGGGTCTCACAGTCTGGAACAACAGCAATGGCAAGTGTGGGTAAACAAGAACCTCCCTGCCACCGTCCTTAAGGCTACCGGAGTACCTCTCGGGTGCCTGAGGTTACCCACCGTATCTGCGGAGTGGCCAATGGAATGTCAAACCAGATTGAATCTTTAGGTTCTTATCAAATCTTCTGTAATAGTTTGCGGTTTTGGAATCACTTCTAGTTCTACCATACTCCCATTACTGTTTTATGAAAAAATCCATTTTATTTAAAACTGTGGCGAGTCTAGAACAATATCACTATTGATCTTCCAGATGGTAGAAAATCAACCCTCATCATAGCCTGGGTCAACCCACAAACAGCTATTACAGAAACGTACCTTGAGTTATCCAGAGTCTGGTTTTAAGCATAAGCCGGACAACTCCCCATACCTTAACATCGTTAAGATATGAAATGTTCTATATCCAATACAGAACCAGAGGCACTGATTTAATTAGAACCAGATTCAAATCATGCAGCTGTCTCCAGTGCTTGTCAACTAAATGGAAGGAGGCCGATCAGCGTTACTCAACTTAGGAGTACTTCCAATTATGAGTAACCTGAAAGAGAAGCGAGTTCTCTTAACCATTACTATCAACTGAATACCATACACAAGTATCTACATCTTCGATCACCCTGAAGAATCCTGACACTTGCAACACCTGGTTCTCTACTTTATTCATATACCTATAACTTCTCAAAACTTGGACCCTGTGTTTCTACGAAACACGTGTCTAAGAACTAGAGAAGTCATAAGTAAACTGAATATAGTACGCGGACCAACCCCTCTGTCCTAATGGACACTGGACAATATACAATACTCTGTATACGTCCCTTGAGTCTAATAACGCATTCCCTGTGTGTCGTAGGTTGAAAACTGTACTTATGGTCAAGAAGAATTACACCGCTGTTTAATGCTCCTTACCTAACCATCCACTGATATAGGTAATGTCATAGACATAATTTCAAAAAGGTATATCTCACTCTATAAAAATAGACGTACAGATATATCAATTTGAAATTGGTGCATAACAGCGGATATTCAAAACCAAATATTTACCGATCGGCTAACAACTCAGGTGACTTCCTCAAATATCACCGATTACAACGAATCCCGATATAATGAGGATGATCACCCAATTCCCAATAACTTACTCCCACTCATCATCTGTAAAACCATACAGATCTGAGAATCATACCTGGTAAATACATACCCTGGAGTAAGTATCTAATCGGGAAATCAGTTTTCCTTTAACAGTACACAGTGAAACTGAAACATTGAAATGTTTCGTAGGGGTATTCTGGTATTCCTATTAATGCCTCTTCCATTATCCAGATTCACAACTGTAACCGTATAATTCTTTGTCATCTTTCCAAATCCCTTTATTTGTCTTTAGTCGTTACCTTCTGCACACCCCTTTAGGCCAAATGGTTTTCTTCCTTCCCTACCTTTCGGCACCAGCCTATGGTTTGGAAGAAGACTATCCAATAAGCATAATGGGTGTACTTTCCTAATCCTAGGAGCACTCGCAATGCGAGAGAAGGTGAAGATAAAAGACAACCGAATAAACCTTATTCCCATTTCTCCTAAACCAGAATTCATCCCCGAACTGGAACAAGTTCCTTTCGAGTTCGTATATAACCATACGATGGAGTATCCAAATAACTGTGGATCTTCGTAGTAATACGGAGTGTTCTGGAGAAATACAAAGGTGATTTAGGATTGGCGAAGAAATACTTGGTTTGATAGTGAATAGCAGTCGCAATTTACTTTACCCTCTTACTAATCCCTTGATATGTCTTTACTTAATACCTTCTGTACACCATCGTTATGCTAATTGGTTTTCTTCATTCCCTACCATTCGGCACCAGCCTAAGGTTTGGAAGAAGACTATCCAATTTGCGTAATAGGTGTACTATCTCCTAAACCAAGGAGTACTCGCAACCTGAGAGAAGGTAAAAGGAAAAGACAACTGAATAGTCCTATCCGTTTTCTCCAGAACCGGAAACCATCCTCGAATAAATTCCTTCGAGTTCGTATATAACCATACGATGGTTTTGTTGGAAGTAGACGTTCGTAGTAATACGGGGTGTCCTGGAGAAAAGGGTAAAAGTAGGAGTGGCAATGAGGTTTGCAACTCTGATAATCCAAAAGCCAGTGTTTAAGAAGGTTCGTTCAATTTTGGTCTCTGAGTCATAGTCTAGGGTCGGGTCAATGGTCGCTACCGAAGAGAGAGAGAAAAGAAACACTCAGCGTGCACTCTAACCTAGATCAGAATGGTTATCACTTTATCTAATCTAGAAACTTCCCACTATAACCTCAAATTCTTCTCCAAACCCGAAAGAAGAATTAGTCGGGATCACCCGAGGAGTAAACCAACTCATCAGTAGGAATCGGGATCCAACTATCATCGCATGATAACGTGACGGAATCTGCTCACGTTATCACACTCCAGAAGGTATGCGTATATCTGGCAAGTTTCAGTTTCTTTAGAAACTCCCGATGTGATTTTTGCCCTATGCTCTTATGACCTTGACTTTGGCCAAAAATCATAAGTCACATGTCAAGTTCTACCCGTCATTCTCCAGGTTAATTTGAGCCCACCCGTACAAGCCCTTGAATTTGGTCAACAAGGCTATACGACTGCCCCAAATCAACGCATCTATCGATGCTGCATATGAATACCCAATAGCTACCAATCACTGTGCCTTGACTTTGGCCAACAAACACAGCTTGAATACTTATTGACTATCCATATGAAACGACGGAGGGCTACGAATGGTTTCTGGCGAAAACCTTTAACATAATGAACTTGATATCGTTGAAGGAACGGATAGCTTTATAAAAATATAGTGACGAAAACCTTTGCTAAAGAGGTCACTCCCGGTGAAGGGATTTCGGCTCTTTCCCCGTAGAATGAGGTGCGGGATATTCCAACTAAATACCACGCTTACTAGATTTTTATGAATTTTAGGAAGTGATCTAATTGCGTTATATTAGCGATATAATTAGCTTCATATACGACTATTAGTGTGTGCGAATGCGAGGTTTTGTCTAGTCGGGTTTTAGTTTTGTCGATTTCCCCGAAACGGCGATTTTGGTTAAGGTTTTAACGATTTTCGTGTGTTTTCCGCGCACCGAGTGCACGTTATGTTTAATTCAAGAGCGTTGATCTTTTTATATTGACTTGGTGTCGTTTTAGGGGTATGTAATCTTATATTGTGTGTTATGCAATGCTAGGATCGGTCGGGGAAACATCGGACACGGCGCGTAAAGGCAAGGCGGTGGTCGGATCGGATTAGCGAGGCATTCAGGTGAGTAGATATATTCATCTATAGGGGAATCGTCTGGATAGCGCGAAGCGCCCCCTAGTTGGGATTACCCTATTTCTTGCAAGACTTGTATTGCTAGTTAGCTTACCCCTTTATTTACATTGCATACAGCTAACCATATACTAGATTGCATGGACATTCATATAACATTCATATACGCATATGCGATATCACTTCGTAGGACACGAACACCATTACCATTGGTATCTGTTGCACGCGCACTATTCATGTGACACACACGCCTTTGGTAATTGCCATGCCACGTGCACCATAGAACCTGTTTAGTTTAGTATCGACACTTGCATCATACATGATATATGAAATTGCATAGCATGTATATACCTCGCATCATCATCATACTTACATAGATTTTTAGCCACAATTCACATCGCATACCTTGTTATCATAGACATTTATCATATATAACATGTGGACATTATGATTTTTCTTGAGGATTTCAGTATTGCTGCGATTTCTGGATTTTTGGGGAATACCGCAAGAATTTAACAAAAGCTTATATTTATCATTTTTAAAAACAAAGTTGCGGTTTTCTCGTGATGTATGTGTCGTCCACCATGAGTTTTCATGTTTTCTGTTGGATTTCGAGACCCGATTCGAGAAGTGGATGAACCGTCTAGGGTACATGGCGGGCCTGGTATGGTACCCCGGGGCAAGAAGATCGAGTTGTAGACGATGAGCCTGGCAGGGGAGGACTACCTACCGGTGATGTCTGGCGCGGCGGTTATCCAGAGGATACCGACCGTTGTCGTGAGATTTGATGATATGGGCCGATCCGGACTGACGGAGCCCGATATTTTGAGATATTGAAACATAGGTGATTTCATATTTGGTGTCGATGCTTGACACAGTTTTCAGATGATTTCATGATGATATTTAGTTATTATACAGATATTCCTTTTTCTAAAGTTAAGAATGCAGAACTCTTAACATTTAAAACACTTAAAGATTTAGTAATGACATCGCATGCATGTGCATGCATACTAGAGGTATTATTTCACATCTGATCAACATGCCGTGACGCATTTGCGTGCATTCTTACGATTGCCTTACTAGATGTTATATGCTACTCACGAGCTGGCAACTCACCCCCGTTGTGCCACAGTGTCTTGCAGGTCGGACTCATCAGTCTTGTAGCGGCGGCTATCTTATCATCAGCTCCTTTTGCTCAGACTCGCGACACCGCCCGTAGGTGGGTTGCGAGCACACTTTGTTTATTTTTGCTTTATCATTGTATCTAGTATTCTCCATCTACCACTTTATATTGTATATGCGACCTAGTGATGAGATTGAGAGATTTGTATATTTGTGGTTTCTTTTGGGTCGAGCTCAATTGAGCCGGCGTTGTGTTTTCTGATATTTTGCGTTTCTTTTATGCTCCTTTTCTTGATATTACTTATATATTGCGTGTGGTTGTGATCCGCCTTGGGCGAAGAGCTAGCCCCCGCTTGGGGATGCCATTTGTGATTACAGGTTATATATATCTTGTTGTACCCATTTTGGGGGATAGAATTTACAGGGGAGACTCTGCCAAAATTTTCGGAAATTTTTGATGTTTTTAAAAAGGGTCCAATGCAACTTAATTGATTTAAAAATCGTTTTCATGTAAGGTTTTCCTTCACTCTCTTTTGATTTTGGTTTAGATTTTTCTGGGCTTTGGCTGACTTAGGTTACGGTACGCCTTTAGACGTCTCGTAATCTAAGTGCCAGTCGCGTTCCGTACTTTCGGGTCGTGACAAAGTTGGTATCAGAGCGTAGGTTTTACCTTCCTGAGTGTAGGACGACCTTGGTAGATGGAGTAGGTGACTTAAGCAGAGTGGCGTAGCGTGAGTATGATCCGCGGCATACTTACGATACGGTACTCCGCCTAAGTGACCTTAGGACATAATTGCTTGTATTTCCTTTCTTGATTCCTTGCATTCCTTGATTCAATTGCAATGATCTTATCAGTCCTGTTTCTTATTCCAGCTTCGATGCCGCCAAAGACTACGAGAGCTCAGCGGGCTGCCGCTAGGGATGAGATTCGAGCGGGCTCGTCTGAGGCGAGGATCGAGCGGGAGGATACGCCTACCCCTCAAGGTCATACTGATCTGCCTTATCCAGACCGTATTGCCAGATTAGAGGCCGGCATGCAAGAGTTGCGACAGATGATGAGATCTTTAGTTGAGTCCAGCCGGGCACAGAGATCCGAGGACGTTCCTTCCACCGCACAGACCACGATTGTACCTGCTGCACAGATGGTCGCTCCTGCTACTACGGAGACTATCCCGTTTCATTACAGGAGTTCATGAGATTGAGACCTCCAGCTTTTACCGGTACAGATGCGACAGAGGACCCACAGGAATTTCTCGATAGGATGGCTCGGATTTGCCGTTCGTTGAGGTGTTCTGATGATAGATTGGTGGAGTTTGCGAGTTTTCGTCTGGAGGGTCTTGCCCAGACATGGTACGATTCAGTAGAGAGAGGCCGAGCTGCAGGTCTACCTTCTATGACCTGGGATGAGTTTACAGCTGCATTTCTTGCCCGTTTTCTTCTGGAGAGTGTCCGAGATGCTCGAGCCCGTAGTTTTGAGTCTTTACGCAAGACTCCTCGGATGACGGTGTCGGAGTATGATATACAGTTTACCCAGTTGTCTCGATATGCTCCGTACCTAATAGACACGGAAGAGAAGAGAATAAAGAGGTTTGTGCGAGGGATTGATACACAGCTATTCCTTGCCATCGGCACACAGCACTTTGATACATACGCAGCCGCGATGGATGCGGCCTTACTTTTGGAGGAGTGTATTTCTGAGACTCCGGTCGTTTCTGGGCCGAAGAGGATCCGTACTGATATGCCAGCTCAGCGGCAGATGGGTAGACACCGCGATAGATTATTTTCGGGAGATGGTGGAGGCAGAGGATTGAGACGAGGTCAGTTATTTGGTTCATATCCACAGACCCAGCAGCCGTCGCCAGGATGTTTTCGGAGTGGGAGTCAGTACCACCGTATCAGAGACTGTACCATGGGACGCCAGGGCACGGTGACAGTCCCGCATGTGACCTTACCACCCTCACCACCTCCTCAGAGAGCTCTACTACCTACTCCTGATGATGCTCCACGCCAGCCAGATGTTTTTAGAGGCCGTGGGCGTGGCGGTCCGGTTCAGAGAGGACGAGGCGACAGAGGCAGAGGCAGAGGCCGAGGTAGAGGCAGAGGACAGCCAGCTATTAGTGGTAGACAGGCCCGAGTGTTCGCGTTGACTCCTCAGGATGCACAGGCATCCAATGCCGTCGTGACAGGTACTCTGCCAATATGTTCTTTTGATGCATGGGTATTATTTGATCCAGGCTCCACACATTCCTATGTATCCACGTACTTTGCACCGAAGTTGGGCCGAGAGTCTTCTCCGTTAGATCAGCCGCTTGTCGTTATTACACCGGTAGGCGAGTCGTTTGTTGCCCGTTTCGTGTACCAATCATGTTCCGTTCGTATCGGGGGTAGAGATTCTTCAGTTGATTTGATTCTCCTCGATATGCTAGACTTTGACATTCTTCTTGGTATGGACTGGCTAGCCACCTGTTATACATCTGTGGACTGCCGTGAGAAAGCATTCAGATTCAGTTTTCCTGGTGAGTCGGTACCTGTTATTCAGGGAGATCGTAGCGCTACCCTTCCCAGCTTGATTTCTTCTCTTCGCGCTGGTCAGCTCTTAAGAAAAGGGTGTCAGGGATTCTTAGCCTATGTTTGTGATACTAGCTCCACAGAAGTTCCGTTGGACCAGGTCCCTGTTGTGAGAGAGTTTCCTGATGTATTCCCTGACGAGCTGCCTGGTCTTCCACCAGAGCGCGAGATTGAGTTCTGCATCGATCTGATCCCCGGCACGGGGCCTATCTCTATATCGCCTTATCGGATGGCCCCGGCGGAGCTGAGAGAGATAAAGGATCAGTTACAGGACTTGCTGGACAAAGGGCTTATCCGACCGAGTGTGTCACCTTGGGGTGCTCCCGTCTTGTTTGTTAAGAAGAAGGACGGAAGTATGCGCTTATGCATTGATTATCGTCAGCTGAACCGGGTTACTGTGCGGAACAGGTATCCCCTACCCCGCATTGATGACTTATTCGATCAGCTCCAGGGTGCAGGGTTTTTCTCGAAGGTTGATTTACGGTCAGTTTATCACCAGTTGCGGGTTCGGAAGGAGGATATTCCGAAGACCGCTTTTCGTACTCGATATGGTCATTATGAGTTCTTGGTGATGTCGTTCGGGCTCACCAATGCCCCGACAGCATTTATGGATTTGATGAACCGTGTATTCAGGCCGTATCTCGATCAGTTCATTATTGTGTTCATTGACGACATCTTGGTTTATTCTCGGAGCCGGGAGGAGCATGAGCAGCACTTACGTATCACATTGCAGACTTTGAGGGAGCATCAGCTGTTCGCCAAATTCTCCAAGTGCGCATTCTGGTTAGACAGTGTCGACTTCTTGGGTCATGTAGTGACGAGAGACGGTATTTGTGTGGACCCGAAGAAGATCGAGGCAGTTCAGCGCTGGCCTAGACCAGTATCAGTTACAGAGGTTCGCAGTTTTCTAGGTCTGGCCGGCTACTATCGACGTTTTGTCCAGGATTTCTCCCGCATTGCTGCACCATTGACCGGATTGACCCGGAAGGGGGTCCCTTTTGATTGGACCCAGGCATGTGAGGATAGTTTCCAGCAGTTGAAGACTCGTCTGACTACTGCACCAGTGTTAGCATTGCCTTCAGGATCAGGCGGGTTCATGGTATATTGTGATGCTTCTCGAGTGGGGCTGGGCTGTGTATTGATGCAGCACGACAGAGTTATCGCGTATGCTTCTCGGCAGCTGAGGAAACACGAACAGAACTACCCCACTCATGATTTAGAGATGGCTGCAGTGGTATTTGCACTTAAGATCTGGAGACATTACCTATACGGTGAGTCGTGCCAGATATTCACTGACCATAAGAGTTTGAAGTATATCTTCCAGCAGCGAGATCTGAACCTGAGACAGCACCGTTGGATGGAGTTGGTGAAGGATTATGACTGTGAGATTCTATACCATCCGGGCAAGACGAATGTGGTGGCAGATGCTTTGAGTAGGAGGCCCGGAGGTAGCTTATCTTGTTTGAGCGCAGTACAGATGCAGTCGATGGCGGATTGGCAGGTTTTATGTGATAGCAGAATGCAGTTCGAGTTTACTCGTACAGGGGGACAGCTGGCCCATTTCAGAGCACGCCCACAGTTACTTGACCGTATTCGCGAGGCACAGTCCGGCGATGCCCATATTTTAGAGATTATTGAGCAGATTCGGCGGGGCAGAGTTTCTGAGTTCGTGATTGATGATCAGGGGATACTTCGATTTGGGACTCGACTGTGCGTACCAGAGTCTGAGGGACTAAGGCGCGATATTCTCGAGGAGGCACATAGATCAGTATACAGTGTTCATCCAGGTTCCACCAAGATGTACCATGATTTGAGAGAGGTTTACTGGTGGGACGGGATGAAGAAGGATGTTACAGACTTTGTGTCGAGATGCCTGACTTGTCAGCAAGTCAAGGCCGAGCACCAGAGGCCAGCCGGCGAGTTACGGCCTTTGCCCATCCCTGAGTGGAAGTAGGAGCAGGTCTCCATGGACTTCATTGTGGGTCTACCCAGGACCAGTCGAGGGTATGACTCTATTTGGGTGATTGTGGATCGACTGACGAAAGCGGCTCACTTCCTGCCAGTGAAGACCACTTTTGGATTTTCTCAGTACGCCTAGGTTTATATTGATGAGATAGTGCGACTGCATGGTGTTCTGACTTGCATCGTGTCCGACCGGGGCACCCAGTTTACTAGCCGATTATGGCAGAAACTTCAGGAAGCATTGGGCACCCGATTGAGTTTTAGCACAGCCTTTCATCCGCAGACTGACGGTCAGTCGGAGCGTACTATTCAGACTCTTGAGGACATGCTCAGAGCTTGTGTTTTAGATTTTGGTGGTAGCTGGGATCGTCATTTGCCTTTGATCGAGTTCTCCTACAATAATAGCTTCCAGGAGACGATTCAGATGGCACCTTTCGAGGCTTTATATGGGAGGAGATGTCGATCGCCTGTATGCTGGACAGAGCTCAGGGAGAGCAGTATTTTGGGCCCGCAGATCGTACAGGAGATGACCGAGAAGATACAGCTGATTCGGGACAGGATGAGGTCAGCACAGAGTAGGCAGAAATCATATGCTGATAGGCGCCGTCGCCGACTCGAGTTCGCTGTTGGGGATCATGTTTTCCTGAAGGTCTCTCCGATGAAAGGTGTGATGAGATTTGGGTGGAAAGGGAAGCTGAGTCCTAGATATGTTGGTCCTTTTGAAATCTTAGAGCGTGTTGGTCCAGTCGCTTATCGGTTAGCTCTTCCGCCCAGTTTCCCCGATGTTCATCCCGTGTTCCATGTTTCGATGCTCCGTAAGTACCTTCATGATCCTTCCCATGCGATTCAGCACCAGACTATCCAGCTAGAGCGTGATCTTTCTTTCACCGAGCAGCCGGTGGTCATTTTGGATCGGCAGGTGAAGAAATTGAGGTCGAAGGTTATACCGTCCGTCAAAGTCCTTTGGCGTGGCCCGAACAGCGAGGAGGTCACCTGGGAGACCGAGGTCGAGATGAGGAAGAGATATCCCCATCTTTTTGAAGGTACACGTAGTTAAATTCTAAATTCGGGGACCGAATTTCTTTAAGGGGGGAAGATTGTAACCCTTCGAAAATCGTTTAGGCAGTTTTTCGGTAAATCGGCTAAATTATCAGCTTTTTCCGTAAAAAATCAAAATAGGTATTTTTCATTGTAGACCTAATTATACAAAATTTAGATAAGATATTACTATAAATTTGTCACTAAAATGTTACTTAAAATTTTCTAGTTAAATAAATTTTTTTTCGTAATTAATTATTTTTAATATTATTTTAAGCTTTTAAAAATACATTAAATTAGTGATAAATACAAATTTAATTAGGTAAATTTCATAATTAGGAATCTTTATAAACTAAAATTTAGTGTTAATAAAATTGTATCATGACTTTTCAAGATTTTTTTTCAATGGTTTAAGAATCATATGAAAAATGAACTTAAAAAGGGGTTTTTTTGTGAAAATTTGATGTGAAAGCATTAATTGCACTAGAAAGAGATTTTTCCATGGAATTTTCTACACCATTCCATTTCTCTCTTGCCCCCTCCCACCTTGGCCGAGCTTGGCACCAGCAGCTCTCCAATTTCCCCCTCACTTCTTGCTTCTAAAATCATGGTAAAATCAAGAAAAATCCACAAAATTACACCATTTTCTTCATAAATTCAAACCAAAACCCTAATCCATCCCTTCCCTAACCCTAATTAGTTTGAGAAGTGGAGAAAGGAGGCCACTTTGGAGGCTTATTGCAAGTTGGGGTTCACTTGGGAGGTATAAATCCTAAACTAGTTGTTAAATTTGTAGTTTAATAAAGCTAGTTTAGTATTTTAAAGTGATTCATTTCATTGTAATGGTTAGTTTGAAATTTCAAGAAAGGGATGATGTTCTAGATTAGGGTTTGATATTGGATAAGTGGGTTTAAGCTAGTGTTGTGGCTATCTAGTGGGTTAGATCGAATATTTGTGCGATGTTGCGATCGCGATATCGTAAATTAGCGATGTTTGCTTCAAAATCGGTATGCTATCGCTTACTAGATTTTTATGAATTTTAGGAAGTGATCTAATTGCGTTATATTAGCGATATAATTAGCTTCATATAAAACTATTAGTGTGCACGAATGCGAGGTTTTGTCTAGTCGGGTTTTAGTTTTGTCGATTTCCCCGAAACGGCGATTTTGGTTAAGGTTTTAGCGATTTTCGTGTGTTTTCCGCGCACCGAGTGCACGTTATGTTTAATTCAAGAGCTTAGATCTTTTTATATTGACTTGGTGTCGTTTTAGGGGTATGTAATCTTATATTGTGTGTTATGCAATGCTAGGATCGGTCGGGGAAACATCGGACATGGCGCGTAAAGTCAAGGCGGTGGTCGGATCGGATTAGCGAGGCATTCAGGTGAGTAGATATATTCATCTATGGGGGAATCGTCTGGATGGCGCGAAGCGCCCCCTAGTTGGGATTACCCTACTTCTTGCAAGAATTGTATTGCTAGTTAGCTTACCCCTTTATTTACATTGCATACCCTCACAGCTAACCGCATACTAGATTGCATGGACATTCATATAACATTCATATACGTATATGCGATATCATTTCGTAGGACACGAACACCATTACCATTGGCATCTGTTGCACGCGCACTATTCATGTGACACACACGCCTTTGGTAATTGCCATGCCACGTGCACCATAGAACCTGTTTAGTTTAGTATCGCCACTTGCATCATACATGATATATGAAATTGCATAGCATGTATATACCTCGCATCATCATCATACTTACATAGATTTTTAGCCACAATTCACATCGCATACCTTGTTATCATAGACATTTATCATATATAACATGTGGACATTATGATTTTTCTTGAGGATTTCAGTATTGCTGCGATTTCTGGATTTTTGGGGAAAACCGCAAGAATTTAACAAAAGCTTATATTTATCATTTTTAAAAACAAAGTTGCGGTTTTCTCGTGATGTATGTGTCGTCCACCATGAGTTTTCATGTTTTCTGTTGGATTTCGAGACCCGATTCGAGGAGTGGATGAACCGTCTCGGGTACATGGTGGGCCCGGTATGGTACCCCGGGGCAAGAAGATCGAGTTGTAGACGATGAGCCTGGCAGGGGAGGACTACTACCGGTGATGTCTGGCACGGCGGATATCCGGAGGATACCGACCGTTGTCGTGAGATTTGATGATATGGGCCGATCCGGACTGACGGAGCCCGATATTTTGAGATATTGAAACAGAGGTGATTTCATATTTGGTGTCGATGCTTGACACAGTTTTCAGATGATTTCATGATGATATTTAGTTATTATACAGATATTCCTTTTTCTAAAGTTAAGAATGCAGAACTCTTAACATTTAAAACACTTAAAGATTTAGTAATGACATCGCATACATGTGCATGCATACTAGAGGTATTATTTCACATCTGATCAACATGCTGTGACGCATTTGCGTGCATTCTTACGATTGCCTTACTAGATGTTATATGCTACTCACGAGCTGGCAACTCACCCCCGTTGTGCCACAGTGTCTTGCAGGTCGGACTCATCAGTCTTGTAGCGGCGGCTATCTTATCATCAGCTCCTTTTGCTCAGACTCGCGACACCGCCCGTAGGTGGGTTGCGAGCACACTTTGTTTCTTTTTGCTTTATCATTGTATCTAGTATTCTCCATCTACCACTTTATATTGTATATGCGACCTAGTGATAAGATTGAGAGATTTGTATATTTGTGGTTTCTTTTGGGTCGAGCTCAATTGAGCCGGCGTTGTGTTTTCTGATATTTTGCGTTTCTTTTATGCTCTTTTTCTTGATATTACTTATATATTGCGTGTGGTTGTGATCCGCCTTGGGCGAAGAGCTAGCCCCCGCTTGGGGATGCTATTTGTGATTACAGGTTATATATATCTTGTTGTACCCATTTTGGGGGATAGAATTTACAGGGGAGACTCTGCCAAAATTTTCGGAAATTTTTGATGTTTTTAGAAAGGGTCCAATGCAACTTAATTGATTTAAAAATCGTTTTCATGTAAGGTTTTCCTTCACTCTCTTTTGATTTTGGTTTAGATTTTTCTGGGCTTTGGCTGACTTAGGTTACGGTACGCCTTTAGACGTCTCGTAATCTAAGTGCCAGTCACGTTCCGTACTTTCAGGTCGTGACATAAACCAAAGCCCGCTAGTATTATCCGTCCGATCATGATCCGTGCAATACCGCACGTATCTGATCAAACCCTGCCATATCTCCATACGGCCTCTACAGCGTTTCGCCCGAAACTTGAGAAACTGGTCTGTGGGGGACTCTAAAGACTCGTCAATAGTTTGGTTGTGGATTTAACCACTAGCACGTCAGAGGTATTAGCTAATACGTAACGGGCTACCAGGTATTGACCAAAAGGGACGTCGATGAGCGAACTCATCCTGACACCCTACTGAGCCTGTTAGTGACAATATCCGTACAGTCTGGTCTGTTCTTCTATGAGCATCGCATGGCGGGCCTAGGGGGTTGGTAAAAGTCAGACCCCCAAAAGCGGTACAAGTCGTGTCGGAGTGTAGCCCAAAACACCCTGAGATACTACTGGAATACCTACCAGTAAATCTCCTGCCTTGGCCAAGGACTTCGTGTAATGGCTCTCCTAGACACAGCGCGACCTCACCCCCAATACCGGGAGAGACGAACCCCTGAAGATCCGCTCACTGCTTCCATGTGGCTCGGGATAGTACCCAACTAAAACCTGTTTGCACATCTCCTTTGAGCGTGGTAGGGTAGTAATCAAAGTACAGTGGGAACCCACACGAGACAAATGACGATCTCAGGTCGATGAACTAACCTATACACATGTCACCAGAGAACTGCTATCTGACGTCAGGTATAAAACCAACTAGCATGTTCCCGGCGAGTCCTGTCCGGTGTACTCATAACCCAATGAGCACCTGTATACATCTTAGGTGAACCAACTGACACCAGTGGCTTATGAGACCGGCCACCGCCCCTCGTCGGGGTTTCGACTGTATACACTAGTCTACTCTGGAGTATCGATGCCCTGTCTCGAAACTCCCACGACTAGGGACCTTTTAAGGATGTGCTTATAGACTACCAGCTCCCACGTATATGATCGCCCTCATACTGCTGACAGTCAAGCAAGAATCCTAGGGGCTCTATCAACGTGTAATAGCGATCTGTAAGGTCACCTAAAGCAGTACACGATGATAAAGGTAAACCAGATAGCATACTATCATCTCGAGTAAGACTGTCCTACTGGGATAGGTCCTCCCTCAATCATTACAATCACGTGCCTGTGATCCAATAATTAACTCTGAGGGCATTATCTCCAACACACAACTTATGTTATTATAAAACACTACTTTAATTGAAATGAAGCTAAATTTCACAATAAAACCCTTAATTTGCTTTACCCAATTTTACTTTAATTTGCTTTACCCACTATTTATGAAAATATCTTATTTGGTTCTAATAACTTTTTGATTTATCATTTTATTATTTAATTATTTAATTTTATTTATTTCCAAAATTTCAAAATGTTATAGTCTCATATCAATCCAGTCGGTATCCTCCGGATATCCGCAGAGTCCAGTACTGTCACCGGTAGGTAGTGTTCCCCTACCAGGCTTAACGCATTTCTATACGATCTTCTTGCCCTGGGGTACCGTTCCGGGTCCACTATATATCCACAATCGGTTCCTCTCCTGCCTCGATTCGGATAATCATCATAGCTCAGCACCGAGAAATCTCATGGTGGACGTCGAAATATCACATCAAGAGAAATCACGTTTTTAAAATGATCACATGTTTTTAAATAATATCGGTTTCTCAAATCCAGAAATCTCATGAAAACAGAATTTCGTAAAGCATGGCAGTAATAAAATAATATGTACAGGCACAGAACAATACTATAATGCACAGCAAATATGTTCATATGAGCGTGTTGTGTAGCAAGGTAAACAAAGTGCAATAACTAAACTAGTATATGATACTGGGTATTAAACAGTAACTAAAATACTAACAGGTTATAAGGTGATATGGTGACATAGTGAGTTCAAATGTGTACGTGGCAAGGCAATTACCGATGATGTGTGTGTGAGCCGGAAAGTAGCTGTACGTGCAACATGTGCATCATCGGTAATGGTGCGTGTGTCCTAGTAAACGAAGTCACGTAAAGATAAGGGTATGAAACGTAGGATATATATATCGTGTATGAAAATAATGCGAGTGTATGCAGAAATAAGAAATCGTAATGCGGGTGTAAACAGAAATAAGCAATCATAACATGAACAGTATAAAAATACGCAAGTATGTATGAGTAATACAGTTTTAGTTTAAAATAGTATGAATCGTTGTTTTAGAAAATAGGGGCTGCGGTGTTTTTGAAAAGATACCATTTTGAAAATTCGCAGCGTCCCCTTGAAGTTATCATTTAAAAGTGCGTAACGATTCGTTAGTTTTGAAAATAGGTATGTCTCTGAATATATTATAATATCTACTATGTGAATTTAAACAAGTTTTTCTCAAGTTGAGTAACTATCGGCTATCCATCCTCATCATATCACGTACGGAATAATCCATTGTACATTATCATCAAATCAATAGTACGGATCGATATCTCATCACATATCATCGTA
Source organism: Agapanthus africanus (assembly GCA_030015575.1). Lineage (NCBI taxonomy): Eukaryota > Viridiplantae > Streptophyta > Magnoliopsida > Asparagales > Amaryllidaceae > Agapanthus > Agapanthus africanus. The sequence goes on from JASDDO010000010.1 coordinate 338,798,644, forward strand.
TATCATCTTATGTCATCAAATATCATATCATATCACATCGCCTCATATTACCGTATCCAATCATATCGACTCGTATCATCAAATCAGATCATATCTTCATCTCATTATATATATATATATATAAGTACATATATTATATATATATATATATATATATATATATATATATATATATATATATATGAGAATAATGGAGGAAAGAGGCCATAGGAGGGGATTTCCTCCTATGGCGTCGAAAATTGACAATCGCCACCATTTTTCCGACGATCGGCTTCCATTATCATCATCGTTATCATCTAAGATGTGCACATACCAAATATCATGTGATTCGACCACTTTTTCACCATTGAATTAGCAATGTAAAAAGTTCTATTGTCGGTAAACCATTGATTTTGCACCAACTAAATCAACGGTGAAAAAATGGTATAATCACATGAAATTTGGTGTATATACATCTTAGATGATAAAAATGGAGGTGATGTATGCGGATCGTCGAAAAAAATCATAGATGGTGCATTTTTCCGACGCCATAGGAGCAAATTCCTTCCTATGGCACATTTCCTCCATTAACCTCTCTCTCTATATATATTATCCTAGTACTATGGTTGCGGTAGTGCTATACGCTATCCACCCGACTTCCTTCATAGATATACATCTACTCACCTACTATCCTCGCTCTAACCGATTCCGACGGATGCCTTGCCCTCAAGATTTGGCACCATTATCTTTTTGGAGAACGGGTAGATATATACACATACCACAAAAGTCTTAAGTATGTGTTTACTCAGAAAGAACTGAATATGCGGTAGAGGAGATGGCTAGAAGTTATGGCGGGCTTCAATATCAATCTACAATATCATCCAGGGAAGGTGAATGTAGTTCCTGATGCACTTAGTCGCCAGCCGTTATCTATGAATCTCACCGCACAATGGAAGCTTTAACAAGAATTCCACAAGATGGAGATTGAAGTGGTCATGCCAGGTAACGCTTCAAAGTTGATGAATTTACATGTTCAGTTTACAATTGTCAATCAGATCAAAGAATCTCAAGCAAGTGATGCCAAGCTGCAAAAGATCAGAGAACAAGTAGAAAGTGGACTTAGAACAGACTTCATCATCCACGAAGACGGATCTTTGAGATATGGAAGCAGATTGTGTGTACCATAAGGTTCTGTTCGATAAGAGTTGATGAAAGAAGCCCACAGCTCTCCGTACTCAGTACACCCTGGTGGAACAAAGATGTACAAAGATCTGCGTCAACATTACTGGTGGCATGGAATGAAGCGTGACGTAGCTAGAAGCGCAGCCAAATGCTTGGTGTGTCTGCAAGTAAAAGCTGAACATCACAGAACTGCTGGTTTACTTCAACCGTTACCTATTCCAGAATGGAAGTGGCAATACATCACCATAGACTTCGTGACTGCACTTCCTCGCAACACGAAAGGTAACGATGTTGTATGGGTTATTGTGAATCGACTCACAAAATCGGCTCACTTCATCCCATTTCGAGTTGGCCAATCTACTGAGACACTAGCAAAGAAGTACATGGAAGTAAGTATGAATCTAAGTAAAGACTTAACCCTTCATAGTGTACTATTTCTGATACATGTGAACTCATGCAGGAGATTGTGAGATTACATAGAGTACCGGTTTGCATTGTCTCCGATTGTGACACCAGATTCCGATTGCAATTTTGGCAGAGTCTGCAAGCTAGTTTGGGAACGAGTCTGAACTTTAGCACAGCTTACCATCCACAAACAGATGGACAGTCTGAGTGAACGATTCAGATCCTTGAAGACATGTTAAGAGCTTGTATGCTAGACTTCGGAGGATCGTGGGAAGATCACCTACATCTTGTGGAGTTTTCATACAACAATAGCTACTAAGCGAGTATTGGAATGGCACCGTTTGCAGCTCTATATAGAAAGAAGTGTCGTTCACCATTAAGTTGGGACGACATCGGAGATCGTGAACTCCTTGGACCAGAGATGATCGTGGCGACTGTGGACGTAGTTTGCACGATGAGGGAAAGAATGCGCATAGCCCAAGACAGACAGAAACAATGGGTTGATGCAAAGCGCCGACACCTGGAATTCCAGCCGGGAGATCATGTGTTCTTAAAGATCTCTCCTAACCGTGGAGTAATTCGTTTTGGCAAGAGGGGTAAGTTTAGTCTGAGATTTATTGGACCGTTCGACATACTCGAACGAGTCGGAGAAGTGGCATATCGTTTGGCACTTCCACCCTCATTGGAAGAAGTGCACAACGTATTTCACATATCCCAGCTTTGACGATATGTGAGAGACCACAGCCATATCCTTGATCACTCCGAGCTCACTGTGCAGACCGATCTATCTTGTGAGCAACAACCCGTTGAAATCCTGGACAGAAAGGTAAAGTCACTTCAGAACAAGGAAGTAAACTTGGTCCGAGAGATATGGAGAAAGGATTCACCAGGAGAATCCACGTGGGAACGTGAGGACGACATGCGTTCAAGATACCCTTTCTTATTTGTAAATTAGTCCTTAAATAAATTGTAAATTTCGAGAACGAAATTTTTGTAAGGAGGGTAGAATGTAATGACTCTATTTTTAATGACAGAAATTTGTTTAAAGTTAAAGTACTAAATAGAGTATTTGCAACCCTGAGTATGCTATAAGCATTTAATTTGTTTAAGAACAGCAAGAAACTCCTTGTAGCTCATTGGTAAAGCTTTGCACTTGACGTAGCCCCTGTGTTCGAATCCTCCCAGCCATATATTATTAATGTTTTTTCTTTTAAACTTTTAGAAGCCCAAAAGTTTACACGTGCAATACACGTAAAAATGAAAAGTCACTAAAAACAAACATATGCACAATGTTATATGAACAGATAGGGACACGTGGTATCGATCCAGACCCCAACCCCACCAAAACGACCGGAGAGATTACCCTTTTGGCCGGCGCCGCCGGGCTCCCCCTGTACCAAATGCCTCCAAATTTTTAACCCTAGTCGTTTGGCCTCCCCCATCAACTCCAGAACTTTTTGATTTTCTGAAAATTTAACAAAGAATTAAAATGAGGCATTAATCCAAAATTTTAATGCATTTTAATTCCTTTCTTCAATTCTCAAAACCCTAATTCCTCCTATAAATATCACCTCACACCCTAGCCTTCTCTATTCTGAAATCCATTATCAAAAATTCTTAAATTTTTCTATGTCAAAGAAGTATACAAGTGGAGTTAGCCCAATGTCACTTTCCGGCAACGATTCAGGACAATTCCGGCGACACCGCGGCTCTATGAAGCTCTCAATTTGTTCCTCAACCTCCCGTCTTTCATTCTAACTCATAAGTCCCCTCTCCTCCTCTCTCTTCCTATTCTAAAAAGTTCTCTTTTTAAAACTCGTTGGAAGTGGAGTTAATCCGACATCCAATTCTAAATTTGTTACAAAAACCAAACTTTTCTTAATAAAAAATCAACCATTTCTTTCTATATTATTTAGCAACCATAAACCAACATTGAGAACAAGTTTCAGTTTAAAATACCATGCAATGCAACTTGTATTACACTTTTACGGTTAATACCACAAAGTTTACCCACGACATTCTTTTATCATAATTGCTCGTATTACCTTTAGAAAAATCTCACGAGATAATTACCTACCTCATCACAACACTCATCATGACATAACACGATTGCTTGAAAACCATATTTTTGTGACTAATGCAATTTTACATTAAAATACCCTAACTTATTAAAAACCGTATTCTTTAAATTATTTTAATCAAATTTCTTACGATTATGTCTCTACAACCCACTTCTGGGGAATCCGATTTGGTTGGTGCGAGTTATCGCACATCCATCGGATTAGTAGGGCGAGATGCAAATCTTCTTACGGAGCATACGATCTCGATGGAATTTTTATTACAATTTTTAAGAAAACGTGATTTCTATTTAATAAATAAAGTTATCTTCTAATAATTATATATAATATTATCAAACTATCTATTTTAAATACATATAAAATTTCCATGTTTTCTAAATAAAGGAATCCTAAATTTCATGAAAATACCATCACAATCCATACAGTTCCAATTTACACTAAAATACCATATACTATTCAATCTAGATTTATAATCATTAGAATACTTCACTTTTAAAAATTACATCCATGAAAACCCTAAATACGATAAATAAATGCTTGAGGTTTATTTTAAAAGTTTATCAAAACTATTTTTCATAAACCCCCTAAAGTTATATTAATTTACAATAAGGACTCTAGTAAATATAAGTTTAAGCAGGACCAATTCTCTTGAGCCACAGAGAGCCGGAGAAAGTGGGTGCTTGCTTATTTAAGGTAGACAAACTAAAAACGGTGTTATCAATATAGTAATTATCTTGGAAAAAGACATAAATCTTATCGTCCATGTGCAGCAGTTATCGATAACTCCAAAACCTAACTCAGGAATTCAATTCTGTTTAAGTGTCTGACTCAATCCGAATCTCAGTCAATCTGTATACATTTTAATACATGAATACATTTCAAATATAACTCCAATACAACATGAATCCATATATACTGTAACTTGAACATGAATACCAGAATACCATCAATATCAACATGACTTGATTTGACCGAACCATGGATATACATTGACTTGACTTCATGACTATCCGTGTACATCCTTATCTATTTACAAGAACAACTGATATCATGGTTTTGGCAAGTCTTGCAACCATAAACAATACAATAAACATTACGGGGTTTTAAAGGGGTAGATTGGTACGGAATGTGTTAAAAGTGGCACGATTATGGTCATTTTAATATACCTAACCTGAATATCCGTTGTCGTTGTCCCATGGGTTTTGACGGGGCCTTGTACTCCATATACCTTAGTCTACGGAGCAAGTTAGACTCCTCTCGTATACACTGGCATATTCTGTACCAAGCTACAACAACTACGTTAGCATAACAAACAAACATTATACCAGTTATATTCTTTTATCTGTCTATTCTATTCCTATTCACTCTTTGGGACTTACCGAGTGATTGTTCGCTGACGACATTCCTATTTCTCTTCTTTCTTTGGAATGTTGTCAGGAGGACCCAACTCTTTAGAGATCGAGCCCATCCAGGACGACTTGGAGCAGTTCATTGAGGACCCCGAGCTTTAGTTCACTTGTATATACTTTTACTTTCAGTTCATGCCATTGTTTAGGCATCGCTTTCTAATATTGTATTTACTTTCCAGTTGTATTGTAAAGAAATGTTTAATTAATAAAAAGTTGTTGTGCATTTACATCTCTTGTCATTTCTTGTGTATATTTATTATATTGCTTATCTACGCTTAACGTGTTTACTTCTGAGTAAATACGTCGTGGGCCTAGTCGCGTCTCCTTACCCGTACTCTGGGAAGCGGGACGTGATAATACTCGTTGATCTACCATTAGGTTCTGTGTCTTATTGGGTACATTTTTGATTTCCTGACGCAACAAGCGTCAAGATACTATTTCTCACTCCAGCACTGAAGCTGAGTACCGTGCAATGGCTGATACTGCTGCAGAGCTTAAATGGCTTCGTGGTTTACTTACTGATATGTGTGTAATCATTCCTTTTCATGTTCTACTTTACTATGACAACAAAAGTGCTGTTCATATTGCTGAAAATCCAGTTTTTCATGAATGTACTAAGCATATTGAGGTGGATTGTCACATAGTTCACCAAGAGTACGACCGAGATCGGATTTCACTTTCTTACATCCATTCCAATAATCAACCGGTCGATCTCTAATTCGTTGTGAAAAATGTGTCTATGTATGTTGTAAATTACCGCAATCAATAATGTGTCGCAATAGCTAGCTGCTAATGAGTACGGGTCGTCCAGAGAGAAACGGTGAAATGCTTTTCTTACTTTAGACAAGTTGATAGAAGAAAGATGTGATTGTTATCATTTATTACTAAGAAGATTTGAAAATTTATAAGAAAAGGGCTTGTAGGATTTATAGGACTTAGTAGTTAATGGATGGAATTTTTTAAAAATAATTCTTTTCATCTTTTAATTATTTAATACTAGAGAAATAGTGATGAATGTGGATTAGGATTCTTGGAGGGAATTAGGGTTTCCCTCTACTACCCCTTAATGTCCGGTTTAAATATGCAAAACAAACCGAAATTAAAAGCACGCAAAAAGATTTTTTTTAGCGGCGCTGTTTGTAAAGAATCCTGCAGATAAAACAGTTTATTGGAGTTTAAGAGGAGAGAGGAAGACGATAGGAGAATACCAGTGAAATTTGAGGGCCCAACTCTTTACTATGGCCGTGCTTTCGCTGCCAAAAGCACCCTTAGGCCGTGGTTCCACCTCCTATTGATGAGATCTCCCTTCCAAACTTCTTCACAGCATTCCAATGTTCCTCTCGTCCAATTTGAAAGTCTCTGAATCTCTGTTGGTTCGCTCCAATGACTCCAGATTCCCTTGCAAAACTCACACAATAATCGTTAAAAATACAAAATGTTGTTTTGGTTCTCTTTTTATTTTTATGTTTCTGGTTTTTATAAAAAATCAACCCGAATAACAAGAAAAATATTACGACCATTTTCTTGGCAACGGTGTCATTTGATTGATCGTTGAAAAAGTGTGTCTATGTTGTGTTCTAAATACCGCAATTAATAATGGTGTTGCAATAGTTAGCCGCTAGTGAGTACGGGCCATCCACAGAGAAACGGTGAACTACTCTTCTTATTTTAGACGAGTTGATGGAAAAAAGGTAGAGTTTTAATCGTTTATTACTAAGAAGATTTTAAGATTTATAATAGAAGGACTTGTAGGGTTTATAGGACTTAGTAGTTAATGGATAAAATTTTAAAAATAATTCTTTTTATCCTTTTAATTATTTAATACTAGAGAAATAGTGATGAATGTGGATTAGAGTTCATGGAGGGAATTAGGGTTTCTCTCTACTGCCCCTTATCCTTCCATTGATCTCTATTTGTCTCAGGCCTTTAACAAAACAAATATTAACGAATCTCAAATCGTGGTCGTTACTATCATGAATGGATAGCACGCCCGATAAGATGGTTAACATTCATTTTGCTAAACTTTATAAAAATTAAAGTATCAAAAGAAGTTAATGGATTTTTTTCATCCGTTACTTTACCTTATCCTACAAATCCTACCAAGCAAAAATTTACTAGCTCATTAGGAAGCGCGAAGTAGAAGAGAGGTTGAAGATGAATGAATCCATAAGAAAAATTCTGAAAGTAATGCGGAAAGTAAATGCGACAAATTTAAGAGAAAGACTACCTTTATTGATTAACTGTTACATTACAAAGTTACTCGCTGAAAAGGTAATTTACAAAACCCAAGTTTGCTCGCTAGACTTTTGATTTCTAGATGTTTCTTTTTGATGAATAGCTCTCGGTCCTATATATAGGTTCTAAAATGTGAAACCCTAGACGTCATGTTGAAGTATGTATAAAGACGATCAAGCCCCTGAAGATTTATATCCTATGGCCACCCGAAGACTGCGCAACCGCCGTCATTTGCTTAGTTTGACCGCGAATCCGCTGCCGTTTGGTGGATTTGGGTCTCTAGATTTCTCGTGGCTTTTTCTCTCGATATTTGGAGATCCTTCTGATAAAAATATTCTGAAAATATTGCTCTTAGTCTCTGCCGTAGCGAGATTTTTCAATTTGCTCCTAATATTCGGTAGATTTAATTTGTTGAATCGATTTGCTATGGAACTCCTATTTGTTTTTTAGACCTGAGCTAATATAATTATAATACCTGCACAATATCTCAAATCATCTTGTTAGTAGCATTTGTTTTATTTGAGATATTATTTCAACCAATTGAATGATATGACATCTTAAGAATATTGATTAAGAATATTTGATATGATATGCATATTTTAATAATAAATAATCTCATGGATATTTTATTTAAATATGATATGCATATATTTTCCTAATTATATTAATTATAAATGAAGAAACACATGATGATAATCTTTTTACAAATAAACCCACATATGTTACAAATAACACCTTTTATTAATTTATAATAATAGGAAAAATGTCCATACAAATGTGCAATATATTTGATTGATCAATCTCTTTATGAAGTGTCATGATCCAGAATTGGCACGCGACCGTCACTTGAATCACGTGAAGTCTATAGGACCCCACCGTAACCTAAGTAAGCCGAAAATTCAGAAATCTAAACCTTTTTAGAAAATAATGGAGGTGAAGTTTTGAAATAATGGTATAATGAAATCAAGTTCTTTATTTTAAAGTATAAATAAGGTTTGTTTGAAATGCAAGTGGATTATATACTATAATTTAAAAACATTTTTGTCATTTGAAATTTAGGCAACATCTCCTTTGTAAATTTTGATCAACACCATTACATAATAATAATAATATAGATATCCTTAAGCGGGAGCTAGCTCTTCACCAATTGGCGGAATTACAACCACGCAATATGAAATATAGGACGTCCAAGACGAAGATCAAACACAGAAAGAAAGTAATGAAACCCAAACATCATCAAATCCAATATAAAGAATAATATAAGTCTGGTTTCTAAGTCTACCAAATATACATAGTCTGATTGATGGAGCTTTTAACAAGATACAAATGAATATATATAAATATACAATAGCGATTACGATCCGAAGTGTAACCTACCTACCAATGTAAATCGCCCAAAAGAAAAGATGTGTCAGCAAGCCGCAACTGATCTGAGCGATTGGTCCTTCAAGAAAACTATGGCACAACGGGGGTGAGTTGCCTACTCGTAAGTAGAAGATATCATCAGGTAGAAATTGAATGTATAACGATCTCCCAGGCAATACTGTAATATAATATCATATCGTATGGAATAGAAGGTGATCGTGTATACATATGTATATAAATATATAACTCGTGTCTGTGCCAATATATGATACCATGTCATCCATATCATGTATATGTGTATCATCCAATGTGTGTCCATCAACGACACATTAAAATCAATATAAAATCCTGAGTGTCCAGCATCGACACTCGAAATCATCATAAAACCCATGTCCAGTATCGACATGTAAATCCTCATATCTCAGACGCCGTCTCATCGAATCGGCCCTCATATCTCAGGCACCGTCTCATCAGATCGGTCCTCATATCTATCTGTCTTATATCACTTTGGTCGGTATCCTCCGGATATCCTCCGAGTCTAATACCGTCACCGGTAGGTAGTGTTCCACCGCCAGGCTTAACGCCTTTCTATACGATCTTCCTGCCCTGGGGTACCATACCGGGGTCCACCATATACCCACAGACGGTGACTCCTCACTCCTCGAATCGGGTAATCATCATAGCTCAGCACCGAGAAATCTCATGGTGGACGTCGAAATATCATATCAAGAGAAACCATGTTTTTAAAACAATTATAAGTTTTTAAATAATATATGCAGTTTCTCAAATCCAGAAATCTCATAAAAACATAATCTCATAAAAGCATGGCAGTAATGAAATAATATGTACATGTACAGAACAATACTGTAATGCATAGCAAGTGTGTTCATATGAGTGTGTCATGTAGTAAGGTAAAGAAAGTGCAATATCTACAATAATATAGGGTACTGTGTACTAATCAATAACTAAAATGCTAACAGGTTATAAGGTGATACGGTGACACGGTGACATAGCGATTTCTAATGTGTAAGTGGCATGGCAATTTCCGATGATGTGTGTGTGAGCCGGCAAGTAGGTTTTGGATATATGTATGCCCTAGAGGCTATTATTTGATATTGGATTCTTGGATATGTATATATATACAGAGGACTTTCTCGCTCGACATGATAGTATGCTATCTGGTTACTCTTTATCTTAACATGTTCACTTGATTGTGTATACTATTCATTTGATACATGCTGATAAAGCCCTTAGGATATTCGCTTGCCTACCATAATTATGATGCGGATTATACTAATGGGGCATGACTAGTCTATAAGCGTATCCTTAAATGTTCCTAGTCGTGGGCGTATCGAGACGGGGTATCGGTATTCCATAGTAGACTAGCGTATACGTTTCTTGACCCATTTGATGGGCGATGGATGATCCCATATCCATTGGTGTTTGACATCAAAGATTGTATACGGGTGCTCAGTGGAGACTGGGTACAATGAACGGACTCGTCGAGAACTCCTATAGGGTATTATATTTATCGTCGGACAACAGTTCTCAGGTGACACTTGTACAGGTTAGTCTTTAGACCTGAAATCATCATAGAGTCTTGTGTGTTCTTCCACTGTGCTTTGATTTCCACCCTACCACGGCTCTACTGAGTCGTGCAAACAGGTAGTTTTTGGGTACAGTACCGAGACACATGGAGACAATGAGTGATAGGAGGGGTTTCGTCTCTCTCAATATTGGGGGTTGATGTGTGCTATGCGCGATTGGCTATAACTGAAAGTCCCTGGCCAGGGCTGATGAGATTTACTGATAAGTGTTATCAGTAGTTTCTCGATCTGTTATAGGCCACACATCGGCATGACTTATTGAGTTATTGGGGTCGACGATACCATCCATAGACTCGATATGCAACATATCTGACGAAGAGACCGGACTGTACGGTAAGTGTTGCTGGTTGGCTTTACGGGAGTTTGGACAAGTTCGCTTGTTGATCTTCTGTTCGCTCAATACCTGAGAGCCGTTATGTGCAGCTAGTACCGCTGATGGTTTGTGGGTATCTGATATGATCACTTCCTACTGCTAGAGTATTGACGAGTCGTAGAGTCCCACAAAGGGGTTTCCGAGCTCAGGCGAAACGAAATGAGGTGCATATGGAGATATGTGCGGGAGCTTGATTAAATACGAGTATATGATACCGTATTTTAATCTGGCGTTTTCTATTGGTCGGGTGGTATGTGATATGACCGGATTATTAAATCAAGTGTTTATTTAATATAAAGTAACCATTTGCTCATTTATTAATTCCTTTCTTTATTTGTATGCATGTATGTATGTATGATTATATAGATATGTATGCACACATACATGTATGCATGTGTCATGGTTGATGATAGATTGGAGATGGCTATGCTAGACTCACATGGAAACATTTGTGATATTTTATTTATTGAGTTAATGGAATTAGATATTAATCCATAGTTGATATTTAGCTTCTACACACTTCTTATAAATATCTTTGTAACCATGGTTTGTTTTCTAATTCTCCACTAACTCAATTACTAAAAAATCTAGATATTTTCCATGCCTTTAGCTAAGAGTGAGTTCGACTCTCTCTTTATTATTATTATTCTTGTGTTTATCTTTTCTTAAGCTCAAGCTTAGCCATTTCCATCTCCTTCTTCCTCCAAGCTCTCTACTATTTTCTAGCGAGTAAAAGAGAAAGAAAAGAAAGGTTTTTAGAGAGATAAATATTCACTTCATCAATCTATACCAATCTAGCCCACTTGTATAGGTTGTTTGAATCACTTCCACTTAAGTTAAGTGAAGTAAGGAGCTTGAGTGAAAGGAACTCCGTGGTGGATCATCGTGGACTTCGAAGGCTTCAAGCGGACGTGTTCAAACTTTGAGTGGAACCAAGGAGTCAAGGACATCTACACGGAGCTAAAGACAAGGAGGAGAGGTCTATAAAAGTTGTATTTCTTTTCTTTTAGTTTTAGACACTTGTATGTGATACTTGTTACTTAAACCCTAATCCTTTAGTTTGATTCTAAGTTCAAGTTGATTAGCACTTTAGATTTTTTAAAATTGCATACTTGATGCTTGTTAAAACCTAGTAAGGGTGCTAAGCAACTCCAACAGTAGGTGTATGTGCAACATGTGCATCATCGGTAATGGTACGTGCATCCTAGTAAACGAAGTCACATACAGATAGGGTATAAAGCGTAGTATATATATCGTAAACAAAAATAATGCGAGCGTATACAGAAATAAGAAATCATAGCGCGGGCATAAACAGAATAAAGAAATCGTAAACGTGAACAAGTATAAAAAGATACGCAACTACGTATGAGTCATACAGTTATAGTTTCTGTATAGTTTCAAATAGTACGAATCGTTGTTTTTAGAAAATAGGGGGCTACAATGTTTTTGAAAAAGACACCATTTGAAAAGTTGTAGCATCCCTTAAAGTTATCATTCAATAGTGCGTAACGATTCGTTAGTTTTGAAAATAGGTATAGTTCTAAACATATCATAACATTTACCATGTGAATTTAAACAAGCTTTTCTCGAGTCGATATATAAGTCGACGGTCTATCCTCATCATATCACATACGGAATATCCATCGTACGATATCATCAAATCAATAGTACGGATCTATGTCACATACACCATCTCATATCATATCATCATATATCATTTCATGTCATCATATATCATATCATATAGCATCGCCTCATATTATCATATCCAATCATATCGACTCGTGTCATCATATCAGATCATATTCTCATCTCATTATATCATATCGTAATTATCCTTATATATATATATATATATATATATATATATAGCTCAAAGGCTAAGAACAACTAGAACTAAGGATATACCTTCCTACAAGTATACTTCTATAGCATATAGTATCTAGAACCCTATTAGTTAGGTATACATAACTAATATCTACATATTCTATAGTTGCGGGGGTGCTATACGCCATCCACCCGACTTTCCCCGTAGATATACATCTACTCACCTAACTTTGCCTCGTCCTAGTCGATTCCGACGGATTCCTAGCCTTCCTTCGTCGTCCCGAAAATCCGCGCGCTTGTACCTGCAAATCAAAGTATATTGTATCACATAAAAAATCCAAATCGAAAACCAATACGACGAGCGAAGCGCACGTAGGTTAGAACCTATGGTCAACGCATGCTAAAACAACAAAACAACCCCCGACGTCGACGTACGAAAGTCAAATGACCGAGTCAAAACACAAATACCAAAAATCATGTTTTCAAATATCGTAAAATATTGACAGAAACTTAGTAAAATGCTCCCAGATTTTTCTTAAGGTGAAATTGGACTTTTTTGCATATAGGGTAGTCTTAGTTATCTAGTGAGTGAGCTACAGAACAAACCCCAGAGCCTAACTCAAAAATTGGCCCATAAATTGCGGCTATTCGCAATAAATCTGTGACTATACCAAGATGGTTTGGGCTCGGGCTTTTAGGGTGTCTTCCTACTGGTCTATACATCTCACAATATCCTCTATTTAATTTTTAGAGTCTCCAAGTCATCCCGGATTTCATTTGAACATCAACAGTCAAAGAAAATCCGATATCGGAAAATTCTAAACTCAAGTTTGGAACTTATAAACTCATCTAGACTATGGATTCTATCACTAATAGGGTACTAAACACTCACTACACTCTCTACCACACTTCTACTATAAGTTTCACTCACTAAATCTCACTTTAGAACTTTCAAGCGTACAAAACATGCACTTTTAAACTCTAAACTAGTTTGTGAGGTTAGGAAACTTGAAAACTAATCCAAAGGTGGAAATTTTACCTCAATAAGCAACCCAAGAAAATTCTAAGATGGCCAAAGATAATCAAAACCCAAACTTGATCCCACCAAGAGGTTTAGATTGAGATTGTGAACACATTTTGTGAAGGTTTAGTGAGGTTTTGATGGGGGTTTGGAGGTGGTGCATGGTGGTAGAAGAGGTGGAGGAGAACGTAGAGAAAATGAGAGGAAGAAGATGAAGAATGAGATGAAGGAAATGAGTGTTAGGGTTTCCTAGCGCCTTGGCCATCTACCGCGGCCGTTGCGGTACAAAAATTTTGGTGTTTTTAAAATCCGGCGCTAAAAAACCCATCCTAAAATCTAACCATAAACCGAAACTAGATAACATAAGAGATCTTAACTACTATAATAGAATTATTTTACCAAAAGATCTGTGTCCTTCGATCTTCTATCTTCTTCCCTTACTCCTTGAGATCTCCTTGATTGAGCTTGACCACCGGTCTTCCTCCGTCGAAGATGATCCACTTGAGAGATGTAGTTCATGGCTCTAGCTCCATACTAAATGCTTAGTGGAGCAACTAGAGACTCTAGGTTACTAATCTAAAGTGTCTAGAATGTAGTGCGTGGTTCTTAGTGTATATCTATCTCACTTCCTCTCTTGATTCTCAACACATGAGATTGTAGAGAGGAAGTTCATGAAGGAGGAGGAGCTCAAGAAAGGCTAATGAGGAGAGAGAAGCAAAATGGTGAGAATCAAATCATCCATGAGAGAGAAAAACCCAAACTATAGTTTTGTAAAAACATTTTTCCAATATTAAAACACAACCATGCTTGAATAGTTTGCACAAATGAATATTCAATTCATTTGTCAACACTATTGAAGCGTGGTTCTCACCATACTCACCTCACTACCTTTATACCTCATTTTCCATTTAAAATAATTGGAGAAAACTAAAATGAGATGTCCACCTTCTAGAATAATTTCCGTATAAATACGGAATACACTCTACTGTATATATATATCCGTATTCGTATCAAAATACAAATATCCAAAGAGATAGAATAACGCAAAGAACATAATACTAGAATATACATATCGAAATATATATACGTAAATTATTGAATCAATACCTGATTTAATAATCCGGCTCAATCCCAAGCCGGCTAGTATTATCAACCGTCCGATCGAAAATCCGGGTAACTAGTACAATTATTCGATCAGAACCCTGCATGTATCAAAATACAGCTACTACATCATTTCTCTTGAACCAGGGAAACCCTCTGTGTGAGACTCTAAAGACTCGACAGTACGCCGGCAGTGAGTTACTGGATAAATCCATAACCACAAGCACGTTAGCAGCACTAGCTGTACGTAACGGCTATCCGGGTACCTGTCGAAAAGGAAGCCCGATGAGCAAATTCATTCGGTCCCTACCGAGCCTATCTGTGACAATCTCCGTACAGTCCGGTCTCCTTGTCTGAGAGTATCGTATACTGGGTCTAGGAGGTGGTAAACGTTAGACCCTAATAACCTGATAATTTGTGCTGATATGGCTCAGGACCAATCTGGGAAACTACTGAATTTAACTATCAGTAAATCCTAACTGCCTTGGCAAAGGTCTTATGGTGTTGGCCAATCAAACAGAGTGCGATATCGACTCCCTATACTTAGAGAGACGAATCCCCAACAATCGCTCACTGCCTCCATGTGGCTCGGGACTGTACCCAACTAAAAGTTGTTTGTCTGACTCAGTAGAGCCGTGGTAGGGTAGTAATCTAAGTACAGTGGGAACTCATACGAGAAAAATGACGATCTCAGGTCTGAAGACTAACCTGTACTCATGTCACCTGAGAACTGTCATCTGACGATAGGTATAGTACCATCTAAAAGTTCTCAGCGAGTCTGTCCAGTGTACTCACCCCCAGTGAGCACCTGTATACGATCTTAGGTGCGAAAGATCAATGGTTGTGGGACCAACTATCGCCCCTCATCGGGGTCTAGAAACGTATATACCGGTCTACTCCGGAATATCGATGCCCAGTCTCGATACTCCCACGACTAGGGACATTTTAAAGATGTGCTTATCGACTACCCAGCTCCCACAAGTATGATCGCCATTACAACGCTGGTAGTCAAGCAATGATCCTACGGCTTTTATCAACATGTATAAATAATAGATAATGACAAGTAAAACATATACACATGTTAAGATAAAGACAAACCAAATAGCATACTATCGTATCGAGCAAGATTGTCCTGTACATACATATGTCCAAGCATCCATATGTATACATATACCATAATGGCCTCTAGGGCATACATATCCAACAATGAGTTGTTAACAAAAGCAACTCATGGTTGATGTAGCCATGCTCCCCCCCTCTCTCCCCCTCCTACCATACCTTGGTGTTTTCTTGTCCCCCTCCATTTTCTTTTTCTTTTCTTTTCTTATCTTTTCTTTTCCTTTTCTTTATAAAAAAGAAAAGATAAAACCATAATACAATTCATAAATAATATGTTACATGTCATGCACAAAAAGCATGTTTAAAAAAATAAACTTGATTTAATACATAATTAGTGAAAATGCTAATCTAGTTTAACATAACTTGTATGTATGTATGTGTGTGTGTGTGTGTGTGTGTGTGTGTGTGTGTGTATAAGCCCAATTCAATTAAACGTTTTCATAAATAATAATTAATTTTTAAATTCCAATTATATTCCAAAAATATAGGTATATAATTATACCAATCTACAAAAACTCAAATCTATATCCATATAATATCCGTGAAATTCATTATTTATTTATTTAAATTCCAAAAATAGTATTTTCTATTTTCTGAAATGTTACATTACCGGAAGCTCAATGCTGCAATAAGGAAGGATCACTTCCCTCTCCCTTTCGTTGACCAGATGCTAGAACGCTTTGCTAGGCATGAGTACTACTATTTCTTGGACGGTTATTCAGGCTACAACCAGATTCTCATAACCGACAAGGATCAGGACATGACCACTTTTAATTGTCCCTTCGGCACATTTACATACCGTTGCATGCCTTTTGGGTTATGCAATGCACCCGCTACTTTTCAACGGTGTAGGATGGGGATATTCTTTGACGTGGTCGAGAATTTTATAAAGATCTTCATGGAAGATTTCTCTATCTTTAGAGATTCCTTTGATGGGTGCTTACGGTATCTTGACACTGTTCGAACGCAATGTAAGGATAAGAATCTTATTTTGAATTAGGAGAAATGTCACTTTATGATTCAAGAAGGAATTGTCTTAGGACATATCATTTCCCGAACTGGCATTGAAGTTGACAAGGCCAAGATAAATGTTATTTCCAAACTCCCTCCCTCCATTTGCGTCAAAGATATACGATCTTTTCTTGGCTATGCTGGTTTTTATAGATGGTTCATCAAGGACTTTAGCAAGATTGCTAGACCCTTAACTCTTCTTTTGGCCAAGAACACCACGTTTCATTTCAACTCGGATTGTTTGGCAGCTTTTGAATACCTTAAAAGCTCCTAACTACCACTCCCATCCCATCTTATCCTGACTGGAATCATCCTTTTAAGAATATGTGTGATGCATCCGAATTTTCTATCAGTGCCGTTTTAGGACAACACATTGATAAGATGCCACATGTGATCTATTATACCAGCCGGACCTTGAATGGCGCCCAAATGAACTATACAACAACTAAGAAGGAATTCTTGGCTGGTGTATTCGCTTTAGAGAAACTCAGGCCCTATCTAATTAGCTCCCCGGTCATTGTCGACACCGATCATTCCACTTTGATGCATCTTTTCATGAAGAAGGATGCTAAGACTTGTCTTATATATTGGATTATCTTACTTCAAGAGTTTGACCTTGTCATTAAGGACAAAAGCCAATATGAAAACGTAGTTGCCGATCATCTTTCTAGACTCCTTTGTTCTCCGACATTACCTTTGCTGATAAACGACACATTTCCCGACAAACATCTCTTGACCGTATCTTGCGAACCATGGTTTGCAGATATCGTGAACTATTTAGTCACGGGACTTGTACCCAGCGAATGGTCAAGTCAGGACAAAAATAGATTTTTATCCTAAATAAAACACTTTTACTAGAATGAACCTTACTTGTTTAAGTATTGTCCCGACCAAATCATCTGCCGGTGTGTCCAAATATTGATTTCAAGAGTGTGTTATCCTTTTGCCAATATCAAGCATGTGGTGGACACTTTGGCCCGAGGAAGACTTTGGAAAAGGTTTTGCAATGCGGATTTTATTGGCCGGCGCTATTCAAAGATGCAAACGAATATTGCAAAACTTGTTCTCGGTGTTAACACTTAGGCCAGATCTCAAGGATTAATGAAATGCCGCTCCAACCAATTTTGGTTGTTGAGATGTTCGATGTTTGGGGGTATAGACTTCATGGGCCTGTTTCCCAACTTTTTTGGAAACCTATACATTCTTTTATATTTTGATTATGTCTCAAAATAGGTCGAGACAATACCAAGCCGGTCGAACGACAACAAGGTTGTAGTTCAATTCCTTAAAGATAACATCTTTTCCCGGTTCAGGCACCCTCGTGCTATCATTAGCGATAATAGGACACATTTCTGCAATCGGTCTTCGAGGCTTTGATATGGAAATATTCAATCAACCATAAGCGTTCCATGCCCTATCACCCTAAACAAGTAGGCAAGCCGAGGTTTCGAACCGGAAAATCAAGAAGATTCTAGAGAAAACGGTTTCTAAAAACTGTAAAGATTGGTCTTGTAAATTAACGGATGCTCTTTAGGCATTCCGTAGAGCTTATAAGACCGATCTTAGGATGTCTCCCTATCGGCTTGTTTTTTACAAGGCTTCCTACCTCCCGATTGAGATAGAACATCGCGCAATGTGGGTGATAAAATAGCTAAATTTCGATCTTGAACAAGCGGGCAACTATCGAAAGATGCAATTGAACAAACTGAACGAGCTTCGGGATGAAGCCTATGACAACACAGCTATAATGAAGAACCGAACGAAGGTGTTTCAAGAGAAACACCTTTTACGTAAAACGTTCACACCTGGATAACAAGTCCTTCTTTATGATACCCGACTTCATTTTCATCCGGGTAAGTTGCGATCTCGTTGAACGGGACCTTTCCTGGTGTGGTGTGTATACCCGCACGGTGTGGTGGAGTTAGAAAATCCAAAAGATGGTTCACTCTTCAAAATGAACGGACATCGGTTAAAATCGTTCTTTTCTACTAAACTATTGGAGGAGCTCCTGTTGTTACAGGAGACAGTTTATTATGACTAATTTTCCTCTGTCTATCCTTCACACTTCGGTTTTTCAGCCATAAACAGTGGGAACATTGTTTCAAATAAGTGTGGGGGTATGTGTATATTATTTTCTTGTTTCTTTTTCTTGTGAATAATTTTCCTCTTTATGAATATTCTTGTCTGGTGAATATTCATTTTCTAAAAAAACTCTCCGACAAATTTTTAACTTTAAAACTTTTATGATCTCTTTGTATGGGATGACAGTGAGGACACTGTCAAGTTTAAGTTTGGGGGTATGCTCAGTGAGCTTTCTACCTTTGCATACATTTCTGCATTGTATCCTGTTTAAATTCTGAATTGCATATATAATAAAACCCTTAAAAACCTATAAAAATTTGAATATTTTCCAAAAATATAAAAATTTTGACGTCAAGTTAGCTAGTAGGGAAACTTAGATTCAAATACTGACGGTTTAGATTGATAGGTTAGAAATAACTAGATCCTAGGATTAGATATTGTGAACCCGAAAAATAACCCTCCTTTGAGTTTAACTGCAACAAATAAACGTCTTTGTATTATACTACACATGACATGAGTTTTAAGAATGAGATTATGAGTTTGAAATGTCTCCAAAATAAAAGATGCACGTAGTAGGTAGTCTAAACTACCTAAGGGTGACACAGAGAAAAGAAAAGGAAAAAATTCGCGAAAAGATGCACATGGTTGCCAAAAAAACAAACAAAAATATGTGAATAAGTATTGGTTATGCGAAGTGAAGCCTGCGGGATGTTTTCTTACCTGGTGCCCTAAAATCGTTTGGTTTGGGAGTCATCGGCCTAATATTTGTTACGAACTGACCAAGGCACTTAATAAGATATTAATAAATAAGTCGAGGTTGCACGAACATGAAGCCTGCTGAGTGTTTTCTCACCCGGTGTCCTAAAATCGTCTGGTTTGGGAGTCATCGGCCTAATGTTTATTATGAAGTGACCTAGGCATTTTAATAAGATGTAAATGAAATAAATAGAGACATGAAGACTTTAAATCAAAAATTTTGAAACAAAACGGCACTATTGCACAAGCACGTAAAGATATATAGGAACTTAAGTTAAATAAAGAGTGAGGTGTGAAAAATAAGGTGTTGGTTCCTAGTGCCCTCGCCGCTAACCCGCGGCCATTGCGGAATCCAAAAACAAAAATTTTATGGCACTAGAAATTTAAACCCAAGAATTTAACCAAAAACCTAAACTAGAAAAACAACAAGATAGAAATCACAACTTTTGTAGCGCCTTCATTTGCTCTAATTGGATGGACGCTAGCAAGGTCTCAAGAGCTCCTGACCGTGCTTGCAACCCCGTCTTCCTTCACCAAAGATGATCCACCCGAGCGAATCGATCGAAGGTCCAGCTTCACCTAGTAAAGCAACCAACGCTTCAAGCTCGCTAGGAATGAAGAGTAGGGATATAGGAATTTTCCACTATCCTTTTCTCTCAAATCTAAAACTCAAGAGGTCAAGTACAGAAGGAGGAGGAGTAGGTGAGGAAACTTAGCCATGAGCAATTCTAGAAAATCATGAGAGAGTGAATGAAGAATAATAGAATGGCTTCATATTTTTCACTACCATGCAAATAAAAAATTTTACAACATTTTGTAATAAACTAATGAAGCCTATTCCTCTCTACATGTCTTCAACCATTCTCAATGCCACCTCACCCTCCATCTCATTTTATGAATATTCATAAATAAATATTCACGAATGAGGTGTCCATCTTCTAGAACAAATTCTGTATAAATACGGAATACAATCTGGAATACGTATCGAAATATATATACGCGTATCCATATAAAAATATGAATAGCCAAGAGAGAAAATGAATAGTGAACAATAATACTAGAATACATATATTAAATATATATATATATATATATATAAATTATTAAATCAAAACTTTATTTAATAATCTAGCTTAATCCTAAGCCGTTAGTATTATCAACCATCCGATTAAAGTCCGTGTAGCCTGTACACATATTTAATCGGACACCTATATATACCAACATACGTCATCTATATCATATCGCCTGAACCGGAAAAATTCTCTGTGTGGGACTCTAAAGACTCGTCAATACGCTGGTAGTGGGTTTAACCAAAAGCACGTCAACAGCACTAGTTGTACATAACGGCTATCCAGGTATTGAACAAAAATAAGGACGACGAGCAAACTCATCCGTACCTTTACTGAGCATGTCTGTGACAATCTCCGTACAGTCCGGTCTGTTTATCTAAGAGAATCGCATATCGGGTCTAGGGGGGAGATGAAGTCTGACCCCTAATAACGCGATATTTCGTGTCGGTGTGAAGCTCATCACCCACCGAAAAACTACTGATCCAAATCAGTAAATCTCGTCCACATTGGCTAAGGATTTCTGGTGATGGCCACCCGTGCACAGCATGACATCTATCCCCAATACCGGGAAAGACGAATTCCCGACGATCCGCTCACTGCCTCCATGTGGCTCGGGATTGTACCCAACTAAAATATGTTTTCATGACTCTTTTGAGCCGTGGTAGGATAGTAATCAAAGCACGGTGGGAACTCACATGAGACAAATGACAATCTCATGTCGACATGCTAACCTGTACTCATGTCATCTGAGAGCTGCTATTTAACAATAGGTATAATACCATTTAGCATGTTCCCGGCGAGTATGTCCTGTATACTCACCTCCAGTAAGCACCTGCATACTATCTTTGGTGATTAACTGACCCCAATGGCTGTGAGACCGGCCATCACCCCTCGTCGGGGTAAAAAAACGTATACACTAGTCTACTCTAGAATATCGATACCCAATCTCAATATTCCTACGACTAGGAACATTTAAGAATTTGCTTATAGACTACCCAGTTCTCACAAGTGTGATCGACATAATAACCCTGGTAGACAAGCAAGAATTCTATGGGCTCTATCAATATGTAATAGTGATCAGTAATACCACATAATACATGTACATAATGATAGAGGTGAGCCGGGTAGCATACTATCATCTCGAGTAAGACTGTTATACCCGTATAGATCCTCACTCAATCATCATAATCACTTGCCTACGATTACAATAATTGCCTTGAAGGTACTATAGCCAACAATCTCCCGCTTACACTTAAGGCCAATTATTGCGGTGTTACATACTTACAGCCGGTGTGCTACTGATCACCCAACTTCTCTACCAATCAGTTTCACAAAGCATGTTTGCAAAACATTCGTATTCGAGAAATAGGCTCAGTGAGTGGATCCGCTCCAATGTTTCTATCTTTATCTCTCTATATCTCAACTTCGCGGAGAATGATTATTTCCCGAAATGAGCGATACTTGCCTTAGAATTTTTCTGGATAGCTGATGGGACCATGTTCATAAATGAACATCCAAATCTAACAAACTATTTAGGCTGTATCCAATTATGATTTAATCAACACACAGCGCCATGACCATCTCAGTATCCTGCTTAGAAACCTATCCAACATATTGCACTTCAAAAGAAGGCAAACTATTACTTCTGACAGCCACTATGTCATCTAAGACACCTTGGAAGCCTGAAATGATAACCATCTCTTTAAGGAGGCTGTCGTTACCATATACCAAGAACATCCTCTTATGTTCATAACTGCTTTCTTTTGTTTCTTCAGGATTGGATTAATATATGCTTATTGCAGTTAGTGCAAAAGAAAGATCTAGTGTGGTACTTAACATCTCATGATTGATTCAATTGCCTAAGCAAGTGATATGTTAATCATGCAAATCCTTCTCCTCATCAGTCTAGAAGACATCTCTTTAAATAGGGTAACTCCATCACTTGCGGGTACACCACCATGTCAGGAGTCGTCCATTCTAAAAGGCTTTAGAATAGTGTCAAAGTACCCGAGTTGGGACACTTCCCAAATCTAGATATAAAATCATAGATCTAGTTACCAGAATCCCTAATATTTTGTCCAGATCCTAGGTGGAGAAACACATGTGATAACTAAAGTATAACTGATTGCAATATAGGAAAATCACTTCTTATCAGGAGCATGTCATCCAAATATCAGGACATCACTCCATACTACCTTCTTACTAGGTCCATCTGTTGTTCTGATGAGGTCATACTCTATGACTGTCACATCAAGAATAGATAATCTATCTCCGCTATACTTGCTTTAGTCTATAAATAGACATAAGCTACTGGCCCACCATGCTTTCGCTGCTTCCACTGACTATAACAACCCTCTGGCAGAGTCATATATATGTGCACTTCTAAAACTAATTTAGAACGACGTTATAGTCATACACCTGCCAGATCTCATAGTCTAGGACAGCAGTAGTGGCAACCTTTGGTCATCAAAACCTCCTTGTCACCGTCTTTGAGGAGACCGAATCACCTCTCGGGTGGCTGAGCTTACCCACCAAATCTGCGGAGTGGCTAATGGATTTTCGAAATCCTTAGGTTCTACTAAAAATTCAGTAACCATTTGTGGTTCTGGAATCACTTCCAGTTCTACCATACTCCCACTAATGTTTTCTAAAAAGAATTCATTTTCACTAAATAGGCGGCGAGTCAAGAATAATATAAATATTGATCTTGCATATGGTAGAATGTTAACCCTCATCAAAACCCGGGATAATCCACAAACTGCCATTATTGAATGTGCCTTGAGTTTATCCGGATTCTGGTTTTAAGCATAAACCGGACAACTCCATATACCTTAACATCATTAAGATATGAATCCATTCTATATCTAATATAGAAACAAAGGCACTAATTTAATTAAACCAAATTCAAAAAATCATGCAGCTATTTCCTGTGCATATCGACTAAATAGAAAAAAGCCATGAAGCATTGCTCATCAAGGAGCGCACCCACAGATGAGTAACCTGAGAGAGAAGCAAGTTCTCAAATATATTACTTATGACAGAATACCTAGTATAAGTATCTACATATCCGATCAACTCGAAGAATCCTGATACTTGCAACGGTTCTTTACTTTATTCTTATACCTATAAATTCTTAAAATTTAGACCTTATATTTCAACGAAATACGTGTCTAAAACTAGAAAAGTCATAAGTATACGGAATATAGTGCGAGTACCAACCCCTTTTCCTAATGGAAATCGGACAACATACAATACTTTGTATATGTCCTCTGAGTTTAATAACTCAAACCCTGTGCGTCGTAGGTTGAAAACTGTATTATGGTTAAGAAGAATTACACTGTTATTGAATGCACCTTACCTAATCATCAACTGATAAAGGTAAATGTTATAAGCATAATTTCAAAAAGTTATATCTTAGCTTATAAAATAAACATACAGATATATTAGTTTGAAATTAGTGCATAACAACTGATATTCAAAACCAAATATTTGTCGCTAGGCAAAAAACCCAGGTAATTTCTTCAAATATCACCAATTACAAAGAATTCTAATTTTGAGGATTTAATCACCCAATTCTCAATATTATACTCCCACTCAGCATCTGTAACGCCATACATATGTGAAAATCAAGTCTTGTAAATACATACCCTGGAGTCAGAATCTAATTGGGAAAGCAGTTTTCAATTAATACCGCACAGTAAAACTGAAATATGAAAATGTTTCGAGGGATAGCCGGGTATTCCTAGTAATTCCTCATCCACTATCCAGATTTATGACAGTAGTCGCACTTTTCTTTGCCCTCACTTCAATCCCTTTATATGTCTTTATTTCTTACCTTCTGTACACCATACTTAAGCTAATTGGTTTACTTTTTTCCTACCTTTCGACACCTGCCTAAAGTTTAGAAGAAGACTATCCAATAAGTGTAATAGGTGTATTCTCCTAATACTAGAAGTCCTCGTAACCTGAGAGAAGGTAAAGAGAAAAGACAACCAAATAATCCTATTCAATTTCCCCAGAACCGGAATCCATCCTCGAACTGAAATAAGTGTCTTCGAGTTTGTATGTAACTATATGATGGCATACCCAAGATATGTGGATCTTCGTAGTGATACGAAGTGTTCTGAAGAAATGCAAATGGAAAATAGGAGTGACAAGGATATATGTGACTTTGTCGTGAATCATGATAATCCGAAAACTAAAGTGTGTACGAAGGTTCAGTAACTTCATGAGTTTTAGTTTAAAGTAAGCCATGGTTACAAACCAGAGAGAGAAAAGAAAACTCAGTGTGCACTCTATTAAGATTAGATTGGTCAATCACTTTATCTAATCAGGATGGCTCCCTCCATTTCCTCGAATTCTCCTTCAAACCCTAAAAGGAGAACTATTCAGGATCATGTACACTTTATAAGTTCGCTTACCGTTCATTCAGGGCAGTGTTGGTAATCCGAGGGAGGTCCCCCGTGCTTTTGCACGGACCTAATTAAATAACCCCATTTCCACAGAGGCGTAATCTCGTTAACACTTTCTAGACACCTAATAGGTTAGCTAGTTGTGAAGTGAAAATCTCCCGAGGAGTAATATCTACTCATCAGTGGGAATCGGGACCCAACTATCATTATATGATAATTTTGATGGAAGCCGACCAAAATTATTGAAAGTCTGCCATAGCACCACAACAAGGTTTTAGTAGCATCAAGCATGTCAAATTAAAAATTTTTAGGTGCTAAGTTAGACTAACCAAGATCTTAACTAGAATAAATAGGGTTTAACCTATGATGTTATGAAAAACTAAAGAAGTGAAAGAAGTTATACCCTCGTAGATCGAGTCTTTCACTCCACAAGCTCCGGGATATAGTCCACGCGACTCCACCAGGCTCCACTTGAGAGAATGAATGAGCTTTCTCCAATGACCTTCGTGCCAAAGATGATCCACCTGAACCCCACTAGGTACCTCTTCACTAATCTCCTATTAGTGAAGGAAACACGCCACACCAAAGTGCTGGTTTAGTGTAGGATGGTGAAGTAGGGAATTTGAGGCTCACTAGTTTGTTCAAAACTCCATGGTTGACATCACACGTGAGGTGTTGTAGTTTTGATGCATGAAGAGGAAGAAGAAGAAGAGGTAGAGAGCTCAAGAGAGCAACCCAAGGAAAAAATACAAGTGAAGAATGAAGTGTAGAATGGTTCATCCAAATGAACTCACTTATTGAAGCATCAAAATTTTCCACTAATAAAAATGGAACCATACTTCAATAGTAAGTCAAGAGTGATAAAATAATCCATGAACCATGCTATGCACCATACCCTCCATATCTGTTCATTTTCCACCTCATCATTTCCATTTCCAATAAATAAAAATTTATGTCA
Organism: Agapanthus africanus; assembly: GCA_030015575.1. NCBI lineage: Eukaryota > Viridiplantae > Streptophyta > Magnoliopsida > Asparagales > Amaryllidaceae > Agapanthus > Agapanthus africanus. The sequence goes on from JASDDO010000010.1 coordinate 338,824,634, forward strand.
TGCTTCATTATATATATATATATATATATATATATATATATATATATATTAATACACACACACACACACACACACACACACACACATATATAACAAACTAATTAGTGAGCTAATAATATTAGTTAAGATATAATTATATCAAATATAATTATTATTAAATTAACACTTGATTTAATAATCCGGTTATATCATATATAACCGACTAATATTATTTATCTGTATATCACATTATCAAATCAACACTTGATTCGATAATCCGGTTATATCACATATAACCTGACCGATAACAGATAACTGCCAGATTACAATATGGTATCATATACACGTATTTAATCAGGCCACTGCACATATCACATATGTGCCCTAATTCGTTTCGCTTGAACCAGGAAACGTCTGTCTGGGGACTCTAAAGACTCGTCAATACGCCGGCAGTAGGTGATGATCACATCAGTCACCTACAAGCCGTCAGCTGTACTGGCTGGACGTAACGGCTACCCGGGTATTAAGCGATATGAAGATCAAATAGCAAGCTTGTCCATACTCTCCATGAAGCCTATCACTAACACTTACCGTACAGTATGGTCTCTTCATTTGATATGTCGTATATCGAGTCTAGGGGTGGTAAACGTCAGACCCCAGTAACTTGATAAGTTATGCTGATGTCTGGCCTATAACGGTTCGAGAAACCACTGATAAATCTTATCAGTAAATCTCAGTAGCAGCCCTGACCAGGGACTTCCAGTTATAGCCAATTGAGCATAGCGCAACATCAACCCCCAATACCGGGAGAGACGAAACCCCTCCTATCGCTCATTGCCTCCATGTAACTCGGGACTGTACCCAAAATCCACCTGTTTGCATGACTTCTTTGAGCGTGGTAGAGAGGAAATCAAAGCACAGTAGAAGCCACACAATACTCTATGACGATATCGGGTCTACAGACCAACCTGTACCAGTGTCACCAAAGGACTGCTATCTGACGATATGTATACTACCAACAAGGAGTTCTCGGCAAATCCTGTTCGGTGTACCCATTCTCCAATGAGCACCTGTGTACAATCTTTGATGTCACACACCAATAGTTGTGGGATCAACCATTGCCTTCTAAGGGACAAGAAACGTACACACTAGTCTAGTCTGGAATATTGATGCCCTGTCTCGATATCCCCTCGACTAGGAACTGTTAAAGGTTGTACTTTTGGACCACCCTGGCCCCACTAGTATGATCTCATCATAATCTTAGTAGTCAAGTACATATTCTAAGGGTTTTATCAATATGTAAGAGAAATACAATATAAGAATACCAGTCCACATGTTAAGATAATGAGTAACCAGATAGCATACTATCATGTCGAGCAAGAAAGTCCTCTCTATATATGTCCAAGCATCCACTATAATATACATCAATATACAATAATGGCCTCTAGGGCATATATATTCCTAACAATCTCCCACTTGCACTAAGGCCATGTGTTGTAGTATCTTATACCCAACATCCCAAAAAGTCTCTCAAACCGCGTCTGGGGGAGGGCCTTCGTGAGTGGATCCTCTATGTTTTCCTTCGTGTCAACTCTCCTGACCTCGATCTCCCGGCGACCTACTATCTCCCTGATCAGGTGATACTGCTTAAGAATATGTCCGGATCTCCGATGGGACCTGGGTTCCTTGGCCAAAGCCACAGCTCCATTGTTATCATAATACAAAGGTATTGGATGCTCAATGGATGGATCACACCAAGCTCAGCAATGAACTTCTTCATCCAGACAACCTCTTTGGCAGCATCATTGGCAGCGATGTATTCAGCCTCCATCGTCGAGTCTGCTACGGTGTCTTATTTGGAACTCTTCCAACACACCGCCCCTCCATTGAGGGTAAAGACAAAACCCGAGACCGACTTACTGTCATCCTTATCATTCTGGAAGCTCGAATCGGTAAAGGACTCCACCTCGAGTTCACTGTTACCATACACCAAGAACATTTCTTTAGTCCTTCTCAAGTACTTAAGAATGTTCTTCACAGCCGTCTAGTGTTTCTCCCCAGGATCTGATTGATACCTTCTCACTACACCTAGTGAGTAAGCTACATCCGGTCTAGTACACAACATCGCATACATGATTGACCCGACTGCCAAAGCATAGGTTATCCCTTGCATGCGGGCCCTCTCCAAATCAGTCTTGGGAGACATCTCTTTGGAGAGAGTGATTCCTGAGCAAGCGGGTAAATTAACTTGCTTAGAATCTTCCATACTAAACCTCTTTAGTATGGTGTCTATGTACCTGGATTGGGACAATCCCAACATCCGTTTAGATCTATCTCTATAGATCATTATCCCCAGGATATAGGAGGCATCATCTAGATCTTTCATGGAGAACTTATGTGATAAGAAGACCTTAACCGAGTGTAGCATAGGAACATCGTTTCCTATCAAGAGTATGCCATCCACGTACAATACGAGGAAGACCACCTTACTCTCTACAGCCTTCTTATATATACAAGGTTCATCTATATTTTTGATGAAGTCAAACTCTCTGATAGCTTCATTAAAACAGATGTTCCATCTCCGCGATGCCGCTTCAATCCGTAGATGGATTTAAGCAGCTTGCACACCTTTCCGCTGCTCCCACTATCTACGAAGCCCTCTGGCTGTGTCATGTACACGCTCTCTTCTAAATCACCATTTAGAAAAGCGGTCTTGACATCCATCTACCAGACTTTGTAGTCATGGTATGCAGCAATGGCAAATAGGATCCTTATGGACTTAAGCATAGTGACAGGAGAAAAGGTTTCATTATAGTCGACACCAGGTCGTTGACAAAAACCTTTTGCTACAAGTCTAGTTTTGAAAGTCTCAACTTTTCTATCTACACCAATCTTCTATTTGAAAATCCACTTGCTCCCAATGGGTTTTACCCCTTCAGGAGCAACTTCCAAAGTCCATACTTTGTTGGTGTACATGGATTCCATCTCGAATCACATAGCATCCCGCCATTTCACAGAATCTCCACTTGTGATGGCCTGCTCGAAACTAGTCGGGTCATCATCTTCCATGATGCAATCCTCGCTCCCACCGTCTATGAGAAAACCGTAGTATTTCTCGGGTGGATGAGGAACCCTACTAGATCTGTGGAGTGGTTGGGGTTCATTGGGTACTATTGAATCCTCCGATTCTACCAAATCGTCAGTTATAGTTTGTGTTGCTGAAACTTCTTCCAATTCTACCTCATTACCATTAATTTCTTTCACAAGAAATTCCTTTTCTAAAAAGGTGGCATGTTAAGCAACAAACGCTTTTTGTTTCTCGGTATGGTAGAAGATATATCTATAGGAATCCTTTGGATATCCCACAAACTTGCATAAAACAGACCTTGTCTCAAGCTTTTCTGGATTTTGCTTTTTAACATAGGCCAGACAACCCCATATCTTAACTCGTTTAAGAGATGGTCTCTTCCCATTCCATATCTCATATGGAGTGGTAGGCACTGATTTGGTCGGAACTCTATTCAATAGGTATGCAGCTGTCTCAAGTGCATATCCTCAAAAGGAAATAGGTAACTCAACGGTACTCATCATAGAGCGCACCATATCTAATAGGGTGCGATTCCTCCGCTCCAATACTCCGTTGTGTTGTGGTGTATACGGAGGAGTAAGTCGAGAGAGAATCCCATTCTCTTTTAAATAGTCTCGGAATTCCCCGCTCAAGTATTCTCCTTCCCGATCAGATCGTAGGACTTTAATACTTTTGCCCGTCTGGTTTTCAACTTTGCACTTATATTCCATGAATTTTTCAAAAGCTTCAGACTTGTGTTTCAACAAGAACACATCTCCGAACCTTAAGAGATCATCGGTGAATGTAATAAAGTATGAGAAACCATTTCTGGCATGCGTAGACATAGGACCGCATACATCACTATGTATCAGTCCTAAGAGTTCCGTAGCTCTTTCTCCGTGTCCAGTAAATGGAGTTTTGGTCATCTTGTCTTTGAGACATGACTGGCAAGTTTCATAAGATGAAAATTCGAACGGATTCAAATATCCATCTTTATGCAACTTAGCCAGTCTTGTCGCATTGATATAACCTAGTCTATAGTGCCATAAGAAGGCTTCGTTCATTTATGAACTCTTCCTCTTGTGTGTGTTCTGTACGTTAAGAACTGTACTTTAATTCAAAACGTATATACCGTTACATAACGTACCAAATCCAATCAACACTTGATTTTGGAAAACGTTCATAACATTATCCTCTAATGGGAGATTATATCCTTCTTTAGTTAGCAAATAAACCGATATAATATTGCACATCATGTTTGGTACATAGTAACAGTCATTCAGAATCAATATACTACATGTTGGTAACACTAGGTGATATTCGCCAACTGCTTTGGCTGGAACAATTGCACCATTCCCTACTGTTAGAGATTTATCACATTTTCCCAGTTCTCTACCTTTCTTTAACCCATGTAACAAATTACATATATGAGATCCTGATCCGGTATCCAATACCCAAGATGTAGAACAAACTGAGAAACAGTTCTCGGTAACGAACACACCCGAAGAAAATGCATCAACATGTTGTTTCTTCGTACGGGTGGCGCGGAAATCCCGATATTCCCCTATTCCAATGGAACCAATGTTCCCCAGCTTAGTATAATAAGCCGGTTCAGTCAATACATCCATATTATTATCTCGATTAAGGCGTGACATTGGTTGCTGCCTGGAGAGAGAGAGAGAGAGAGAGAGAGAGAGAAGGAAACGCATTAGCGTGCGCTCTTTGCAAGATTAGATTGGTTATTATCTTATTTAATCAGGATGGCTCCTACTGTTTTTATCAAATCTTCCTTCAAACCATAAAAGGTAAGATTAGCCAGGATTAATTATACCCTATAAGTTCGCTAATCATTCTGCCAGGCCAGTGTCGGTACTCCGAGGGAGGTTCCCCGTGCTTTCGCACGGACCTAATTAAAATAAACCTCGTTTCCCTAGAGGCATAATCCTGTTGACACCTTTTTAGACACCTACTGGATTAGTTAATTGTAAAGTGTAAAACTCTCCCAGGAGTAACTCTTACTCGCAGTGGGTATCGGGATCCAACTATCATATAGAAGGTATGCAACCTCATTGCAAATTTCAATACTTGAAATTCCCGATAATGGTTTTTACCCCTAGCAACTTATGATTTTGGCTATGGTCAACAAATCATAAACGCTAGGTAAGTTCAACCCGTAATTTCTTGATTGAATTAAACCCACCCATACGACCCTTGGCTAAGGTCAATAAAGCCGTACTACTTGTAAGTCCATGCTACCTCTCCCGGTACTTACGGGCTTGCGGAATTTGGTGAAAAACGATTTTTCTAGAGGCGGTAGCATGGACTAAAAACCGGATCTTTATTAAACATCTAACTAACAACCTAACTAGGAGTTGTTAACTACTCGGTTAGGGAGTTATACCTTTCTTTCTTGAACTCCTTCGTCTTCAAACCTCGATGGTTGTCCGGATCGGCTTCACCCCGTCGTCTCCTTGCGCCGAAGATCGATCCACCTGAAAGCTTCTACCTTTGGCTTCTTCTTCGAGCTTTGAAGAAACTAGTTCACTCGGTTTGCTAAACCTTGTGAACTAGTGTGAGTAGAGGAGAGTGTATTGGGATTTTTCTCTATGGTTCTTGGTTCTCAACACATGAGACAAGTGAACCATAGACTAAAGAGAGGGAGAGCAAGAGGAAGAAGATGAGAGCTCAAGAACACAAGAGAGAGAGTGAAAATGATAGAATGAGAAAGACTTTTCTCTCTTTGCTCTCATAATCCAAAACCATTATCACAAAAATAGTAATCAAGTATTGTGTAAATGGTTTAAGCTACAATAGCCATATCATTTCATGCACTCATTCTTCACAAGAGAACAAGCAAGCAAAAAGTCTTTGCCATGAAATGATAGCCATTGTCATCATGATGGTCAACTAGTCCAACCTAGTCAACCGGTCAACAAAGTCAACAAGTCAACAAAGCCAACCCCTCAACAACCATGTCACCATAATACTTAATTAATATTATTGTTAATTACATATCATATTCTCATTAGGGTTGAGCAAAAAGTCAATAGTCAACAGTCAACGGTCAACAACCCTAATGAGAATCCTCTGCCTCTGTCTCTCCGTCAACTGTGCATACACACCCGCATCCGCGTTCCGAGGAACATGAATACATACTGGATAAAACCAATCCCAATACGTACACTAGAATCTGGCTTAAACCAAAGCCCGCTAGTGTTAACTATCCGGACACTGTACGTGCACAAGTGCACGGATGTGACCGAACCCTGTCGCAAAACCATGCGACCTGTCGCAAAACCATGCGACCTCTACTCTTTTGCCTAAAGGCGAATAGCTTTCTGTGTGGGACTCTAAAGACTCGACACTACGCTGGCAGTGGGTTTAACCACAGACCGCAAGCGGCACTAGCTGTGCGTAACGGTCCCCAGGTAGGTGCCGACAAGAAGACTGACGAGGTGAAACCCATCTGAACTCCTACTGAGCCTGAATGTGACATTCTCCGTACAGTCCGGTCTGTTCATCTGATACATCGCATGGCGGGCCTAGGGGGGCGGTAAACGTCAGTCCCCTAATAGCGGTACAAGTCGTGTCGGAGTGAAGCCCAAAACACCCTGAGATAACACTGGAAGCCTACTAGTATATCTCGCTTGCCCTGGCCAGGGACTACTCGTGTAATGGCTCTCCTAGACACAGCGCGATATCAACCCCCAATACCAGGAGAGACGAATCCTGTCTAACCGTCACTGCCTCCAAGTGCTTTGGGACTGCACCCGACTACTACCTGTTTGCACGACTCCTTTGAGCCGTGGTAGGGTAGTAATCAAAGTACAGTGGGAACACACTCGAGGCGAAGTGACAGTGTCAAGTCAGCGGACTAAAGCTGTACTCATGTTACCTGGGAACTGATAACTGACGATAGGTATAGTACCAACCAATCAGTTCCCGACGAGTCCTGTCCAGTGTACTCGTAACCTAACGAGCACCCGCATACTATCTCAAGTACGACGTACTGACGGCTGTGGGACAAACCGTCTCCCACACTGGGATGAGAAGCGCATGCGCTAGTCTACTCCGGAGTATCGATGCCCTGTCTCGATAGTCCTGCGACTAGGGACCTGCATAAGGATGTGCTTATAGATTACCCAGCCCCCACTAGTGTGACTACCATCACAACGCTGGTAATCAAGCAAAGATCCTAAGGGCTCCACTAATGTGTATAGGTGATATACTAAAATAAATACATGTACACATTGAAGTAGAAACAAACCAAGTAGCATACTACTATTTTGAGCAAGATTGTATATACAAGGTGAATATCCCAAGCTTCCATTAAGTAATATACAAACTAGTATGATACAGTAATGGCCTCTAGGGCATATACACTAACACTACTACCCTAATCCAATCGCATCACATGCTGCAGACAAGCACTAATTAGCTACCGCACACTACGCCTTGGTTATGGTCAACAAACGTAGCACGAATACTAAATAGTACTTATCTGAAATGACGGAGGGCTACGGCTGGTTTTTAAGAAAACCTTTAACGTAATGAACTTGATATCGTTGTAGAATCTAGTGATTTTGAAAATGAGTGTTTTTTAGGCTTTTTCTAGTTTCGCTAGAGAGGACACTCCCGGTGAATGGATCTCGGCTCTTTCCTCATCGAATGAGGTGCTGGATAGTCATCAAGGAATACCACTATGCAAAGCAAGAATTAGATAAGCTATCAAAAGATAAAACCGAGTGGGTTGTAGCATTTGCTAGTTTCGCTAAAGAGGTCACTCCCGGTGAAGGGATCTCGGCTCTTTCCTCATCGAATGAGGTGTTAGATATTCATTAAGGAATACCACTATGCAAAGCAAAAACTAGAGCTACCCTTTTTGAAAATTTGATTCTAAAACATCTTTAGGTTTCTTTACTTTTCATTAATCTCATTAATGAAGTCCTATCATTTAATGTTTTCTAAACATCACAGAAAAATGAAACGAAAATTGCCGGGTTCGCTTAGCACCCCCGCTACATTCCGGCAAGCATTAAGTATGAAATTTCAAAAAATCTAGGGTGCCAAGCAAACCCGGACCAAGGATCTAACTAGAGAATTAGGGTTTTTATAGTATGTAAACAATCTTTACACTAAGTGAAATAGGAATACAACCTTTGTAGACCGGTCCTTTACTTCTAAAGCTCCGTGTAGTAGTCCCTTAGCTCCAAGTATTGGTGTCCCGAACTCTCCTTAGGCTCCACTAGGCGAAAGGAACGAGCTTGCTCAAGGATCTTCGAGACCGAAGATGATCTACATCGAAGAATCTCTAACTCAAGTTACCTCTTCATTAATCGATGGATTAGTGAAGTAAATAACCTATACTAAATGGCTAGTTTGATATAGATTGATGAAGTAAGAATTTTGCTCACTTAAGAATTATTTTTCTCTTTTTCTTTTTCACCTCACTCAAAATCAAGAGAAGAAAAATGAGATGAAGAAGAAGCTTAAGTGATCAAATGATGAACCATGGGTAAGAACATATCTCATATAATCTCATGTAGATATTTAACCATGGCTAAACATAATGGCTGGGTTAATAAATATCTAGAGTAAAACAACATTAGTGGACTTAAGTCAAGACTTCTACATGCTTCCACAAGCATCTTAGCCATGCTAATTTCCACCTAATTTTGATTTTTCCCTTAATAATTAATCACCCAAATTATCTTTAGTTAGGTATGAGTCTCATACACCCAAATCCAATATATCATCTAGCATGACACAAAAAATAAATACATTAATATATATCATATATATATTTGTATGCATTTAGAGAAAATAAATTCTTAAGTGAGGTAATATTAGTTAATATATATTAATATATCAAATATATTAAATTATTAAATCAACACTTGATTTAATAATCCGGCTATATCACATACAACTGACTAATATCATTTATATGTATATCAAATATACACATAACAAATCATTGAATCAACACTTGATTCAATAATCCGGTTATATTACATATAACCTATATCGCGAGATTAGAATACTTTATCACATACATATTTAATCTCGGTCCCGCACATATCACATATGTGCCCTACTTTGTTTCGCTTGAATTAGGAAACCTCTGTGTAGGACTCTAAAGACTCATCAATACGCCAGCAGTAGGTGATAATCATATCAGTCATCCACAAGCTGTCAGCGGTACTAGCTGGACGTAACGGATACCCTGGTATTGAGCGATCAGAAGATCAACAAGCAAGCTTTTCCATACTCCCGTGAATCCAATAAGTAACACTATCGTACAGTCCGGTCTCTTCGTCTGATATGTCGCATTTCGAGTCTGGGGGTGGTAAATGTCAGACCCCAATAACTTGATAAGTCAAGCCGATATGAGGCGCATAATGGGTTGAGAAACTACCGATAACACTTACCAGTAAATCTCAGTATTAGCTCTGGCTATGGACTTCCTGTTATGGCCAATCGAGTATAGCACAACATCAACTCCCAATACCGAGAGAGGTGAAACCCATCCTATCGCTCATTGACTCTATGTGACTCAGGACTGTACCCAAAATCCACCTGTTTGCACACTCTCTTGAACATGGTAGGGAGGAAATCAAAGCACAGTGGGAATCACACAAGAATTTATGACAATCTCGGGTCTAAAGAATAATCTATACCAGTGTCACTAGTGAACTGCTATCTGACGTTAGGTATAATACCATCTAGGAGTTCTCGGCGAGTCCTGTTCGGTGTACCCATTCTCCAATGAGCACATGTGTACAATCTTTGATGTCAAACACCAATGGATGTGGGTCATCCACCCCATACAGGGTTAAGAAATGTACACACTAGTTTACTCTGGAATATCGATGCCCTGTCTCGATACTCCCTATTCTCGGCCGAAAGACGCGACAGGGACGTCGGGATGTCCGGCCTGAATTTTGGGGGCAGAAGCTATTTGGGTTTTATCCGTCCACCTCTCTTAAGATGCCAAGTTGATTTATGGTACCGTATATCGGAGGTTTAGATAGATGCGGCCGTAGTAGCAGACTTCGTCAGATTCCCCCTCGTTTACGAGGGGTTTTTGATTGTGGGGATGCTCTTCCCTGCAGGTGCAAGCCCCAGCAGTTAATTACGCTACCGCATCACGGTAACCACTTTCTCCTTCTCCACATGGTCATTTCATGTCGTGTGTGTTTGTTTTATTTTTGGTTGCCCGTGGATTGTATACGGAGACTAATTTATGTTGTCGCTCGTAGGGCGTGGATTAGTCCAAATCCGTATTGTCTTAGATTTGGGTTTGGGCTGGTTTAAGGATCATTAATCTTTTTTTAGATTAAGATCAACTCAAACGTTTGTTGAGGATACGTTAGTCTAATTTCAAACTAAGATCTACACAACAAGATTTTCTTTAATTTATAGGGACATCGAGGTCCATTGGGTTTAAAGACATCGTAGTCCATGGAGTTTAAGGACCTCATAGTCCGTAAGGTTTAGAGACATCGTAGTCTGTATGGTTTAAAGACATCGTAGTCTGGTTTAAAGACATCATAGTCCGGTTTAAAGACATTGTAGTCTGTAAGGTTTAAAGACATCATGGCCTTTGGGGTTTAAAAACATCGTAGTCTATAGAGTTTCTAGTTGTCGGGACCCGCCGCCTCTCTGAAGACGTTGAAGAATTACAACGACACATATCAGAGGTGTGAAGAGATGTACCCTTGAACCAATATTGGTTAGGAGATCTATAGTCAGGTCCGGGACCAAGACCAATTAAAAGGATTGTGAGCACATGGGCTCGGTCAATCTGAATTAGGGACTTGTGGCCAACTTAGTCTCAGTCCACTCATTTTTGAATAAAATGTTGAACATTTGTTTGGACTCAGTCCACTCAGTTTTGAATAAAATGTTGAACATTTGTTTAGGCTCAGCCCTGTTTTGTTCAACAATGATGTGCATTGATTTGTATTCTGACACCCCTTTTCCTTTTTGTATTTTATTGAGAGTTGAACACTTTTTATGGCGCAGAGCGCTTTATGTATAGAGCGCTTTATGTTTCCTCAGCGCCCACGTGAGGAGCGCATGGAGCGCTTGGCGCTGAGCACTAGACTTGAAGCGCTAAAGCGCTTCTTTTAAAATAGTGTCCACGTGAGGAGCGCGTGGAGCGCTGGGCACTGAGCGCCAGACTTAGAGCGCTAAGGCGTTTCTTTTAAAATAGTGCCCACGTGAGGAGCGCGTGGAGCGCTGGGTACTGAGCGCCACACTTGGAGCACTAAGGCGCTTATTATAAAATAGCGCCCACGTGAGGAGCGCCTTGGAGCACTAAAGCGCTTATTATAAAATAGCGCCTATGTGAGGAGCACGTGGAGCGCTTGGCACTGAGCGCCAGACTTGGAGCACTAAAGCTCTTATTATAAAATAGCGCTCACGTGAGCAGTACGTGGAGCGCTTGGAGCTGAGCGCCAGACTTGGAGCGCTAGAGCGCTTCTTTGGCAGTTCTGATAAATTCTGTGCTATGAGAATCAAGTTCTCATTTATAAGAGACTTTGCCTCGTAAATCTAAGAACTAAGTTCATCTTTTATGAGGAGATGCTATGGTCTCTTCTGTTTTTGTGAAAGACTTTGCCTTGTAGATCTGTGATCTAGGAAAAGAACTAAGTTCTTATGATGTGAGAATTAAACTCTCAAATATGGAGGAGATGTTATGATCTCTCTTCTATTATTTACCTTGAAGAAGGTTCTTCTTCTTAGAGCTTGCTCTTCTTCTCTTCTTTTCTGAGAGCTTGAAACATATGGGGAGGTTCTTTTTTTGTATTGAACTTGAAGTTTATGGGGGGGTTCCTCTGTACAAGACTCGAAGTCTTGGGTCCTTTATATAAGGGAGGCTGATTTGTTGAATCAGTTAAGGAAATCTCTCATTGAGAGATCTCTGATTGATTTGGGGATGTTTCCCACCATTGGATCTTTGATCCAAGGGTCTCTGTTTTACAGGAGTCATTTTTCTTGTTTTTAACAAGATTGGGAAAATATTTTCCCATACAGAACTTATTCTGTATCTTGGTGATTTTTAATCACCATGGGATCTTTGATCCAACGATGCTGTGCTTTACGGAGCACAATCTTTCTTAGTTGGAAAGATTTGAGGAGTATTTCCTCAACAGAATTTTATTCTGGTAATTTGATGATTTATCATCTTTGTTAGATCTTTGATCCAAGGGTTGAGAACTTTTAGTTCTGGCGCTGGCGCTCTCGTGCTTTGCACGTGAGGCGCTGCCTCAGAGTCTTTTGACTCTTAGTGCTGGCGCTCTTAGCGCGAGCGCTCTCGTGTTTTTCTCATGAGGAGCTGTCTCAGAGTTTTTAGCACTGGCGCTCTTGGCGCTAGCGCTCTCGTGCTTTGCACGTGAAGCGCTGCCTCAGAGTCTTTGACTCTTAGCGCTGGCGCTCTTATGAGGCGCTGCCTCAGTTGAAATTTCAAATTTTGAATTCAGCTTTGCAATCTGATTGGGGGAACAAATACTCCCCCACCATTGCGCTTACGTGGCTCACACGTGAGTGCAGCGATGGCAGCCTTTCCATCGTTGGATCAACTTGGAAGTTGAATCGACTTCCAGAGTATAAATAGGGCCTTTGGCCTTAGAAATAACTGCTTGTTCATCTTCCTGTTTTCTTGTTCTTGAGATTTTAATTCTCCTTCAGAGCTAAGCTCTCTGCCTTAAGAAATTTCTTAGAGTCAAAACTCTGTCCAAATTTGGTAAGGATTGAACTTATTAACAGAGCTTTGCTCTTCTCAGATCGTAGATCTTAAAATGTTTTAGGTTCTACCCACTAACAGAGCTGTGCTCGTCTTTAGGGTGATTTTAACCCATGAACTGGAACACTATTCATCTTCCATGAAGAACTCTTAGAGTTTGTTCACAGATCTTGAAGATCTTGGAGTTTTTACTCTGCAAAAACTTTGATTTTTTAGGGTTTTGATGGATGATTCCATTGTCTTCACAGAGCATAGCTCTTAAAATTTTTGGGGGAATTTTTATTCCCTTCATCATTAATTTTGACAGATGTCAATTTTGTTGCAGAGCGCTGCTCTCGAGGGAGTTTAACTCCTTGGCCCGAGGGGCCTCCCATTAAATGAGAATCCTTTTAGGATTTCTCCTTTATTTGCACAAATTTGAATTTTTGGGTGTCTTAATCAGAACTTGTTTTCTCCGTGATGAAATCAAGAGTTGTTTAAATTCCCGTGTCTGTTTCAATAAGCATTTTCTTAATCAGTCTGACCACTAAACTCTCACTGATTTTCCTTTTCAGACACTATGGCCGCTTATCTGTATGATTTTGATTAAATTATTTCTTATGGAGACATTCACGTACAAAGCCGTTGTCAAAACAAGGAGTTTACAAATGCTCAATGTGCTGAGATTATGAGTCACTTTAATGAATACAACGGTCGACTACTTCCTCGTCGCTCCGCTCTTTTGAAGCTCGTCGTGAGAGCGATTTGGAATGCACTTCCTAAATTTTACGAAGCCATGCCGCTTAAGGCACTGGATGATGCTGAAGACAAGGTGCACTCAGTATATCTGATGGGCCTGATCTCGAAGAGGCGGCGAGATAATCTTGTTGATATCTTGCATCAAAATTTTCAACAGACGACGATAATCTCTGCCTATCAGAGGACAGACGACATCAGCGAGAATCCTGACGCTTTCCTTCGTGAGAGGATACTCATGAGAATGGTCAGGGAGGCCAGAATAATTTTAGACGGCCTTACTTCTGAATTTCTTAATCCGTGTCCCGGATTTAATGTTTTACCATTTTAAACATTTTAATGATGCTTTTGTTCACTGTTTTCATCAATGTAAGAATTTTCTGGGGTATGAATAACAATTTTTTTATTTCTATGTGTTTATTTTATGCATTAATCCTCTTCGCACATAAATGAGTGGGTATGCTTTGAACGCTTAATTGGATGCAAATCAAATGTTGTCTTTATTGCCTCGTACAGTATGCAGTTGACGTCCGTAGGTTATACCTTTTTGTTTCGACTTGGTGCAAAGTAGTTTACGTACTCTTGAGTAGCACTTCTATTTCAGTGGCATGTAATTTTGGCAAGTGTGGCCTGTAGATAGTAGATAGCAGTCCATCTTAACCTCCCTGCAGGGCAACGATGGCTTAGGAGACAGGTTTAGGTCTGCTGCCTAAGACTTTTCAACTTTATGAGCCGTGAGGATCTCATAAAGACTTTTCTCCCTACGAGTCGAGAGGATCTCGTAGGTGTATTTTCTCCTTAGGAGTTGTGAGGATTCCTAAGTGCGTTTTCTCTTGAGAGTTGTAAGGATCTCATAAGAGAATTTTCTCCCTTACAAGTCGAGAGGACTCGTAAGTGGTTGGTGGGTTGACTTGTTTCCGAGTCGAAGCGTTGCTCCGATGGGGAGGTCGTTTGCGGACTGGTTTCCGAGACGGAGGTCATTTGCTGACGTATTTCCGCGACGGGGTCATTTGCTGACGTATTTCCGCGACGGGGTCATTGGATGACGTATTTCCGAGACGGGGTCATTTGCTGACGTACTTCCGCGATGGGGTCACTGGCTGACGTATTTCTGAGACGCGGTCACTGGCTAACGTATTTCCGAGACGGGGTCATTTGCTGACGTATTTCTGCGACGGGGTCATTTGTTGACGTGTTTCCGAGGCGGGGTCATTGGATGACGTATTTCCGAGACGGGGTCATTAGATGACGTATTTCCGAGACGGAGGTCGTTTGCTGACGTATTTCCGCGACGGGGTCACTGGCTGATGTATTTCCGAGACAGGGTCATTTGCAGACGTATTTCTGCGACGGAGGTTATTAGCTGACGTATTTCCGCAACGGGTCACTGGCTGACGTATTTCCGAGATGGGGTCAATCGCTGACGTATTTCCGAGACGGGGTCATTGGATGACGTATTTCCACGACAAGGTCACTGGCTGACGTATTTTCGAGACGGGGTCATTTGCTGACGTATTTCCGCGACGGGGTCACTGGCTGACGTATTTCCGAGACGGGGTCAATCGCTGGCGTATTTCCACGACGGAGGTCATTGGCTGACGTATTTCCGAGACGGGGTCATTTGCTGACGTATTTCCGTGACGGGGTCACTGGCTGACGTATTTCCAAGATGGGGTCATTCGCTGACGTATTTCCGCGACGGGGTCACTGGCTGACATATTTCCGAGACGGGGTCAATCGCTGACTTATTTCCGCGACGGAGGTCATTGGCGGACGTATTTCCGCGACGGGGTCACTGGCTGACGTATTTCCGAGATGGGGTCATTCGCTGACGTATTTTCGCGATGGAGGTCATTAGATGATGTATTTCCGAGACGGGGTCATTGGATGACGTATTTCCGAGACGGAGGTCGTTTGATGATGTATTTCATAGACGGGGTCATTGGCTGACGTGTTTCCGAGACGGAGTCATTGGCTGATGTATTCCCGAGACGGGGTCACTTGCTGACGTATTTCCGCGACTGCTGACTCTAGGTTATCTGTGAACCATAGAGTCTTGGAACTGGGGACTTTGCCGTAGCTCCGATTGGTGGTGTCGCGTCCGTATCCTGCTGGAATGAGGAGGAACACCGTTGTTGGTCTTTAGGATGTAGATGTGGCCGTCGAGATTTAGAACTAGGGACTTTTCCATGGCTCCGCTTGGTGGTGCGTCCGTGCACTGCTGGCATGAGGAGGAAAGCCGTGTTGATCTTCTAGGATGCAGATATTGCCGTCGAGATCCGACTCTCCCTTTTACAAGGTCTAGTGGGGAAATGTGGTCCCCTTTTTGTTTATGCCCATGGATTGTATACAGGAGTCAGTATGGACTTACCTGCAGGGCAAAAGTTTCATTCTTTCATTTTTTTTATTTCTTTCCGCGATGCTCTATAATTTCAGCTTTTATATCGCGAAAGTTACGATTGCCCAATCATTTCGGCTATTTTTCGCGGTGCCCAATCGTTTCGGCTATTTCTCTTTTTACTCGCTACTTTTTATTGCGAGTTGCCCTATCATTTCGGCTATTTTTGTATGCATATATTTTACTTGCTGATTTTGTTGCAAGTTGCCCTATCATTTCAGCTATTTCATATGCATTTTTTTCGAGTATGGAACTCAAGATCTGATACCAATATTAGCATCAGCATCGCTGCGACTGGAATATTGCCAGGAGCGAATTATCATTTGCCGTGAAAGGACTTAGAATTTGATACCGATTTAGGTATCAGCATCGCTACAGCTGGAATATTGCCAGGAGCGAATCATCATTTGCCTTTGTCGATTTAAAAAAAGATGGCTTAGCAAACAGGGTTAGAATCCTGTTGGCTAAGGCTTTTGACTTCATGAGCCGTAAGGGTCTCATAAAGATGTTTCTCCCTACGAGTCATGAAGATCTCGTAGGTGCATTTTCTCCTTAGGAATCGTGAGGATTTCTAAGTGTGTGTTCTCTTATAAGTCGTAATGATCGTACAATTGTGTTCTCTCCTTATAAGTTGAGAGGACTTACAAGTGTCGTTCACCACATGAGGAAATTTCGCGCCATTGGTGGAACCGGGTGGGGGAAACGTTTATTTGTGCCCGTGGATTGTATACAAGGGTCAACATTGAACCGTTTGTAGGGCATGGGAAAAGTTATGGCTTAAGAACAGGTTCAGATCCCTGTAGCTTAAGGCTTTTGAATCTTATGAGCCGTGAGGGTCTCATAAGAGGGTTCTCCTTACGAGTCGTGAGGATCTCATAAGTGTAATTCCTACTCAGGAATCGTGAGGATCCCTAAGTGTGTTGCTTCCTTGTGAGTCGTAAGGCTCTCACGCAGGTATTTTCTCCTTACAAGGTCGAGAGGGCCTTGCAAGTGTGCATGAATTTTTACGAGTCTGCGCCCTTTCGGGTTTTCACAAACTCGCCGGTAGCCCTGCTGTTTTTACTCACGGAGCCCTTTCAGGTTTTCATCCGTGCCCATTCTGCTTGTGGATGTACCCTTTTTTTTACGAGTTTGCACCCTTTTGAGTTTTCACAAATATCGCCGGTAGTCTTGCTGTTTTTACTCATGGAGCCCTTTCGGGTTTTCATCCGTGCCCATCTTGCTTATAGACGTACCATTTTTTTTTGCGTCGGCCCTAGGATGCTGCGGTTTGTAGTAGTTTAAAGACATTTCGGTCCGTAGCTAGTTTCAGGACATTTCGGTCCGTTATTAATTTAGGGACATTTCGGTCCGTTGTTAGTTTAGGGACGTTTCGGTCCGCAGTGATTTTGAGGAAAGTTTTCGCTGGATACTACTTATAGAGTTTGGGCTTGGGAAGATAGCGAGCGGACATAAGCATCGTTATCTATCGTTAACCTAAGCCGTGACTTGTCAGGCGTAGTATCTCTTCAGAAACCGGCCGTTTATTGGCCTGAAGGGTCTTTCGCCATGCATATCCATAAGCAAGTAAGCCCCACCTTGGTAGACTTTGTCTATGATGTACGGGTCCTCATAGATCGGCTCGAATTTCCACCATTTGGCACATTTGGGGATCATAGGTCTGTTGACCACTAGCACGAGTTCACCTTGGCGAAATGTTCTCGGTCTAGTCAATCTCTCGTATGAACGCGTCATCTTTGCTTTGTAAGACTCTAGGTTTTTCTGCTCCATGAGACGAGTTTCATCGAGGGCGTCGAGCTCCTCAAGCCGAAGATGAGCATTCTCTTCATCTGTTAGCTCGTTATGAACCGCCACTCGTAGAGAGGGTAGCTCTATCTCCAAGGGGAGTACTGCTTCAGCGCCAAATACCAATGCATACGGCATCGTGTTTGTGGCTATTTTGAACGTGGTCTGATAAGCCCAGAGAGCTTCATGCAGTCTCTCGTGCCAGTCCTTTTTATTTTTGGACACCGTCTTCTTTATGATCTTTGTCAAGGTTTTGTTGAAAGCCTCAGCTAGACCGTTAGCTCGGGGATTATAGACCGAAGAGTATCTCCAGTTTATATTATGCCGCTGTATGAAGCGGCTGATTTTGTGACTTCTGTAGGCCGGCCCGTTATCAGAGATAATCCGTCACGGAGTGCTGAACCGATAGATGACGTGTGTCTTGAAGAAATAGAGGATATTCTCTATCTTCACTTCTCTTAGCGGTACTGCCTCTGCCCACTTAGAGAAGTAATCGGTTGTTGCCAATATGAATCGATGTCCTCTGGATGACGCTGGTTCGATGGGCCCAATTATGTCGGTTCCCCACATTTCAAACGGCCAACTAGCCACCGTTAGGTGTAGCTGGTTTGGATTCTGGTGGATGAAGTCTCCATGAATTTGGCACGAGTGGCACTGCTTTGCGTATTCAAGACAATCCTGAATCATCGTGGGCCAATAGCATCCCATCCTTTTGATCTTCAGCTTCATCTTTGGCCCAGCTTGATGAGAACCGCAGAGTCCGTCGTGAGTTTCTTGGACGAATCTTCTTGCTTCTTCCAGTCCCAGGCATCTTAGCCATAGAGAGTCGAATGATCTCTTATATAGAGTATCATTGACGAAAGCGAAAGACAGAGCTCGTTTCATGAGTTGATGTTTTGAAGATGCATCTTTCGGCGTTTGACGGGATTTGAAGCAGTCTATAAAGACTTCTCTCCAATCCTTAGCCTTTTCTTAGTCCTCTATTTGTAATGTCGTTTTCTTGGCCGCTTTCCTTTCTTCAAACGACTCCGGAGATATTTCCGCTGGTGCAAGAACCCGACGACTTTGTACAACGATCCTTACGTCATCGAGGTTTTCGTCAGCCAGTTCTTTGGCGAGTTTTGCTAATGCATCCGCCTTACTATTTTCCGTATGTGGTATACTTTCTAGGACGTAGAAAGGGATTTGAGTCAGCAATTGTTGCATTCTCTCGCCATACTTTACCAACTCTGGTTTGCACGTTTGATAGTCGCCATTTACTTGACTAACGACCAGCTGGGAGTCTCCGTATATAAGGAGATTTTTGATTCCTATGTCGACAGCGATCTCAAGACCTGCTATCAAAGCCTTATATTCCGCTTCATTATTTGTCCTCGGCTCTGTTAAGGAAAAGGCAAAGCGCATTATCCCTCCTTGCGGAGTCACGAAGATAAGATCTACCCCCGATTTGATTATAGTGGTGGTGTGCTTTCCTCTCTTCATGGAAGATGCCCCATCAAAATAGAGTTCCCATCGGGTATCACTCCCTCCTCACTCCTTGTCGATCGTGTCAAACGCGTGCTCGTCCGGCAACTCATAATTTAGGGGTGAATCGGTAGGTATCGAATGCTCAGCAAGGAAGTCGGCGATGGCCTGGCCTTTCACTGCCTTGAGAGGTCGGTATGTTATCAAGAATTCCATTAAGAGTAGGGCCCATTTAGCGAGGCATCCCGTTAGTATGGCTCTTGACATCAAATACTTGAGAGGATCCACCTTTGATATGAGATGGACCTCATGCGCCAAAGCATAATGCCGAAGCTTCGTTATAGCGAAGATTAATGCCAGGTAATGTTTTTCGATAGGGGAGTAGTTGTTTTCTGCCCCCAGGAGAACTTGACTCAAATAGTAGAGGGCTCTCTCTTTCCTTTGGTTGTTCTCCTGCGTCCATAGCGCACCTAACGAACCTTCGAGGGCTGTTGTGTATAGGATGAGGGGCTTTCCCTTAACTGGAGAAGTCAGTACCGGCGGATTTTGTAGGTATTGCTTGATTTCGTCGAGTGCACCCTGGCATTTATGATCCCAAATGAACGGGGTCCCCTTCTTCATTAAATGGTTGTAGGGCGGCACTTGCCGGAGAGATTGGTTATAAATCGTCAGATATATGCGAGCTTTCC
Organism: Agapanthus africanus; assembly: GCA_030015575.1. Lineage (NCBI taxonomy): Eukaryota > Viridiplantae > Streptophyta > Magnoliopsida > Asparagales > Amaryllidaceae > Agapanthus > Agapanthus africanus. The sequence goes on from JASDDO010000010.1 coordinate 338,844,502, forward strand.
TTGGAGAGATCGCAGTTGCTTGAGAGTTCTGGGCGAAGGAATTTCCATAATCGCCTTGATCTTTGATGGGTCTATTTCGATGCCCCGGTGTCAGATGATGAACCCAAGGAATTTTTCCGAGGAAACTCCAAACGCGCATTTGAGAGGGTTCATCTTCAGATTGTATTTCCGAAGGTGCTGGAATACTATTTTCAAATGCTCCCAGTTTTCCTCATATGATTTGCTTTTCACCACGAGGTCATCGATATAGCATTCGATGATTTCATGTATGAGGTCATCGAAATTCTTCGTCATGGTCCTCTGATAGGTAGCACCGGCGTTCTTCAGACCGAAAGGCATCACTTTGTAGCAGAATATGCCCAGAGGAGTCCGGAAAGCGGTATGCTTCTGGTCTTGGGGATGCATCTTTATTTGATTGTACCCTGATGAGCCATCCATGAAGGAGAAGACTTCGTGAGTGGACGTGTTGTCTATCATCAGCTCGGTAATCGGTACGAGAAAATCATCCTTCGGACAGGCTTTGTTGAGGTCCCGAAAGTCCACGCAGATGCGCACCGTCCCATTTTTCTTCATCACTGGGAAAATGTTGGCGATCGTCTCCATCTTTCCGTTGGGCAATTTTTGCTGAGTTCCGGGGACGTTCCAGATCCTGTTGTAGAATTGGGCCTCACGTGGTTTGCTTAAAAAGTACGTCTTGGCATCTCAATAACCTTTTCAACCCCTCTGCGTAGTATCTGGGCAGATGAATGGGTTGGAGCCTGTCGAGCGCAGGATCAGCACCATGCCAGACTTCTCTTTCGACTTTAGTCTCCGTGGATCAATAGAATAGGATCGCCTTTTCACCTCTTCGCCTGGGAGGGACGTAGAATGTCTGCAACTCTTGCACACTATATGTCTCCAGCGCATCAAGCTCTCTGTAGTGTAGTTGCAAAACCATGGCGATTTGCAAACTCTGATCATCTCCAGTGATGGCCTGCATTGATGGACGGACGGATAATATGGCGTTGGTTTCATCTTCGGAGTCGCTGCCAAAGACCAAAATCAGAGCGGACGGTCCGGGTTTATCATTCCGCTTCTGAGGCTGTCCCGAGTAGACTATCTCTTCATCCTCCTCGGTATTGCTTCCAAAGGTAGGAATAGGAGTGACAGGCTTCTGTTTAAGCTCCGTCTTATGACACTTCTCCATGTCTTCGAAGTCTGGCAGGAAGTATTTGGCGTCTTCATATTTTCGGACTTTGTTCACAGAGAATGGGTTTAGCTCCCCCGTTACGGTGTACTCGAAACCATCTTTGAAATACTTCAGATGTTGTGTAGAAGGGATGATGTTATACTCGTGTAACCAGGGCCGACCAAGTAGAGCGTTGTAGCAAGTCCTAGCGTCGATGACATGAAATTTGATGTCTGTGACGAGAAGCCCAAAGCGCAATGTCAGTATCATGGACCCAAGCATCTGCGACGATTGCGAATCAAATTCAGAGATGGTGATTTTATCTCGGGCTAAATGCTGAACGCTCATGCAGATTTCTTTTAGCACCCGCACGTTGAGAAGGTTGACAGAGGACCCGTTGTCAACGAGTATTTTCCCTATCTTAATGTCATGGCAGTATCCAGTGACATATAAAGGGCAGTTGTGGTCGCACGTACCAAGGAGAAGATCCTCGTCGTTAAATGTAATGTTAGCCATGTGGACTTCTGCCAGCTCATCTTGCATTTTCTTCTCTGCGATGAAGGCCTAGAACTGACCGGGTTCTTATAACGCCTTGACCAAGGAATCCCGTGCTTCTTTAGACAGAAAGAGGGCATCCAGTATGCTTAGTTTTGAGGGTATCTTCCTTAAATGCGCTAGGATATTGTAATCCACTTTGCTTTTCTTAGGTGGGTCATTGGCTGCGAGCTCTTCGACAACCCCATCATCGAGGGCAATCTCCTCATGGATTTTCTCCTTCCCTTTATCTTTTTTGTTCTTCCCCTTGTTTGTGGGTCCGAAATTCTTTTCAGGCAATGTACGATTACGCAACTGAATGTTTTCGCAGTTCTTCATCCAATTTTCTCTTCCAGAGGTGGATTCCTTAAAGAGGGGGTCAAGGGCCATTTCTTCGTCAGAATCGTCCCCGAAGGTTTGGATTTGTGGTTTCAGTCTTGTTGGGGTGGCATCCACCATGTGACAGTTGCCAGTAGCTCTTTTGTGCTCATCTGTCATGCTTCTCTGCTCCCGACGAGCCTTGCGCTTCACTCGCTTGACGTGTTGCCGGTGGGCAACATATCCCTACACTCTTCGGTAGGGTGCGTGATCCTCTGATGGTATAAGCAGTAGTTTGAATGCCCATCCTCTTCGTCAAGGTGTATGCTGCTATAAGTATTTCCTTTAAAATGCGGCAGCTTCATTCCCATCGACAGGGCTTTAGCGAACCATTTCCTCTTCTTAAGCCTGCTTCTGTCTGCCGCGGGCGTGCTTCGATCTGGTTGGAGTGCTTCAACCTTTTCATCCTATCGCCGACGTTTGGATTTTTCGAATATGGCCATTTCGCGCTCTCGATCAGCTTTGCTCCTCTGACGGGCTTCGTTCAACAACAGGTCAATTATCTCGTCTGACGGTTCCAAGAGTTTCGGTTCTGGATCTGCCCCTAGTTTCTCTGCATCAGGAGCTTCTTTGCCCTTTATTGACGAGCGGGAGATCATGTGGCAGCTCGCCACATAATCCTCGGGCTCTTCTGAAGAATCGTCTCCTTCATCAGCGTTATCGTCTTCATTCTCAAGAACATGCTTGAAGAATTCGTCCAATGTAATTGGGGTCCATGCCTTCTGGTAATATTCTTCCAGTGCATCGATGTATTTCTGCAAATCTGTATGGTTGTCGTTGGGTTGGACAGACTTCTTGGCCTTCTTCTTCTTCTTCAAAGACTTCGGAGGCTTGGCCCGAAGGTTCTGTCCACCATCACCAGCTTTCAGCGTTGGGCGCGACTTCAGCATCCCTTTAATAATCTCAGGCTCCAGTGGGCTCTTCTGCCTAATCGTTAGACATGCTTGAAGGTCCTTCAGCATTCTTTTAGTCTTAGCTGAAAGGGTCACCTCCCATGGGGCTTCCTCTATAAGTGAGCATGATGCCCCCGGCGTGTCCACCTTTTTAGGAGCGTGTGGTTGTGGCAGGTTCACCCTCCAGTTTTCGGACAGCATGAACTTGCCCTGTTGGTACTGTTCTTCGATCCAACTTTCGAAGATGTAACAATCTTCGATTGGGTGACCCAATATTCGGTTGTAGGGACAGTAATTGGGGCTGTTAGCGTCGCCTTATTGCGTTGGGCGTCTCGGCCCTGGCAGAGTGATGAGCCAGTTGCGCAGCGCTAACTCAAATAATCTCTTCGTCTTATCATGAGGGAACGAGTAAGGGCGTCTCATCTTTTCTCCGAGTGATCGCTGCTTATCGTTTTGGTGAGCAATCGGATTCGGGCCACTCGGTTGTTGCTAAGAGTTGGCGACGAAGGTCGCTTTCCCTTTCCCCTTTTCATTCCGAGGATCCGTCTTTGAGGAGGACGGTCTATGGCCCATCTGGTCTATTTAGGCCAGCTTGTCGATCAAGGCCTGAAAAGTGATCGGCTTGAAGAATATCATGAATTGGGAAACGGTTGCCTGAGGGTCAAGGGTCCCTATGAACATGCCTACGGTAGAAGCTTCTTCTATGCATTGTTCGCATCTCAATCATAGGTTCCACCAGCGAATTGCATACTAAACCCACGTCTCTCCTGGCTTCACTCTAGCGTTAATTAGTGCAGTGATCGGGGTGCGCTCGCTAGCGCTCATGAACCTTTGTGTAAACAGTAGCTCCATTTCTTCAAATATCTTGACAGAGTCATTCGGGAGCTCGGAGTACCATTCGAATGCTGTCTCCGACAAGCTGCCAACAAACTGGCGATACACCAGTTTATCGTCACCCCCAGTATTACCGCACAGAGCCCTGAATTGAGCAATGTGCTGGTGTGGATTACCCGTCCCCTTATACACATGGAATTTAGGGATCGTATATCTTGGTGGGTACTTTATTTGATCGTACCAACCCGGATAGGGTCGTCTAGTCTTGACGATTTGGCTGGCCGCTTCGCTCACCTGATGAGCTCGTATCTGTTGAGCTATATAGTCGTCAAGGGCGGCTTTGGAGATGATCTCTTCCTTGGCTGCTAATAGAGCCGGAAGAGAGTTTGATGTCTCCCCTCTTTCGTCTTCAAGGATTATTGGAGGGTCTTCAGCTGGAGGATCTGGCTATATCATCATCCCGACCATATCTTGGAACAAGAGTGCCATTTGTTTTATGTTGGCCGCTTGTTCCGCGGCTGCTTTGTCTTTCTTCTCGAGCATTCTTCGGAGGAACTCGGCGTCGGTTTCCTGTTCCTGGCGCCGCTCCGACGACGTTTTCGGGATTTTTTTCGGCCCAGTGAGCGCGGCCATCTTCGTTAGCATCTCCTAGAGCTTTTGCTGTTGCGCCTGAGCCTTTGTCACAGACCAGGTGAGTGGTTGATGACCCGTGGAGATACGACTATCCTCTTTCCCGGAAGCCATGTAGATGGTGTACACTACCATGCCCCCGGACTTGGGGCGTTTGGATTCAGCACCCTTGAGATTTGTCGCTGACACGGGGATCTTCTCCGACCTTCTCCTTTTATGAGCGGTCGAAGTTGAGGGGGTTGCTGCAATAGGCACTCGTGCAACCGATACCTTCCGCAGCATGGCGGCAGGATGGTTCTCCTCTTGCCGAATTTTCATTTTCTTCTGTCGGAAGGAGTAGTCTTTGTCGATCACAGAGTCTTGGACTCTTCGCCAGATATTATGGATTTTTGAGGATAGCCGCTGAGGGGGCTGCTCTGGCTTTGCCTTCATAACATTCTCCACAGGTGGAGGAGATCTTTTTAGCACAGCGGTCGGAGAATTCTTGTGCACCCTCCTGAGTGGTTCAAAGCTCTTCCCAGTTGGAACAGCAGCATCAATTTCCACTATTGGAGCTGGTGGAGTTAGTCCAGAGGGAGAGCTGCCCCCAGTTTTCCTCACTCGGAGCTAGTGGCGACGTCGAGCATGTCTTGCAGATGGTACTGGCACAGTTAGGAGAGCATCGTTGGTGCCCACCTATCGAAGACTGACGTCCGTTGAGAAGAAACGTCCAACTTGTCGAAGACTGACTTTTGGGTAGGGGAAGCATTTTGGATGACTTCACCCGCAGAGGGAGTTGGAACGACCAGTCTTGCGAAGATCGATCCCTTAGCCGGAGAAGTCCCTTTGAGGACTTCGCCCGTCGGAGTTGGAATGGATATCCACTTCGGGATAACTCCTTTAGGTATTGCAGGCTTCTTCACGGACCCTCTTGAGCTTTGGCCCAGTCTGTTAAAGACCGAGACTATGGACTTGGACGACCCATTGAGAGGGGCCGTGGTAGTGGTAAGCCGATCAAAGACCGACTTCTTTGGAGCTTCCTGTAATGGCGTTGAGATGCTGAAGCTTGCCGGTGGGATCATGGTCCCAAAGAACAGTCCAGTAGTGGCCTGAGTCACCTGTTCCACTGGCATGGCGAAGATGAAGGCCGCTTTGGGCCCATAGGTCACTCCTCCAGCAAGGACAGAGTGAGAGTTGCTGTTGCAGTTGGTGCAGTTGGAAGCCATTTTCTCTTCTGCACGGAGCAAGACACCAAATCTTAGTACCTCGAATTCAGGGGCAACCATATTAAACCGCGATTCTTTCGTGAACACGACACTCGAAGTGTGGAGTGGAAAGAAGAAAAGGTCCACCGGGCGCGCCAGAATCTGTTCTCCGCCGAAAGATGCGACCGGGACGTCGGGACGTCCGGCCTGAATTTTGGGGGCAGATGCTATTTGGGTTTTATCTGTCCACCTCTCCAAAGATGCCAAGTTGATTTATGGCACCGTATATCAGAGGTTTAGACAGATGCGGCCGTGGTAGCAGACTTCGTCAGATTCTCCCTCGTTTACGAGGGGTTTTTGATTGTGGGGACGCTCTTCCCTGCAGGCGCAAGCCCCTGCAGTTAATTACGCTACCGTATCACAGTAACCACTTTCTCCTTCTCCAGATAGTCACTAGTGTGCGTTTTTTTATTTTTGGTTGCCCTTGGATTGTATACGGAGACTAATTTATGTTGTCGCTTGTAGGGCGTGGATTTGTCCAAATCCGTATTGTCTTAGATTTGGGTTTGGGTTGGTTTAAGGATCGTTAATCTTGTTTTAGATTAAGATCAACTCAAAAGTTTGTTGAGGATACGTTAGTCTAATTTCAAACTAAGATCTACTCAACAGGTTTTTATTTAGTTTATAGGGACATCGCGGTCCATTGGGTTTAAGGACATCGTAGTCCATGGAGTTTAAGGACCTCATAGTCCGTAAGGTTTAGAGACATCGTAGTCTGTATAGTTTAAAGACATTGTAGTCTGATTTAAAGACATCGTAGTCCGGTTTAAAGACATCGTAGTCTGTAAGGTTTAAAGACATCATAGTCTATAGGGTTTAAAGACATCGTAGTCTATAGAGTTTTTGGTTGTCGGGACCCGCCACCTCTCTGAAGACGTTGAAGAATTACAATGACGCATATCAGAGGTATGAAGAGATGTACCCTTGAACCAATATTGGTTGGGAGATCTATAGTCAGGTCTGGGACCAAGACCAATTAAAAGGATTGTGAGCACATGTGCTCGGTCAATCTGAATTACGGACTTATGGCCAACTTAGGCTCAGTCCACTCATTTTTGAATAAAATGTTGAACATTTGTTTGGACTCAGTCCACTCAGTTTTGAATAAAATGTTGAACATTTGTTTGGGCTCAGCCCTTTTTTGTTCAACAATGCTGAGCATTGATTTGGGTTCTGACACCCCTTTTCCTTTTTGTCTTTTATTGAGAGTTGGAACACTTTTTACGGCGCAGAGCGCTTTATGTACAGAGCGCTTTATGTTTCCTCAGCGCCCACATGAGGAGCGTGTGGAGCGCTTGGCGCTGAGCGCCAGATTTGGAGCGTTAAAGCGCTTCTTTTAAAATAGCGCCCACGTGACGAGCGCGCGGAGCGCCAGACTTGGAGCGCTAAGGCGCTTCTTTTAAAATAGCGCCCACGTGAGGAGCGCGTGGAGCGCTGGGCACTGAGCGCCAGACTTGGAGCACTAAGGCGCTTATTATAAAATAGCGCCCACGTGAGGAGCGCTTGGCGCTGAGCGCCAGATTTTGAGTACTAAAGCGCTTATTATAAAATAGCGCCCACGTGAGGAGCACGTGGAGCGCTCGGCGCTGAGCGCCAGACTTGGAGCACTAAAGCACTTATTATAAAATAGCGCCCACGTGAGGAGAACGTGGAGCGCTTGGCGCTGAGCGCCAGAACTAAAGCGCTAAAGCGCTTTTTTGGCAGTTCTGATCAATTCTGTGCTCTAAGATCAAGTTCTCATTTATAAGAGACTTTGCCTCGTAGATCTAAGAACTAAGTTCTTCTTTTATGAGGAGATGCTATGGTCTTTTCTGTTTTTGTGAAAGACTTTGCCTTGTAGATCTGTGATCTAGGAAAAGAACTAAGTTCTTATGATATGAGAATTAAACTCTCAAATATGGAGGAGATGTTATATAACATTTTAGAAAAATAAAATATTATTTTTGGGAAATATTGGAAAATTAAATTGAATGGTGATTTTTGGAGGGATTTATGTGGTTTAGGCAAATTATAAATTTTTATAATTAATTATGTACAAGTTTATTTCTAAACGTGATTAATGTTCACTAATCACACATTGATGGTGTTTTATGCATGTGACATCTACCATATCATTTGTGCTAACACTTGTTACATTTTATGATATGAAGCATGTCTTCATCTTTATTTTTAAGTGTTTTGCTTTTTTTAAAATGAAAAAGGAAAAGAAAAACAAAAGAAAAGAAAAAGAATAAAGAAAAGGGTATAGGCAAGAGAGAGAAGGTGAGGAATCTTCCTTTGACCATATCCATTGTTTTCATCTTCATCATCTTTATCATTTGTTTCCCTCCTTCTCACTTGGCTGCCCTCCTCCCTCCATCTCCTTCACCTCCTCACTACACCCCCATTTCCACATCAAAACACCTCATTCCCTTCATTAAAAATGTACACAAGCTCACTACAAGCATGGGAGACCAAGAAAGTTTGGATTTTGAGCACTTGGAGCAACTTAAGAAACTTCTTGAGTTGCCAAATGAGGTACTCCCTTCCCCATTAGTGTAGTAATGCATTTCCTTTAGCTTCTAGTTTAGTTTAGAGTTGATTTAGTGAGGTTTTGCGATCTTGGAAATTTCCAAGATGAGGTTTAGGGCATAAATTGGTTTTTGAAGGTGTATTTGAGGGTTAATCATAGCTACAACCCCTGTAGTGATTGTATATTGGACTAAAACCCAAGACATGAACTTAGAAACCCCGATATCGGAAGATTGTGAGAACTGTGGTGATATTTAGAGATCTTCTATGACCCGGGGCACCTGAAAAATATTTAGCGAAGATTGAGGGATGGGCAGGCAACCTAGAAGCTAACCCCAAGAACCGAGACCATGTCTCCCAAACCTGGCAGCAAATAAACTCCTTATGGACGCAATTTGCGGCCTGGGTACTTCAGGATAGGTTCGTGCTTGGTCCATGGCTCCATTTTCAGTAAACTAGACCCTCCACATATGCAAAATTGGCTAATTTCATCTTGGGTAAAATCTGGAAGTGTTTTTCATAGTTTCTGATTTCGGTTTGCTAATTCTGTTAACTTGAATTGTGGGTATTTGTGTTTTGTCTCTGGCACTTGACGTTTGTACGTCGATATCGGGAGTTGTTGATTTTTCTTGCATGCATTGACCATAGGTTTTAACCTATGTACGATTCGTGTGTCGTTTTGGTTTTGAATTGGATGTTAATGCGGCACAATATGTTATGATATGTAGATACCTCCGCGTGAACTTCGGGACGACAAGCATGAGCGTGGCGACATCGACTTCGGCAAGCAAGGATCAAGTGAGTAGATATATATCTACGGGGGAAGTTGAGTGGATGTCATATAGCACCCCCGTAGTTTCGTAGTGTAGTATACGAATATGTATATTTCTATATTTATGCGTATTGTGAGACTCATGATTATCAAGATAGGTTTTAGGTGTTAATGGGTTAGCTTTAGTGTAATTAGAAGTAACTTAGTTTAGCTTCTTAGTTGCGAAACCCTAGAGTAAAGATTTGCACACACGCGCGCGCACATGCATACACTTGTATTACTTGTGCGTGTAGACACACACACACACACACATACATATATGTATGTGAGTATGTATACACACACACACACACATACATACTCACATACATATGTGTATGTATATATATACATATATGTATGTATATGTACACACACACACATATAAACACATATACATAGATGTTGAGGATAGTGTATGGTACTTGAAGACGAGTCAATGTGATTAGGCATGATGCCACGAGATCGGTGATGTGACTTGGTTCGTATTATGAGATACGACATGATATTATAGCGGATCTTTAGGCGATGTGTTTTCATACACATGTGTGTGTGTATATATATATATATATATATATATATGTTGATGGTATCGGAATGTACTAGACTTTAGATCAGTACCCTAATTCAGAATATGATGATAATGATACCAGGTAAGTAATGCGTTATATGTGATATTGACCCATATCCCGATTTGGGATGCTGTACGATAGATTTTACCGTACGATGTATAAATATGATGATTGATCCGCACTCTCGAATCGAAGATGTCGTATTATATATTTTATCATATGTGGCATTATTGAGGCGGGATCACCGACTACTAGATATATATATATCGACTCAGACTTAGGTGGATTTCCTTACCCTTTGGTTAGTCTCTTAGCTTTGTCATGTAGTTTACTTAGTAGGTGTTAGTTTGGGCTCGAGTCAGACTTATTTCCAAAACTAATGAATCGTGAGTATTTTAAGACAGACCAAGGGATACTACGGATATTTCAAAGGACGTACCTTTTCTTAAAAACACCGTAGCCCCTATTTTCTAAACACCATGATTCGTGCTATTTCAAATGCCAAAACTGTATGACTCGTATATATAATATTTATTCTTATATGTTGCGTTTACTATTCATTTTCCGTACATTCTTGTTGTTCGCATCGCATTGCATGTTTAAATGTGTTTTCATTAGTTATTATGAACCCATGCTGTCAGGACACCAGCACCATTACCGATGATGCGTATGCTCCACGTACACTTACTTGCCGGCTCACACACATCATCATCGGTAATTGCCATGTCACGTACATATTAGAAAATACTATTTCATTAGTATAAATTGCTAGCTGATAGTTTTGACATAGTACTAGTGTGTTTGCTTTTATATGCTATTTTAATTATTGCATTCTTTGCTTGATATTCGATGCATTCATATATTCATTTGTCATGCAATATTATGGTATCACTGTTTATTGACTTTTGATTATGGGATTCGGATTTTCCATGAGATTTATGGATTTGGAGAAACCGCAAGGATTTTATAAACTCATTATCATTTTCAAAAGATAGAAATTGCGGTTTTCTCATGTTATGATGTGAGATATGTCAACCATGAGTTTTCTCGGCTCTTGAGCGATATCATACACCTGTTTCGAGGAGGAGGAGGAACCGTTTGTGGGTGCATGGTGGACCCGGTGCGGTATCCCGGGGCGAGAAGGTCGCAGATGATGGCGTTGAGCCCGGCAGGGGAGCACTACCGACCGGAGATTTTTTTGTGATGCGGCGGATATCCAGAGGATACCGACGTAGTCTTGAGATTTCATGATATAGGGCAGTCCGGGTTGTCGGAGCCCGAGGTATTGATATTTGATGTTATAGGCCAGTCTGGATTGCCAGAGCCTGAGATATTGAGATAGTAAGATATATATTTATGTCGATGCTAGACACTGATTCTCTGTTGATTTCTTTGATGATACTTCAATTTTTATACATAAATCTCACTGAGATAAGAAAATAGTTTTCTCATTCAGTTGTATTCTGTTTTCATGCATTCATACATCATATATATGATACGTTGCTACATGAGGCACTGACACGAGCACTTGGTATTACACTTATGTATAGATGTTTACCCTGGCCATTATCAGATGTTTCGGTTTATATATTATATGGATATTATGATATTACCTAGGATAGAGTCATACATGCGATTTCTGCTCGGTGATGTTTTCTACTCACGAATTGGCAACTCACCCCCGTTGTGCCACAGTTTCTTGCAGGTTTTCCATACAGGTTTTCTTGGCGGCTTTGCTGGCACATTACTTCTTTCCGTGTAATTGCTTTGGTAGGTGGGTTCATTTGTATCGTGACCACCATTGTACATTTATTTATTTCAGTTGTATCTAGTAACTCCATCAACCAGACTTGTATTATTATTAGACTTAGAAGACTAGTGTATATTATTTCGACCTTAGAGTCACGCTTGTATTATTATGGTTTTCTGGAGGTTATTGGTTTTCTTCTGTGTTTTGATCCTCGCCCTTCGGCGTTATATATTATATTGCTTGCATGGTTATGTCCGCCAATTGGTGAAGAGCTAGCTCCCGCTTGGGGATACCTTTATTCATGATGTGTATTATTCATGTTTGTGCCCGTTTGGGGCCAATTATTACAAAGGAGACTCTGCCGAAATTTTCGGGAAAATATGATATTTTAAAAATGTTTAATGCCACTTTTTATTAAAACTACTTAATTAAGAACAAGTTTTCCTTCACTTCTTCTTTTAAATGGTTTAGATTTATGCGATTTTGGCTTACTTGAATCAGATGGGGTCTTATAGACTTCACATGATTCAAGTGTCAGTCACATGCCATTTCGAGTCGTGACAAAGTTGGTATCAGAGCGATAGGTTTAACCTTAGTTCGAGTCTATGTTTGACTCTGCGGAGTCTAGGGCATATATATATTCGGAACCTAGGCTTGACCTTACGGAACTTAGACTTTGTCGATGGGGTATTAGACCCGAACTTTCGTCGCATAGGTTGACCTTGGTTGATGGAGTAGGTGACTTAAGTAAAGTGGTGTACCGTGTGTATGTTTCGCGGCATACTTACGATACGCTACTCCGCTTAAGAAGCCTTAGGATGTACATTTCTTTGCACAGTATTATATTCATTCCTATGATCTATCCTCATCGATATCGGTTTATGGTTTTTGCTACCATTATTTCACGGGCAGAGAGAGCTGCAGCTAGAGTTGCGGTCAGCATGAGCTCGTTTTGGACGAGGACTGACCACGGCAAAATTCCGGCTACACACGATTGCATAGATGTGTCGTTTTATTGTGTTTTCGCGCCATGTGCGTTTGATGGATTGGTTTGCAAAATTTCTCGAACGTGCAGATTAGCACCAGAGGATTGGGCCACTGCTAGAGGCCAGCCAGAATGTGATTACCATCAATGCACCGTTATTCTTGATGATTGAGGCACTGTTCAGCGTGCGGACGAAAGATTCAGTTGTTGTTGCGACTGATAAGATATCGCCCTAGATATTTGAAGCTATTACAACACGAGTTTATACTTAGAGATATGATAAAAGATCGCTAGTCACCCGAGGATGAATGACTAGGACATGTGGTTCGTTGCATACCCCGATGCCAGGTTATTAGATTGATTGATTCCAGCTAGAGAAAGCTTCACGCAGGTACGTTGAGAGTCGAAAGAAAAAGAACGAATGTCAGAAACCCATTTTTCCAAGTTTAAGGTATTCGGAAAAACATGCAAGTAATTCTATGGACCCTCTAGAAGAATGAAACCCTAACTCGATATACTGACCATGGGAACGCTATTGAACCTTAGAGTTTGCGGCAGTTCCGCGGTGCCATTAATGAGGCTTGGGTTTGCCCTTCTACGGTTGGTCCACAGGTATTGTGGTATGTATTGGACATTATTAAACTGCACTCAAGAGTTGAGCTCTCGGGGAATTATAGGACTTGACGAATCGATCGAAAAGTTCGACGTCGTTTGGATATCATATGATGGGATACATTGCTTGGGAGACTCCAGATATGAGTATAGTCGTTGGAGCGCGGTCCATGCAGCCACGAAGAGACTAGTCCAAATCAGTCGACATTAGAGAAAAATGGAGTAAGAGGTTCGTACGAGCTTTCGACGAGATGACGTTTCATTCAGTTGAGATCAGAAATGTGATACGCATGCAGAGGCATTGTATATAGATATATCTTCCAGAAGGAGTCGCGATGAGGATGCAGCCATTCCGGAACAAGAAACAGATTTAGTAAAGGGTGATGACTTTCGGGCAGTTCAGCAGAAACGAGATTTGGAGAGACCTCGACAAGATCTTTCTGGAAATATTAAATGAGAAGACTTGGAACCAGGATCAGTCGTACTACGCACACCCAGTAGGCCAGAGTTCGGCATCGTCGACGAGACATGTTATGAGTGACTATGATAGTTGGCCAGAGATCTTTAGAGGATGTGCCAGAGCGGGATTGTTTCTGTCATTTTTGATTTCGGTAATTTGGGCGATTTATTTGCATGATTGAGATTTTGTGCACCACAGTTGCATTTGACTTCGATTTGATGTTAATTTGGATTTCATGCCTATGGTATGCATGTGATTTGACTTATGCTTTCGGCATAAATTTCATGCGCTTTTAGTACTTTGATTCGATTTTGTGCACGCTGATGCACATGGTTGTGAGATTATATACCATGGTATATCTGATTTGGATTGAGATTTGTTGTATACCGTCGATTTCGATTGTGATATTCGATATTGTTTTCGTGCACCTTGTGCACTTGATTTGGATTCTTGCGTATACTTGACGCGCTTGATGTGATTTTGGTGCACGCCAGATGCACTAAATCGGTATTCTTCGTGCATATCAGATGCACCTGATATTGTTGTCAGGCACACCTTGCCCTTAACAGGTGTTTTCGTGCACATCCATTGCACATAGATTTTGTTTCTATGCACATGTATGGCAAATTCCTGGATTTTGATTTCCGTGCGCATCAGACGCACGTGGCCTCCTTATATACATTTTAAGATTGATTTTTTTGGAGCGGTATGTTTTATGATATTTACTATTTGGTATAATGACTGAGCAGGACTAGTCTGAGGACAGTACCTGAATATATTTTTGCATGCATTGATAGTTATCGAAGGAATTTCCAAAAAGGAGCTGTAGTCTCAGTATTTACCTATGTGTCCGAGATGACACGAAAGAAATTTATAAGGACACCCTTCTAAATTGTTTTCAAAACGGCGGGACCTGTATGTTAAACAAAGGATATATATATATATAGTTATTTTCTTACAATAAATGTCCGCCACTGTGCCGTGATACGCGCATCGCACAGCGACTTGAAAAGGTTTGGCATGCACTTCTTTTAGATGTTTTGAAAAATTTACAACGATGTGTACATGTATAGTTTTGATGTATATCATGTTGGTTTTCGTATTGGATTTTGACATTGGTGTCTTCACCATAACTCCGAAGATTGCAGGATACTTGACGGAGTCTTGATTTTTAGTTATACACTCGTTCTCATGCGCATGCATTGCACTACGATATGTTATATGTATTTATGATTTCGGAGCCCTGACGACTTGACAATTTTACTGAAATGTTTTAGTATTTGAGAGGTTTAAATTTAAATTCGGGGACCGAATTTATTTAAGGGGGGAAGACTGTAACATTTCAGAAAAATAAAATATTATTTTTGAAAAATATTGGAAAATTAAATTGATTGGTGATTTTTGGATGGATTTATGTGGTTTAGGAAAATTATAAATTTTTATAATTAATTATATACAAGTTTATTTCTAAACGTGATTAATGTTCACTAATCACACATTGATGGTGTTTTGTGCATGTGACATGCACCATATCAATTTTGCTAACATTTGTTACATTTTATGATATGAAGCATGTCTTCATCTTTATTTTTAAGTGTTTTGCTTTTTTTTAAATGAAAAAGGAAAAGGAAAACAAAACAAAAGAAAAAAAATAAAGAAAAGGGTATGGGCAAGAGAGAGAAGAGAGAGAGAGGGTGAGGGGACTTCCTTTGACCATATCCATTGTTTTCATCTTCATCGTCTTCATCATTTCTTTCCCTCCCTCTCACTTGGCTGCCCTCCTCCCTCTATCTCCTTCACCTCCACACTACACCCCTATTTCCGTATCAAAACACCTAGTTCCCTTCATTAAAAATGTACACAAGCTCACTACAAGCACGGGAGACCAAGAAAATTTGGATTTTGAGCACTTGGGGCAACTCAAGAAACTTCTTAAGTTGCCAAATGAGGTACTCCCTTCACCATTAGTGTAGTAATGCATTTCTTTTAGCTTCTAGTTTAGTTTAGAGTTGATTTAGTGAGGTTTAGCGATCTTGGAAATTTCCAAGATGAGGTTTAGGGTATAAATTGGTTTGTGAAGGTGTATTTGAGGGTTAATCATGGCTACAACCCCTGTAGTAATTGTATATTGGACTAAAACCAGAGACTTAAACCCAAGACTTGAACTTAGAAACCCCGATATCGGAAGATTTTGAGAACTGTGGTGATATTTAGAGATCTGCTATGACCCCGGCACCTGAAAAATATTTAGCGAAGACTGAGGGATGGGCAGGCAACCTAGAAGCTAACCCCAAGACCCGGGACCATATCTCCCAAACCTGGCCGTAAATAAACTCCTTATGGCCGCAATTTGTTGCCTGGGTACTTCAGGATAGGTTCGTGTTTGGTCCATGGCTCCATTTTCAGTAAACTAGACCCTCCACATATGCAAAATCAGCTAATTTCACATGGGGTAAAATCTGGAAGTGTTTTTCATAGTTTCTGATTTCGGTTTGCTAATTCTGTTAACTTGAATTATGGGTATTTGTGTTTTGTCTCGGGCACTTGACGTTTGTACGTCGATATCGGGAGTTGTTGATTTTTCTTGCATGCATAGACTATAGGTTTTAACCTATGTACGATTCGTGTGTCGTTTTGGTTTTGAATTGGATGTTAATGTGGCACAATATGTTATGATATGTAGGTACCTCTGCATGAACTTCGGGACGACAAGCAAGAGCGTAGCGACATCGACTTCGGCAAGCAAGGATCAAGTGAGTAGATATATATCTACGGAGGAAGTCGGGTGGATGGCGTATAGCACCCCCGCAGTTTCGTAGTGTAGTATACGAATATGTATATTTATATATTTATGTGTATTGTGAGACTCATGATAATCAAGATAGGTTTTAGGTGTTCATGGGTTAGCTTTAGTGTAATTAGAAGTAACTTAGTTTAGCTTCTTAGTTGCGAAACCCTAGAGTAAAGATTTGCACACACGCACACACACACGCATACACTTGTTTTACTTGTGCGTATATAGGGATACATACTCACACACATACACACACATATGTATGTGAGTATGTTTATATCTATATGCATATATATATGTATGTATGTATGTATACATATACATGGATGTTGATGATAGTATATGGTACTTGGAGATGAGTCGACGTGATTGGGCATGATGCCACGAGATCGGTGATGTGATTTGGTTCGTATTATGAGATACGACATGATATTATAGCGGATCTTTAGGCGATGTTTTTTCATACACACGCATATATATATGTTGATGGTATCGGAATGTACTAGACTTTTAGATCAGTACCCTAATTCAGAATATGATGATAATGATACCAGATAAGTAATGTGTTATATGTGATATTGACCCATACCCCGATTTGGGATGCCGTACGATGTATAAATATGATGATTGATCCGCACTCTCGACTCGAGGATGTCGTATTATATATTTTATCGTATGTGACGCTATTGAGGCGGGATCACCGACTCCTAGATATATACATCGACTCAGACTTAGGTGGATTTCTTTACCCTTTGGTTAGTCTCTTAGCTTTGTCCTGTAGTTTACTTAGTAGGTGTTAGTTTGGGCTCGAGTCATACTTATTTCCAAAACTAACGAATCGTGAGTATTTTAAGACAGACCAAGAGATAGTACGGATATTTCAAAGGACGTACCTTTTCTTAAAAACACCGTAACCCCTATTTTCTAAACACCATGATTCGTGCTATTTCAAATGCCAAAACTGTATGACTCATATATATAATGTTTATTCTTATATGTTGCGTTTACTATTCATTTTCCGTACATTCTTGTTGTTCGCATCGCATTACATGTTTAAATATGTTTTCATTAGTTATTATGAACCCATACCGTCAGGACACCAGCACCATTACCGATGACGCGTATGCTCCACGTACACTTGATTGCCGGCTCACACACATCATCATTGGTAATTGCCATGTCACGTACACATTAGAAAACACTATTTCATTAGTATAAATTGCTAACTGATAGTTTCGACATAGTACTAGTGTGTTTGATTTTATATGCTAGTTTAATTATTGCATTCTTTGCTTGATATTCGATGCATTCATATATTCATTTGTCATGCAATATTATGGCATTCGCTGTTTATTGACTTTTGATTATGGGATTCGGATTTTCCATGAGATTTATGGATTTGGAGAAACCGCAAGGATTTTATAAACTCATTATCATTTTCAAAAGATAGAAATTGCGGTTTTCTTATGTTATGGTGTGAGATATGTCCACCATGAGTTTTCTCGGCTCTTGAGCGATATCATACACCCGATTCGAGGAGGAGGAGGAACCGTCTGTAGGTGCATGGTATAGCCGGTGCGGTACCCCGGGGTGAAAAGGTCACAGATGATGGCGTTGAGCCCGGCAGGGGAGCACTACCGACCGGAGATTTTATTGAGACGCGGCGGATATCCGGAGGATACCGACGTAATCTTGAGTTTTGATGATATAGGCCAGTCCGGATTGCCGGAGCTTGAGGTATTGAGATTTGATGTTATAGGCCAGTCCGAATTGCCGGAGTCTGAGATATTGAGATAGCGAGATATATATTTGTGTCGATGCTAGACACCGATTCTCTGTTGATTTCATTGATGACACTTCGATTTTTATACATAAATCTCACTGAGATAAGAAAACAGTTTTCTCATTCAGTTGTATTCTGTTTTCATGCATTCATACATCATATATATGATACGTTGCTACCTAAGGCACTGACACGAGTACTTGGTATTACACTTATGTATAGATGTTTACCCTGGCCATTATCAGATGTTTCAGGTTTTATATTATATGGATATTATGTTATGACCTAGGATAGAGTCATACATGCGATTTCTGCTCGGTGATGTTTTCTACTCACGAGTTGGCAACTCACCCCCGTTGTGCCACAGTTTCTTGCAGGTTTTACCATACAGGTTTTCTTGGCGGTTTTGCTGGCACACTGCTTCTTTCCGGGTGATTGCTTTGGTAGGTAAGTTCTCTCGTATCGTGACCACCACTGTACATTTATTTATTTCAGTTGTATCTAGTAACTCCATCAACCAGACTTGTATTATTATTAGACTTAGAAGACCAGTGTATATTATTTCGACCTTAGAGTCGCACTTGTATTATTATGTTTTTCTGGAGGTTATCGGTTTTCTTCTGAGTTTTGATCCTCGCCCTTCAGCGTTGTATATTATATTGCTTGCGTGGTTGTGTCCGCTAATTAGTGAAGTGCTAGATCCCGCTTGGGGATGCCTTTATTCATTATGTGTATTATTCATGTTTGTACCCGTTTGGGGCCAGTTTTTACAAAGAAGACTCTGCCGAAATTTTCGGTAAAATATGATGTTGTTTTAAAAATGTTTAATGCCACTTTTTATTAAAATCACTTACTTAAAAATAATTTTTCTTCACTTCTTCTTTTAAATGGTTTAGATTTCTGGGATTTTGGCTTACTTGAATTAGATGGGGTCCTATAGACTTCACATGATTCAAGTGCCAATCACGTGCTATTTCAGGTCGTGACATGTTATGATCTCTTTTCTTTTATTTATCTTGAAAAAGGTTCTTCTTCTTAGAGCTTGCTTTTCTTCTCTTCTTTTCTGAGAGCTTGAAACTTATGGGGAGGTTCTTTTTTTTTTGTATTGAACTTGAAGTTTATGGGCGGATTCCTCTCTACAAGACTCGAAGTCTTGGGTCCTTTATATAAGGGAGGCTGATTTGTTGAATCAGTTAAGGAAATCTCTCATTAAGAGATCTCTGATTGATTTGGGGATGTTTCCCACCATTGGATCTTTGATCCAAGGGTCTCTGTTTTACAGGAGACATTTTTCTTGTTTTTAACAAGATTGGGAAAATATTTTCCCATACAGAACTTATTCTGTATCTTGGTGATTTTTAATCACCATGGGATCTTTGATCCAACGGTGCTCTGATTTACAGAGCACAATCTTTCTTGTTTGGAAAGATTTGACGAGTATTTCCTCAACAGAATTTTATTCTGGTAATTTGATGATTTATCATTTTTGCTGGATCTTTAATCCAAGGGTTGAGAACTTTTAGTTTTGGTGCTGGCGCTCTTGTGCTTTGCATGTGAGGCGCTGCCTCAGAGTCTTTTGACTCTTAGCGCTGGCGCTAGCATCTCGTGCTTTGCACGTGAGGCGCTACCTCAGAGTCTTTAGCGCTGGCGCCCTTAACGCTGGCACTCTCGTGCTTTGCACGTAAAGCGCTGCCTCAGAATCTTTGACTTTTAGAACTGGTGCTCTTATGAGGCGCTGCCTCAGTTCAAATTTCAAATTCTGAATAGAGCTTTGCTCTCTGATTGGGGGAAATACTCCTACGACTAGGAACAATTAAAGGATGAACTTATGGACTACCCTGGCCCCACTAGTATGATCTGCATCATAATCCTGGTAGTCAAGTACACATCCTAAAGGCTTTATCAACATGTTAGAGAAAGAAAGTATCACTATACTAATCTACATGTTAAGATAAAGTGTAACCAGATAGCATACTATCATGTCGAGCAAGAAATTCCTTCCTATATATGTCCAAGCATCCATTATAATATACAATCATGTACAATAATGGCCTCTAGGGCACACATACAACTAACAATCTCCCACTTGCACTAAGGCCAGTTGTTGTAGTATCTCATACTCAACATCCAAAAAACTCTTAAATCGTATCTGGGGTATGGCCTTCGTGAGTGGATCCGCCGTGTTATTCTTCGTCTCAACTCTCCTGACCTCGATTGTCCAGAGATCAACCATCTCCCTGATCAGGTGATACTTCCTAAGAATATGTCTGGATCACTGATGGGACTGAGTTCATAGGCCAAAGCCATAGCTCCATTTTTATTACAATACACAAGTATTGGATACATAATGGTAAGAACCACACCAAACTCATCTCATGAACTTCTTCATCCAAACAGCCTCCTTGGCGGCATCGTTGGCAGCGATGTATTCAGCCTCCATCGTCGAGTCTGCCACTGTATCTTGCTTGGAACTCTTCCAACATACTGCCCCTCCATTGAGGGTGAAGACAAAACCCAAGACCGACTTAGAGTCGTCCTTATCATTGTAGAAGCTCGAATCGGTAAAGGACTCCACTTGGAGTTTACCGTTACCATACACCAAGAATATTTCTTTAGTCCTTCTCAAGTACTTAAGAATGCTCTTCATAGCTGTCCAGTGATTCTCCCCTGGATCCGATTGATACCTGCTTACAACACTAAGTGCGTACGCTACATACGGTCGGGTACATAACATCGCATACATGATAGACCTGACTGCCGAAGCATAGGGTATCCTTTCCATTTGAGCCCTCTCCAAATCAGTCTTGGGGGACATCTCTTTGGAGAGAGTGATTCCTGAGATCGTGGGTAAATTTCCACGCTTGGAATCTTCCATACTAAACCTCTTTAGTATGGTATTAATATACCTGGATTGGGACAATCCCAACATCCGTTTAGATCTATCTCTATAGATCTTAATCCTCGGAATGTAGGAGGCATCACCCAGATACTTCATGGAGACCTTTGTGATAATAAGAGCTTGACCGAGTGCAGCATAGGAACATCATTTCCTATCAAGAGTATGTCATCCACGTACAATACGAGGAAGACAACATTACTCTCTGCAACCTTTTTGTATACATAAGGCTCATCTACGTTTTTGATGAAATCAAACTCTTTGAGTACCACATCAAAACAGATGTTCTAAATCCGCGATGCCTGCTTTAACACGCAGATTGATTTAAGCAGCTTGCACACTTTTCCGCTGCTCCCACTATCTACGAAGCCCTCTGGCTGAGTCATGTATACGCTCTCTTCTAAATCACCATTTAGAAAAGCGGTCTTGACGTCCATCTGCCAGATTTCATAGTCATGGTATGCGGCAATGGCAAGTAGGATCGGGATGGACTTAATCATAGCCACTGGAGAAAAGGTTTCATCATAATCGACACCTGGTCATTGACGAAAACCTTTTGCAACAAGTCTTAACTTTTCCATCTATACCAAGTTTCTTCTTAAAGATCCACTTGCTCCCAATGGGTTTTACCCCTTCAGGAGCAACTTCTAAAGTCCATACTTTGTTTGTCACACCCCGCTTCTCAGTATACGGGCAGAGGACGCGACGAGGCCGCTACGTATTTACTTAGAAGTAAACATGCTAAGCGTTTCTAAGCAATATAAAATAAAATGTACACAAGAGACAAGATGTAAATAAACAACAACTTTATTTATTAAATATTCTTTTTACAATACAACTGAAATGAAAATACATGGAATGAAAGCAACGCCTAAATAATGGCATAAACAGAAATGAAAATGAAATGTAATGTACAGGTGAATCTAAAACTCCGGGTCTTCAGTAAACTGATCCAAGTCTTCGCTGCTGGGTTTGATCTCCAGTGAGTCTGAAACACCTGACGACATTCCAAAGAAGAAGAAAGAGAATTTCGTCAGCGAACAAGTCGCTCGGTAAGTCCCGTAGATAGATAAGAATAGAATAGACAAAATAGAGTATAGCTGTTTAATGTTGTTATTTAGTGTTAACGCTGTTGTTTGTAGCTTGGTATAGAAGAGGCCAGTGTATACGAGAGGAGTCTAACTATCCCAGAGACTAAGGTATACGGAGTACAAGGAACCATTCAGCCACGGTACAACGGCAATTGCGATTCAAGTTAGGTGTCTTATGGTTGCAGTCTCGTGCCACTTCTAACACCTTCCATACCAATCTACCCCTTATAAACCCCGCAATGTCTTGATTGTATTG
The DNA here is from genome assembly GCA_030015575.1 of Agapanthus africanus. Lineage (NCBI taxonomy): Eukaryota > Viridiplantae > Streptophyta > Magnoliopsida > Asparagales > Amaryllidaceae > Agapanthus > Agapanthus africanus. The sequence continues at coordinate 338,866,704 of JASDDO010000010.1, forward strand.
TATTGTCTTGTAAATTGTATGGATGGATGACTTGACGAACCATGATATCAGTAATGAAACAAATATAATGGAAGAACATGTAAATGGAATATATCCATGGTTCGGTTCGGTCAATACAAATTGATATAGATTGAATAGATGGATTCATATTGAATCATATTGTATTGTATTTTGTACTTGAATCACATTCAAGTCAGATTGATTAGGTTGAGATTTAGTCTGAGTCAGACACTTTTAAAAGAACTTGAAATCCTGATTGTTTTGGTGTTATCGGTAACTGCTGCACATGGACGGCAGGATTTATGTCTTTTTCCAAGACAATTACCGTGTTGATAACACCGTTTATTAGTTTTCTACCTTAAATAGGCAAGCACTCATATCTCCGGCTCCTTAAGGCTCAAGAGACTGGTCCCGCTTAAACCTATGTTTACTAGGGTCCTTATTGTAATTTAGCATAACTTGAGAGGGTTTTATGTAAAAATAGTTTTGGTATAATTTCAAAATACACCTCAAGTATTTAATTATCGTCTTTAGGGTTTTCATTGATGTATATTTTATAAATGACACATTTCTAGTGAATAAAACCTAATTTCATAATATATGGTATTTATTTGTAATATGAATATTGTTTTGAATTATCATGGTAGTTTCATGTAATATTTGAATTCTTTTCTTGAGTTTTGGAAACATGGAATAATATATATATTTAAAATAAGTATTTTGGTAATATTTATATATACATATTTAACGAAAATAAATTTATTTATTTTCTTGTAAAAATCTCATTTTCTAAAGAAAAATTTATAAAATTCCACCGAGATCGAACGCTCCTTACGGAGGTCTGCATCTCACTCTACTAAGCCTGAGAATGTGCGATAATCTGCACCATCCCGAACGAGGTCCCCAAAATGGGTTGTAGAGGCTCAATTGCATGGAAAGTTAAATACACCTTTTAAAGAAAACGGTTTTATAAGTTAAAGCGATTTATTTGTAAATTCGTATTTCCCGTATCCTATTGTCCCAAAATTCATCGTGCTATGATAGATATGTGTGTTGTGAGGAGGTAGGTCATTATCTCGTGGACTATCTAAAGGTATAGTAAGGAATTATGATGATTTATATCGAAACTAAACTATATGGTATTTTTCTGAAAAAGATGATAAAAGTTACATAAATGATTATTTTGATGTGAAAGTCGTTTTGTTGAGTTTGTTAATGTTTATTAATCAACATATGAGAATATGGTTTTATCTTATTAAAGAAAGTATTGTTTTTTTTAAAGAAAACCGAATCGGAAGTCGGATTAACTCCGCTTCCGTCGGGTTTTAGAAATGGAAATTTTTAAAGAATAAGACGAGAAGGGAAAAATGGACTTACTGGCTAATAAAGTAGAGGGGAGAAAGAGGAAAAGTGGGGAAGCGCCGGTGAGTCATTTCGTCGCCGGAAACTTCTTAGGTCGTTGTCGGAGCTTCGCCCTTCGTTAACTCCACTTGCACACTATGGGAATTTGGAAATTTCTTGAGAGTTTTGGCAGGGAATTGTGAGTTAGGAGGGGTGATATGAGGGGTGGTATTTATAGGAAAGGCTAGGGTTTAGTGTAGTGAATGGGTGTAATAAAATTTGTAATAAAATAGGATTAAATGTAAATTTTATTGCTCTCTGAAATAATTCAGAGTAAACAAGCAGTAAGGGGTTAGTGGGGTAGGCCAAACGTTGCAGGAGGCAGAAGATGAAGGCAATACCGTCGGTTTGGACCGGCGGCATCGGTCAAAATTGGCTTCTCGTCGGTTTTGTACCATCGGGGGTGGGTTGGTGATGGTGCATTGGGTCGGGGTCGTTTGGTATTCTATCGTGCACATGTTTATTTATTCTGTAACTTATCCTATTACGTGTAGTGCACGTGCAAACTCTTGGGCTTTAAAAAGATTAAAAGAAATTAAAACCAAAAAATAATGTGGCTGATGGGATTTGAACTCTGGTGCTTTGTCTCAGCAGTGCATGGTCTTACTAAAGAGCTACAAGTTGTTTCTTGCTGTTCTAAAGCAAAACAAATTCTTATAGCATTCACAGGAAATCAAATACCCCAAGTTTACATTAACTTTTAATGAATTTTCTGTACACGGAATTTGGAGTTGTTACATTGTTGGTGTACATGGATTCCATCTCAGATCGCATTGCATCCAGCCATTTCACAGAGTTCCCACTCATGATGGCCTGCTCGAAACTAGTTGGGTCATCATCTCCCAAGATGCAATCCTCGCTCCCACCATCAATGAGAAAACCGTAGTATCTCTCAGGTGGATGAGAAAACCTACTAGATCTACGGAGAGGATGAGGTTCGTCAGGGACTTTCGAATCCTCCAGTTCCACCAAATCCTCTGTTGTAGTTTTTGTATCTGGAACTTCTTCCAGTTCTACCTCTTTGCCACTAATTTCTTTTTCAAGAAATCCTTTTCTAAAAAGGTGGCATTACGAGAAACAAACACCTTTTGTTCCTCAGTGTGGTAGAAGATATACTCACGTGAGTTTTTGGGATATCCTACAAATTTGCACAGAACTGACCTTGCCTCGAGCATGTCCGGATTTTTCGTTTTAACATAAGCCGAACAACCCTATATCTTAATATAATTAAGATATGGTCTCTTCCCCTTCTATATTTCATATGGAGTGGTAGGTACAGATTTGGTAGGGACCATATTCAATAGGTGTATAGTTGTCTCAAGCGCATAACCTCAAAAGGAAATAGGCAACTCAGTAGTACCCTTCATAGAGCACACCATATCTAATAGGGTGCGATTCTTCCACTTCGATACACCGTTGTGCTGTGGTGTATACAGAGGAGTAAGCTGAGAGAGAATCCTATTCTCTTTTAGATAGTCACGGAATTCTGTGCTCAAGTATTCTCCTTCCCGATCAGATCGAAGGATTTTAATACTTTTACCCGTTTGGTTCTCGACTTCGCACTTATATTCTTTGAATTCTCAAAAGCTTCAGACTTGTGTTTCAACAGGAATACTTGTCTGTATCTTGAGAGATCATCAGTGAATGTAATGAAGTACGAGAAACCATTCCTGGCATGTGTAAACATATGAGCGCATACATCACTATGTATCAGTCCCAAGCGTTCAGTAGCTCTTTCTCCATGTCTGGTAAATGGAGTTTTGGTCATTTTACCTTTGAGACATGACTGGCAAGTTTCATATGATGTAAATTCAAATTGATTCAAATATACATCTTTATGCAACTTAGCTAGTTGTGTCACGTTGATATGACCTAGTCTACAATGCCACAAGAAGGATTCGTTCATTTCTGAACTCTTCCTCTTGTGTGTGTTCTGTACGTTAAGAACTGTGTTTCTATTCAGAACGTATAAACCGTTACATAACATATCAAACCCAATCAACACTTGATTTAGGAAAATGTTCATAACATTATTCTCTACTACAAAGTTATATCTTTCTTTATCTAATAAAGAAATTGATATTAAATTGCATATCATAGAGGGTACATAATAACAGTTGTTCAAGATCAATGTATTCCCATTTGGTAATACAAGGTGATATTCACCAACTGTTTTGGCTGCAACACTTGCACCATTCCCTACTTTTAGAGAATGATCAGCTTTTCCCAGTTCTCTACCTTTCTTTAGCTCATGTAACATATTAAATATGTGGGATCTCGATCTGGTATCTAATACCCAGGACGTAGAGTGTACCGAGAAACAGTTCTCGGTAACAAACACACCCGAAGAAGAAGATGCATCAACATGCTCATTCTTCGTTCGGGTTGCGTGAGAATCTGGATATTCCCTTATTTCCTGCTCAGACTTATAACAATTATGAGGAAGAGCGGAACCAACGTTCCCCAGCTCAGTATAACAAGCGGGTCCGGTCTATACATCAATATTATTATCTTGATTAAGGCGTGGCATGGTCGCTACGTGGAGAGATAGAGAAGAAAACATCTTGCAAGATTAGATTGGTTATTATCTTATCTAATCAGGATGGCTCCCACTGTTTTTATCAAATCTTCCTTCAAACCCTAAAAGGTAAGACTAGCTGGGATTAATTACACCCTACAAGTTCGCCAATCATTCAGCCAGGACAGTTTCGGTACTTTGAGGGAGGTTCCCCGTGCTTTCGCACGGACCTAATTAAAATAAACCTTGTTTTCCAAGAGGCATAACCCCATTGACACCTATCTAGTCACCTACTTAATCGACTAATTGTAAAGTGCAAAACTCTCCCAGGAGTAACTCTTACTCGCAGTGGGTATTGGGATCGAACTATCTCATAGAAGTTATGCAATCTCATTGCAAATTTCAACACTTGAAATTCCCAATAATATTTTGCCCCTGACGTCCTATGATCTTGACGAAGGCCAACAAATCATAGGGCGCTAGTCAAGTTCAACCCATACATTTCATGATTGAATTAAACCCACCCGTATGACCCTTGACAAAGGCCAACAAAGTTGTACGACTACCTTAATCCAATCGCATCATATGCAGCATATAAGCACTAATTAGCTACCGTACACTATGCCTTAACGAAGGCCAACAAACTCAGCATGAGTACTAAATAGTACTTATCTGAAATGACGGAGGGCTGCGACAGGTTTTTAAGAAAACCTTTTGCGTAATGAACTTGATATCGTTGTAGAATCGAGTGATTTGAAAAGGAGTGGTTTAAGCTTCTCTTTTAAAATCGAGTTTTTCAAAATAAACCGAGTGGGTGTAGCATCTGCTGGTTTTCTCTAAAGAGGTCACTCCAGGTGAAGGGATCTAGGCTCTTTCCTCATCGAATGAGGTGCTGGATATTCTATAAAGAATACCACTATGCAAAGTAAGAACTAGAGCTACCAGTTTGAAAATTTGATTCCACAACATCATTAGGTTTCTTTCCTTTTCATTAATCTTATTAATGAAGCCACATCATTTATGCTTCCTAAGTATCACAGATAAAGAAACGAAAATACAACGTACGCTTATGTCATCCGCATTCGTCACGGGGTCTCGTCATGCACCGTTAGGTTAGTTAACTAACGGCACAGCGGGGGTAGGACTAGCGCGGATGTAAAACATAAGCAACGTTTATTATATATCATATATATAATATAAATCATTCGTCTCACGCAGTTATATGATCTCATCACAAAACATTGCAGCAGAAGTCAATCATATGAAATATTAGATATACTAGGAGGTCCGTGTTTTAAATTAAGCCAGTAAAAAACACGGATTCCACGGTCGCAATGAATAGCCAAACTCACATCCCTAGACCCTTACGAGAGCGGAAAGCAACCCTATCAATTCTAGAGTTAGGAGACTCGGACTCGACTCCTCGAGATGGTCTCCCACTGGACTCTAGAACCCGGTTACTTATGCTCCCCGCCTTGGGTCTATCCTAATGCGGAAAAGTAAATAATATACATCAATGGTGACATCATCCTCAACCCGGAAGTGTCCCAATAAAAGAATATTACATACAAGTTTTTTACATGAATAAAAATGAAAAACTCTCATCTCACGCAAAAAACCCCGGCTATTCAAACATGACGATCCAATATAACATATCACAGCAACACATAACATCACATGTCATCAACGTAAGTAAATATGCGTATCCCAATTGTCGTTAACGTATAGCAATGAAACCGGCGATACACCACATATTACACTTACGGTCGCAGAAAAGAAATGAAAACTACAATAATTAGAATCCGCAACCACCTCAGACATCATAAACCCGGAATATCACATACTCCGGTTTATATGCCTAACACTATAAACCCGGCATTTTAGTCTCAAATTGAAAACTCTTTTCAATATCCGGTCCGGCAATTCAACAAGATTCCCAACAGTTGATCGAATTCTCGTCGGGAACATTAGTGGACGGCTGCACCCCCGATACCGTCGACGAAGCGAACTTAGGTGGAACACCACGGCCGTGAGCACCCGAACGGATGCTTTTGGCTACGAGGTTCTCTTATAGTCACTTGGTTGGGGCTATAGGGCGTGGCTATCTAGTACTGTTACCCGGGGAGCGTTCGCGTACTATACGAGATTACGACGGAGTTTTGATCTGAATCAAAACCTCGTGGCAACCGATCAAAAGAGACTAAATTGCTAGATTTATAAAATACTAATTAGTTTTCACAAAACTAATTATTGTGGATTCTAAATATTGTATCACAAATCACATATATCTAAACGATGTTAAACATTTCGATCGATTTATCAAACACCCACAATTCTCAGAGAACTCAACACTTGAGTCAGATTTAAAAATACCCAGAGAGTGCCATTAGTACATACGGAGCATCACAAGAAGGCACGTTCCCTGCCTCACTAACGGCGCTGCGAAACCGCCGCCAAACCCATGGTTTGGCCGTTGTTGCACGGTTGTTTGGTCGAGTTGGGCCATCGTTTTTCTTAGGGATCCATAGAAAACCTTACACAATTTTCTAAATATTTTTAATTAGAAAAATTCCAACTTTTGAATTTTTTTCCAGAAACCCGGATTTTTGGGTTTCAAAAAGTCGATCGAACACTTTAACGTCGCCTGGACGACTCCTAATGCTCTAGGTTGGCTCTGATACCACTGCTGGGTTCACTTAGCACCCCAGCTATGTTACGACAAGTATCAAGTATGCAATTTCAAAAAATCTAGGGTGCCAAGTAAACCCGGACCAAGAATCTAACTAGAGAATAAGGGTTTATATAGCATGTAAACAATCTTTACACTAAGTAAAATAGGAATACAACCTTTGTACACCGGTCCTTTACTTCTAAAGCTCCATGTAGTAGTCCCTTAGCTCCAAGTAGTGGTGTCCCGGACTCTGCTTAGGCTCCACTAGGCGAAAGGAACGAGCTTGCTCAAGGATCTTCGAAGCTGAAGATGATCTATGTCGAAGGATCTCTAACTCAAGCTACCTCTTCACTAATCGATGAATTAGTGAAGTAAACAACCTATACTAAATGGCTAGTTTGGTATAGATTGATGAAGTAGGAATTTTGCTCACTTTAGAATTATTTTTCTCTTTTTCTTTTTAGCCTCACTCAAAATCAAGAGAAGAAAAATGAGATGAAGACGAAGCTCAAGTGATGAACCATGGGTGAGAAAATATCTCATATAATCTCTTGTAGAGACTTAACCATGGCTAAAAATAATGGGTGGGTTAATAAATATTTAGAGTAAAACAAAATTAGTAGACTTAAGTCAAGCCTTCTACATGCTTCCACGAGTATCTTAGCCATGCTAATTTTCACATAATTTTGATTTTTCCCTTAATAATTAATCACTCAAATTATCTTTAGTTAGGTATGAGTCTCATACACCCAAGTCCAATGTATCATCTAGCATGAAACAAAAAAATAAATACATTAATATATATCACATATATATTTGTATGTATTTAGAGAAAAGAAATTCTTAAGTGAGCTAATATTAGTTAATATATATTAATATATCAAATATATAATAATATATTAAATTATTAAATCAACACTTGAATTAATAACCCGGTTATATCACATACAACCGACCAATATCATTTATATGTATATCAAATATACATATAACAAATCATTGAATCAACACTAGATTCAATAATCCGGTTATAGCACATATAACCTATATCGCGAGATTAGAATACTGTATCACATACATATTTAATCTCGTTCTTGCACATATCACATATGTGCACTACTTCGTTTCACTTGAGTTAGGAAACCTCCGTGTAGGACTCTAAAGACTCGTCAATATGCCAGCAGTAGGTGATGATCATATCAATCACTCACAAGCCGTCAGCGGTACTAGCTGGACGTAACGACTACCCAGGTATTAAGCGATCAAATGATCAACAAGCAAGCTTGAATCCAATAAGTAATACTATTGTATAGTCCGGTCTATTCGTCTGATATGTCGCATATCGAGTCTGGGGGTGGTAAACGTCAGACCCCAATAACTTGATAAGTCATGCCGATATGAGGCTCATAATGGGTCGAGAAACTGCTGATAACACTTACCAGTAAATCTCAGTATCAGCCCTGGCCAGGAACTTCCTGTTATGGCCAATCGAGCATAGCACAACATCAAACCCTAATACCGGGAGAGACGAAACCCCTCTTATCGCTCATTGCCTCCATGTGACTCGGGACTGTACCCAAAATCCACCTGTTTGCACGCTCTCTTGAACATGGTAGGGAGGAAATCAAAGCACAGTGAGAATCACACAAGACTCTATGACGATCTCGGGTCTATAGACTAACATGTACTGGTGTCACCAGAGAACTGCTATCTGACATTAGGTATAATACCATCTAGGAGTTCTCGGCGAGCCCTGTTCAGTGTATTCATTCTCCAATCAGCACATATGTACAATTTTTGATGTCAAACATCAATGGATGTAGGATCATCCATCGCCCCATACAGAGTCAAAAAACGTACACACTAGTCTACTCTGGAATATCGATGCCTTTTTCTCGATACTCCCACGACTAGGAACAATTAATGGATGAACTTATGGACTACCATGGCCCTACTAGTACGATCTGCATCATAATCCTGGTAGTCAAGTACACATCCTAAGGGTTTTATCAACATGCGAGAGAAAAACAGTATCACTATACTAGTTTACTTGTTAAGATAAAGAGTAACCAGATAGCATACTATCATGTCGAGCAAGAAAGTCCTCCCTATATATGTCAAAACATCCATTATAATATACAATTATGTACAATAATGGCCTCTAGGGCATACATACAACTAACAAAAATAGAACGTATACTTATGCCATCCGCATTCGCCACTGGGCTCCGTCATGCTCCGTTAGGTTACTTAACTACCGGCAGAGCAGAGACTGGACTAGCGCAGGTACAAAACATAAGTAACGTTTATTATATATCATATATATAATATAATATTCGTCTCACACAGTTATATGATCACATCACAGAACCAAGCAGCAGAAGCAACATATGAAATATTGGATATATTAGGATGTCAGTGTTTTAAATTTAGCAAGTAATGTAAAACACGGATTCCACAGTCGTGATGAATAGCCAAACCTACATCCCTAGACCCCTAGCGGCAAGTAACCCTACCAATTCTAGAGTTAGGAGACCCGGTCTCAACTCCTTGAGATGGTCTCCCACTGGACTCTAGAACCCGATTAATTGTGCTCCCTTCCTTGGGTCTATCCTAATGTGGAAAAGTAAATAATATATATCAATGGTGACATCATCCTTAACCCGGAAGTCTCTCAATAAAAGAATATTACATATAAATTTTACATGAATGAAAATAAAAACTCTCATGTCACATAAACCCCCCTGGCTATTCATTCACAACGATCTAATAAAACATATCACAGCAACACATAATATCACATATCATCAATGTAAGTAAATATGCGTATCCCGAAATTCGTTGACATATAACAACGAGGTTTGGGATACCCCACATATTACACTTACGGTCGCAGAAAAGAAATGAAAAACTACAATAATTAGAATCCACATATCCTCAGACATCATAAACCCGGAATATCTAATATTCCGGATTTCATACCTAACCTATAAACCTTGTATTTTAGTCTCAAATTGAAAACACTTTTCAATTACTCTAGTTAGGTAATTCAACAGGATTCTCGACTACATTATCAAATACTGGTCGGAAATTTTAGCAGATAGCCGCACCCCTGATGCCGTCGACGAAGTGCACTAAGGCAGAACACCTTAGCCGCAAGCACCCGAGTGGGTGCTTTTGGCAATGGGGTTCTCCTACAGTCACTTGGTTGGGGCTATGGGGCATGGCTGTCTACTAAAGTTACCCGGCGAGTGTTCGCATACAATACGCGATTGCGATGGAGTTTTGATCCGAATCAAGACTCCGTGGCAACCGATTAACCGAGACTAAAACACTAGATTTATAATATACTAACTAGTTTTCATAAAACTAATTATTCCAGATTCTAACAATTTTATCACATATCATCAAGATCTATACGATGCCAAACATTTCGATCGATTTATCGAACACCCACAAAATCCAGAGACCTCAACAACTTGAGAATCATTAAAAATACCCAGAGAGTGCATCATGGCCAAATGGAGCAGCACAAGAGAAATGATACCACAACTCCACAAACATGCGGCAGAACCGTAGCCAAACATGGGGTTTGGTCGTGGTCCCGCGGCCGTTTGAGAGAGTTGGGTCGTCAAATTCCTTCTGGCTCCATAAAAAACCCTGCATGATTTTCTGAATATTTTTAATCACGAAAATTTCAACATTTGAAAAAATCGACAGAAACATCACATTTGCAGGTTTCGAAATTCTGATCGAACACTTTAATACCGTAAAGACCTATCCAAATGTTCTAGCTTGGCTCTGATACCATGAAAGTCTGCCATATAACCACAACAAGGTTTTAGTAGCATCAACCATGCCAAATTTAAAATTTTTAGGTGCTAAGTTAGACTAACCAAGATCTTAACTAGAATAATTAGGGTTTAACCTATGATGATATGAAAAACTAGAAGTGAAAGAAGTTATACCCTCATAGATCGAGTCCTTCACATCACAAGCTCTGGATAGTAGTCCACACAACTCCACTAGGCTCCACTTGAGAGAATGAACGAACTTTCTCCGATGACTTTCGTGCCGAAGATGATCCACCCGAAGCCTACTAGCTCAAGCTACCTCTTCACTAATCTCGTATTAGTGAAAGAAACACGCCATACCAAAGTGCTAGTTTAGTGTGGGATGGTGAAGTAGAGAATTTGAGGCTCACTAGTTTGTTCAAAACTCCATGGTTCACATCACATGTGAAGGGTTGGAGTTTTGATGCATGAAGAGGAGGAAGAAGAGGTAGAGAGCTCAAGAGAGCAACCCAAGGAAAAAATACAAGTGAAGAATGAAGTGTAGAATGGTTCATCCAAATGAACTCACTTATTGAAGCATCAATATTTTCTAATAATAAAAATGGAACCAAACTTCAATAGTAAGTCAAGAGTGATAAAATAATCCAGAACCATGCTATTCACTAATTACCACACTCCATAAGGTATGCGCAAACTTGGCAAGTTTCCCTTATATTTCAAACTCCCGATGTAGTTTTTGCCCCTGGCGCTTATGACCTTGACGTAGGCTAACATATCATAAGTCATTAGTCAAGCTCAACCCGTCATTGTCCTGAATTAATTTAGACTCACCCGTACAAGTCCTTGACATAGGCCAAAATAACTGTAAGACTGTCCTAAATAATCACATCTCTATGCTGCAAACAAGCATTACCCAGCTACCATTCAGTATTCCTTGATATAGGACAACATACATAGCATGAATACTGGATAATACTTGTAAAAAACGACGGAGGGCTACAGCTGGTTTTTGGCGAAAAACGTTTAACATAATGAACTTGATATCGTTGAAGAGACCGAATGGTTTTACAAATATATAGTGGCACAAACTTTTGCCAAAGAGGTCACTCCCTGTGAAAGGATCTAGGCTCTTTCCTCATCGAATGAGGTGCTAGATATTCCTAACCGAATAGCTCTATGTAAAGTAAAAGAATAAACTATAGTGAAGTTATTACAGTGACACAAACTTTTGCTCAAGAGGTCACTTTCAGTAATGGGATCTAGGCTCTTACATCGTCGAATAAGGTGCAGAATATTCATGATCGAATACTGCTGTACAAAGCAAAAGAAAATGCTTGTAATGTCGGTATTAAAACAAAATCAATACCTAAAACATCATTTAGGTTTGTTTTTCTTGCATTAATCAGAATTAATGCAGTCCTACCAATAAACATATTATGCCAGAAAGAAACGAAAATAAGCACGCACATATATGCCGTCCGCATTCGCCGCAGAGTCCCGGGTCTTCACCGTAAGGTTACATAACTTACGGCAGTGCGGAGACAGGACTAGCGCAGATGCAAAACATATATAGTGTCTACTATATATACATATAATATATATATATACAAACATTTATCTCACGCATGATATCATGTAACATCACAGAAGTATCACAGCATAAGCAAACACAGTATGGAAATGTGGATAATGTAGGAAAAGTACATTTCAATTGAACCAAATATGAAATGCAATTTTCCGATTGTGTGGATAGCCCGTTGTATCATACCCTAGACCGCTACGAGTACAGCAAGCCATCCGCCAATCCCAGAAGCGAGGCAACCCCAATCAACGAAGTGAATGGGCCATCCAGCACTTTCAAAATCCGGTGACTTAAGCACCCCTCCGCGGGTCAATCCTATACCCACTATGAGTGCGGCGAATAGCCCGCCAATTCTAGAGTATGGCACCCCGGTCTCAACGCCAAGAGATGGAGGCCCGTTGCCCTCCAAAACTCGGCTACTCGAGCACTCCGCTGTGGGGTAATCCTAGCGCATGTAATGAAAACCTGAATATACAGCGGTGACTACGTCCGCAACCAGGACACTGTTAGTGTATATGCCCTAGAGGCCATTACTGTATCATACTAGTATGTATATTACTTGATGGAAGCTTGGGATATTCACAGTTGTACAGACAATCTTGCTCAATATAGTAGTATGCTACTTGGTTTGTCTCTGCTTTAATGTGTACTTGTGTGTTTATTTATTATATCACCTATACGCATTAGTAGAGCCCTTAGGATCTTTGCTTGATTACCGGCATTGTGATGGCGATCACACTCGTGGGGGCTGGGTAATCTACAAGCACATCCTTATATACGTCCCTAGTCGTGGGAGTATCGAGATAGGGCATCGATGCTCCGGAGTAGACTAGCGTATGCGCTTCTCATCCCAGCACGGAAGACGGTCTGTCCCACAGCCGTCGGTACGTCGTACTTGAGATAGTATGCGGGTGCTCGTTAGGTTACGAGTACACTGGACAGGACAAGTCGGGAACTGATGGTTGGTATTATACCTATCGTCAGTTATCAGTTCCCAGGTGACATGAGTACAGCTTAGTCCGCTGACTTGACACTGCCACTTCGCCTCGAGTGTGTTCCTACTGTTCTTTGGTTACTACCCTACCACGGCTCTACTGAGTCGTGCAAACAGGTAGTAGTTGGGAGCAGTCCCGAAGCACTTGGAGGCAGTGACGGTTAGACAGGATTCGTCTCTCCCGGTATTGGGGGTTGACATCGCGCTGTGTCTAGGAGAGCCATTACACAAGTAGTCCCTGGCCAGGGCAAGCGAGATATACTGGTAGGTTCCAGTGTTATCTCAGGGTGTTCTGGGCTTCACTCCGACACGACTTGTACCGCTATTAGGTGTCTGACGCTTGCCGCCCCCCTAGGCCCGCCATGCGATGTATCAGACGAACAGACCGGACTGTACGGAGATTGTCACATACAGACTCAGTAGGAGTTCGGATGGGTTTACCTCATCGGCCTTCTTATCGACATCTACCTGGGGACCGTTACGTACATCTAGTGCCGCTTGCGGTCTGTGGTTAAACCCACTGCCAGCGTAGTGTCGAGTCTTTAGAGTCCCACACAGAGAGTTTCCCTGCAGTGAGCAAAACGTGTAGAGGCCGTATGGTTTTACGGCAGGGCTGCGATCACTTACGTACACTTGTGTGCGTATGGTGTTCGGGCAGGCAGTACTAGTAGGCTTTGGTTTAAGCCGGATCATAGTATTGCACGGATGGATTTGTTTTGTCTTCTGTGCATCCGCATTCTACGGAATACGGATGCAGGTGTGTATGCACAGTTTTTCGGAGCGATGAAGGAGGAGGTGCCTCATTAGGGTTTTGGCAGTTGGTTCGGCCAAAACCGTTATGTGGCAGGCTCATTAGGGTTTTGACAGTTCGTTTGGTCAAAACCATTATGAGCCGCGAACATCATTTACTAATCCTATTAGTGATAATCTTATGATGGCTAATTGCATTGACCATTTGACCCCGTTGACCTCTCTTGATTTTGTTGACCGGTTGACCGTGTTGACCATTGACTTTCAAGAGGGTTCCACACTCTTCTTTTCTTTTCCTTTTTCTTTTGGATTATGATAATGGTCATTTCAAAGTAGCCATCAACTTTATCTTGATGGGATTAGTAATGATGTTGCTTTTGCATTATTTGCAACCATGGTTGATTTTCTTTTGTATCATAATTTACTTTCTCATTCTCTCTCTTGTTTTTCAAGTGAGAAGAAAAGAAAAAGCTCCATAGTTGCTAACCTTCCTCTTTCTTCTTCCTCCTCTAGTTTTGATCTTTTGATCTCATGTGTTGAGAGATAAAGATTTCACAAAGACAAAGCCATCCCTTCATCACTTCTACACAACCTAGGGCTTTTAGATTAGCAATCATCTTGCCCTAGTTACCTCGGCTCGAGGTGGAGCTCGGTGTACATCTCTCTGGTGGACCGTCTTCGACTCAAGGAGGCCGCGGAGGTGACCAAAGTCCGGATCAACCATTGAGCAAGCAAAGAGAAGAACAACAAGAAGAGAAGGAGTTCAAGTTGAGGTATAACCCCTAACCGAGTAGATAACATCTCAAGTTAGGATGCTAGTGTATTGTTTAGCAAAAATCCGGATTTTACGGTCCATGTTACAAAGTTTAGAAAAATTTTTGTTTTACCGTTTCCGCAACCCCGAAAGTACCGGGAGTGGTAACGTGGACCTAACAGTGGTATCAGAGCCAAACTAAACATAAACTAGCTTGGTAGTGAAGTGTATCGAAGTTCGAAACGGAAAAATCGAAAAACCGAGTTACGAAAAACCTGAGTTTCTGTTAAATTTTTTTCTGGTCAAAACAAAATTTGTCATACTCCAAAAATCATCTCAGGGTTTTTAGAAGAAAGCCCCAAAAAACGAGCCAGCAACTCGACCAAAGCGCCTCGTTTCCGCGGCAATAGCAAGCTATTGCCACGGAACCGCGGCCATCTTGGTGAGTTGCTGGGTCTATTTTGGTGCAGTGTATTTCTGACTTGGATTTAGGATTTTTATGCTGGTTTATATGTGCCCAGATTTTCCAGAATAGAGATTTGTTTTTGGGGGCCTATAAATCCGTATTTTTCCGAACTTCAATATACTTTGACTATAAAGGTTATATCTGTGATGTTCATATGTATTGAACGTCGGCTAATCGCTATATGTCGATTAGTCGGGGTTATACATATCTGTGATCTGTGATTGTTGTTGATGGTTTGTGTATATGAACTCGTTGGATTGTCGCGGATGAATAGCCGGGGTGGATGTGAGATGAGAGTTCCTTTTTCTTTCATTCATGTAATAAATTTGTAAATTGATGTAATATTATTTGTATGGCCGCACAACCGGGGCCGGGTTGTAGCCGTCATTGTATAATTCTTTTTACTGTTTTTGCTCCTAGGATAGACCCATGGAGGGGTGCACAAACTACCGGGTATCTCGAAGTGCCGAATGGCCTACTCATGGCGTTGAGGGAGGTTGCTTCGCTTCGGGTACTTGGCGGGTAGTTTGCCGCACCCGTAGGGGTCTTGGGGTGGGGTTTTGGCTATTCATCGCGACCGTGTAATCCGCTTTTCGTTGCAGGCTCGAACGAATCGCGGGTTCCTAATATATTCAAAGTGTTCATCTGTGATCTGGATTGGCTATCATTGCAGTATATCTATATATAATAACTATTTAGGCGTTGCTTATATTTTACAGCCGCGCTAGCCCAGCCCCCGCTCTGTCGTTAGTTAAGTAACCTAACGGGTGATGACGGGGCCCAGTGGCGAATGCGAATGGCATAAGCGTACGTCATATTTTGGTTGTTTTCTGCAATAGTAGGATTTAAATGATGGGACGCATTAAAAGAACTAATGCAAGAAAATAAACCTAAAAGACGTTGTTGGAACAATTTTTCAAAAAAGCTGTTATTGCAAGGACGTTCATTTTTGTTTTGCATCGCGGTATTCGGTTGTGAATGCCCAGCACCTCAGTCGACGAGGCAAGGGCCGAGATCCCTTCATCGGGAGTGACCCCTTGGACAAAAGTTTGCGTCAGGGTAATAACTTCACTATAGTCGATTATTCTTGCTTTGCATCGAGGTATTCAATTTGGAATATCCTGCACCTCATTCGACGAGGAAAGAGCCGAGATCCCTTCACAGGGAGTGACCTCTTTAGCAAAAGTTTTCGCCACTATATTTTCAAAAAGGGCAATCATGTTCCTTCAACGATATCAAGTTCATTACGTTAACGGGTTTTTCGCCAAAAACCCAGCCGTAGCCCTCCGTCGTTTCGGATTAATATTATTCAGTATTCGTGCTGCGTTTGTTGACCTAGTCAAGGCGTAGTGAAAGGTAGCTAAATAATATTTTTCTGTGGATTGCAAATGTGATTGGTTAGGACAGTCGTGCGGCCTTGTTGACCTAGTCAAGGGCACGTACGGGTGGGTCTAATGCAATCAGGATTATGACGGGTAGAACTTGTCTAACAGTTTGTGGCTTGTTGACCTAGTCAAGGTCATGAACAGTTAGGGGCAAAAACCACATCGGGAGTTTCAAAAGAACTGAAACTTGCAGATTTAGCATACCTTCTGGAGTGTGGTGACTAGAGTGGATTCCATCTAGGTTATCACACAATGACAGTTGGATCCCGATCCCACTGATGAGTTGGATTACTCTCGGGAGATTATTTCACTTAACGATCAATGCTATAAACCTAGTAGGTGTCTAGAAAGGTGTTAGCGGGGTTACGCCCCCAGGGAAAAGAGGTTCTTAAATTAAGGAACTTCGCGAAAGCGTTGGAAAACCTCCCTCGAAGTACCGACACTAGCCTGGCTGAAAGGTTAAGCAAGTATTGTGACGTGAATTAAATCCCGGCTAGTTCTTCTTTTAAAAAGGTTTTAAGAAGAATTTGAGGAAACAGTGGGAGACATCCTGGTTAGATAAATTAATAAACCAATCTAATCTTGCAAGAGCATACGCTGAGTGTTTCTTTTCTCTCTCTCCAGGCAGCAACCTTTTCACACCCTAATCAAGATAATAAAATGTATCGCTTGACCGATCCGAATTCTTATTCGGGACTGGGGAAAGTTGGTTCAGCTCTAACTTGTGACAACTGTCATGAGTATGAGAATGGGAAAGGGGATTGTATGGATTTCCAGGATACCCAGTTGAAGAAGAAGCATGGTTTTGCATCTACTTCAGGTGTTCTTGTAATTGAGAACTGTTTTACGGTCAGCCCTACCTCCTGGGTACTTGATACCGGATCAGGATCTCATATCTGTAATTTATTGCAGGGACTGAGAAAAAGTAGGAAAGTTGCACCGGGTGATATGTCGCTCAGAGTAGCGAACGGAGCACAAGTTAATGCGGCAGCCGTCGGTGAATATCACCTAGTATTGCCAAATGGCAAGACTATGATTTGAACGATTGCTACTATGTACCCTCCATGGTTTGCAATATCATATCAGTTTCTTTACTCGATAAAGATTGATATAACTTTGTTCTTGAAAAGAATATCATGAACATTTAACTTCATAAGGTACTGGTTGCAGAGGGTACACTGTGTAATGGTATCTACGTTCTAAATCAGAATACAGTTCTCAATATACAAAACACACGCAAGAGGAAGAATTCAGATACGAATGAATCCTACTTGTGGCATTGTAGACTTGGTCATATCGGAGAGAAAAGACTGAGTAAGTTGCATAAAGATGGACTCTTGAATGCGTTCGAGTTTTCATCTTATGAAACTTGTCAGTCCTGTCTCAAAGGGAAGATGACCAAATCTCCGTTCACTGGACATGGAGAAAGAGCAACCGAGCTCTTGGGACTCGTACATAGTGATGTATGCGGTCCGATGTCTATACATGCAAGGGGTGGGTTCTCGTACTTCATCACATTCACTGACGATCTCTCTAGGTTCGGATATGTGTATCTGATGAAACACAAATCTGAAGCTTTTGAGAAATTCAAGGAATTTAGAAACGAAGTAGAGAACTAGACAGGCAAAAGTATTAAGATCCTCCGGTCTGACAGGGGAGGGGAGTACTTAAGCACGGAATTCCTAGATTACTTAAAAGAGAATGGTATTCTCTCTCAGCTTACTCCTCCTTATACACCACAGCACAACGGTGTTTCGGAGCGGAGGAATCGTACCCTACTGGATATGGTTCGCTCCATGATGAGTAATGCCGAGTTGCCTCTTTCATTTTGGGGACATGCGCTTTTGACAGCGGCATACCTATTGAATGATGTTCCGTCTAAATCAGTGCCTAAGACTCCGTTCGAGATATGGAATGGAAAGAGGCCATATCTTAAAAGATTTAAGATATGGGGTTGTCCGGCTTATGTTAAAACGCATAAACCGGATAAACTTGAGGCACGGTCAGTTTTATGTAAGTTTGTGGGATATCCAAAGAATGGTTATGGATATCTATTCTACCATACCGAGGAACAGAAGGTGTTTGTTGCTCAGCATGCCGTTTTCTTAGAAACGGAGTTTCTTGCAAAAGAAATTAGTTGGAGCACGGTAGAATTGGAAGAAATTCAGCGACCACAAACTGAAACTGAAAATTTGACAGAACCTCAGGATTCAATGACCCCAGACGAACCTCAACCACTCCGCAGATCTGGTAGGATTTCTCATCCGCCCGAGAGATACTACAGTTTTCTCATTGACGGGGATCGAGAGGATTGCATCTTGGAAGAAGATGACCCTACCAGTTTCAGGCAGGCCATTATCAGTAGGGACTCTGATAAGTGGCATGAAGCAATGCAATCCGAAATGGAGTCCATGTACGCCAATAAAGTGTGGACCTTGGATATTGCTCCACCTGGGGTAAAACCCGTTGGATGCAAATGGATCTACAAAAGGAAACTTGGTGTAGATGGGCAGGTGGAAACCTATAAAGCTAGACTCGTTGCAAAAGGTTTTCGTCAAAGACCTGGTTTGGACTATGATGAAACTTTTTCTCCGGTGGCTATGCTCAAATCCATTCGGATCCTACTTGCCATTGTTGCCTTCCATGACTATGAAATCTGGCAGATGGATGTTAAAACGTCTTTCCTAAACGGTTGTTTGGAAGTGTGCGTTTACATAGATCAACCAGAAGGTTTCGTGGACAGTGGGAGCAGCGGAAAGGTGTGCAAGTTGCTTAAATCCATTTATGGATTAAAGCAGGCATCGCGGAGCTGGAACATCTGTTTTGATGAGGCAATCAAGGAATTTGATTTCATCAAGAATGAAGATGAACCCTGTGTTTATAAGAAGATTGTAGGACGAACTGTCGTGTTCCTAGTCTTGTACGTGGACGACATTCTTTTGGTAGGAAATGATATTCCTATGCTACAATCGGTCAAGCTGTTTTTGTCACAAAGGTTCTCCATGAAGGACCTGGGTGATGCCTCGTACATTCTGGGGATCAAGATCTATAGAGATAGATCCAAGAGACTACTGGGACTTTCGCAGTCCAGGTACATAAAGACCGTACTAAAGAGATTTAGTATGGAGGGTTCCAAGCGCGGTAACATACCCGCATTGCACGGAATTACCCTCTCCAAGATGATGTCTCCTAAGACTGACGAGGAGAGGGTTCGCATGAGCACTATACCCTACGCTTCGGCGGTAGGATCTATAATGTATGCGATGCTATGTACAAGACCAGATGTAGCTTACGCACTGAGCGCGGTAAGCCAGTATCAGTCAGACCCAGGGGAGGACCACTGGACAGCAGTGAAGAACATTCTCAAGTACCTGAGAAGGACTAAGGAGATGTTCCTGGTTTACGGTAATGGAGACCTCAGGGTCGAGTCCTTTACCGATTCAAGCTTCCAGAGTGACAAAGATGACAGCAAGTCTGTCTCTGGTTTTGTGTTTACCCTCAACGGAGGGGCGGTATGTTGGAGGAGCTCCAAGCAGGATACCGTCGCAGACTCAACGATGGAGGCTGAATACATTGCTGCAAGCGAGCAAAAGAGGCGGTCTGGATGAAGAAGTTCATTAGTGAACTTCAGGTGGTTCCGTCCATTATTGACCCAATACCTTTGTATTGCGATAACAATGGGGCTATAGCTTTAGCGAAGGAACCAAGGTCCCATCAGAAATCCAGGCACATCTTAAGGCGGTATCACATGATCATGGAGATCATTGATCGACAGGAGATCGAGGTGCGGAGAGTGGACACAAAGGACAACACTGCGGACCCATTCACGAAGGCTTTACCCCAGACTCAGTTCGAGCGGCTGATCGAGATAATAGGTCTTCGATACGCCAGTACATGGCCTTAGTGCAAGTGGGAGATTGTTAGTGTATATGCCCTAGAGGCCATTACTGTATCATACTAGTATGTATATTACTTGATGGAAGCTTGGGATATTCACAGTTGTACAGACAATCTTGCTCAATATAGTAGTATGCTACTTGGTTTGTCTCTGCTTTAATGTGTACTTGTGTGTTTATTTATTATATCACCTATACGCATTAGTAGAGCCCTTAGGATCTTTGCTTGATTACCGGCATTGTGATGGCGATCACACTCGTGGGGGCTGGGTAATCTACAAGCACATCCTTATATACGTCCCTAGTCGTGGGAGTATCGAGATAGGGCATCGATGCTCCGGAGTAGACTAGCGTATGCGCTTCTCATCCCAGCACGGGAGATGGTCTGTCCCACAGCCGTCGGTACGTCGTACTTGAGATAGTATGCGGGTGCTCGTTAGGTTACGAGTACACTGGACAGGACTCGTCGGGAACTGATGGTTGGTATTATACCTATCGTCAGTTATCAGTTCCCAGGTGACATGAGTACAGCTTAGTCCGCTGACTTGACACTGCCACTTCGCCTCGAGTGTGTTCCCACTGTTCTTTGGTTACTACCCTACCACGGCTCTACTGAGTCGTGCAAACAGGTAGTAGTTGGGAGCAGTCCCGAAGCACTTGGAGGCAGTGACGGTTAGACAGGATCCGTCTCTCCCGGTATTGGGGGTTGACATCGCGCTGTGTCTAGGAGAGCCATTACACAAGTAGTCCCTGGCCAGGGCAAGCGAGATATACTGGTAGGTTCCAGTGTTATCTCAGGGTGTTCTGGGCTTCACTCCGACACGACTTGTACCGCTATTAGGGGTCTGATGCTTGCCGCCCCCCTAGCCCGCCATGCGATGTATCAGACGAACAGACCGGACTGTACGGAGATTGTCACATACAGACTCAGTAGGAGTTCGGATGGGTTTACCTCATCGGCCTTCTTATCGACATCTACCTGGGGACCGTTACGTACAGCTAGTGCCGCTTGCGGTCTGTGGTTAAACCCACTGCCAGCGTAGTGTCGAGTCTTTAGAGTCCCACACAGAGAGTTTCCCTGCACTGAGCGAAACATGTAGAGGCCGTATGGTTTTACGGCAGGGCTGCGATCACTTACGTACACTTGTGTGCGTATGGTGTTCGGGCAGGCAGTACTAGTAGGCTTTAGTTTAAGCCGGATCATAGTATTGCACGGATGGATTTGTTTTGTCTTCTGTGCATCCGCATTCTACGGAATACGGATGCAGGTGTGTATGCACAGTTTTTCGGAGCGATGAAGGAGGAGGTGCCTCATTAGGGTTTTGGCAGTTGGTTCGGCCAAAACCGTTATGTGGCAGGCTCATTAGGGTTTTGACAGTTCGTTTGGTCAAAACCATTATGAGCCGCGAACATCATTTACTAATCCTATTAGTGATAATCTTATGATGGCTAATTGCATTGACCATTTGACCCCGTTGACCTCTCTTGACTTTGTTGACTGGTTGACCGTGTTGACCATTGACTTTCAAGAGGGTTCCACACTCTTCTTTTCTTTTCCTTTTTCTTTTGGATTATGATAATGGTCATTTCAAAGTAGCCATCAACTTTATCTTGATGGGATTAGTAATGATGTTGCTTTTGCATTATTTGCAACCATGGTTGATTTTCTTTTGTATCATAATTTACTTTCTCATTCTCTCTCTTGTTTTTCAAGTGAGAAGAAAAGAAAAAGCTCCATGGTTGCTAACCTTCCTCCTTCTTCTTCCTCCTCTTGTTTTGATCTTTTGATCTCATGTGTTGAGAGATAAAGATTTCACAAAGACAAAGCCATCCCTTCATCACTTCTACACAACCTAGGGCTTTTAGATTAGCAATCTCCTTGCCCTAGTTACCTTGGCTCGAGGTGGAGCTCGGTGTACATCTCTCGGGTGGATCGTCTTCGACTCAAGGAGGCCGCGGAGGTGACCAAAGTCCGGATCAACCATTGAGCAAGCAAAGAGAAGAACAACAAGAAGAGAAGGAGTTCAAGTTGAGGTATAACCCCTAACCGAGTAGATAACATCTCAAGTTAGGATGCTAGTGTATTGTTTAGCAAAAATCCGGATTTTACGGTCCATGTTACAAAGTTTAGAAAAAATTTTGTTTTACCGTTTCCGCAACCCCGAAAGTACCGGGAGTGGTAACGTGGACCTAACAGACACGCCCTAAAGAATACTACAAGCCGCGATAACGGTAGTCCACATTTCAGACGCTCATTATGCAATATGAATATATATTACATCACAGAGAAATACATTTAATACTAAATACACCGGGCTATCCATCACGACAAATCAAACACAACCACAAACACTGAGCATCATCCATCACAGAACATGCAAACATGCGAGTATCGATTCTGTAACCCTGTCTAAATGATACATATAGCAATTAGATGAAGTTTTACCAAATGTTATGATAAACGCAACCATTACTAAGCCTACGACAATCAAATACCACACACTAATAGCTAACACTTCAATTTTCCGAAACACCAAAAATCAAGTGTGCTAAAAACCGACAAAAATTTCATGCTAAAACCCACTCCGAGAGTCCAAAATGATCTCAGATTGATCCAAAACATCATAGAGGGTCCCGGCACAAAATTAGAGTCGATCCGGAGAGGACCTAGGGGTACCCACCCCCTAGGCCACCCTGAGGTGGCCAAAGGGTCAGCAGACCCGAGCCTGCACACTTAGGGCAGGGCTCGGGTCCCCCTAAGGACACCTTTGGGTGGTCTCAAGGGTGTGGGCCCTCCCTAAGTCCCCTAAGGACATCTTCGGGGTCCCCGTAGGGATTCTACACATCAAAATAAGCATAAATTCTTCACTAGATTTACAGCAGTTTTTCCGGGGCAATAACCGGCGGGATTCGGGAGTCGTATTTATCTAATTTAGCGTGTTTGGGTGGCTATGATACCATTGTTGGTTCCTGGTGCCCTCGCCGCTAATTCGCAACCAATACGGAATCTAAAAACAAAAATTTTATGGCACCACAAACTTACACTCAAGAATCTAACCAAACAGCAACAATAGAAAAACAACAAGATGGAAATCACAACCTTTGTAGCGCCTTCATTTACTCCAATTGAGTTGGACTCTAGCAAGGTCTCAAGAGCTTCGGACCGCATTTGCAAGTCGATCTTCCTTCGCTGAAGATGATCTACTCAAGGAAACCGATCCAAGCTCCAGCTTCACCTAATGAAGCAATCGACGCTCCAAGCTCACTAGGAATAGAGAGTGGAGATGTAGAAATTTTCCACTATCTTTTTCTCTCAAATATAAATCTCAAGAGAGCAAGTTAAAAAGAAGGAGGAAGAGATGAGGAAACTTAGCCATGAGCAAGTCTAGAAAAGCATGAGAGAGTGAATGAAGAATAATAGAATGGCTTCATATTTTTCACAATCATGCAAATAAAAAATCTCACAATATTTCATAATAAACTAATGAAGACCATTTCTCTCTACATGTCTTCAACCATGCTTAATGTCACCTCACCCTCCACCTCATTTTATGAATATTCATAAATGAATATTCACAAATGAGTTATCCATCTTCTAGAACAAATTCCATATAAATACGGAATACAATCCGGTATACGTATCGAAATACATATACGCATATCCATATAAAAATACGAATAGCCAAGAGAGAAAATTAATAGTGAACAATAATACTAGAATACATATATTAAAAATATATATATAAATTATTAAATCAAAGCTTGATTTAATAATCCAGCTTAATCCTAAACCGCTAGTATTATCAATCATCCGATTAAAGTCTGTGTAGCCTGTACACTTATTTAATCAGACACCTGTATGTACCAATATACATCATCTATATCATATCGCATGAACCGGAAAAATCCTCTGTATGGAACTCTAAAGACTCGTCAATACGCTGGCAGTGGGTTTAACCACAAGCACGTCAGCAGCACCAGCTGTACGTAACGGCTACCCAGGTATTGAACGAAAGGAAGGGCGACGAGCGAACTCATCCGTATCCCTACTGAGCATGTCTGTGACAGTCTCCGTGTAGCCCGGTCTGTTCGTCTAAGAGTATCACATATCGGGTCTAGGGGGTGGATAAAGTTAGACCCCTAATAACGCGATATTTTGTGTCGGTGTGAAGCCCCTTACCCACTGAAAAACTACTAATCCAAATCAGTAAATCTCGTCCGCCTTGGCCAAGGATTTCTGGTGATGGTCACTCGTGCACAGCGCGACATCTACCCCCAATACCCAACGATCCTCACACTGCTTCCATGTGGAACTGTACCCAACTAAAACCTGTTTGCACGACTCCTTTGAGCTGTGGTAGGGTAGTAATCAAAGCACAGTGGGAACTCAGACGAGACAAATGACGATCTCAGGTCGACGGACTAACATGTACTCATGTCACCTGAGAACTGCTATTTGACAATAGGTATAATACCATCTAGCATGGTCTTGGCGAGTCCGTCCTATGTACTCACATTTGGTGAGCCCTGTATACAATCTTTGGTGACTAACTGACACCAATGGCTGTAAGCCCAGCTATCGTCCATCGTTGGGGTCAAGAAACGTATACACTAGTCTACTATGGAATATCGATGCTATAACATTTCAGAAAATGAAAAATATTATTTTAGAATTTAAATAATAATATAATGAGTTTTACAGATATTATACCGAGTATGGATTTGAGTTTTCGTAGATTGGTATAATTATATACCTTTATTTTGGAAAATAATTGGAGTTTAAAATGAATTATTATTTATGAAAGCATTTGTTTAATTGGGCTTCTCATAAATTAGTATATAATTATATCCATGCAAGATTACCATGTTAAAATTAATTAATGTTTTCTCATTTTGTATATTAAACTAAGCTTTATTTGTTAAACTATGATTAGTGTGAATGACATGTGAACAAGAGAGTGTATATTAAGCTTTTCTTTTATTCTTTCTTTCATTTGTGTTTTTAAACTATGGTTTTATGTTTTCAAAGAAAAAGTAAAGAAAAGAAAATAAGATAATGAGAGGGAGACATGAGAGTATGGCTTTTAAATAATGAGAGTATGGGTAAGAGAGAGAGAGTGAAGGGTTTATGGCTAGTTCAACCCTCTCATTTCCTCATCTCATTTTTCCTTCATCATTTCTTCTTCCTATTCTTCTTCTCCTTCTCCACCTCCTCTACCATCAACTCAAATCATAAACACCCCCACAAACCTCATCAAAATACTTTGAAGCCTTCAATAAAAATGTTCAAATCATTATCCTAAACATGATGTTGTGACCAAGTCTTCATCTTGAGGCCTCCTTCCAAGCTTGGAATTTTCCTTAATCCCCATCTAGAGATAAAATACTCTCTTTAAACCATGTTTTAAGCATATTTGCCTTGACAAACTTGGTTAGAGCTAAACGTTCATGTTTTCTAGACTTGATGTTTGTAAAGTGTTTGTGGACACAACTTGTAGTGGCGGTGGTGTAGTTGGTTAATTAGCTATTACAACCTAATTAGTGATAGATGATGATGTTTTAGTGCAAGTATCCTTAGTGTTAAAGAGATTGGAAGTTTTAAAACCTGGTTTTCATTGAGTTGTTGATGTTTGATTGGTATCTGGAGCAACTAGGGATCTTTGAAAATTATTTAGAGAATACTGTGAGATGTTTGGACCAGTAGAAGACCGCCGTAGAAGCCCGAGCCCCCAATTCCATTCCCAAACCACAAATTTAACCAGATTGGTCGCAAATTGTGGCCATGACAATGAGTTAGGGTTTTAGGTTTGTTCTGTAGCTCACACACTTGATAACTAAGCCCATTTTATATGCTAATTTGCCCCAGATTCCCTGAGTAAAACTCTGGGAGCATTTTGACTTGGTTTTGGCGATATTTTGCGATATTTGAAACTTGGATTTTGGATTTTTATGTCTTGACTCGATCGTTTGACGTTCGTACGTCGACATCGGGGGGTATTTTGTCGTTTTAGCATGCGTTGACCATAGGTTCTAACCTATGTGCCCTTCGTTCGTCGTATAAGTTTTGATATGAATTTTTATGCGATTTGATATGGTTTCGATTATAGGTACAATCGCGGGGACTTTCGGGACGACGAAGAAGGCCAAGGCGTTCATGGGCTTCGACTAGGGCAAGGCGTATAGGTGAGTAGATGTATATCTACGGAGGAAGTCGGGTGGATGGCGTATAGCACCCCCGCATTCGTAGTAGCTAGGATACTATATATATTAGAATCATATACCTAGACTAACCATATGAGTATATTTGTTTACTTAGTAGATTATATACCTAATCTCTATTCCTTAGTCATTGAGTTATATCTACATGTGTGTGTGTGTGTGTGTTTATATGTAAACATATATTTATAAGTACTTATTATGATATAAGTATATATATAACATGAGTATATATACGATATAAGCATACAATTTATGGTATGGTATGATATGATATGATATGATATGAGTTGGCGTACATGACTATAGATCCATACTGCTTGATTGGATGATATCGTATGAGAGAGATTCCGTACATGATATATTGAGGATAGATTGCTGAATTCGGACGATATTCATTTCGACTCGATGAGTCTTACTAATATTTCAAAATGGAAATTTATGAGATGTTTAGAGCCGTACTTACTTTCAAAACTAACGATTAGTTACGTACTTTCAAATGATAACGTCAAGGGTGCGCTACGAATTTTCAAATGATATCTATTTCAAAAACATCATGGTCCTTTATTTCTAAAACAACGTTTCGTGCTATTTTAAACTATAACTGTATGGCTCATACTTAGTTGGATATTTTAATACTTGTTCACGTTACGATTTCATTATTCTGTATACGCTCGCATTTCGATTTTTTATGATATATACCATGTTTATACCTTTAACTCTACCTAACTTCATTTTCTATATACTATTACCGATGATTTCATGTTGCACTTGCACATACTCATATGTTACACCTACAACTTGGATATAGTGTCCTCAGAGTCAATTATTGGATCACAGGCACGTGATTGCAATGATTGAGGGAGGACCTATGTCGGTAGGACAGTCTTACTCAAGATGATAGTATGCTATCTGGTTTATCTTTATCATCGTGTACTGCTTTAGGTGACCTTATTGATCACTATTGCACGTTGATAGAGCCCCTATGATTCTTGCTTGACCACCAGTAGTATGAGGGCGATCATATACGTGGGAGCTGGGGTCTATAAGCATATCCTTAAATGGTCCCTAGTCGAGGGAGTTTCGAGACAGGGCATCGATACTCCAGAGTAGACTAGTGTATACAGTCGAGACCCCGACGAGGGGCGGTGGCCGGTCTCACAAGCCACTGGTGTCGGTTGGTTCACCTAAGATGTATACAGGTGCTCATTAGGTTATGAGTACACCGGACAGGACTCGCCGGGAACCTGCCAGTTGGTATTATACCTGACGTCAGATAGCAGTTCCATGGTGACATGTGTACAGGTTAGTTCATCGACCAGAGATCGTCATTTGTCTCGTGTGAGTTCCCACTGTGCTTTGATTACTACCCTACCACGCTCAAAGGAGACGTGCAAACAGGTTTTAGTTGGGTACAGTCCCGAGCCACATGGAGGCAGTGAGCGGATCTGTAGGGGTTCGTTTCTCCCGGTATTGGGGGTGAGGTCGTGCTGTGTCTAGGAGAGCCAGTACATGAAAGTCCTTGGTCAAGGCAGGAGATTTACTGGTAGGTATTCCAGTAGTATCTCAGGGTGTTCTGGGCTACACTCCGACACGACTTGTACCGCTTTTGGGGGTCTGACTTTTACCAACCCCCTAGGCCCGCCATGCGATGCTCATAGATGAACGGACCGGACTGTAAGGATATTGTCACTGACAGGCTCAGTAGGGTGTCAGGATGAGTTCGCTCATCGACGTCCCTTTTGGTCAATACCTGGTAGCCCGTTACGTATGGCTAATACCTCTGACGTGCTAGTGGTTAAATCCACAACCAAGGTGTTGACGAGTCTTTAGACTCCACCACACACAGTTACTCAAGTTTCGGGCGAAACGCTGTAGAGGCCGTATGGAGATATGGCAGGGTTCGATCAGATACGTGCGGTATTGCGCGTATCGTGATCGGACGGGTTTTTACTAGCGGGCTTTGGTTTAAGCCGGATCCTAGTATTTGACAGTGTAGATTTTGTCTCTTTGCATTTGTATTCAGTGGGAATACAAATACGGGCATGTATATGCAGTCGCGGGGTTTTCCTGTAATTTATTACGGGATCAGTTTTCTGAAGTTGCCAGTTTGCATTCCGTTCCGGTCAGTTTTCCTTTATTCCTTCGCGGCCGGACTTTTTGATGGAGGGGGTTATTTGCAGTTGTGCAAATAAGTTATTGTGGAGGGGGTGTCTTGCATTTGAGGGATTATGATATGACCATCATCATTATATTCTTTTTCCATCACTTTGCTAGCATTTAATGTGATGAGATTGAGTGGGGTTTAGATGAGAAATGGGTGTGACCATTTTCTACATATATTGATTCATTTTCTTCTCTTGGATGATTATTCTTTTTCTCACCACCATTTTGAGGAGGGGCCGGCCACTTGTGGGAGGAGGAGAGGGTTCATTTCTAGTATGAGGAATTTTCATTTCATCTCATTCTTCTTGCTACAAAATTCCACACATCACTCCAAAGTTCATTCATACCTCCATCAAAGGCAACTTCTACCCGCAAGAGACAAAGCGATTCTACACTTGCCTACAGCACCCTTGGACGCGTCGGCTTGCCAACTTCACGCCCGAGTTGTCTCGGTCCAGAGGTGGGAGCCCGTAAAAGAATCCGGCGATGTGGTGCCCGTTTCGACGAGGAGGCGACGACCGGAGATTCCGCGAGGAGATCGGAGTGGAGGCGAAGACCGAAGGACACGGATCGCTTGGTATAGCTTCTCTACTCTTTTTCTATTTTGCTAGAGTTAGGTTAATGGCCCGATCCGGGATTTTTGTGCGCGGTGGTGCCGGTTTTCTAGTTTTTAGAAAAGTTTCGTTTCCGCGTTTTGGCCTCGGATTGACGGCCAGGGCGCCGCCGTGCACTTACACTGGTATCAGAGCCAGGCCATTAAGCTAGTCTAGCTTGCTCTAACATGTTTACAAATTCGATCGAACGGATTTTCAAAAACCGTATTTCCATGTCGTACTTTCTGTCGAATTTTTCTTTGCTCTAAAAATTATTTGGTATATTGGAAAATTACGTGCAGGGTTTTTTATGAATTCTGGGAAAATTTGGTATGCTGATGTTACCGTAGCGCGGCGGTTTAGCGGCCAAAACCACGTTTTGGCCGCGGAACCGCCGCCGTTTTGTGGCCAAACCGTACTAAATTTTCACAGTAGGCTTCTTACATGGAAATAGGGTTTCTGGTATATTCGTTTTGGGCCCAGATGTTTTTGAGTGCTGCAGTTGTCCTTGGGGCCCACTTCGGAAAATTCAGTCGATCGAAAATTTTAAATATGTTAGTTCACAGTATTTACATTATATCTGCGACCGTGAATGTCACTCGATCGGTAAATCCAGTCTATCTGCTATAGCCCTTTTAGACGGATTTGCGAACGTGACATTCACGTTGATGTTCTGTGTTGTGCTGTGTTGTTGCGGATTGGTCATGGGGGATAGCCTGGATGCATTGGTAGTACAGTTTGGTTTATTATGTACATTTTATTTTGCGGGGCGAGCGTCCGACATGTGGACTGTCGTCACTGCCTATCTGTATATTATTCTTTTGGGGCACGACCGGCGTGAGGTCGATGTACCCGTTGTATGTATATTTTACTTTCTGTACTAGGATTACCCCGTGGAGGGGTGCACGGATAACCGGGTTCTAGGGGCAACGGGCCCGCATCTCATGGCGTTGAGACGGAGGGGGCTTCACTCTAGAATTGGCGGGCTATTCGCCGCACTCGTAGGGGGTATAGGTTGACCCAGGAGGGGTGCCCAAGTTACCAGATTCCGTGAAGTGCCGGGTGGTCCATTCACGTTGCTGAAGGGGACTGCCTCGCTTCAGCTTTTGGCGGGTAACTTGCCGCGCCCGTAGGGGTCTAGGATTTCATTGCACAGGTTATCCACACGACCAGGGGAATGTCGGGTTTCAGTAGCGGCTCTGTGAAACCCGGGGATCCCAGATATCTGTATTGTTCTGTGATGCTGGTTACATTTCTGTGATGTTGCATTTTTATCACGCCTTGAGCGAATAATATATATTGATATATATACTAGTAAATGTTGTATATGTTTTGCATCCGCGCTAGTCCAGTCCCCGCTCTGTCGTTAGTTAAGTAACCTAACGGGTGATGACAGGACCCAGTGGCGAATGCGGATGGCATATACGTACATCATTATTTTCGTTCCTTTGTGGAGTGATCAATTGATGGGACTGCGTTGATTCGGATCAATGCAAGCTAAACAAACCTATTCTGATGTTGTTGGAACAATTTTTCAAAAAAAAGCTGTTATTGCAAGGGCGTTCTCTTTTATTTTGCACAGTGGTATTCGGTTATGAATATCCAGCTCCTCAGTCGACGAGGCAAGGGCCGAGATCCCTTCACCGGGAGTGACCCCTTGAACAGAAGTTTGCGTCAGGGCAATAACTTCACTATAGCCGATTACTTTTGCTTTGCATCGTGGTATTCAGTTGGAATATCCTGCACCTCATTCTACGGGGAAAGAGCCGAGATCTCTTCACCGGGAGTGACCTCTTTAGCAAAGGTTTTCGTTACTATATTTTTCTAAAAAGCTATCCGGTTCCTTCAACAATATCAAGTTCATTACGTTAAAGGTTTTCGCCAGAAACCATTCGTAGCCCTCCGTCATTTCAGTTAAATATTCGGTAGTATTCAAGCTATGTATTTTGACCTCACGCCAAGGCATAGTGATTGGTAGCTGCCGGGTATTTATCTGTTGCATAGATAGATGCGTTGGTTTGGGACAGTCGTACTACTATTTTGGCCTACGTCAAGTGTATGTACGGGTGGGTTCAAATTAACCTGGACAATGACGGGTAGAACTTGACATGCGACTTATGATATTTTGACCTCACGCCAAGGTCATAAGAGCATGGGGCAAAAATCACATCGGGAGTTTCTAAAGAAACTGAAACTTGCCAGATATGCACATACCTTCTGGAGTGTGATAACGTGAACGGATTCCGTCACGTTATCATGCGATGATAGTTGGATCCCGATTCCTACTGATGAGTTGGTTTACTCCTCGGGTGATCCCGACTAATTCTTCTTTAGGGTTTGGAGAAGAATTTGAGGTTACAGTGGGAGGTTTCCTGATTAGATAAATTGATAACCATTCTGATCTAGGTTAGAGTGCACGCTGAGTGTTTCTTTTCTCTCTCTCTTTGGCAGCGACCATGACCCGACCCTTGACTATGACTCAGTGACCAAAATTGACCGAACCTTCTTAAACACTGGCTTTTGGATTGTCAGAGTTGTAAACCTCACTGCCACTCCTGCTTTTACCCTTTTCTCCAGGACACACTGTATTACTACGAACATCCACTTCCATTGGACAAAACTATCGTATGGTTATATACGAACTCGAAGGAATTTATTCGAGGATGGTTTCCGGTTCTGGAGAAAACGAATAGGACTATTCAGTTGTCTTTTTTTTACCTTCTCTCAGGTTGCGAGTACTCCTTGGTTTAGGAGATAGTACACCTATTACGCAAATTGGATAGTCTTCTTCCAAACCTTAGGCTGGTGCCGAACAGTGGGGAATGAAGAAAACCAATTAGCATAACGATGGTGTGCAGAAGGTATTAAGTTAAGACAAAGAAAGGGATTAGTAAAAGGGCAAAGTAAATTGCGACTGCTATTCACGACCAAACCAAGTATTTCTTCGCCAATCCTAAATCACCTTTGTATTTCTCCAGAACACTCCGTATCACTACGAAGATCCACAGTTTATTGGATACTCCATCGTATGGTTATATACGAACTCGAAAAGAACTTGTTCCAGTTCGGGGATGGATTTTGGTTCAGGAGAAATAGGAATAAAGTTTATTCGGTTGTCTTTTATCTTCACCTTCTCTCGCATTGCGAGTGCTCCTGAGATTAGGACAGTACACCCATTATGCTTATTGGATAGTCTTCTTCCAAACCATAGGCTGGTGCCGAAAGGTAGGGAAG
This sequence comes from Agapanthus africanus, assembly GCA_030015575.1. Classification (NCBI taxonomy): domain Eukaryota; kingdom Viridiplantae; phylum Streptophyta; class Magnoliopsida; order Asparagales; family Amaryllidaceae; genus Agapanthus; species Agapanthus africanus. The sequence continues at coordinate 338,899,124 of JASDDO010000010.1, forward strand.
GAAGAAAACCATTTAGCCTAAGAGGGTGTGCAGAAGGTAACGACTAAAGACATATAAAGGGATTTGGAGAGGTGGCAAAGAATTATACGGTTACAGTTGTGAATCTGGATAATGGAAGATGCATTACTAGGAATACTCGGATACCCCTACGAAACATTTCAATGTTTCAGTTTCACTGTGTACTGTTAAAAGAAAACTGATTTCCCAATTAGACACTTGCTCCAGGGTATGTATTTACCAGGTTTGCTTCTCACATCTGTATGGTTTTAAAGATGATGAGTGGGAGTAAGTAATTGGGAATTAGGTGATTATCCTCATTATATCGGAATTCGTTGTAATTGGTGATATTTGAGGAAATCGCCTGGGTTGTTTGCCGGACGGCAAATATTTGGTTTTTAATATCCGTTGTTATGCACCAATTTCAAATTGATATATCGATACGTCTATTTTTATAGAGTGAGATATACCTTTTTGAAATTATGTCTATGACATTTACCTATATCAGTGGATGGTTAGGTAAGGAGCATTAAACAGCGGTGTAATTCTTCTTAACCATAAGTACGGTTTTCAACCTACGACACACAGGGAATGAGTTTTTAGACTCAGGGGACTTATACAGAGTATTGTATGTTGTCCAGTACATAGGGGATGGTACTCGTACTATATTTTGTTTACTTAGTACTTCTCTAGTTCTTAGACAGGTGTTTCGTAGAAACACAGAGTCCAAGTTTTGAGAAGTTATAGGTATAAGAGTAAAGTAGAGAACCAGGTATTGCAAGTATCGGGATTCTTCAAGGTGATTGAATATGTAGATACTTGTGTGTGGTATTCAGTTGATAGTAATGATTAAGAGAACTTGCTTCTCTTTCAGGTTACTCATAATTGGAAGTACTCCTAAGCTGAGTAACGCTGATCGGCCTCTCTCCATTTACTTGACATGCACTGGAGACAGCTGCATGATTTGAATCTGGTTCAATTAAATCAGTGCCTCTGTTTCTATATTGGATATAGAACAGTTCATATCTTGACATTGTTAAGATAGGGGGAGTTGTCCGGCTTATGCTTAAAACCAGACTCCGGATAACTCAAGGCACGTTTCTGTAATGGCTGTTTGTGGGTTAACCCGGGCTATGACGAGGGTTGATTTTCTACCATCTGGAAGATCAATAGTGTTATTGTTCTTGACTCGCCACAGTTTTAATAAAAATGGATTTTTTCAGAAAACATTAGTGGGAGTATGGTAGAACTGGAAGTGATTCCAGAACCGCAAACGATTACTAAAGATTTGATAAGAACATAAAGATTCAATCTGGTTTGGCATTCCATTGGCCACTCCGCAGATATGGTGGGTAACCTCAGGCACTCGAGAGGTACTTCGGTATGCTCAAGGACGGTGACAGGGAGGTTCTTGTTTACCCAGACTTTCCATTGCTGTTGTTCCAGACTGTGAGACCCGGCAGGAGGATGAGTATAGCGTCGTTCTAAACTAGCTTTAGAAGTGTACGTTTATATGACTCTGCCAAAGGGTTGTCGTAGTCAGTGGGAGCAGCGGAAGCATAATGGATAAGTGGCTTATGTCTATTTATAAACTGAAGCAGATACAGCGGAGATAGATCATCTATTTCTGATGTGACTGTCATAGGTTTGACTTCATCAGAATAGGGGATGGATCTGTTAAGAAGGTAGTAGGGTGTGATGTCCTGGTATTTGATGACATACACAGAGTAAGAAGTGATATTCCTATACTACGATCGGTTATACTTTGGTTGTCACACAGTAGTTTCTCCACATGGGACTTGGATATAATATCAAGACATTCTGGTTACTAGATCTATAGATCTAGATTTGGGTGGTTTCCCAATCTGGGTACTTAGACAGCATTCTTAGAGTATTTCGAATGGACGACTCCTGGCACGGTAGTGTACCTGCAGGTGATGGAGTCACCCTCTCTAAAGGTGTCTTACAGACTAAAGAGGAGAGGGATGTGCATGATTAACAGATCACTTGCTTAGGCAATTGAGTCAATCATGAGATGTCAAGTACCACACCAGATATTGTTTTTGCAGTAGATGCAATAAGTTGATATTGATCCAATCCTGGAGAAACATTCGGAAGCAGTTTTAGAACATAAGTGAATGTTCTAGGGATGTGATAACGACAGCCTCCTTTAGGAGACGGTTATCATTCCAGGCTTCCAAGGTGACCCGGATGGCAGAGTGGCTGTCAGAGTTATAGTTTTCCCTCTGACGAGGGGCAGTATTTTGGACAGGTGGTCCAGGTGGATACTGAGGGAAGGATAGCGCAGGATACTGATTAAGTTCAGTTGACGATACAGTCTAAGAAGTTTGGATTTGGAGTTCATTTATGAGCTAGGTCCCATCAGATATCCAGACATATTCTAAGACAGGTATTGCTCATTTCGGGAGATGGCTTTCTCCGCGAACATGAGATAAAGAGAGACATAGAAAGAAACATTAGAGTGGATCCACTCACTGAGGCTATTCCTCGAACGCAATAGTTTCGCAAACGAGCTTTGTGAGACTGATTAGTAGAGGAGTTGGGTGTTCGGTATCACACGGGCTGTGAGTATGCGACATCGCAATAATTAGCCTAGAGTGCAAGTGGGAGATTGTTGGATATAGTGCCCTCAGAGTCAATTATTGGATCACAGGCACGTGATTGCAATGATTGAGGGAGGACCTATGCCGGTAGGATAGTCTTACTCAAGATGATAGTATGCTATCTGGTTTATCTTTATCATCGTGTACTGCTTTAGGTGACCTTATTGATCACTATTGCACGTTGATAGAGCCCCTATGATTCTTGCTTGACCACCAGCAGTATGAGGGCGATCATATACGTGGGAGCTGGGGTCTATAAGCATATCCTTAAATGGTCCCTAGTCGAGGGAGTTTCGAGACAGGGCATCGATACTCCAGAGTAGACTAGTGTATACAGTCGAGACCCCGACGAGGGGCAGTGGCTGGTCTCACAAGCCACTGGTGTCAGTTGGTTCACCTAAGATGTATACAGGTGCTCATTAGGTTATGAGTACACCGGACAGGACTCGCCGGGAACCTGCTAGTTGGTATTATACCTGACGTCAGATAGCAGTTCCCTGGTGACATGTGTACAGGTTAGTTCATCGACCTGAGATCGTCATTTGTCTCGTGTGAGTTCCCACTATGCTTTGATTACTACCCTACCACGCTCAAAGGAGATGTGCAAACAGGTTTTAGTTGGGTACAGTCCCGAGCCACATGGAGGCAGTGAGCGGATCTGCAGGGGTTCGTCTCTCCCGGTATTGGGGGTGAGGTCGTGCTGTGTCTAGGAGAGCCAGTACATGAAAGTCCTTGGCCAAGGCAGGAGATTTACTGGTAGGTATTCCAGTAGTATCTCAGGGTGTCTGGGCTATACTCCGACACGACTTGTACCGCTTTTGGGGGTCTGACTTTTACCAACCCCCTAGGCCGCCATGCGATGCTCATAGACGAACGGACCGGACTGTACGGATATTGGCACTGACAGGCTCAGTAGGGTGTCAGGATGAGTTCGCTCATCGACGTCCCTTTTGGTCAATACCTGGTAGCCCGTTACGTATGGCTAATACCTCTGACGTGCTAGTGGTTAAATCCACAACCAAGGTGTTGACGAGTATTTAGACTCCACCACACACAGTTACTCAAGTTTCGGGCGAAACGCTGTAGAGGCCGTATGGAGATATGGCAGGGTTCGATCAGATACGTGCGGTATTGCACGTATCTTGATCGGACGGGTTTTTACTAGCGGGCTTTGGTTTAAGCCGGATCCTAGTATTTGACAGTGTAGATTTTGTCTCTTTGCATTTGTATTCAGTGGGAATACAAATACGGGCATGTATATGCAGTCGTGGGGTTTTCCTGTAATTTATTACGGGATCAGTTTTCTGAAGTTGTCAGTTTGCATTCCGTTCCGGCCAGTTTTCCTTTTTTCCTTCGCGGCCGGACTTTTTGATGGAGGGGGTTATTTGCAGTTGTGCAAATAAGTTATTTTGGAGGGCGTGTCTTGCATTTGAGGGATTATGATATGACTATCATCATTATATTCTTTTTCCATCACTTTTCTAGCATTTAATGTGATGAGATTGAGTGGGGTTTAGATGAGAAATGGGTGTGACCATTTTCTACATATATTGATTCATTTTCTTCTCTTGGATGATTATTCTTTTTCTCACCACCATTTTGAGGAGGGGCCGGCCACTTGTGGGAGGAGGAGAGGGTTCATTTCTAGTATGAGGAATTTTCATTTCATCTCATTCTTCTTTCTACAAAATTCCACACATCACTCCAAAGTTCATTCATACCTCCATCAAAGGCAACTTCTACCCGCAAGAGACAAAGCGATTCTACACTTGCCTACAGCACCCTTGGACGCGTCGGCTTGCCAACTTCGCGTCCGAGTTGTCTCGGTCCAGAGGTGGGAGCCCGTAAAAGAATCCGGCGATGTGGTGCCCGTTTCGACGAGGAGGCGACAACCGGAGATTCCGCGAGGAGATCGGAGTGGAGGCGAAGACCGAAGGACACGGATCGCTTGGTATAGCTTCTCTACTCTTTTTATATTTTGCTAGAGTTAGGTTAATGGCCCGATCCGAGATTTTTGTGCGCGGTGGTGCCGGTTTTCTAGTTTTTAGAAAAGTTTCGTTTCCGCGTTTTGGCCTCGGATTGACGGCCGGGGCACCGCCGTGCACTTACAATTTATGAGATGTATAGAGCCGTACTTACTTTCAAAACTAACGATTAGTTACGTACTTTCAAATGATAACGTCAAGGGTGCGCTACGAATTTTCAAATGATATCTATTTCAAAAACATCATGGTCCTTTATTTCTAAAACAACGTTTCGTGCTATTTTAAACTATAACTGTATGGCTCATACTTAGTTGGATATTTTAATACTTATTCACGTTACGATTTTATTATTCTGTATACGCTCGCATTTCAATTTTTTATGATATATACCACGTTTATACCTTTAACTCTACCTAACTTCATTTTCTATATACTATTACCAATGATTTCATGTTGCACTTGCACATACCCGTATGTTACACCTACATCTTATCGGTAATTGCCATACCACGTACACATATAGAACTTGCTATGTCACCCGTATCACACTATACCCTGTTTGCATTATAGATTACTGTTTAGTACTCAGCACCATGTACTGTTCCGGATATTGTACTTTCTTTACATTGTTTATATGAACACGCTTATAGCACACTAGCTCATATATTTCACGTACACATTGCTATTTCGTATTTTACTATATTCCTGCCGGTACCTTAGATTACTGCTCATTTTACATCAGCATGCATTATATTACTGTTTTGTGCATTTATATGTTGTTTCATTATTGCCATGTTTTATGAGATAGTGTTTTCATGGGATTTCTGAGATTTGAGAAACCGCGGATACAATTTTATAAAACTTGTGAATGTTTTAAAAATGCGGTTTTCTCTTGATATGATATTATGGCGTCCACCATGAGTTTTCTAGGTTATGAGATATGAGTACTATCCAAATTGAAGGAGGGGAGGAACCAATTGCGGATACATGGTGGACCCAGTACGGTATCCTGGGGTAGAAGATCGTATAAAAGACATTAAGTTTAGTTGGGAGCGATACTTACCGGTGACAGTATGGAAACTCAGCGGATATCCGGAGGATACTGACCGGAGATATATGATTCAGATGGATATGTGGGCCGATCCGATAAGACAGCGCCTAAGAAGGGGCCGATCCGAGAGACGGCGACTAAGATATAAGGATTTCGAATGCCGATATTGGACACGGGATTTATGAGGATTTCGAGTGTCGATGCTGGACACTCAGTTGTTTTCATGAGGATTTCGAGTGTCGTTGATGGACATGCTTTGGATGATATATATATATATCTGTGTGTGTGTGTGTTACAGATAACACATTTCCACATATTGATATTGGCACAATATTATATATATACATGTTCACATTCGTTATCTCATAATATGATATTATTATTTCAATATGACCTAGGTAGATCGTTATGCATTCTATTTCTACCTGATGATGTCTTCTAATCATGAGTTGTCAACTCACCCCCATTGTGTCATAGTTTTCTTGCAGGACCGACCGCTCGGATTAGTAGCGGCTTACTGCAATGTTTCTTCTTTTAGGTGATTGCTTGGTAGGTGTGTTACATTACAGATTGTAACCGCTGCTTGTATATTATATTCATTGTAATCTAGTTAAAAACTCCATCGACCAGAATTGTATATTTTGTTGACTTAGAGACCAAACTTGTATATTCTTTTGGACTTAGAGACGAGACTTGTATATTATTCTTTATAGTTGAGTTGATGATGTTTTTGGTATTTTTATACTTTTATTCTTGTGTTGATCTTCGCCTTGGGCGTCGTATATACAACGTGGTTATGATTCCGCCGATTGGACGATAAGATAGCTCCTGATTGGGATGTTGATATTATTTATGTTTATGTACTGGTTTTTATCAAAATTTACAAAGGAGGTGCTGCCAAAATTTCAAATAACGAAAATGTTTTCAAACTTTAGTCTAAAATCCACTTGTATTTCAATAAACTTTACTTATACTTTAAACAGAGGAACTTGATTTCATTAATAACCATTTTCCAAAACTTCACCTCCATTATTTACTTAAAAGGTTTAGATTCCTGATTTTCGGCTTACATGGGTTACGGTGGGGTTCTGTAGACTTCACGTGATTCAAGTGTCGATCACGTGTTGTTTCTGGATCGTGACAAAGTTGGTATCAGAGCGATAGGGTTAACCTTTGTTCGAGTCTAGGTTTGACTATGTGGAGTCTAGGGCGTATATTTTAGAACTTAGGATTGACCTTACGGAACTTAGACTTGACTTTAGGGGTATTAAACCCGAACTTTCGTTACATAGGTTGACCTTGATTGATGGAGTAGGTAGCTCAGATAGAGTAACATAACGTACATATGTTCCGCGGCATATTTACTATACAATACCCCGCTTAAGTAATCTTAGGATATATATATATATATTGAGATCCTTTCTTCTATTTATTCTTTTGATCTATCATCATCGATGCTTGTTTGTGGTTCCTGTCATCATGGCTACGCGAGCCGAGAGGGTTGCAGCTAAAGATGTGGTCAGGGCGAGCTCATCAGGGATGAGGACTGACTAGGGTGTTATCCCAGTGACACAGGAACGAATTGATAATCCTTTTGTGTTAGGATTTTTCGTTTGAGGCGAGTGTTCTGGATCCACACCGGATGGTCGAGTCATTGCTTGAGGCCAGTTGGCTTGAGAGGTCTATTGACATGCAGCCTACCCTGAGAATCGTTGTGTTATATACCATACAGACAGATGTACCAGCCGCTATTGAGTTTGACGAGGTGTCGCTTCCAGAGCTCATGAAGCTGAAGCCATATGAGTTTACACGCAGGGATGTGGCAGAGGATCCTTAGTCATTCCTGCATAGAGTGACTAAGACATTTCATTCATTGGGATTCCCCGATGCGAGATCAGATGAGTTGTCTAGTTTCAGTTTGAAGGGTTTTGCTCAGACCTGGTGTGAATCGATCTAGAGAGGACGAGTAGTACGTATTCCTCCAATGACTTTGGACGAGTTCTCGAGGACGTATTTAGCCAGATTTCATCCGCGGAGTGTTGGAGATATCGAATTCGTAGCTTTGAGCCTTTGCGTGAGACTCCGGATATGACCGTAGCCGAAGATAAATTGCAGTTTACACAGCTATCGAGATATGATTCCGATTTGGTCGATATTGAAGAGAAGTGGATTAAGAGGTTCGTGCGAGATCTCAATGAGTAGTTGTTCCTCTCCGTTCATACTAGAGATTGGATACGTATGCAGAGGCGTTGGATATGGCCACACTTTTATAGGAAAGTCTTGATGAGATTACAGCTTCTCCGGAACAGAAGCAGGTCTATTTAGGAGTGCCAGTTCTGGGTAGTTCAGTAGAGATGAGATCAGCAGAAGACGTGACGGGTTCTTTCTGGGATACTGCAGTGATAGAAATTGGACCTAGGATCGGTTATATGGCATGTACTCAGAGGGCCAGAGGCCACCATCGTTGACGTGTTACATTGCGAGTGGCCAGGTTACTTGGCCAGGAGATGTTCAGGGAGGCGTCAGAGCAGGACTGTTTCCATTGCTACCTATTACCAGGTTGTCGAGCTGAGAGGCCGTGGATTTGGTGGTCCTGGATTTAGTAGTCCTGGATTTGGTGGTCCACAGAGAGAACAAGGACTTGAAGATAGAAGATGCCAGGTTGTAAGCAGAAGGCAAGTGGAAATTCTTGCTCTGCCAGCTCCGGGTGCACAGGCACTTTTCAACATTGAAGGAGGTGTACTTCAATATCATTTATTTTTTATTTGTGTTTTGGTGATACGAGTATCACGCTTTTTTCATTTTTGGACTCTTGGGTTTTGATGATTGAGTTTCATGATTGATATTTCTGTGCACCATAGCTGCTCTTGATGGATATTTTTCTTTATGCACATCCATTATACTTGATTTATGTCTTTGTGCATATCCATTGCACTCGATATTGTTTTTTGCACCCCGTTGCACATATTTATGATTTCGTTCACCCTGATGTACTTGATTTTGATTTCATGCATATTGTATGCACCTGATTTTGATTTCATGCATATTGTATGCACCTGATTTTGATTCATGCACTTTAGATGCACTCGATGTTATTTACATGCGCATTTGATGCATTGATGTGATTTTCGTGCACACCAGTTGCACCTGTAGATGTTTTCATGCACCTAGTTGCACTTGATATTGATTTTCGTGCACCCTATTACACTAGATGCTTTTGTGCAGACCCGATACACTTGATTTAGATTTTCGTGCACACTCGGCACACTTGATGTGGTTTTGTGAACATTTGATGCACTTGAGGATTTTCGTGCACACTAGTTGCACTCGATTGAGATTTCCGTGCGCATCAGTTACACTTGATTGAGATTTTCGTGCATTCTAGATGCACTTGATGTTGTTATCGTGCACACCCGTTGCACTTGACAGATGCTTTCATGCACATCCGTTGCACTCGGTTTTCGTTTTCATGCATATTCGTTGCACTTGGTTTTGATTTCAATTTTCGTGCGCACCAGTCACACGTGGGTTGGTTTTCGTGCACACCTATTGGGGTTGATTTCTTTTTCAAGCATCGCATTTTTATAATATATATTATGTTATATAAGAACCAAGTAGGACTAGTCTGAGAGACAGTACCCGATTGTTTTTGCATATATCGATATATACAGAAGAGGTTTTCAAAGAAATTATAGTCTTATTATTTTCCTACGTGTCAAGAGAGGTTATTTGAGTTTTGCACTTTATTTTCATGTGCATGCGTTGCGCTATAATATTTCTAACTTGTCTGTGACTTCAAAGCCCCGTTGATTTGATTTACTGAAATATTTTAAGACTTAGGGGTTTAAATTTAAATTCGGGGACCGAATATATTTAAGGGGGGAATACTGTAGCATTTCCGAAAATGGAAAATATTATTTTCAAATTTAAATAATAATATAATGAGTTTTACGGATATTATACCGAGTATGGATTTGAGTTTTCATAGATTGGTATAATTATATATCTCTATTTTGGAAAATAATTGAAGTTTAAAATAAATTGTTATTTATGAAAGCATTTATTTAATTGGGTTTTCATAAATTAGTATATAATTATATCCATGCAAGATTAGCATGTTAAAACTAATTAATGTTTTCTCATTTTGTATATTAAACCAAGGTTTATTTGTTAAACCTTGATTAGTGTGCATGGCATGTGAACAAAAGAGTGTATATTAAGTTTTTCTTTTATTCTTTTTGTAACGACTCCAAAATCACTGTACAGAAAAGGGTATTACAGCCTGCGTAAAAGTTAAAAGTTATTTTTGTTAAATAAAAGCAAGAAGTATCTTATAGCTCGCTGGTAAAACCTCTACACTGCTGTGACATAGCATGTGCGTTCAAATCCCATCAGACCCAATTATTTTTAGATCTTTCTTTTTATTTTTGGTAGCCTAAGAGTTGCATGTGCAATATACGGACAAACGAAAAGTTTCAGAAAAACCAAACAGGCGCAATGAGGTGTACACACCCAACTTGACACGTGGCACGAATCTCGAGACAGCTCGATAAAATCCGACCCCTCGTTTCTTGGATTTGGCCGGCCCCGACGGTCCAAAGTGCTCCAAATCACCCCGTGCTTTGCACACTTGTCCCTTCGACTCCCCTTAACTCTCCTGCACTGTTTGATTTTCCTACAATCAAACAGAGACTCTTCAATTCACCATTTAATATCTTTTTAATGCATTTTAATCCATATTTTTTTCCCAAACCCTAATTCTTTATTATAAATACCACCCCATTCCCTAGCTCTCCCCCATTCTGAAATTTTAGAAAAAATTCTCTCAAAACTCTCTAAGCGCCAAGTGGAGTTAAGCCCCTCAAGTGGAGTAGCGAGCCAAACTCGACGACCGGAGTATCTCTGACAAAACCATGACCCCGAAAGCTTTTTAAATCTCTTCTTAACCACCTAAAACTATAAGTCCCTTCATCTCTATTCTTTTCCATCTCAAAACCACTTTTTAAAACAAACTGATAAAAGAGGAGTTATCTTCGATACAGTTTTCTTTTTATATTTGTAAGGCATGCGTTAAGCAAATTAAAACAAACTAACATGCTACTTTAATCTTAACATAATTTCACATCTTTTAGTTTTTAGTTTTAACAAAATTTTCATAGAAAACAAACATATAACAAACTTTTTCATTAAAATATCATGAACTTTAGTAAAACACTTCTCGATAATTAGTTTAAATACCTTTAGAAAAAAACTTCATGTGGTAACGACCTACCCCACACGCACACTATGGTTCCATAGCACGGTATTCTAGATCTATAGATAATTTAAAGAAGAACTTTTTCATTAAAATACCACACAGTTTCAAAACGGATTTCATCCAATCGGTATTTCAAAATCCTTGGCAATTATGCCTCAACAGCCCTTGTTAGAGGACCCGCTAATAGATGGTGTGGATTATCGCACATCTTTGGGCTAGTAGAGCGAGATGCATAGCTCCTCACGGAGTATTTGGTCTCGAAAGGAAATAAAAATACAGTTTTTAAGTAAAGCGACTTTTCTAAACAAAACTAATTTTTTAAAAATTATATAAAATTTATGAATCCGTATTTTCAATGAAAACATATTAAGAAACAATATTTTAAAAAATGAAAAATTAGAATTCTTAATAAAATACCATCAAGTTTCCAAAAGAGCTAGTTTGTCATAAAAATACCATAAACTTTCAAAAAACTAGGTTTTATCACCAACAATTAAAATTCATGTTCATGAAAACCCTAAATATTACAAATCACCCTCGAGAATATTTTTAAACAATATATATATATATATATATATATATATTTCATAAAAAACCCTCGAGATATGCAAATAATATTTTAATGACTCTAGAATTAATATAGGTTTATGCGGTATCATTTCTCTTAAGCCTCAGAGAGCCGGAGAAAGTGAGTGCTTACTTATTCAGATTAGATAACTTAACGGAGTTATCAATGGCAATTGTCTTGGAAAAAACATAAATCCTGCTGTCCATGTGCAGCAGTTGCCGATTTCTCCTGAATATAAGATTTTTTAACAATTTACATCAATTCACATGAAAAAGACATGAACTCGAATCTAAACCTGAACTCAAACTTGAACACAAACTTGAACTCTAACCCAACTCGAACCTAAACTCAAATATGAACTCGAACCCAAACTACTCGAACCAAGATTGCAATTATCATGACTCGCATATTACTCGACTCACTCGACTACATTCTACACCTTTTGCAATCTATTGTTTCGATCAAGACATGTTATAACCAGTCAATCATGTTAATTAAGTATACTATACAGTTATAATATATATTATACTAGGGGTGATTGGGATAGTTTCTTATGTGAATCCAACGGAACTTCAGGAGTCCCGTATTAACCTTTTTTTATTTTACTCGAATATCTGTCGGGTTGACTCATCAACAGCCTAGAACCCCGATGCTAACATATGAAATGGGCTCATGTTTCCTTGCTGCTAGAGCACCACTCTTGAGCTTGTGAATATTTCTATGGCTGCGTTGATATTCACACTTGGAATTTAACGTTAACATAATGACCATATAGAGAGCTCTAGTATATATTTACCCATGAACATATACTCTTACTCGTCATAAATATTCTACACTTGTCATTTTCTTTATTCTTACCTATCATTGGGACTTATCGACCGTTAGTTCGCTGACGGGCATTCCATTCACTTTTCCTTTCTTGGAATGTTTGTCAGATACGGCCGAGATGGAGGAAGTTGAAGCCACATAGGAGAACTACAACCAGGTCGCTATTCAGGGCTAGCTCCGCTTCATTTTTTCTTCAGTTTATGTGTGCCACTTGTTTGGTCATTTTCCTTATTGTATTTACTTTCCAGCATAAACTCATGTATTTGTAAATATTAAAAATTGAATGTAAATAAATATGTTTGTTGAGAAATTTTACAGTCTCTGTTTATTCTTGTATTTTGTAATATTGTTTCAATACGCTTAGTATATTTATTTAAGGAAGACCTTCTCTGAATAAATATGTCACGTCACCGTTTCCGTCTACTGGGAAGCGGGGCATAACACTTTCTTTCATTTGTGTTTTTAAACTATGGTTTCATGATTTCAAAGAAAAAGAAAAGAAAATAAAATGAGAGAATAAGAGGGAGACATGAAATTATGGCGTTTAAATAATGAGAGTATAGGCAAGAGAGAATGAAAGGGTTATGGTTAGTTCAACCCTCTCATTTGCTCATCTTATTTTTCCTTCATCTCTTCTTCTTCATCTTCTCCTTCTCCTTCTTCTTCTCCACCTCCTCCACCATCAACCCAAATCACACACCCCCACAAATCTCTTCAAAACACCTTGCAGCCATCAATAAAAAATTTCAAATCCTTATCCTAAACATGATGTTGTGATCAAGTCTTCATTTTGAGACCTCCTCCTAAGCTTGGGATTTTTCTTAATCCCCATCTAAAGGTAAAATACTCTCTTTAAACCATATTTTAAGCATATTTTCCTTAACAAACTAGTTTAGAGCTATAGGTTCATGTTTTCTAGACTTGAGATTTGTAAAGTGGGAATTTTTGGATACAACTTGTAGAGGTGATGCAGTAGTGGGTTGGTTAGCTATTACAACCTAATTAGTGATAGATGAAGGTGTTTTAGTGCAAGTATCCTTGGTGGTAAAGAGTTTGGAAGTTTTAAAACAAGGTTTTCATTGAGTTTTTGATGTTTGATTGGAATCTGGATCAACTAGGGATCTCTGAAAATTATTTATAAAATACTGTGAAATGCTTGGACCAGTAGAAAACCACCGTAGAAGCTCGAGCCCCCAATTCCATTCCCAAACCACAAATTTAACCAGATTGGCCACAAATTGCGGCTATGACGACGCGTTAGGGTTTGAGGTTTGTTCTTGTAACGCCCTAGCACTGTTATACAATATTTTATTTGGGGTGTTTCAAATCTTGCGACAGATTTCTTGATTATTATTTCTTTTGGGTGCAGATAGTGCATTTGGTAACTGTGGTTAGTATCCGACCTGGCCTGCATATTTGAAACCCATCATGGTTCAAGATTATGTCAAATATTTGCTATTACAGTAGATCCATGCACATCTAGATCCTATACACATATATAATATATTTTGTATCCGCATATCTTTTAATAATACAAATAAAAACCAAATAATATATTTTGATATCTAGCATGGCATGTTATCGTACCCCATATCATATGGTTGCACCCATGTAGCATGTTCATGTCCAAATTGTTAAATCAGACTCGTTTGGATCGCTACATATATTTACGTAGATCCGTACTTGGGGGTATGCATTTTTATTTACCGGACATCGTATTATGGTTTTAACTTTTACGTATATTCTTTATATTTAAAAACTAGATTTTTAGAAGAAACCCGGATAATATTCGGAGTATTTTGATATTAGCTATATAATCCCAAACATATATATTATAATATTTGTAACACCCGAGCCCAATACTACTATTTTCTGTTACTGTTTGAGCATTAGATATTACTCATTTCATTTAGCTTGCTTGTTTGACACTTACCGTGAAATTTTATCAGGCTAAGTCATTTCTGCATATAACAAATTTTAGCACCTAAAATAAAATTAAAAATATCTATCTTGGCCTACTCGACACCCCTAGCCGCGTGGTAGCGTACGTACATCGAGTTTTCGTCCCGTTCGGTGAAACGGGCGAGTTTGGACGACTATGCGCGCGTACAGGCTTCCGACTTGGGGGTATGCTTTTTAATCACAAAACATTTCATTTTAAAATTTGGAACCCGCTTAAAATCCTATTATTTAAACTTCAAATTTTTGGACCCAATCCGGGCGCGATTTGGAAATGTTTCATTTGGCGCCAAAATCCCAAATTAATAAAATATTCAAAACCATAATATATATTCATAATCTTACTGTTACCTTAATATTCTAATCTTTTAAATCTTTAAAAAAAAATTCTAACCCACGAATCTTTTTCCTCAGCCAATCAGCATAAGCTTTTATCCCGTGGGCCCCTCCATTTACTCTCTCTCTCTACCTCTCACATCTCTCTCTCTCTCTCAATCGTTCTCTAACGTCTCTCTCTCTCTCTAGCTTCTCTCTCTCATATATATATATTTATATTCTTCTCCCCATCATATTTTTCCAGAGAACGCGAGAAAACCCAGCAACCTAACCCTAGCCGCCTCGTCACCGTCGCCGCCGCAGCCCCGACGCCGGCGCCAACGTCACCGTTGCCCTCGCCTCCGCCTTCTCGTTCCAACCTCAACATCTCCTTCCTTCTCCCCGTGCGCACTGTGCAGCAGCAACCCCAGCTACCCCCGTGCCTTCTCGGTGCTGCCTGAGACATCGCCGGCGACCCCTGCGCCGCCCCTGGCCGTCGCCGACGAGCCCCAACCGCCTCTAGACACCTTGTAAGTGTGCCCCTCCACCTTTCCTTTCCTCTTCTCTTTTTCAAGAACTGAAAACAGCCGCTGGAAGTTTTGCAGATCGCCAGAGACGCCGTCCTCGCCGCCGTCGATCTCGCCGTCGTCGCAAATACCCTCTGGACCAGTGAGTATTTCCCCCATCATCTTCTTCTCTGGTCTTTTCCTTCTTTCCAAGTCTATACCCGCTTGAAACCCTACTTACTGTTTTTGTGCTCGCCGGAATCCGGCCGTGCCGGCAACGTGTCTCGACGATCCAGCGGAGTGCCATGACCCGTGAGGTCCCTTGGTTCGTTGTTTGGGTTCAATCCGTGAACCGTGCGTTCGTCGCGTGTTTCCCCGCCGACGTTACGTTCCGTTTTTCCCGGTTCGCGACCCGTCGAGGCAAGTATCACTTGCTACATGCTATACTATATATTTATACATGTTTTGACACATTAAACCTGTAAAACTTAACTTGGTATAGTCGTTTCTCATTTGGTTGCAATATGACATATATCATTTTACAGTTAACATAAAATTTACAGTTTGCCAATTTAAAACTAATAACTAAGTTTACCTGTTAATCACATTTTTATTGTTTAATAGATGGTAGCCCTTACCCATGTAATTCTATTACATTCGGACATTCGTATTCAAGGGCTTGATATAACTGTATTGCATCATCATTTAAACTATTGCACCACTAAGGGTGCTCAAAACCTGTTAATATAATAAAACGGCTGCACTGTATTACTGCACTCTTGTGATTGAATGAAACTGCTTATTGTTGTTTAACTCATTGCTTATTTCCTGCTGTTAATACCCCGTTCGATTATATATCTGTTTGTGAGCACACCCACGATATTGTTACATCTTGACTTGACTTTGTTACACATGGTATATATTGATACACCTGACATGGTACCGTTTACTGTTGACTTGACCTGATGTACCATGACCCGACCTGTTACCTGAACTCGTGCCTAATGCCAACAACCTAACATGTAGTCCTCATGGACCGTTCCTGTTGTCTATCCAGACAAACCTGATTTTACCTGATGCTGTGTTCGCATTAGTTCTTGATTACTGGATACCCGACCTGACATATATAATTTGGGGGTATGGGGAAATCAAAGGTGAAATCTGACTTGTAACTTGACAGTTCACTACCTGTCCTGAGTATACACATTCCTGTTTTGTGCCTAGCGGCATGTCTCGGTTTAAGCCGAGAATATTGTGGCCGTGGTCCCGGGTATGTACGGGATACTATCGAGTGTACACATTCCTGTTTTTTGCCTAGCGGCATGTCTCGGCTCCAACCGAGAATATTGTGGCCGTATTCCCGGGTATGTACGGGATACTATTGAGTTACATCGACGATTCATCAATTGGTTTCAAAGACTTTAGACTAGAAAACCTGATAGAACAGTTTAGTTACCCACTGCACACTACCCTGTACTGCTTGTTTCACATTATTGCTTATTCATGCTTATTTTGCATTGCCTGTTACATTTTTCATATTATATTACTGGTTGACATGACGCGCTGACGTCTGGGTTTTGCATGGCCCAGATTCTCTACCACTGTCGCAGTCCGAGCAGGAGTACTTCAGCCAGCAGGCTGAGTTGTGAGTTCTGTAGTGGTTAGTTTTATTTCCTGCATTTATTTTCTGATGTGATCCCGCGTTATGGGACATACCTTTCAGATATTGTATTGGATCATTTGCTTCCGCATTTAGTTGTCATTGATTCTTGTTATTCTGGATTATGGACATGTTTTTAGATAGTTTTGTCTTGTTCTTGATAACTCTACAGCCGTAATGTGACTGTGGATGGATACTTCCTACCCACAGGTAGCATGGTTGGCTATGTCACGTGCCCAATCTAGCGTATTCTGGGAAGCGGGGTGTGACATGGTTCTTTTGGTATCAGAGCCATAGGTTAGTTGGGTTGATTCTTTTGTAGTTGGGTATTGTACCCAATACACGAATCAGAATACCCGTGTTAGGAAACATGTCCTGCCACTTTGCCGTTTACCATTCTTGAATCACATCCTTCCTGATTATATCTTTTACAACGTGCAAACTTACTTTGCATGTCGACTCGAAAAACCTGATTTCTTGTTATCTCTAGGACTTAGGCGACTTGGGTGGAGTTAAGTAATTGTGGCTATGATACCGCGGCATAGTTACAATGCGGTACTCTATTTAAGTATCTTGGAGTTCTAGCCTTGATCTATATATTGAATCTATCATCATGCTAATGTTGGGTGTTTTTGATTTCAGGAATATGGCAGATAAGAATTTCAAGACATACCAGAGGCGTGTGGACGAAGCCGCCATGCTTGGAGTGATAAGGGGAATGCTGGAAAATCAGAAGAGGCAGACTCGTTTCAAGAAGGTTTGCAGATCGTTCGGCAGTCTGTAAACAACGCTGGAGCTAAACCAGTTGACCGAGTAGGGACCGTGGCAGATTTCAGACGTTTGGGTCCGTCTACATTCACTAGTTTAGAGGAGTCGTTGCCATCCGAGCAGTGGCTAGTCGACAAGGAGAACTTGCTGATTGCGGCACAGATTCCAGATGACAAAAGAGTTGATGTGGTACGCATTCAGTTAGTGGACTACGCCCGAGAGTGGTGGCTTGTGGAAGAGACCCGCTTGCCCAAGCCGATCAAGTGGGCGGATTTTTCTAAGAGTTTCCTGGAGAAGTTCTTCCCGCGGACTGCATGGGAGGAAATGGAAGAGAAATTTATTGGGCTGAGGCAGAATGGAGCACCCGTGGACGTCCATGCAGCAGAGTGGACGAGACTCAGCCGATTCGTTGGACCTTTAGTCGCCAACGAGGCAGACAGGGCACGAAGGTTCATGCGCAGTTTGGATGTGGACATCCAGAGGTAGATTGTCTCCCTGGGTTTGACCACTTTCTCACAGGTTCTTACGGCCGCTCAGGAACAACAGAGTTTATCTGGGATGAAAGGGAGCTTGCAGCAGACAGCAGTTGCGGCCAGGAAGCCCGCATTTGTACCTAACCGAGCTCATGGGCGCAAGGGTATTCCAGTGGACCGTCGTGGTGTAGCACCCATGAAGAAGCTTATGGTCGTCGATCGAAGAAAGAGCATGAATTGTAACTACTGCAATTTACCTGGCCACATGCAAAAGAATTGTCGAAGAAGGCTGGGACTTTGTTTGATTTGTGGAGCGACTGATCACGCAGTTGGTGCTTGTCCGTCAAAGCTTCGTACAAGGGACGATATTCAGAAGCCTCCGCAGAGACCGTTCCAAGGGCAGGAACAGCTGACTCAAGGACCTAATCAGGCTCGAGCTTTTACCTTGACAGCTGAGGAAGCCAAGGCATCAGGAGAAGTTGTTTCTGGTACTTTACTCGTTCATGGTTTTCCCGCATTGGCATTATTTGATTCTGGTGCATCTCACTGTTTTATGTCATCCAAATTTATAACTACGCACTCGATTACCTGCACGACCCTGTCTAGTTTCTGGGACATACACACTGGGAATGGGAAAATCATATCTAGTAGGGAGTGTAAAGATTGTACGGTTGTTGTGTGCGGACGGGAACTCTTTGCAGATTTCTTGGTGATAGATACGGGCAGCTATGAAGTTGTCTTGGGAATGAATTTTCTTAGCACTTTCCACGCCCACATTGACTGTAGGGCAAAGAAAGTAATTTTCCAGATTCCCGGACATCCTGAGTTTACCTTCAATGGAGGAAGCAGTTCTGTCAGGCCAGTCGAGTTTAGGGCTAGGCCGACAAACAATATTCTTGCAGCAATGGAAGTTGATAGTAGTAAAGAGCCGGCGGTTGTTCGCGATTTTATGGACGTATTTGAAGATTTATCGGGTTTACAGCCGAAGCGAGACTTGGAGTTCGCAATTGACCTTATTCCTGGTGCAGCGCCAGTATCTAAAGCGTATTATCCAATGGCACCAGTAGAGTTGGAAGAAGTTAAGAAACAGGTTGCTGAATTGCTTGAGAAGGGTTGGATTCGAAGCAGCAACTCGCCTTGGGGAGCTCCAGTTCTTCTAGTAAAGAAGAAGGATGGCACACGAAGAATGTGCATCGACTATAGAGAATTAAACCGGGTGACTATTAAGAACAAGTACCCGATCCCTCGCATTGGAGAACTTTTTGAGCAGCTTAGTGGCGCGAGGGTATTCTCGAAGCTGGATTTGCGATCCGGATATCATCAGGTCCGAGTGAAAGTAGAAGATATTTGCAAGACGGCATTTCGAACTCGGTACGGACATTACGAGTACTTAGTGATGCCCATCGGAGTAACGAATGCGCCGGCAGTATTCATGGACTTGATGAACCGAATCTTTTCACAGTTCTTGGACCAGTTTATCGTGGTATTCATTGACGATATTCTGGTTTACTCGAAGAGTTTTGAGGAGCATGCTGAGCATTTGAGGATCGCACTGCAAACATTGAGACAGGAGAAATTGTATGCTAAGATGAGTAAGTGCGAATTTTGGCTGGAGGAAGTGAAGTTTCTGGGGCATATTGTGTCGGGCGATGGAATCGCCGTCGATCCCGAAAAGATTGCAGCAGTTCGAGATTGGCCGATTCCAAAGAATGTTGCTGAGATAAGAAGTTTCCTTGGTTTAGCCGGATACTACATGAGATTTGTAGAGAACTTCGCTCGTTTGGCAGAACCGTTGACCAAGCTTACGCGCAAGGAGGTACCTTTTGTATGGACGGATAGGTGTGCGTTAGCTTTCGAGACGTTGAAGCAGAAGTTGATAACCGCCCCAATTCTGACCGTGCCAGACAATTACGGAGGATTGGTGATTCACAGGGACGCATCTGGGAAAGGATTGGGATGTGTTTTGATACAGCATGGGAAGGTTGTAGCATACGCATCAAGACAACTGAAGACCCATGAGAAAAATTATCCAACTCATGACTTGGAGCTTGCGGCTGTGATCTTCGCTTTGAAGATTTGGAGACACTACCTTTTGGGCGAGAGAGTCGAAGTTTTTACAGATCATAAGAGCTTGAAGTATGTGTTCACTCAGAAGGAGTTGAATATGAGGCAGCGTAGATGGTTGGAGCTGATGGCCGACTATGATCTTGATCTTAAGTACCGTCCGGGGAAGGTTAACGTCGTGCCGGACGCGCTTAGTCGATTACCAGCAATTCAGGTGTTAACTATGCAGAGGGAGATCATTGCAGATTTTCGAAGATTTGACTTGGAGGTTATGCTACCACGTTCTACGGGACAGTTGATGCAGTTGCAAGTATAGTCGTCCTTGGTTAAGAAGATTAAAGCGGCACAATCGCAGGATCCTAGACTGCAAATGTTTCGAGAGCAGGTTGAAGCTGGACTACGAACAGATTTACTGGTCCACGAAGATGGTTCGTTGAGGTATGGTAGCCGTTTGTGTGTGCCAAAGGGAGATGTTCGTGAAGAGCTTATGAAGGAGGCACACAGTTCAGCTTATTCTGTACATCCTGGAGGCACAAAGATGTACCGAGATATTCGACAGCATTTCTGGTGGGAAGGCATGAAACGGGAGATTGCTCGCTTTGTGGCTAAGTGCTTGGTGTGTCAGCAAGTTAAGGCTGAACACCAAAGGGTTGCTGGTTTATTCCAACCACTTCCGATTCCTCAGTGGAAGTGGGAACATATAACCATGGATTTCGTGACGGCTTTACCGCGGAGTCCAAAAGGCAACAATGCAATATGGGTGATTGTTGATCGGTTAACCAAGGAAGCTCACTTTATCCCTTTCCGGGTTGGTCAATCAACGGAGACTTTGGCAGAACGGTACATGTAGGAGATTGTAAGATTGCATGGCGTACCAGTGAGCATCGTGTCCGATCGGGACACTCGGTTCTTATCACACTTCTGGAGGAGTTTACAGGAAAGTTTGGGGACTCGATTGAAGTTTAGCACAGCTTATCATCCTCAAACTGATGGTCAGTCGGAGAGAACGATCCAAACTCTTGAAGACATGTTGAGAGCATGCATGTTGGACTTCAAGGGTTCGTGGAAGGATCATCTACACTTGGTGGAGTTTTCTTACAGCAATAGTTTCAAAGTAACTATCCAGATAGCTCCGTTTGAAGCTTTGTATGGTCGTAAGTGCCGTTCACATGTTTGTTGGGATGATGTTGGTGAACGAAGATTATTGGGACCAGATTTAGTGGTGCAGACAGTTGAGAAGGTTAACACTATCAGAAAGCACATGAAGGCAGCTCAAGACAGACAGAAGAGTTGGGCTGACACGTCAAGAAGACCTCTAGAATTCACCGTGGGTGATTTGGCATTCTTAAAGTTATCACCGACTAGAGGGGTGATTCGCTTTGGGAGTCGGGGAAAGCTTAGTCCTCGATTTGTTGGACCCTTTGAGATATTGGAGCGTATTGGAGAGGTAGCGTACCGTTTGGCGTTACCGCAGTCCTTGGTAGGTGTGCACGATGTGTTTCACATATCTCAACTACGAAGGTATGTTCGAGATGAAACACACGTTTTGGATCATTCGGAGTTAACAGTACGGGAAGATTTGACTTTTGAGGAGCGACCGGTTGAAATCGTGGATCGAATAGAAAAGGTTCTTAAGAACAAGGTTATCCCCCTTGTGCTTGTTTCTTGGGGTAATCGATCGCATGGAGAGTCCACTTGGGAGCGAGAAGATGAGATCCGGCAGAAGTTTCCTCACCTTTTTCTGTAGTTTTCTATCTTGTATTCTTGGAATTTCGAGAACGAAATTCTTTTGTAGTTGGGTATAATGTAACACCCGAGCCCAATACTACTATTTTCTGTTACTGTTTGGGCATTAGATATTACTCATTTCATTTAGCTTGCCTGTTTGACACTTACCGTGAAATTTTATCAGGCTAAGTCATTTCTGCATATAACAAATTTTAGCACCTAAAATAAAATTAAAAATATCTATCTTGGCCTACTCGACACCCCTAGCCGCGTGGTAGCGTCCGTGCATTGAGTTTTCATCCCGTTCGGTGAAACGGACGAGTTTGGACGACTATGCGCGCGTATAGGCGTCCGACTTGGGGTTATGCTTTTTAATCATAAAACATTTCATTTTAAAATTTGGAACCCGCTTAAAATCCTATTATTTAAATTTCAAATTTTTGGACCCAACCCGGGCGCGATTTGAAAATATTTCATTTAGCGCCAAAATCCAAAATTAATAAAATATTCAAAACCATAATATATATTCATAATCTTACTGTTACCTTAATATTCTAATCTTTTAAATCTTTAAAAAAAATTCTAACCCACGAATCTTTTTCCTCAGCCAATCAGCATAAGCTTTTATCCCGTGGGCCCCTCCATTTACTCTCTCTCTACCTCTCACATCTCTCTCTCTCTCTCAATCGTTCTCTAACGTCTCTCTCTCTCTCTAGCTTCTCTCTCTCATATATATATATTTATATTCTTCTCCCCATCATGTTTTTCCAGAGAACACGAGAAAACCCAGAAACCTAACCCTAGCCGCCTCGTCACCGTCGCTGCCGCAGCCCCGACGCCGGCGCCAACGTCACCGTCGCCCTCGCCCTCGCCTCCGCCTCCTCGTTCCAACCTCAACATCTCCTTCCTTCTCCCTGTGCGCACTGTGCAGCAGCAATCCCGACTACCCCCGTGCCTTCTCGGTGCTGCCTGAAACATCGCCGGCGACCCCTGTGCCGCCCCTGGCCGTCGCCGACGAGCCCCAACCACCTCTAGACACCTTGTAAGTGTGCCCCTCCACCTTTCCTTTCCTCTTCTCTTTTTCAAGAACTGAAAACAGCCGCTAGGAGTTTTGCAGATCGCCGGAGACGCCGTCCTCGCCGCCGTCGATCTCGCCGTCGTCGCAAATACCCTCTGGACCAGTGAGTATTTCCCCCATCATCTTCTTCTCTGGTCTTTTCCTTCTTTCCAAGTCTATACCCGCTTGAAACCCTACTTACTGTTTTTGTGCTCGCCGGAATCCGGCCGTGCCGGCGACGTGTCCCGACGATCCAGCGGAGTGCCCTGACCCGTGAAGTCCCTTGGTTCGTTGTTTGGGTTCAATCCGTGAACCGTGCGTTCGTCGCGTGTTTCCCCGCCGATGTTACGTTCCGTTTTTCCCGGTTCGCGACCCGTCGAGGCAAGTATCACTTGCTACTGCTATACTATATATTTATATATGTTTTGACACATTAAACCTGTAAAACTTAACTTGGTATAGTCGTTTCTAATTTGGTTGCAATATGACATATATCATTTTACAGTTAACATAAAATTTACAGTTTGCCAATTTAAAACTAATAACTAAGTTTACCTGTTAATCACATTTTTACTGTTTAATAGATGGTAGCCCTTACCCATGTAGTTCTATTACATTCGGACATTCGTATTCAAGGGCTTGATATAACTGTATTGCATCATCATTTAAACTATTGCACCACTAAGGGTGCTCAAAACCTGTTAATATAATAAAACGGCTGCACTGTATTACTGCACTCTTGTAAACACTAAAGACCAACAGTGTTGAACACTGGGAATGAGATTGATAAGTTAGTGTTTAACACTAAAAGATGGTTAGTGTTAAACACTAGCAACAAGGCTTTCGGATTAGTGTTTAAACATTAAAGTAAATCAGTGTTAAAAACTGGCAATCGAGTTTTCAACCTAGTGTTAATCAGTTTAAACACTGATAACAGAGATCTCAAATTAGTGTTAATCAATGTTAAACATTGGTATCAGAGATTTTAATTTAGTGTAAAACACTAAGAAAATTAATGTTAAACTCTGCTAACAGAGATTTAATTTAGTGTTAAACACTAAGAAACTCAGTGTTAAACACTGCAAATAGAGTTTTTCAATTAGTGTTGAACACTAAGGCAAATTAGTGTTAAACACTGGATTCAGGGGTTTCAATTTAGTGTTAAACACTAAGGCAAGAGGGGTCACGTGGCGGCACGTAAGAGCGCCCTCCCTTTCGGAGCTTTTCACGGGTCACGTGGTAGCACGTGACCCTGCTTCTTTGCATGTTTGTTTAAGAATTAAATTCTTCATAGGGTTAAACCCTAATAATTGACTTTAGAGGAATTAAATTCCCTCTTTCTTTTAAAGAATCATATTCTTAGATAGAATTAAACCCCGGCTTCTCTTCTGTAGGAATTAAATTCCTTATGTATGTGAAGAACTGAATTCTATCATAGGGTTAAACCCTAATAATTGACTTCAGAGGAATTATATTCCCACTTTCTTTTAAAGAATTACTCTTAGATAGGGTTAAACCCTAATTTGTATTCTGTAAGAATTGAATTCCCATTTATGTGAGGAATTAAGTTCTGTCATAAGGTGAAACCCTAATTTCTTCTCTAAGGGAATTAAATTCCTGTGAATTTGAGAAAGTTAAGTTTCTCAATTAGGGTTAAACCCTAGTTCTGCCTATTTTGAAGGAATTAAATTCTTATAACATAGGGTTAAACCCTGATTTCTTCTCAAAGGAATTAAATTCCTATAATTCTGTAAGAATTAAATTCTCAAACTTCCATTCCCTCTCTATACTTTGGATCTGTATGGCAGGATCTCAACCCAATGAGAATTAAATTCTCAATTCATGGGAAGATGTGCACTTTGCAGATCCTCTACTAGAGAAAGAACTAAGTTCTTCTTTTTAATATAAGAGTTAAACTCTTTTGAGAATTAAATTCTCTTTTTTAAAAACCTCTCATTTCTTACCTAGGGTTTTCTTCTGCAGAAGATCAAATTCTTCCAAAGTCTCAAGGCTCTATTTCTCTCTCTCTCTCTCTGCCTCTGTCTCCGTCTCTTTTTTTTCTCTTTTCTGGCTCCTATTTATAGGAGAAGAGAATCAATCGGTTTTAGTGGATCTTTCATTGAAAGATTTGATTTGCTTATTGAGAGATTTGATTTGCATTCATCATTCATCTGGACCTTTGGATTATTAGGTGAATTTTATTCACCATTGGATTTTAAATCCAGAGATATTCTTTTGTTATTTCGGTTAGATTTTAAGGGGAAATCTTTCCAAGTTCAAGATTTTTCCATAAATAGGTGATATTTAATCACCTTCATTCTCTTTTGGGAAGATTTGAATGCTTTCAGAATTTAATTTTGTTAAATAATAAGGCTTTGAAAGCCGATCACGTGTGACCACGTGACCCTTGGTCACGTGTAGGCACGTGACCCCCTGGAACGAGCTTTTCTTCTCCTTTTGCGCTCTGTTTTCTAACCACTGCTCAACCGTCACGTGCCAACACGTGACCCCTGGTCACGTGTGAGCACGTGACCTTTTCTGGAGCCTTTGCTTTGATTTAATCAGGGAATGAATCTGCCTTCGCCGTTGCTTTTTAAATGTCACGTGCCAACACGTGACTACTGGTCACGTGCTAGCACGTGATGCCTCTTCCGTGGGCTTTCCTGATTTTAAATCAAGAAATAAATGCCCCCACAGCGTTGTTCTCACGTGTCGGCATGTGAGTGCAACGCTGTCACTTTGGCGACCGTTGGATCCATCTAGGGAATCGGGGAGATGAAGCGTTTCCATCCCATCCTATAAATATAGGGGTCATCTCAGAGACGCCTCCACTTTTGCTTATCTTCCTCCTTGCAACTTTTCATTCTGAGAATTTATTTCTCGTTTCCATAGCTTAGTTCTCTGTCTCAAACATTTTCAGAGTTTAACTCTGTTCAAAAAAGACTCCTTTCTTCAGGTAATGCTCTTGAATGAACAGTGAACTTTGACATTACTCTGGATTTTAAATCCAAAGCAAGGGTTTTTTACCCTTTTTAACAGGAACCCATTCTTTCTTTAAGATTTTCAACCAAAACATGAAACCATTTAATCTTCAACAGTAGATCTTTTTAGGGTTCATATGATCTTTAGGGAGATGATGGCGATAATCCATGGAGTTTAACTCCGTTCACAGAAAACATGTTTCTGGGATTTAATTCCCCTTTTCAAAAGGAATTTAATTCCTATGAAGAACTCAGTTTCTTCTCATGGAGGCTTCTTAGGGTCTCTTTGCCCTAGGTTGTCCTTCTGTAATCAATGAAGCAGAAGCTTTGCAATAATTCTCTTGACCTTTATTTCAGGTATCATAGATGCCCATATGTATGGTCTCGACGAAATCATTTCCTATGGGAATATTCGTGCACTGGGCTGCAGTCAGAACCAGGAGTTCACCAATGCTCAGTGCGCCGAGATCATGAGCCTCTTCGACGAGTACAACCATCGGCTACTCCCCCGTCGCTCTTCTCTTCTGAGACTGATCGTGTTGGCGATCTGGGAAGCACTCCCTCTCTTTTGCACCGGCGTATCGCTCGGGGCCTTGGACACTGCTGAGGATAAGGTACATTCGGTGTACCTGATGAGCTTGATCTCGAAGAGGAGGCGAGATCACCTCATTGATCTCTTGCACCAGGCCTTTCAGCAGTCAGCCATACTTGCCGGCTATCGGAGGGTGGAGGACATTCGTGAGGACCCCGACGCTTGCGACCGCGAGAGGAAGCATACCAAGATGGTTCGAAGTGCCTGAAAGATCTTGAACAAAGTTACATTCGAGTTTCTCAATCCATGCCCTGCGTCTGAGGTCTTACCGTTGTAAACGTGTTCCCTTTATTTTGTATGAACTTCTTAAAGCATGAATGATAAGTTTTATTATGTTTTCGTATGTTTGCATGCCTTTCTGTGGGATTTTATCATTTTGCTATTGTTGTTGTTGGTGCTTTTAACATGCCGGGTGCTATTCCATTTTTAATGCACGTCAAGTTTGGGGCTCACGTGCTCCACACGTGGGGTCCTTTTGATGAGACTGTTCAAAAAATTTCCAATGCCATATTTTTAGTGCACAATATCAGATGCAGAAAAGGAGCCTTGGAAATAGTTCCATCTCCTTGATTTCCGATGCCTTTCCTTTTTTTGGTCCTTGGAAATAGCTTTAACATGCAAGATTTTCTGCGCACAGCACTTAATGCACCTCTTTATATCTGAGGCTACGGCCTTCTTTTCTCTTCACAAAGAGATTTATTCTCATTCTTTTGTGATTTTTCTTGAGAAACAACTGAGCGCCATGGCCTGCAATCGCCCTCATGCTCGTCGACAGCCATGGGAAGTTCCTATCGAAGAGATGATCCCCCGCTTTGCCGCCCGATTGGTGGATCCACTCCTTACCAATGACGAATGCGACTTGGCGATGTATGAACTCTCGGTCCGTAGGGGGTCCACCCTCCCGATGGGGTCCCTCTGGCTCCGGATGATTCTCGCTGCCGTGCTTGCCGACATCCCTCCTCACCCGGCGGAGATGACCCCGGCGATGCTTGACGCGGCTGAAGGAAAGCTCGAGGGTTTTCACGAAGCGTGCCTGATTACTCAGACTTTGAAGGACTGCTCAATTCACCTGCTGAGCCAAATAAGGGCCCGGCGAGCTATTATGTCTGCTTTCACAGACGAACATGGAACCAATCGATGGAGACCGACTCCTCGCGAGAACCGTCGTTTTGATGTGCTGGAGAAAGCAGAGAGAGAGATAGAGAATTTTGTTCTTTGCTTTGTTAACCCTTGTGCTACCGATCCCGTGTTTGGTGACCTTTTCCCGCTAGCGTAGTATATTTAAGTTAGTCTTTTTTTTGTATGCTTTATGCTGAACTTCCATGTGTAGGGTACCTAGGCACACTAAGGAGGTCTCACAAGGCATCAACCATGCCAAATTCAAAAATTCTAGGTGCCGAGAAACCCTAATGCAATCGTTGACTAGAATCAAAGGCGAAACATGCAACTAGTTAACAACTTAACTAAGAGTGAACGGAAAATACAACCTTTGTAGATCCGGTCCTCCACCTCCATAGCTCCGTGATGAGGTCTCCTCGCTGCGATCATCGGATCCCGGACTCTAGCGTCGGCTTCATCGGAGAAATGGGCGGGCTAGGTCGTCGACTTCGATGCTGAAGATGATCTACGTCGAGGCAATACAAGATCATGCTCCAACTTCACCAAGCCATGAAACTTGAGAAGAAAACACCCTATACTACTTGGCAAGTGGTAGAGGATGAAGAAATAGGAAGTGGGTTCACTTTAGAATTGGATTTCTCACTCATCTTCTCAAGTCACCATTGAAGCTAGCAAGCTTCTTTCTTCTTGAAGAAGAAGAAGAAGAAGAAGATAATATGATAAGAATTATAGATAATAGAAAAGAAAATGATTCTTATCATATTAGCAACCATGGTTAAGTGTAGAGAATAAACTAGGGTTAGGTGAATGGTTAGGGTTAAGGAAAGAAACAAAATGGTCAAGCTTTCAAAGCATCATGAAGCTTCAACATAATCCAAAGTTAGCCACCATTTTATTTATTTCTCAAATGAATAAATAAATGAATAAGTAAATAAAGCATATGAAACCCTAACCATTAACTAACCATAGTTTAACTCAAACATACCCAAGTTTGCATGTATCATCAAACATGATACAAACTAGTGCACAAAACTATATCATATATACAATGTGCACAACAAGTGAGAAAATCCATCTTAAGTGAACCAATACTAGTTAATGCAAAGTAATATATCAAATATATAATTATGCATTAAATCATTAAATCAACACTTGATTTAACGATCCGGTCATATCGCATATGACCGACTAATATCCAATGTATCGGCTTATCGAATCAATCCTTGATTTGATAACTAGGTTATATCGCATACAACCAATCGATACATTCATCGCGAGAATAGAATACGGTATCACATACACGCATTATTCTTGGTCCCGCACACATCTCATATGCGCTCCTATTTCGTTTCGCTTGAGCCAGGAAACCTCTGTGTAGGACTCTAAAGACTCGTCAATACGCCGGCAGCAGGTGATGATCATATCAAACACCCACAAGCCGCAAGCGGTCTGCTAAACGTAACGGCCACCCGGGTATTGAGCGATCAGAAGATCGACGAGCAAGCCCGCTCACACTCCTGTGAATCCAACCAGTAACACTTACCGTACAGTCCGGTCTGTTCGTCTGATATGTCGCATATCTCGCCTAGGGGTGGTAAACGTCAGACCCCAGTAGCTCGATAAGTCATGTCGATATGAGGTCTATAATAGTTCGAGAAACTACTGATAACACTTACCAGTAAATCTCAGCAACCCTGGCCAGGGATTTCCAGTTATAGCCAATCGAACACAGCGCAACATCAACTCCCTATACCGGGAGAGATGAATCCCCTCCTATCGCTCATTGCCTCCATGTGACTCGGGACTGTACCCAAAAACCACCGTTTTGCACGCCCTCTTGGACGTGGTAAGTTGGAAATCAAAGCACAGTGGGAATCACACAAGACTCTATGACGATCTCGGGTCTACAGACTAACCTGTACCAGTGTCACCAGAGAACTGCCATCTGACGTAAGGTATAATACCATCTGTGAGTTCTCGGCGAGTCTGTCCAGTGTACCCAGTCTCTACTGAGCACCCGTATATCATCTCTGATGTCAAACACCAATGGATATGAGATCATCCATCGCCCATCTGTATGGATCGAGAAGGTATACGCTAGTCTACTCTGGTATATCGATGCCCCGTCTCGATACACCTACGACTAGGGACCTTGAAGGATGTACTTATGGACTACCATGTCCCCACTAGTATGATCCGCATCATAGTCCAGGTAGTCAAGTACACATCCTAAGGGCTTTACCAACATGTAACAGAGAGACAATCAGTGTAGACGTTAAGGTAAAGTGTAACCAGATAGCATACTATCATGTTGAGCAAGAAAGTCCTCCCTATATATGTCCAAGCATCCACTACAATATACATCCAATGTACAGTAATGGCGTCTAGGGCATATATATAACTAACAATCTCCCACTTGCACTACGGCTATCTAATAGCAGTGGTTGTAGTATCTCATACTTAACCATCCCATAAAAGTCTCTCTCTGGGAATAGGCCTTCGTGAGTGGATCCGCCGTGTTATCCTCTGAGTCTGCTCTCCTAACCTCGATCACCCTGGAGATCAACTATCTCCATGATCAGGTGATACTGCCTTAGAAATTTGTCTGGATCACTGATGGGACGGACGTTCCTTGGCATAAGCCACAACTCCATTGTCACACAATGGGGGGAACTAAGTTCATCTCATGAACTAATATACACCCAGACTTCCTCTTTGGTAGCATCTTAAGTAGCGATGTATCCAGCCTTTATCGTCTAGTATGCCACGGTATCTAGCTTGGAACTCTTCCAACATACCGTCCCTTTGCTGAGGGTAAAGACAATGCCTGTGACTGACATTCAGTCGTCTTTATCACCCTGGAACCCTTCCAGTGATTCTCCCTAGGATCAATTGATACCATCTCACTACAGCTAGTGAGTATTCTAACACCCAAATAACATATATCTCATAGATGAAAACTCAGGATTTAGGAGGTATCACTTTGATCCTATATGGAGAATCCATGTGATAAGCGGAGATCGACCGAGCGTAGCATAGGAAACTCCTTCCCTATCAAGAGTATGTCATCCAGGTACTCTAAGAGGATCACTACCATACTCCCTACTACCTTTTTGTATATACAAGGTTCATCTACCATTTTGATGATGTCAAACTGTTTGACTAACTCATCAAAATAGATGTTCCAACTCCGCGATGCCTGCTTTTTTCTGTAAAGCAACTTGCACACGTTTCCGCTGCTCCTACTATTTACGAAGCCCTCTGGCTGTGTACTTATAGACGTTCTCTTCTAAATCAATATTTAGAAAAGCAGTCATGGCACCCAACCGCCAGATATCGTAGTCATGGTATGTATCCGTGGCAAGTAGGATCTGGATGGACTTAAGCTTTGTTACTTGAAAAAGGTTTCATCATAATCCACGCCTGGTCAATGATGCAAACTTTTAACAAGTCTAGCTTTGAAAGTCTCAACTTTTCCATATACACCAAGTAATCTTCTCAAGATATACTTGCTCCTGATGGGGATTTAACCCTTCAGATATAGCAACCAAAGTCCATACTTTGTTGGTGTATAAGGATTCCATCTCAGATCGCTAAGCATCCAGCCATTCTTACAGAGTCATACTCCTGATGGCCAGCTCGAAACTAGTTGGGTCATCATCTCATGATGCAATTCTCGCTCCCACTGTCATAGAGAAACCCAAGTATCTCTCAGGTGGGTGAGGAACCCTACTAGATCGGCGGAGAGGCTGAGGTTTGTCGGTGACTATTGAATCCTTTGGTTCTATCAAATCATCAGCTGTAGTTTGTATAGCTGGAACTATTCCAGTTCTACATAACTGACCTTGCCTCGAGCTTGTCCATATTTTGATTTTAGACATAGGCCGGACAACCCCAAATCTTAACTTACTTAAGAGATAGGCTCTTCCCATACCATATCTTATATGGAGTGGTAGGCACTGATTTGATTCGAACCCAATTCAATAGGTATGCAGCTTCTCAAGCGCATAACTCCCAAAAGGAAATAGGAAACTCAGTAGTACTCATCATAGATCACACCATATCATATAGGGTGTGATTGCTCCACCCCAATACACCAAGGTGCTGTGGTGTATACGGAGGAGTAACACTGAGAGAGAATCTCATTCTCCTTTAGAATAGTCCAGAAGTTCCGTGCTCAAGTATTCTCCTCCTTGATCACATCAAAGGACATAATACTTATACCCGTTTTTGGTTCTCTACTTCTAACTTATATTCTGTGAATATCTCAAAATCTTCGGACTTGTGTTTCAACAGGAACATATGTCTGAATCTTGAGAGATCATCAGAGAATGTAATGAAGTACAAAGAACCAATCTTGGCATATGTAGACAGGGGACCTTATATACATCAACATATATCAATCCCAAAAGTACATTAACTCTTTCTCTGTTTCCATTAAACAGAGCTATGGTCATCTCTTCTTTGTGACATGACTGGCAAGTTTCACAAGATGTAAATTCAAACTAATTTAAATATGCATCTAAATGTAACTTCAGCCAGTCGGGTCGCATTGATATGACCTAGTCTACAATACCTCAAGAAGGATTCGTTCATATCTGAACTCTTCCTCTTGTGTGTGTTCCGTATACTAAGAACTGTAGTTTGATTTAGAATATCAATGCTTTTAGATAACGTGCCTGAACCGATCAACTTTTGATATAGGAAATGTTCAAAACATTATCCAACAATACAAAATTATATCCTTTCTTTACTAATAAAGAGATTGATATGATTTTGTATATCAGGTACGGTATCTAATAGCATTTTTTCAGAATCAATGTATTGGTAATACATGGTGACAGTGACCAACAGACTTGGCTGCAACACTTGCCCCGTTTTCTGCCTCATGAAACTTATCACCCGTTCTCAGTTCTCTGCCTTTCAGTAGCCCTATGTAACAGATTACATATCTGGGATCCTGATCCGGTATCATATACCCAGGACGTAAAGGATACTGAGAAACAGTTCTATGTAATGAACACACCCGAAGAAGATGCATCATCATGCACTTTCTTCATTTAGGCGGCATGGGAATCCTGGTATTCCCCAATTTCCTGCTCTGTCTTATAACAATTATAAGTTGGAGCGGGACCAACGTTCCCCAGCTCAGTATAACAAGCGGGTTCGGTCAATAATCCGTATTATTATCTTGATTAAGGCGTGAAATGGTCGCTACCTGGAGAGAGAGAGAAGAAAACACTCAGCGTATGCTCTTGCAAGATCAGATTGGTTATTATTTTATCTAATCAGGATGGCTCCCACTGTTTTTATCAAATCTTCCTTCAAACCCTAAAAGGAAAGACTAGCCGGGATTAATTACACACTACAAGTTCGCCAATCTTTCAGCCAGGCCAGTGTCGGTACATTGAGGGAGGTGCCCCGTGCTTTCGCACGGACCTAATTAATGTAAACCTTGTTTTCCCAGAGGCGTAACCCCGTTGACACCTTTCTAGACACCTACTTGATTGGCTAATTGTAATGTGTAAAACTCTCTCAGGAGTAACAATTACACGTAGCGGGTATCGGGATCCAACTATCTCATAGAAGGTATGCAATCTCATTGCAAATTTCAACACTTGAAATTCCCGATAATTTTGCCCCAAACGATCTATGACCTTGACAAGGTCAACAAACCATAGACCGTAAGTCAAGTTCAACCCGTCATTTCTTGATTGAATCAAACCCACCCGCACGACCCTTGACAAGATCAACAAGGCCGTACGACTACCCTAACCCAATCTGCATCATATGCATAAGCAGATAAATACTGGTTAGCTACCGCACACTGCGCCTTGACAAGGTCAACAAACGCAGCACGAATACTAAACTTGACTTATCTGAAATGACGGAGGGCTACGACAGGTTTTTCTGAAAACCTATTGCGTAATGAACTTGATATCGTTGTAAAATTGAATGATTTTTGAAATGGAGTGTTTTTTAGGCTTTTCTAGTTTTGCTAAAGGAGTCACTCCCGGTGAAGGGATCGTCGGTCCTTTCCTCGTCGAATGAGGTGCGGGATATATCATATATATCACTGTGCAAAGCAAAAACTCTTAAAAACAATCAAAAGACAAACCGAGTGTGTAGCATCTGCCAGTTATTGCTAAAGGAGTCACTCCCGGTGAAGGGATCTCGGTCCTTTCCTGATCGAATAAGGTGCAGGATGTTCTGCAAGGAACACCGCGATGCAAAGCAAGAATTGTAGCTACCTATTTTATTTTGAAATTCGATTCCACAACATCTTAGGTTTCTTTTCTTTCATTAATCATATTAATGAAGTCCCATCATTTAAGTCACCTAAACATCACAGATAAATACGACGTACACTTATGCCATCCGCATTCGCCTCGATGTCCCCTCGTGCACCGTTAGGTTAGGTAACTAACGACACAGCGGGCAGGGCTAGCGCGGGTGTAAAACATAAGTAACATCTATATAATATATCATATATACTATATACAGTATCCATCTGAACATATCACATGATCACATCACAGATAACGAAGCAGAAGAAACATATGAAATATTGGATATACTAGGACGTCCGTGTTTTTAATACGAGCCAGTACAAAACACGGATTCCACGGTCGCGATGAATAGCCAAACCTACATCCCTAGACCCCTACGAGAGCGGCAAGCAACCCTACCAATTCTAGAGTTAGGAGACCCAGACTCGACTCCTCGAGTTGGTCTCCCACTGAACTCCAGAACCCGGTTACTTGTGCCCTCCTCCTTGAATCTATCCTAGTGCGGAAAAGTAAATAATATACAAACGGTGACAACTTCCGCAACCTGGAAGTGCCCCAATAAAAGAATATTACATACAATTTTTTACATGAATGAAAAAGAAAAACACTCATCTCACATAAAAAAAACCCCGGCTATTCAAATGCGACGATCCAATATAACATATCCAGCAACACATAACATCACATGTCATCAACGTAAGTAAGTATGAATATACCGATTGTTATCGACGTATAGCAACGACAATCAGCAATACCACTACATACTACACTTACAGTCACTGAAAAGAAAGTGTAAAACTACAACAGCTGGAATCTGCAACCTCTTTAGACATCGCATGCCTAATCAAATGAATTCCTGAGACATCGCGTGCCTAACAGTTATAAACCCCGCATTTTAGTCTCATTATCGAAAACTCTTTTCAATATCAAGTCGGGCAATTCAACAAGATTCCCGACATCCTGATCGAATGCTCATCGCAAACTTCAGTAGACGGCCGCACCCCCGATGCCGTCGACGAAGTGCACCAAGGCGGAAAACCGCTGCCGCGAGCACCCGAACGGATGCTTTCGACGGCGGGGTTCTCCTACAGTCACTTGGTCGGGGCTATAGGGTGTAGCTGTCTATTAAGTTTACCCGGCGAGTATCCACGTACTGCTATGTTTATAACATTCATATCAGTTATCTCATAACTGCTTGTGAATTCCAAATGTTGTATCACATTCCAGATAAAAAGAAAATGTTAAACTTTCCGATCGAACAGTCAAACACCCAAGTTTTCCCGAAACAGCTCAACACATGAAATAAGTTCAAAGACATCCATTTCATGCCTCAGTACCAACGGTCCAGCCGTAGAAGGGTCAAGCCAACGCCTCACATGTGGCACGCCGTACTGCCCCAAACCCTAAGGTTCAAAGGGCAGTTCAAGACGGTCACATAATCTAGTTAAGATTTGTTGTCTTCTAGAGGGACCATCGCGTTACTTGCACTACTTAGAACGTCCTTAAACGAAGGAAAAATCCAACACTTGGAAATTTCCCGGCAGGAGAAAAATTGGGAATTTATATCCGGTCGAACTTTTTAACATATTCTAAAATTAGCCGGAAAAACACATAGACAAAGTTTGACAATCCGATCGAATCTACGAACTCCCAATACAACCCAGAATACTCAACTCTTGAGTAAATATTAAAAATTCCCAGAAAATACAGCACTTTCAGTTAGACATTACTGTGCAAAAATAATTAAATAATGGGACTATATGGCCGCGGAACCGCCGCCTGAGGCAGGCTCTTGCCGCGGTTCCGCGGCGATTTAGTGGAATCAAATGGTCGTTTTGCACAGTGATCCTTATAAAACCCTGCTGATTTTTCTGTATATTTTTAATACACAAAAATCCCAATTTTGAAAAAATGTACAGAGAGCGATCTCGGATTAGGGTTTCGGGTTCGATCGGGTTTCTAATATCGTCTACACATCGCCTAAGGCTCTAGCTAGGCTCTGATACCACTGTAGGGTTCCTAGGCACACTAAGGAGATCTCACAAGGCATCAACCATGCCAAATTCAAAAATTCTAGGTGCCGAGAAACCCTAATGCGATCGTTGACTAGAATCAAAGGCGAAACATGCAACTAGTTAACAACTTAACTAAGAGTGAACGGAAAATACAACCTTTGTAGATCCGGTTCTCCACCTCCATAGCTCCGTGATGAGGTCTCCTCGCTGCGATCATCGGATCCCAGACTCTAGCGTCGGCTTCATCGGAGAAATGGGCGGGCTAGGTCGTCGACTTCGATACCGAAGATGATCTACGTCGAGGCAACACAAGATCAAGCTCCAACTTCACCAAGCCATGAAACTTGTGAAGAAAACACCCTATACTACTTGGCAAGTGGTATAGGATGAAGAAATAGGAAGTGGGTTCACTTTAGAATTGGATTTCTCACTCATCTTCTCAAGTCACCATTGAAGCTAGCAAGCTTCTTTCTTCTTGAAGAAGAAGAAGAAGAAGAAGATAATATGATAAGAATTATAGATAATAGAAAAGAAAATGATTCTTATCATATTAGCAACCATGGTTAAGTGTAGAGAATAAACTAGGGTTAGGTGAATGGTTAGGGTTAAGGAAAGAAACAAAATGGTCAAGCTTTCAAAGCATCATGAAGCTTCAACATAATCCAAAGTTAGCCACCATTTTATTTATTTCTCAAATGAATAAATAAATGAATAAGTAAATAAAGCATATGAAACCCTAACCATTAACTAACCATAGTTTAACTCAAACATACCCAAGTTTGCATGTATCATCAAACATGATACAAACTAGTGCACAAAACTATATCATATATACAATGTGCACAACAAGTGAGAAAATCCATCTTAAGTGAACCAATACTAGTTAATGCAAAGTAATATATCAAATATATAATTATGCATTAAATCATTAAATTAACACTTGATTTAACGATCCGGTCATATCGCATATGACCGACTAATATCCAATATATCGGCTTATCGAATCAATCCTTGATTTGATAACTAGGTTATATCGCATACAACCAATCGATACATTCATCGCGAGAATAGAATAAGGTATCACATACACGCATTATTCTCGGTCCCGCACACATCTCATATGCGCTCCTATTTCGTTTCGCTTGAGCCAGGAAACCTCTGTGTAGGACTCTAAAGACTCGTCAATACGCCGGCAGCAGGTGATGATCATATCAAACACCCACAAGCCGCAAGCGGTCTGCTAAACGTAACGGCCACCCGGGTATTGAGCGATCAGAAGATCGACGAGCAAGCCCGCTCACACTCCTGTGAATCCAACCAGTAACACTTACCGTACAGTCCGGTCTGTTCGTCTGATATGTCGCATATCTCGCCTAGGGGTGGTAAACGTCAGACCCCAGTAGCTCGATAAGTCATGTCGATATGAGGTCTATAACAGTTCGAGAAACTACTGATAACACTTACCAGTAAATCTCAGCAACCCTGGCCAGGGATTTCCAGTTATAGCCAATCGAATACAGCGCAACATCAACTCCCTATACCGGGAGAGACGAATCCCCTCCTATCGCTCATTGCCTCCATGTGACTCGGGACTGTACCCAAAATCCACCGTTTTGCATGCCCTCTTGGACGTGGTAAGGTGGAAATCAAAGCACAGTGGGAATCACACAAGACTCTATGACGATCTCGGGTCTACAGTCTAACCTGTATCAGTGTCACCAGAGAACTGCTATCTGACGTAAGGTATAATACCATCTGGGAGTTCTCGGCGAGTCCGTCCAGTGTACCCAGTCTCTACTGAGCACCCGTATATCATCTCTGATGTCAAACACCAATGGATATGGGATCATCCATCGCCCATCTGTATGGGTCGAGAAGGTATACGCTAGTCTACTCTGGTATATCGATGCCCCATCTCGATACACCTACGACTAGGTACCTTGAAGGATGTACTTATGGACTACCATGGCCCCACTAGTATGATCCGCATCATGGTCCAGGTAGTCAAGTACCCATCCTAAGGGCTTTACCAACATGTAACAGAGAGACAATCAGTGTACACGTTAAGGTAAAGTATAACCAGATAGCATACTATCATGTTGAGCAAGAAAGTCCTTCCTATATATGTCCAAGCATCCACTACAATATACATCCAATGTACAGTAATGGCCTCTAGGGCATACATATAACTAACACCATGTAGGCTTGGTACTCGTATGTATGTTTTTGCTTGCATAAATAACTTTGTGTTCTTCTTATGAGAACTTTCTTTAATTATTAACGCTATCATCATATCGCCTGCACATTAGAGCTTAGAATATTATTTCTTTTCCGGATGTTCATATAATTGTGAACACATGCTCGTCGGAAATTTTCTCGTTGCTTTTCATACCAGGTGATGTGAGCGCGTTTTAGATCGATTATTGCTGTTGACTGGAAGCCCATTTATACGGTCTTGAGCGTGTATGTCCCGTTTCCAAGGTTGCGGTCGCGAAAGTGAGCTTAAGTGGCCTGATAGGGTGACACGTGGCGAACACATTGTTGTGTGAGAAAAGGGCTCGGCCGTGAATTCTCGGAGAGGGAGTAGGCTTCTAAGGCGCTGAGCGAGCTTCAAGCTAATCTTACCACCAAGGCCAACAAAGCATATGAATTCTGGCGGGTGCTTCAGGAGTCCATCAAGGAGGTAGTGGCCATTGACAAGGCCGCTGAGTTTACTCGCAAAAGAGTCGAGGTCCACAAAGCTACCGAGAAGGAGCTCGAAGGTCGGCTTGTCTCATATCAGGCCCAGTAGGCTCAGGCAGAGGCTCGTCTTCCGACGATCCTGAATCATGAAGCTATGGCCCGGAAAAAGAAGGATGAGCTAGCAAAATTGTTAAATCACCCGCCGGCTTCAAAACTTGTATCTTTTCCTTTCTTTTTGTACATACTCCTGAATGAGAGTATTTTCTTTTTGTTCTTTCATGAATCGT
Source organism: Agapanthus africanus (assembly GCA_030015575.1). NCBI lineage: Eukaryota > Viridiplantae > Streptophyta > Magnoliopsida > Asparagales > Amaryllidaceae > Agapanthus > Agapanthus africanus. Next base: position 338,937,930 of record JASDDO010000010.1, read on the forward strand.
ACTTTGTATCAGCTTTGGTTTATGAATAAAATACATATTTTTTCTTCTCAATGGTGTGTCCCTTTCGATTGAACTTGTTCTGTGGACAATTTATCTTGGCCTACTTGCAGGGTTGCGATGGCTTAGGATTCAGGGTTAAGATCTGCCTCCTAAGACTTTTGAGCTTTATGAGCCGTGAGGGTCTCATAAAGAGCTTTTCTCCCTATAGGTCGAGAGGATCCTGTAGGTGTAAGTTCTTCTTAAGAATCGTGAGGATTCTTAAGCGGGTTTTCCCTTGAGAGTCGTAAGGATCTCACAAGAAAATTTTCTTCATTACCGGTCGTGAGGACCCGCAAGTGCTGGATGCGGTCGCCCTTATCCGTTAAGGACCTCATAGTCCGTGGGTTTAAGGACTCCACAGTCCAATATTAGTTTTAAGACATCACGTTCAAGGTTAAGGACATCATAGTCCATGGATTTAAGGACTCCACAGTCCGATTTTAGTTTTAAGACATCACGGTCAAGGTTAAGGACATCATAGTCCGTGGATTTAAGGACTCCACAGTCCGATGTTAGTTTTAAGACATCACGGTCAAGGTTAAGGACATCATAGTCCGTGGATTTAAGGACTCCACAGTCTAGTGTTAGTTTTAAGACATCACGGTCAAGGTTAAGGACATCATAGTCCGTGGATTTAAGGACTCCACAGTCCAGTTTTAGTTTTAAGACATCACGGCCAAGGTTAAGGACATCATAGTCCGTGGATTTAAGGACTCCATAGTCCAACATTTGGTTACTGGGACCTGTCACCTCTTTGAAGACGTTGAGGAATTACAACAACAATATCAAAGGAGTGAAGAGATGTACCCTTAAACCAAGGTAGAATCAGTACAGAATCAGGGTGGTTGATCGTTAGTTGGTCGAGGTTAAGGACATCATAGTCCGTGGATTTTAAGGACTCCACAGTCCGATGTTTGCTCTGGATACTTCACACGGGTTCACTGCCGTGCTTGGCGAGGACCAGGCTCCGCTCTGGGCATTTTCCGCGGGGTCAAAGAGTGACATTATCCGTGTTCCACGTAACCAGGAATTTTGCACTAGATGCTTCACACGGGTTCACTGCCGTGTTCGGCGAGGACTAGGCTCCGCTCTGGATGCTTCACACGGGTTCACTGCCGTGCTCTGCGAGGACCAGGATCCGCTCTGTATGTTTTCCACGGGGTCAAAGAGTGACGTTATCCACGTTCCACGTAACCAGGAATTTTGCACTAAATGCTTCACACAGGTTCATTGCCGTGCTCGGCGAGGACTGGGCTCCGCTCTGGATGCTTCACATGGGTTCACTACCGTGCTCTGCGAGGACCAAGATCCGCTCTGGACGTTCTCCACGGGGTCAAAGAGTAACGTTATCCGCGTTCCACGTAACCAGGAATTTTGCACTAGATGCTTCACACGGGTTTATTGCCGTGCTTGGCGAGGACTAGGCTCCGCTCTGGATGCTTCACACGGGTTCACTGCCGTGCTCTGCGAGGACCAGGATCCGCTCTGGACGTTTTCCACGGGGTCAAAGAGTGACGTTATCCGCGTTCCACGTAACCAGGAATTTTGCACTAGATGCTTCACACAGGTTCATTGCCGTGCTCGGCGAGGACTAGGCTCCACTCTGGATGCTTCACATGGGTTCACTGCCGTGTTCTGTGAGGACCAGGATCCGCTCTGGACATTTTCCGCGGGGTCAAAGAGTGACATTATCCGCGTTCCACGTGACCAGGAATTTTGCACTAGATGCTTCACACGGGTTCATTGCCGTGCGCGGCGAGGACTAGGCTCCACTCTGGATGCTTCACACGGGTTCACTGCCGTGCTCTGCGAGGACCAGGATCCGCTTTGGACGTTCTCCACGGGGTCAAAGAGTGACGTTATCCGCGTTCCACGTAACCAGGAATTTTGCACTAGATGCTTCACACGGGTTCATTGCCGTGCTTGGCGAGGACTAAGCTCCGCTCTGGATGCTTCACACGGGTTCACTGCCGTGTTCTGCGAGGACCAGGATCCGCTCTGGACGTTTTCCGCGGGGTCAAAGAGTGACATTATCCGCGTTCCATATGACCAGGAATTTTGCTGATTATGTCCGCATTTCACGGAATGGAGGTTTGACTCTTGGTGATCTGTATATCGCCGAGCCATTGAACTGGGAGTTGCCGCTGTTCTACTTCGCTTGATGTTGTGTCCGCTGTGACGAGATGAGTGTTGAGACGATCTCTAGGTCACTTGTGGCCCATCGAGATTTGGCTTCTTCTTTTGATGAAACCCGAGGGAGGAGGAGTGTGATCCCTTCTTTGTTTGAGCCCTTGGATTGTATACAGGGATTGAGGTAATATCACCTGTAGGGCATAAATTTCGTTTTTTTATTTCTTTTTCCGCGATGCTCTATCATTTCAACTTTTATATCGCGAAGGTCGCGATTGCCCTATCATTTCGGCTATTTTTCGCAGTGCCCAATCATTTCGGCTATTTATTTCATTTTTACTCGCTGCTTTTTATTGCGAATTGCCCCATCATTTCGGCTATTTTGCGTGCATACATTTTTACTTGCTGCTTTTTATTGCAAGTTGCCCCATCATTTCGGTTATTTTGTATGCACGTGCGGCCTACTGGCTTTTCGCCATAAACCTGAAATTAGGCACCGATTTCGGCATCAGCACCGCTACAACTGGGATATGGCCAGGAGCGAATCATCATCTGCCTCTGTCGATGTTGAATAAAGGTGGATTAGCAAACAGGGTTAGGGTCCTGTAGACTAAGGCTTTCGACTTCATGAGCCGTAAGGGTCTCACAAAGGTATTTCTCTCTACAAGTCGTGAGGATCTTGTAGGTGTATTTTCTCCTTAGGAATCATGAAGATTCCTAAGTGTATGCTCCTCTGTAAGTCGTAAGGATCCTACAAGAGGGCTTTCTCCTTATAAGTCGAGAGGACTTATAAGGGTTGTTCACCATATGGGCATATCCCTAGTCACGGGTGGGACTTTGCTGAGGAAATGTTTATTCGCGCTCGTGGATTGTATACAAGGGTCGGTATTGAGCCACTTGTAGGGCATTGTCGAAGGTTATGGGGGATTTTTCTTAATCTCAGGTTTAGGTCTCTGTAACTTAAGACTTTCAAGTCTTATGAGCCGTGAGGGTCCCATAAGAGAGTTCTCCTTGCGAGTCGTGAGGATCTCACAAGTGTATTTTCTCCTTAGGAATCGTGGGGATCCCTAAGTGCGTTGCTCCCTTGTGAGTCGTAAGGATCTTACGAGGGTGGTTTCTCCTTACAAGGTCGTGAGGACCCTGCAAGTGTAACGAGGTTGCGCCCTTTCGGGTTTTCACGAACACTCGCCGGTAGTCCTGCTGTTTTTACTCACGGGGCCTTTTCGTGTTTTCATCCGTGCCCATTTTGCTTATGGACATACCGTTATTATTATTTATTATTATTTTTTTTTATTTTCTTTTACGAGGTCGCACCCTTTCGGGTTTTCATGAACACTCGCCGGTAGCCCTGTTGTTTTTACTCACGGAGCCCCTTCGGTTTTTCATCCGTGCCCTTTTTACTTACGGACATACCGTTTTTATTATTTTTTTTATTTTTCTTCTCTTTTCTTTTTTTTTATCTCGTCAGCCTACGGATGCTGCGGTAGTAGTTTAAGGACGTTTCGGTCCGTTGTTAGTTTAAGGACGTTTCGGTCAGCCATTAGTTTAAAGACGTTTCGGTCCGTCGTTCGTTTAAGGACGTTTCGGTCCATTGTTAGTTTAAGGACGTTTCGGTCCGTTGTTAGTTTAAGGACGTTTCGGTCCGTTATGGAGAGGGCCGGCTACTACTTATAGAGCTTGAGTTTAGGAAGATAGCGAGCGGACATAGTCGTCGTCATCTATCATTGACCTAGGCTGTGACTCATTAAGCGTAGTATTTCTTTAGGAAGCGACCGTTTATTGGCCTGAAAGGCCTTTCACCGTGCATGTCCATGAGTAGATAGGCTCTACCCTGGTAGACCTTGTCTATGATGTACGGGCCTTCATAGTTTGGCTCGAATTTTCCCCGCTTGGCGCGATTAGGGATCATAGGCCTTTTGACCACTAGCACGAGTTCGCCTTGGCGGAATGCCCTCGGCCTGGTCAATCTTTCATACGAGCGCGTCATTTTCGCTTTGTAAGCCTCCAGATTTTGTTGTGCTATGAGTCGTGTTTCATCAAGGGCATCAAGCTCTTCTAGCCGAAGGTGAGCATTTTCTTCGTTCGTCAACTCGTAGTGGACTGCCACTCGTAGAGAAGGTAGCTCTATCTCGAGGGGGAGTACTGCTTTCGTACCGAATACTAATGCGTATGGCGTTGTGCTTGTGGCCGTCTTGAACGTAGTTCGATACGCCCAAAGAGCTTCTTGCAGTCTCTCATGCCAGTCCTTCTTGTTTCGGGACACCGTCTTTTTTATGATCTTTGTCAAGGTCTTGTTGAAGGCCTCAGCTAGACCGTTAGCTCGTGGATTATAAACCGAAGAATACCTCCAGTCTATATTGTGTTGTTGCGCGAAGCGACTGACCTTGTGGCATCTGTAAGCTGGCCCGTTATCGGAAATGATCCGTCGCGGAGTTCCAAACCGATAAATGACGTGCGTCTTGAAAAAGTGAAGGATATTTTCCATCTTCACTCCTCTTAACGGTACTGCTTCTGCCCATTTGGAGAAGTAATCAGTCGTCGCCAGGATGAAACGATGTCCTCGGGACGATGCTGGTTCGATGGGGCCGACTATGTCAGTTCCCCACATTTCGAATGGCCAGCTAGCCACCGTTGGATGGAGTGGATTTGGATGCTGATGGATAAAGTCCCCATGGATCTGGCACGAGTGGCATTGCTTCGCGTACTCGACGCAGTCCTGGATCATTGTGGGCCAATAATAACCCATTCGTTTGATCTTCAGCTTCATCTTTGGGCCTACTTGGTGAGAACCGCAGAGTCCGTCATGAATTTCCTGAACGACTCTTTTCGCTTCGTTAGGTCCCAGGCATCTCAACCATAGAGAGTCAAATGACCTCTTGTACAAAGTATTATTGACGAAGGCGAAGGACAGAGCTCGTTTCACAAGCTGATGTCTGGAGGACGCATCTTCAGGCGTTCGGCGGGACTTGAAGTAGTCTATGAAGACTTCTTTCCAATCCTCAACCGTTTCTTGGTCTCTTACTTGTAGGGCCGTTTGCTCAGTTGCTCCCCTTTCTTCGGATGATTCCGGAGATATTTCTGCAGGAGCAAGTACTCGACGGCTTTGCACCACGATCTTGACGTCGTCGAGGTTTTCGTCAGCCAATTCTTTAGCGAGCTTGGCCAACGTGTCTGCTTTGCTGTTTTCCGCGCGCGGTATGCTTTCCAAAGTATAGGAAGGAATTTGGGTCAACAGTTGTTGCACCTTTTCCCCATACTTCACCAACTCCGGTTTGTACGTTTGGTAATCGCCATTTACTTGACTAACGACCAGCTGAGAGTCCCTGTATATGAGGAGGTTTTCAATTCCCATGTCGATGGCAACCTCGAGACCTGCTATCAAGGCTTCATATTCAGCTTCGTTATTCGTCCTCGGTTCCGTTAAGGAGAAAGCAAAGCGCATTATCCCTCCTTGTGGAGTCACGAAGATAAGGCCTACCCCCGACTTGATTATAGGGGTACTTTGTTTGCGCTTCTTTATGGAGGACGCTCCATCGAAATAAAGCTCTCATCGGGTATCACCACCGTCGATCGTGTCAAACGCATGTTCGTCTGGCAAATCGCAATTCAGAGAAGAACCGGCAGGTACTGGATGCTCAGCAAGGAAGTCGGCGATGGCTTGGTCTTTCACTGCCTTAAGAGGCTGATAGGTTATTGAAAACTCCATCAAGAGCAGGGCCCATTTAGCGAGTCTTCCTGTCAATATGGCCTTTGACATTAGATATTTGAGGGGGTCCACCTTTGATATAAGACGGACTTCATGTGCCAATGCATAGTGCCGGAGTTTTGTTATCGCAAAGATTAATGCCAGGCAATGTTTTTCGATAGGGGAGTAATTGCCTTCTGCCCCCAGAAGAACTCGGCTTAAATAGTAGAGCGCTCTCTCCTTCCCTTGGTCGTTTTCTTGCGCCCATAATGCGCCTAAAGAACCCTCAAGGGCTGTTGTATAAAGAATAAGGGGCTTTCCCATGACTGGAGCAGCTAACACCGGCGGGTTCTGCAGGTACTGCTTGATCTCATCTAGCGCGCTCTGGCATTTTTGGTCCCAGACGAACGGGGTTCCCTTCTTCATCAGATGGCTGTAAGGACGGCACTTGCCTGACAGATTGGCGATGAACCGCCGGATGTACGTGAGCTTCCCTTGGAGAGACCTCAATTGTTTGAGAGTCCTTGGCGGTGGCATTTCCATGATCACCTTGATCTTAGATGGATCTATTTCGATACCTCGGTGTCGGATGATGAATCCCAGGAATTTACCCGAGGAGACTCCGAACGCGTATTTGAGGGGATTCATCTTCAAATTATATTGCCGAAGGCGTTGAAATACGGTCTTCAGATGCTCTAAATGCTCTTCGTATGACATGCTCTTCACTACGAGGTCGTCGATATAGCACTCGACAATTTCATGTATGAGATCATCGAAGATCTTTATCATGGCCCTCTGATAGGTGGCGCCGGCATTCTTTAAACCGAAAGGCATAAATTTGTAGCAGAATATACCCAAAGGAGTCCGGAAAGCGGTGTGCTTCTGGTCTTCGGGATGCATCTTTATCTGATTGTACCCTGATGAGCCGTCCATAAAGAAGAAAACCTCATGAGTGGACGTATTGTCTATCATCGGCTCGGTGACCGGCACTGGGAAATCATCCTTCGGGCAGGCTTTATGGAGATCTCGGAAGTCCACACATATGCGTACTGTCCCATTTTTCTTCATCACCGGGATGATGTTGGCGACCCAGTCAGGATACTGTACCTCCTAGATAAACCCAGAATCGATCAGCTTCTTGATTTCGGCGTTAATGCTCATCTCAAGCTCGAGCCGTATCCTTCTCGGAGCCTGTTTGACTGCCTTGATATCCGGGGATATTGCTAATTTATGCACAGCAATCTCTGGATCTAATCCTGGCATCTCGGAATAGTTCCACGCGAAGCAATCTTTATGCTGTAGAAGCATGTCCTTTAACGCAGCCACCCTTTCTTCAGATAGCAGCTCGCTAACGAATGTCGGTCGCGGATCGTCTGCCGACCCCAACTCAATCTTCTTGAGGTTATCTGCAGTGGTATGTATGCCATCCTCCAGTTCCTTCGGCGCTGGTGGAAATTCTGAGATCACCTCGTCGTTGCTGTTTTCGAAGCACCAGGGAATGTCATCCATGTTCTCGTGCTTTTCTTTTGATATTGTTATCATATGACAAGGACGAGCTCGCTTCCAAGACTGATGTGGATCTGGTTCTGCTCTTGTGGCTTTGGGTTCGTGCTTCCGTGGCGGCGTTACCCTCCAGCTGCTGGATAAAGCAAACATGCCTTGCTGGTACTGGTCTTCGACCCAGTTTTTAAATGTGAAGCAATCCTCGATAGGGCGTCCTACGGCTCGGTGATAAGAGCAATAGCCCGGATGAGAGACCTCGTTAGCCTGCTCAGGATGCTTGGACTCCGGAAACGTGATCATTTGATGTTTTATAGCGAGTTCGAGTATCTTCTTCGTCTTGTCTCGAGGGAAGGAATACGCTCGACTCATCTTCTTCATGAGGGACGAATCTGGACCGCGCAATACCCGATCACATGACTCTTTAATCCTGCGTTGTCGTTGTCGGCTTCCTTTTCTGCTTTTTGACTTACTTCTGCCTCTACGTCGAGCCTTTTGTGCAACGGGTCGGCAGGGAGGAGCATCTTCGTCTTTTGCAGCCTGTTGAAAAAGACGTTGCGAACTGGCCTTTTTGTAGATGGCCATCTCACGATTATGGTCTTCTCGAGCTTTTTGACCCGCTTTCCTGATAAGCTTGTCCATTCATTCTTCAAACGACGGACTCGGCATTTTGCTCGCGGGATTCAGTTTTGACAAGGGGTTAGCATCTCCTGACAGGGCGTCCTCTTCCTCATCGAAGTTATATATGGCGTAGCTGCCGTGGACTCGTTCCCGTTTCTCGGATCTCACGTATCCAAGCCCGAGCGTTTCCATTCTCCCGTTGGGCAATTTGCGCTGAGTTCCAAGGACATCCCAAATCCTGTTGTAGAACCGAGCTTATAGAACAGTCTGTTTTAAGGGTACCCCTTAGCGCTTCAATAGCCTTTTTAGTCCGTTCGTGTAATATCTGGGCAAACGGATGGGTTGGAGCCTGTCGAGTGTAGAATCCGTGCCATGCCAGATCTCTTTCTCCACCCTTGTTTCCGAGGATCGATAGAATAGGATCACCTTTTCGCCTTTCTGCCTGGGAGGGACGTAAAATGTTTGCAGCTCTTGCATGCTGTGAGCTTCAAGTGTGTCAAGGTCTTTGTAGTGTTCTAGCGGCACCATGGTGATCTGCAAACTCTGATCATCGCCACGGGATGCTTGTATTGACGGCCGACTGGAGAACACGGCATTAACCTCATCTTTCGAGTCACTTCCGAAGATCAATATGGAGGTGGACTGTCCCGGGTTGTTGTGTCGAGACGGCCCAGCGTAAACTATCTCTTCTTCTTCTTCGGTATCGCTCCCGAAAATAGGGATGGTGGTGGCGGCCTTGTTCTCCGAGTTGCGACACCTTTCTATATTCTCGAAATCTGGAAAAAAGTACTTTGCATCTTCGTACTTACGGACTTCGTTCACGGAGAATGGGTTCAGCTCACCTGTTACGGTATACTCAAAACCATCCTTAAAGTACTTCATACACTGATGCTGTGTAGAAGGGATGATGTTGTACTCGTGTAACCAAGGACGACCGAGTAAGGCGTTGTAGCAGGTCTTGGCGTCAATGACGTGAAACTTGATGTCCGTGACGAGTAGTCCAAAGCGTAATGTTAATATCACGGATCCGAGAGTCCGTGATGACTGGGAGTCGAAACCGAAGATGGTAATTTTGTCACCAGCGAGGTGCTGCACGCTCATGCAGATTTCCTTCAACACCCGAACGTTAAGGAGATTGACAGAGGATCCATTATCAACTAAGATTTTGCCTATCTTGATATCATGGCAATATCCGGAGACGTATAGGGGACGGTTGTGGTCGCATGTCCTGAGGAGAAGGTCTTAGTCACCAAAAGTGATGTCGGTCGTGTGCACTTTTTCCAGTTCATCCTTCATCCTTTCTGCGGCAAGGAAGGCTTGGAATTGCTCGGGTTCTTGTAACGCCTTAATTAATAAATCTCTTGCTTCTTTTGATAATAGGAGGGCGTCGAGAATGCTGAGCTGCGAAGGTAGCTTCCTTAGGTGTGCTGGGATGTTGTAGTCCACCTTACCCTTCCTGGGAGGATCTTTAGCAGCCAACTCTTTCATGACTTGGTCATCTAAGGTGATATCCTTAATGACCTTCTCTTTTTCCTTATCTTTTCTATTCACGGGTCCGAGATTCTTTTCCGGGAGTATGCGATTGCGCAGCTGAATGTTCTCGCAGGCCTCCGGTTCTTCCTCTTTCCCTAAGACGGACTCTATAAAGAGAAGGCCTAGAGCCATTTCCTCATAAGAGTCGCTCCCAAAGGTGAGAACTTGTGATCCTCCGGCGTTGACCACGTAACAGTTGCCGGTAGTTTTTTTGTGCCCGTCGGTAGTTCTTCCCTGCTCCCGACGAGTTTTGCGCTTCTCCCGCTTAAAATGTTGTCGGTGAGCCACATATCCCTGCCTCAATATCTTGAAAGCGTCGCATTCCTCAGTGGGGTGTGAAATCTTCCGATGATACGAGCAGTAATTAGGGTGCCTCTCCGCCCCATCGGGCGTGTTTTCTTCCGAGGGTGGTAGTTTCATTCCCATGGTCATGGCTTTGGCAAACCTTTTCCTCGTCTTGAATACATTTTTATTCGCATCGTATGTCTTTTGATCTGGCGGGAGTGCTTCGACTCTTTCGTTTAGTCGCTTGCATTTGGCTCCTTTTGATGCGGCCATCTCACGCTCCTGGTCGGCTTTACTTTTCAAACGAATCTCGTCTAGAAAGGCGTCGATCATTTCGTCTGTCGGCCACACAAGCTCTGGTTTAGGCTCTGCCCCCAGTTTCTCAGCGCCAGGGGTTTTTTCATCGTCCGTAAACAAGTGGGAGATTACATGACAACTCACCACGTATCCCTTGGATTCATCCGACGAGCTTTCCCCATTATCTTCCTCCTGAAAAACGTGGTTAAGGAACTCTTGGAGTGTGATGGGAGTTCGCGCCTTTTGATTGTATTCCTCCAGCGCGTCAATCTGTTTCTGCAAGTCCGTGCGATTGTCTCTAGACTTCATTGGCTTCTTGGATTTCTTCTTCTTTTTCTTCGAAGATTTTGACGATTGAGTGTGAGTACTTGGGCCATCACCACCGATCTTTGTAGTTGGGCGCGGCTTCAGCATCCCTTCGATGATTTGAGGTTCAAGCGGGTTCTTCCATTCGACCGCCGGGCATGTATGAAGACCACTCAGCATCCTTTTGGTTTTTGCTGAAAGCACGATTTCCCATGAAGCTTCTTCAATAAAGGAACAAGTTGCCCCCGGTGTATCCGCTTTGTTAAGAGTATGCGGTTGTGGCGGGTTCACCTTCCACTTTTCGGAAAGCGCAAACTTTCCTTGGAGGTATTGATCCTCAATCCATCCTTTGAAGACGAAGCAATCCTCAATCGGATGGCTTACCGTTTGATGGTAAAGGCAATAATTGGGGTTATTCACCTCAGTGGGTTATGGCGGTCGCCTCGGATTTGGCAAGTTTATAAGCCTGTTGCGTACCGCCAGCTCAAATAACCGTTTCATCTTGTCCCGCGGGAACGAGTAGGGACGCTTCATCTTCTTATTATAATACCGTCGTCTTTCTTCCAACTGGTCTGCCAGCTTTGAGGCACTGGGTTGCTGCTGAGCATTCGCGACGAAGGTTGCCTTCCCTTTACCCTTGTCATTCCAAGGCTCTGGCTTCGGGGGAGACGGTCTATGACCCATTTGGTCCATCTGGGCCAACTTGTCGATCAAAGCCTGAAACGTGGTTGGCTTAAAGAACATCATGAACTGGGAGATAGTTGCATGAGGGTCTAGGGTTCCCACGAATATGCCCACCGCGGGCGCCTCCTCAATGCGTTGCTCGCATTTTGACCACAAATTTCGCCAGCGTATAGCATACTGGACCCACGTTTCGCCTGGTTTCACCCTGGCATTAATCAATGCCGTTATCGGAGTGCATTCGCTGGCGCTTGCGAATTGCTGAGTGAATAGCAACTCCATTTCAGCGAACGTCTTGATAGAATCGTTCGGGAGTTCCGAATACCATTCGAACGTTGTTTCTGATAAGCTGCCTACGAACTGGTGAAGCAACAGTTTATCATCACCGCCGGTGTTACTGCAAAGGGCCATGAACTGGGCAACATGTTGGTGGGGATTGCCAGTCCCCTTATACATATGGAATTTCGGTATTGTATAACCCGGCGGATATTTGATTTGGTCGTACCAACTTGGATACAGTCGCCCCGATTTTATGATTTGACCAGCTGCCTCAGTCGCATGATGAACCCGGATTTGTTGGGCTATATAGTCGTCTAAGTCAGCCTTGGAGATTGTCTCCTCCTTGGCCGTTGAAAGAGCCGGTGGTGGATTCGACGTTTCTCCCCTATCATCTTCGAGGACGGTCGGGGGGTCTTCAGCGGGAGGATCTTGTTGAATCATCATCCCAACCATGTCTTGAAATAAGTGGGCTATTTGCTTTATATTGGCCGCTTGTTCCGTAGCATCTTTATCTTTCTTTTCCAATATCCTCCGAAGGAACTCAGCGTCGGTCTCCTGTTCTTGCTGCTGATCCGAGGACGCCTCGGGACTTTCTTTCGGCCCAGTAAGCGCGGCCATTGCGATCATCATTTCCTAGAGCTTTTGCTGTTGCTCCTGAGCTTTGGTCACCGACCGTGTAAGCGGTCTATGACCTGTAGACGCACGGCTGTCTTCCTTCCCCGATGCCATGTATACAGTATGGACCATCCTGCCCCCAGCCTTAGGGCGTCTGGGCTCAGTGCTTTTAGCTCTCGTTGCAGGCCGGGGATCTTCTCCGGCCTCCTCTTTTATGAGCAGTGGAAGTTGAGGGGGCCGTTGAGGTAGGCACCCAGACAGCTTTCCGTGGCTTAGCCTGGTGACTGACTTCCTGTTGGATTTTCAGCTTCTTGTGTTGGCGGGAGAAATTTGGATCGATCACCAAGTCTCGGGTCTGCCGCCAGACTTTATAGATTTGGGAGGACAGCCGTTGAGGAGATTGAGGTTGTTCTGGCTTTACTTCCACAGCCTTTTTCAGCGGAGGGGGAGACCTCTTTAGCACCGCGGTAGGAGAATTCCTACGCACCTTATTTAACATCTCAAAGCTGTTCTCAGTTGGAACAGTAGCATTAACTTCTGCCGTCGGGGCTGGAGGAGTTAGCCCGGAAGGGGAGTTGCCTCCGGTCTTCCTCACTCGACGCCAGTAACGACGTCGAGCGTGTCGTGCTGATGGAACCAGCTCGGTGATGGCGATAGCCTCGTCTTGCCCCGTGTGTAGGTGGGGAGTCGCTGCTGGCGTTAGCCTGTTAAAGACCGATGTCCTTTGGATAGCAGGAGCGGGAGCTGGGACAATCAGTCTTGTAAAGACTGACTTTTTGGTAGGAAAGGCCGCCTTGACGACTTCAGGAGCAGGATTGGTTATTTTCTTAGGAGCAGCCTTCTCTGGGATTGCAGGCCCCATTGCGGGTCCACGGGAGCTCTGGCCCAGTCTGGAGAAGACCGAGGCGCTGGTGTTGGGTGGCCCGTTGAGAGGGGCCGCGGTAGGTGTAAGCCGATGAAAGATCGACTTCTTGGGAGCTTCCGGTGTCAGCACAGGAGCGGTGAAGCTCGTTGGCGGGAGTATTGTCCTGAAAAACAACCCGGTGGTGGCTCGAGTGACCTGTTCCACGGGCATTGCGAATAGCGAAGCAGCTTGGGGTCCGTAGGCTATACCCCCTGGCGAGGCGGAGCACCGGTTGCAGTTGCAGTTGGAGCATTTCACACAAGTGGAAGCTATCGATTCCTTGCTTTCTGCAATAAGCAAAATGCCAAATCTTAGTACCCTGAAACCCAAGGGCAACCATTAGCAAACCGTGTTTGGTTTGCGAACACGACACACGAAGTGTGGAGTGGAAAGAGGAAGAGATCCCACCAGGCGTGCCAGAATCTGTTCCCCTCCGAATGATGGCGCGACGGACGTCTTTCCTGAAATTCGGGGCAGATGCTAATTGGTGCTATCCGTCTACCTCTCCGAAGGTGCCAAGTTGATTTATGGCACCATGTATCGAAGGTTTAAACGGATGCGGCCGATGTAGCAGACTTCGTCAGATTCCCCCTCGCTTGAGGGGGTTTTGATTGTGGGGACGCTCTTCCCTGCAGGCGCAAGCCCCTGCAGTTAATTACGCTACCGCACTGCTGTAACCACTTTCTCCTTCTCCAGATGGTCACTTCATGTCGTGTGTGTTTATTTTGTGTTTGGTTGCCCGTGGATAGTATACGGAGACTGAGTTATGTCGTCGTCCGTAGGGCGTGGACTAGTCCAAATCCGTATTATCTTAGATTTGGGTTTGGGGGTTGTGTTTAAGGATACGTTAGCCTCATTTGAGACTAAGATCGACTTAAATGTTTGTTAAGGATACGTCAGTCAAGTTTTAGACCAAGATCGACTTAACGGGACCGTTTAGATCCAACAATAGAGCAATCAAGGGAGCCCTGTTATTTAGTTTAGTGACATTGCGGTCAATAGGTAGTTTAAGGACTTTGCGGTCCAATGTTAGTTTTAAGAAGTTGCGGTCAAGGTTAAGGACATCATAGTCCGTGGATTTAAGGACTCCACAGTCCGGTGGTTAGTTTTAAGACATCCCGGTCGAGGTTAAGGACGTCATAGTCCGTTGTTAGTTTTAAGACGTTCCGGTCAAGGTTAAGGACGTCATAGTCCGTGGATTTAAGGACTCCACAGTCTGGCGCTGGTTTTAAGACATCCCGGTCAAGGTTAAGGACGTCATAGTCCGTTGTTAGTTTTAAGACATTCCGGTCAAGGTTAAGGACGTCATAGTCCGTTATTAGTTTTAAGTAAGACGTCATAGTCCGTGGATTTAAGGACTCCACAGTCCGGCGTTAGTTTTAAGACATCCCGGTCAAGGTTAAGGACATCATAGTCCGTGGATTTAAGGACTCCACAGTCCGATGTTAGTTTTAAGACATCACGGTCGAGGTTAAGGACCTCATAGTCCATGAGTTTAAGGAACCCACAGTCCGTATCAATGTGTGGCCATCGGGACCCGTCACCTCTTTGAAGACGTTGAGGAATTACAACGCCAAGTATCAAAGGACTGAAGAGATGTACTCTTGAACCAAGGTAGATTAAATGATCTTTGGCCCAATTTAGGACCAAGACCAATTAATTGTATTATGAGCCTATTGCCCAGTTAAGTTTGAATTGAGGACTTATGGCCATCTTGGGCTAAGTCCAATCATGCTTAGAATATTTGATATCTGTTAGTCCATTAGAGGAGAGGCTTTGCCTCTAGAACTTAGCCAATTGGGCTGAAGCTAGTGTTAAACACTAAAGACCAACAGTGTTGAACACTGGGAATGAGATTGATAAGTTAGTGTTTAACACTAAAAGATGGTTAGTGTTAAACACTAGCAACAGGGCTTTCGGATTAGTGTTTAAACATTAAAGCAAATCAGTGTTAAACACTGGCAATGGAGTTTTCAACCTAGTGTTAATCAGTTTAAACACTGATAACAGAGATCTCAAATTAGTGTTAATCAATGTTAAACATTGGTATCAGAGATTTTAATTTATTATTAAACACTAAGAAAATTAATGTTAAACTCTGCTAACAGAGATTTAATTTAGTGTTAAACACTAAGAAACTCAGTGTTAAACACTGCAAATAGAGTTTTTCAATTAGTGTTGAACACTAAGGCAAATCAGTGTTAAACACTGGATTCAGGGGTTTCAATTTAGTGTTAAACACTAAGGCAAGAGGGGTCGCGTGGCGGCACGTGAGAACGCCCTCCCTTTCGGAGCTTTTCAGGGGTCACGTGGTAGCACGTGACCCTGCTACTTTACATGTTTGTTTAAAAATTAAATTCTTCATAGGGTTAAACCCTAATAATTGACTTTAGAGGAATTAAATTCCCTCTTTCTTTTAAAGAATCATATTCTTAGATGGAATTAAACCCCGGCTTCTCTTCTGTAGGAATTAAATTCCTCATGTATGTGAAGAACTGAATTCTATCATAGGGTTAAACTCTAATAATTGACTTCAGAGGAATTATATTCCCACTTTCTTTTAAAGAATTACTCTTAGATAGGGTTAAACCCTAATTTTTATTCTGTAAGAATTGAATTCCCATTTATGTGAAGAATTAATTTCTGTCATAGGGTGAAAGCCTAATTTCTTCTCTAAAGGAATTAAATTCCTGTGAATTTAAGAAAGTTAAGTTTCTCAATTAGGGTTAAACCCTAGTTCTGCCTATTTTGAAGGAATTAAATTCTTATAAAATAGGGTTAAACCCTGATTTCTTCTCAAAGGAATTTAATTCCTATAATTCTGTGAGAATTAAATTCTCAAACTTCCATTCCCTCTCTATGCTTTGGATCTGCATGGCAGGATCTCAACCCAATGAGAATTAAATTCTCAATTCATAGGGAGATGTGCACTTTGTAGATCCTCTACTAGAGAAAGAACTAAGTTCTTCTTTTTAATATAAGAGTTAAACTCTTTTAAGAATTAAATTCTCTTTTTTAAAAACCTCTCCTTTCTTACCTAGGGTTTTCTTCTGCAGAAGATCAAATTCTTCCAAAGTCTCAAGGCTCTATTTCTCTCTCTCTCTCTCTCCGCCTCTGTCTCCGTCTTTTTTTTTTCTCTTTTCTGGCTCCTATTTATAGGAGAAGGAAGAGAATCAATCAGTTTTAGTGGATCTTTCATTGAAAGATTTGATTTGCTTATTGAGAGATTTGATTTGCATTCATCATTCATCTGGACCTTTGGATTATTAGGTGAATTTTATTCACCATTGGATTTTAAATCCAGAGATATTCCTTTGTTATTTCGGTTAGATTTTAAGGGGAAATCTTTCTAAGTTCAAGATTTTTTCATAAATAGGTGATATTTAATCACCTTCATTCTCTTTTGGAAAGATTTGAATGCTTTCAGAATTTAATTCTGTTAAATAATAAGGCTTTGAAAGCCGGTCACTTGTGACCACGTGACCCTTGGTCACGTGTAGGCACGTGACCCCCTGGAACGAGCTTTTCTTCTCCTTTTGTGCTCTGTTTTCTAACCGCTGCTCAACCGTCACGCGCCAACACGTGACCCCTGGTCACGTGTGAGCACGTGACCCCTGGTCACGTGTGAGCACGTGACCTTTTCTGGAACCTTTGCTTTGATTTAATCAGGGAATGAATCTTCCTTCGCCGTTGCTTTTTAAATGTCACGTGCCAACACGTGACTACTGGTCACGTGCTAGCACGTGATGCCTCTTCCGTGGGCTTTCCTGATTTTAAATCAGGAAACAATCACGACACACTACCTGACTTGTTACTTGGATCTTATTGCTAATGCAAATAATCTTGACCTGTTGTCCTGACGGATGTGACTTATTGTGTGCATAGACAAGAACTGTACCTACTTGATCCTGTGTTGGCATTAGATTTATATCGTTAATACCTGACTTGAACACAAACCTGGGGGAAAAGGGGAAATCAAGAATGCAACCAAAACATAACTCAAGAGAATATGATTATTTTTTGTCGTTTTTCCTGGCGTTAAGAAATAAATCATTGTTTGACGTTTTTCCAGGCGTTACGGAATAAATCATTGTTTGCCATTTTTCCGAGCGTTACGGAATAAATCATTGTTTGCCATGTTTCCGGGCGTTACGAAATAAATACTATTACCATGGCCCCGTGGGAAATGAACAGTATATATATTATTGAGTTACAAAGAGGATTATATTAATTGATTTCAAAGACTTTTAGAATAGATAACTTAGAAGCACAGACTTTAGGATACACATCACATACATACACCTCACTGTTCTACATCTGTGTTTATTATTTATATTCATGTTTAATCATATCATTAGATCCTGGTCATTACTGTTATTTTGATATTATGACGCACTAACGTTTGGTTTTTGCATGGCCCAGTTTCTCTACCTTTATCGCAGGCAGATAAAGAGTACTTTAGCAATCAAGCCGAGCAATGAGGAATTGAACGTGTATTATTAGAGATATTTAGTTTATTTATTTCCGTAGTTTATTTCTATTTATGTGAGCCCATATTGGGACATAATTCAGATATTGTTTATTAGATCTTCATTCGTTTCCGCTACACCTATTTCTTGATTCTATTTATTATGGCGGATAGACATGTGTTGTTTAGATTATATTCTTTTCTGTTCTTGATATCCGATAGACAGCCGTAATGTGACTGTGGAGGGATGATTCCTAGCCACAGGTAGCATGGTTGGCTCTGTCACATGCCGTAATTTGCGTATCTTGGGATGCGAGGATTGACAGGGTTTGTTTGGTATCAAAGCCCTAGGATTCAGGGTTAGTCAGGTTTGGTTCTTTTTGTAGTTGGGTATTGAACCCAATACACTAACCAAAAAACCCGGAATTAGAAACATGTCCTGCCACATTACTATCTTGCCAGTCTTGAATCTATAGCTATCTTGTTTATTGAATCCTGTTTACCGTTGCTAATCTTCTTCAATGTCTTGGCTTCAGAATCATAGAGGATAAAGACTTGCGATCATACCAGAGGCGTGTTGATAATGTCGCATTTCTTGGTGTTATATGTGGTATGCTTAAAAACCAGAAGCGGCAAACTGAGCTAAATCAGCGGCAGGCCGAGACTTTTCAGGAAGGTCTGCGGACAGTCCAGTAGCCCGTAGTTGCAGTAGCTCCCAGGCAAGTACAGCATGAGGGCACCGTGGTAGACTTTAGAAAGCTCGGTTTGTCCACGTTTACAGGATTGGAGGAGCCTTTGCAAGTGGAGCAGTGGATAGTTGATACAGAGAACCTGCTCGTCACCGTGCAGATTCTAGATGAGAAAATGGTGGATGTAGTACGCATCCAGTTGGTAGATTACGCTCGCGAGTAGTGGCTCATAGAGGAGATCCGCCTGACCAAGCCAGTCAATTGGGCAACATTTTCGCGGAGTTTCTTGGAGAAGTTCTTTCCGCAATCTGCTCAGGAAGAGATGGAAGAGAGGTTTCTTGGCCTGAAGCAGAATGGCGGATTCGTTGATACGCTTGCGGCTGAGTGGACTTGGCTCAGTCGATTTGCGGAGCCTTTAGTTGCCAACTAGGCAGATAGGGCACGGAGGTTTATGCATAGCTTGGATGTGGAGATTCGGAGACACATCATATCTCTGGGATTGATCACCTTTTCCCAAGGTCTCAAGGCATCCAGGGAGCAACAGAGTTTATCGGTGAAGGCGAAGGATACTCAACAACAAGCCGTCGTAGTGCAGAAGCCGGCGTTTATGCCAAACAGAGCTCCTGTACACAGAATCATTCCGGTGAACAGGCGAGGAGTTTTACCCATAAAGAAGCCCGTTGTATCCAATCAAAAAAGAAGTGTGTTTTTTGACTACTGCCAACGACCGGGTCATTTCCGGAGGGAGTGCCGGATGAGGCTTGGGCAGTATCTGATTTGCGGAGATATTGATCATCGAATGCATACCTCTCCATCGAGAGTTCAGTTGAAGGGTGATGCTTCGAGAGGATAGCAGAAGCAGATCACTCAGGTACCTAATCAAGCACGGGCCTTCACTTTGACGGCCGAGGAGGCCAAAGCTTCAAACGAAGTTGTTTCATGTATCCTACTCGTTCATAATTTTCCCGCATTTGCATTATTCGATTCAGGTGCATCCCATTACTTTATGTCGTCCAAGCTTATTAGTGCACACTCTATTCCACATACAGCCCTGTCTAGTTGCTGGGACATACATACTGGGAATCGAAAAATTACATCTACTAGTTAGTGCAAGAATTACTTGATTGTTATTTGCGGACGAAAGTTATTTATGGATTTCTTGGTGATTGATACTGGCAGCTATGATGTTGTCTTAGGAATGGACTTTCTTGGCACTTTCCACGCTCACATCGATTGTAGGGCAAAGAAAGTGATTTTCCAGATTCCCGGACATCCGGAGTTTATATTTTCAGGAAGTAGCAGATCTGTTGGCCCAGTCGAATTTAGGGCTAGGCTGACTAATGTCGTTCTTTCATCGATGGAAGTAGACAAGGAGGAAACGCCAGTAGTAGTTCGAGATTTTATGGATGTGTTCGAAGGCATCTCGGGTTTACCGCCAAAATGAGATGTAAAGTTCGCGATTGATCTTATCCCTGGAGCAGCGCTGATTTCAAAGGCGTATTATCCGATGGCGCCAGTGGAACTAGAAGAGGTAAAGAAACAAGTTGTCGAATTGTTAGAGAAGGGCTGAATTCTCAGCAGCGGTTCACCATAGGGAGCTCCAGTTCTTCTAGTCAAGAAGAAGGATGGCACGCGGAGGATGTGCATCGATTATTGAGAATTAAATCGGTGAATATTAAGAACAAGTACCCAATCCCTCGCATCGGCGATTTATTCGATCAACTCAGTAGCGCGAGGGTATTTTTGAAGTTGGATTTGCAATCCAGATATCATCAAGTTCGGGAGAAACCAGAAGATATTTGCAAGACAGTGTTCCGAACTCGATATGGGCATTACGAGTACATAGTGATGCCATTTGGAGTTACTAACGCACCGACAATATTTATGGACTTGATGAACCGAATCTTTTCACCGTACCTGGACCAATTCATAGTGGTGTTTATTGATGATATTCTGGTATATTCAAGGAGCAATGAAGAGCACGCAGAACACTTGAGGATTGCACTGCAAACGTTAAGGCAAGAAAGGTTATATGCTAAGATAAGCAAGTGCGAGTTTTGGCTCAAAGAAGTGAAGTTCTTGGGTCATGTTATATCCGGAGATGGAATTGCCCTTGACCCTGAAAAGATTGCAGCTATTCGTGATTGGCCAATTCCAAAGAATATAGGGGAGATCAGAAGTTTTCTTGGGCTTGCCGGATATTATAAAAGGTTTGTAGAGAACTTCGCTCGAAAAGCAGAACCATTGACCAAGCTAACATGAAAGGAGGTACCATTCATATGGACAGAGAAATGTGCGTCAGCTTTTGAAGCGTTGAAGCAAAGATTGACCACTGCTCCTATCTTGACAGTGTCAGACGGTTCCGGAGGTTTGGTTATTCACAACGACGCATCTGGGAAAGGCTTGGGATGTGTTCAAATGCAGAATGGAAAGGTTATAGCCTATGCATCAAGACAATTGAAGACTCATAAGAAGAACTACCTAACTCATGATTTGGAGCTAACAGCGGTGATTTTCTCTTTGAAGATTTAGAGACACTACTTATTGGGCGAAAGGGTAAAGTATTTACCGATCACAAGAGCTTAAAGTATGTGTTCACACAGAAAGAACTCAATGAGACAGCGTAGATGGTTGGAGCTGATGGCTGACTATGATCTTGATCTAAAATACCATCCGGGGAAAGTTAATATAGTGCCGGATGCTCTAAGTCGGTTGCCGGCAATACGGATGTTGACTGCACAGAAGGAGATTATACCTGATCTTCAGAGATTCGAGTTGGAGATTGTACTACCGTATTCTTCGGGACAGTTGATACAGTTGCAAGTACGGTCATCCTTGATCGATAGCATTAAAGCAATGCAGTCACATGATCCAAGGTTGCAGAAGTTTCGAGAACAGGTAGAAGCGGGACTTCGAATGGACTTGTTAATTCATGAAGATGGTTCGTTACGATTTGGTAGTCGTCTATGTGTGCCTAAAGGAGATGTTCGTGAAGAAGTCATGAAGGAGACTCATAGTTCCGCATATTCCGTACATCTGGGAGGCATAAAGATGTGCCGAGATCTGTGACAACATTTCTGGTGGGAAGGCATGAAAAGGGAGATTGCTCGCTGTGTATCGAAGTGCTTGGTGTGTTAGCAGGTCAAAGCTGAACATTAAAGGGTAGCTGGTTTGTTGCAACCACTTCCGATTCCTCAATGGAAGTAGGAACATATAACCATAGATTTCGTGACAGCATTACCACGGAGTCCAAAGGGCAATAATGCAGTTTGGGTGATTGTTGATCGATTGACCAAGGCAGCTTATTTTATACCATTTCGAGTTGATCAGTCGACGGAGGCTTTAGCAGAACGGTACATGCAGGAGATTGTAAGATTGCATGGAGTACCTGTGGGTATCGTTTCCGGTCGTGATACTTGATTTTTATCGTACTTTTGGAGGAGTATACAGGAAACTTTGGGGAATCGCTTGAAATTTAGTACAGCCTATCATCCTCAGATAGATGGCCAGTCAAAAATAACGATCCAAACTTTTGAAGATATGTTGAGAGCTTGCATGTTAGACTTCAAGGGTTTATGGGAGGATCATTTGCATTCGGTGGAGTTTTCTTATAATAACAGTTTTCAGGCGACTATACAGATGGCTCCATTCGAAGTATTATACGGTCGTAAGTGTCGCTCGCCTATCTGTTAGGACGATGTTGGAGAAAAAACATTATTGGGACCGGATCTTATTGTGCAAATGGTGGAGAAAGTTAACGTGATCTGAAATCATATGAAGGCGGTACAAGATCGACAGAAAAGTTAGGCCGATATAGGACAAAGACTTCTGGAGTTCACAGTTGGTGATCTTGTATTTCTGAAGATATCACCGACCAGAGGAGTGATTCGATTTGGTAGTCAAGGCAAACTTAATCCTCGATTGGTGGGGCCTTTCGGTATTATCGAGCGTGTTAGAGAGGTAGCGTATCGATTGGTTTTACAACCATCCTTGGCAGGTGTTCATGACGTGGTTCATGTATCTTAACTCTGCAAGTATGTTCAAGATCAGACGCACGCCTAGATCACTCAGAGATGACAGTAAGGGATGACTTAATATATGAAGAAATACCAATGGCGATAGTGGATCGACAAGACAAAGTCCTCAAGAATAAAGTTATCCCTCTAGTACTTGTTTCATGGGGGAATCGTTCGCATGGAGAATCTACTTGGGAACGTGAAGACGAGATCCGATAGAAGTTTCCATACCTATTTTCTTATATCCATGTTTTCTTGTCTTTTCTTGTTCCAGGAATTTCGAGGACGAAATTCTTTTGTAGTTGGGTATAATGTAACACCCTAACACTGTTATACGATATTTTATTTGGGGTGTTTCAAATCTTGCGACAAATTTCTTGATTATTATTGCTTTTGGGTGCAGATAGTGTATTTGGTAACAATGGTTAGTATCCAAACTGACCCGCATGTTTGAAATACAACATGGTTCAAGATTACTTCAAATATCTACTAGTACAGTAGATCCATGCACATCTAGATCCTATAAACATATATAATATATTTTGTATCCGTATATCTTTTAATAATACAAATAAAAACCAAATAATATATTTTGATATCTAGCATGGCATGTTATCGTACCCCATATCATATGGTTGCACCCATATAGCATGTTCATGTCCAAATTGTTTAAACAGACTCGTTTGGATCGCTACGTATATTTACGTAGATCCATACTTGGGGTATGCATTTTTATTGACCGGACATCGCATTATGGTTTTAACTTTTATGTATATTATTCATATTTAAAAACTAGATTTTTAGAGGAAAAAAACCCCAGGTAATAATCGTAGTATTTTGATATTAGCTATATAATCCCAAACATATATATTATAATATTCCTTTAACCCCACATTATATATAAACAAACTTATATATAATATATAATATAATAACTAATTATATACTAATCTCTCTCCCTGCTATCACTTCTCTCTTTCATTCTTTTTTTATATATAATTTATATATAACCCAATATTTTAAACTAACTCCCTCTATCTCTTCTTCTTCTTCTTCCTTTCCTCCTTCGCCATGAGAAAACCCAAATCCTAACCCTTGCCCTAGTCCTTGCCATCGCCGCCCTTCACCGTCATCGCTCACCATCATCATCACCTAGTCGACCTCACCCTCATCACCACCTCCAGCTCCTCTCCCCCTTCTCCATCCCGAGCAAACTCTGCACCCCGACGACCCCCTCCAGCAACCCTAAAAACCCTAGCACCTTGCCGTTAGCCTCGCCGTCCCCACCCACCATCACACCCACCTTCACCTCCTCACCTCCCTCTCCTCTCCCGACACCCCAGACCACCACTACCACCAACTCTATGACTCCCCGACCCCGAACACTATCTCAAGAACCCACTGCCACCTCGCTGACGCAGCCACATCGCCGTCGGTCATTATCACCATCATCTTTCCTTTGTCCTCACCACCCCAGAACCCAACAGCAGCTACCATGTCTTCTTCTCCTTCTTCTTGTTCTTTTTCTTGATTGTTTCTTGATTCTCCGATTAGCTCGCAGGAGTTGCGCGCGTCGTCGATGATCCGGATGACCCAGTCACCATCGTCATCCAGCCTAGTCACCACATCATGTCACTGATCAGCCAGGTCCAGTCTTGTGCACGCAAGTTTAGCATCGCGACGTTATTCCGACGTCGGACGTACGATGTGAGATCTGATCAAGCAAGTTTTAAGTTGCAACATGCTATATTATTATATCAATAATTATATGAATAAAAATAGTGCATGTATTTTATTATTCGGCAAATATTACAGATTTATAGTTTTACGATATCTGTTCGTATCTGTACTGATAATCGTTTATCTAGTTGCATGCCGGAACATCATGAAATCATTATACTACTACATCGGTACATGTTATCTAGTTTGCATCATACATCGTAATGGACGTATAATGGTTATTACAGATAGATATATATGCATCCTGGCATCAGTTGTGTTTACCGTGTTCCGATATTGATTACAGTTTCACATGGGGTATCTATTTGGTTAATATACATCACATGACATGTTTACGACACACTACCTGACTTGTTGCTTGGATCTTATTGCTAATGACAACAATCCTGACTTGTTATCCCGACGGACGTAACTTGTTATCTGCATAGACAAGAACTGTACCTACTTGATCCTGTGTTGGCATTGGATTTATATCGTTAACACCTAATTTGAACACAAATCTGGGGAAAATGGGAAATCAAGAATGTAACTGAAACATAACTCAAGAGAATATTATTATTGTTTGCCGTTTTTCCGGGCGTTACGGAATAAATCATTGTTTGCCGTTTTTCCAGGCGTTATGGAATAAATCATTTTTTGTCGTGTTTCCGGGCGTTACAGAATAAATACTATTACCGTGGACCCGTAGGGAATAAACGGGATATATACTGTTGAGTTACGATGAGAATTATATTAATTGATTTCAAAGACTTTTAAAATAGATAACTCAGAAGCACATACTTTAGGATACACATCACATACATACACCTCACTGTTCTACATCTGTGTTAATTATTTATATTCATGTTTAATCATATCATTATATCATGTTCATTACTATTATTTTGATATTATGACGCACCGACGTCTGGGTTTTGCATGGTCCAGTTCCTCTACCTTTATCGCAGGCAAATAAAGAGTACTTTAGCAATCAAGCCGAGCAATGAGGAATTGAACGTGTATTGTTAAAGATGTTTAGTTTATTTATTTCTATAGTTTATTTCTATTGATGTGAGCCCATATTGGGACAAGATTCAGATATTGTTTATTAGATCTTGATTCGTTTCCGCTACACCTGTTTCTTGATTCTATTTATTGTGGCAGATGGACATGTGTTGTTTAGATTATATTCTTTTTTGTTCCTAATATTCGATGGACAGCCGTAATGTGATTATGGAGGGATGATTCCTAGCCACAGGTAGCATGGTTGGCTCTGTCACGTGCCGTAGTTTACGTATCTTAGAAAGTGGGGCATGACAGTTCTATAGCTCACACACTTGATAACTAAGCCCACTTTATATGCTAATTTACCCCAGATCCCTTAAGTAAAAATCTGGGAGTATTTTGATTTGGTTTTGGCGATGTTTTACTGTAACAACCCTAATTTTCTTATACACTTTTTTCTATACAAATTTTTAAATTAATTTTTTTTCAAAATTCATAAAGAGGTATTTTAGCCTGAGCACAAGATATAAGTAATTATTTTGTTTTTAATTACAAGTTACAAGAATGTAATAACTCCATTTTAGAGTACAAGAAATTACTTTAAATTTAATGTATACTTAGAGTATTTACTCTTGCGGCTAACATTTTAAGTAATTAAATAACTCCATAATTACAAGAAGGAGCTTGTAGCTCATTGGTAATACCTTGCACTGCTGAACCAAGCCACCAGAGTTCAAATCCCACACCCCACATTATTTTTAATATTGATTTTTTTTTAAAACCTTTAGAATACAAAGAGTTTACACGTGCATATCTCACAAAAACCCCACTACACCCAAACATGTAACACTTGCAAGAGTTAGATGAACCGTCGGGGGGATCCAGGCCGCCGGACTCGGCCGGGAATCGGCCAACTCGGCCTTGACTCGGCCGACTCAGTGCTCCGACCGAGTCACGGCCGAGTCACCCCCGAGTCAGCCGATTCCGGCGACGGCCACAACATGAAAGTTGTGTCTTTTCATATTCCCTATGCACCTAAAAAATTTCAGCCTCAGACCACTTCCAGAGCTCTTTAAAAACCAATTACTCCACTTTTAATACATTTTATCATATTTTTATTTTTAACTTTTCATCTACCCTAACCCTAGCCTAACCCTATAAATACCAACCCTACACACTACCCTCAAAATCCTAAGCTCACTCTCTCAAAATTTTCCAAGAGTTGTGTACTTCGAAAACAAGTTCGCGGCGAAGCTCCGACGAAATTTCGGCGGGAATTCCGGCGACGTTTTTAGAAACAACCGGCGACGAAGCAATGCCTCGGCAACTCCTTTAGTTCCCCTACACTCCTTAGTATAGATCAAAACCCGTAAGTCCCCCTTTTCTATCCTTCTTTTCTTTCATTAAAATATGAACTTAAAAACCCGACGGAAATCGGAACAAAACGATTTCCGATTCGGTTTTCTATCAAAACTCACTTATCACTAATTCCATAATACTTAAACATCTTCATGTTGACTACTAATCATTTAAAAATTAATTTGAACAAGTTTTCACACATGAAATGATAGCTTGCAATATATCGTATTCTTTCATTTAAATACCACCATGTTTAGTTTATCACATTTAACTCTTTAACATTGCTATACCTTAAAATAGATCACGAGGTAATGACCTACCTCCACACACACTCATATGTAATCATAACACGCTACCTTGAAAACTTAGAATACGATAAAACAAGATTTTACATTAAAATACATTTTCCTTAATAAAACCTTTTATAAGAGTTTAGGTTTGATACATTTGTTTAAACAATATCTTTAATAGGAAAAATATGATAAGTTGTGGACATCGATCGTTTATCTAAACCTGATTTTGTGGTGTCTAGGCAAGTGTGTCTAAGGCAAATGGTTACTTAATTAGAGCCACTACTTGTAGTGGAGAGCCTCCCACTTACATGGCACTTACCTGGCCGCAATTGGCTGTGAAGAGGCGATTTGAGGCTTCTAACGACTTGTCGTTTAGACCATTTAGAAATAGGCTAGTTGGCTTAGGAAACCCTAGAATCTAAAATACGGAAAATTACACTTTTCAAATAAATACATTTTACTATATAAAACCGTTTTCTAAAGGATTAGTATTTTACAATCTTTGCAAAGCACCGCTACAACCCATCTTTGGGGAACCCGTTCGGGATCGTGCGGTTTATCGTGCACCCTCGGGCTAGTAGTGCGAGATTCAGACCTCCGCAAGGAGCATTCGGTCTCGAAAGGTTTAAAATACGACATCTTAAGAAAATGAGATTTTTGGAATATAAAATATTTATTAAAATTATTTTTTGTATAAATATATGTATATTTATCATTTAAATATCTATTTTATTATAATATAAATATTCCACCTTTTTTCTAAAAATCACAATAATAAATTTTACACTAAAATACCATGAACTTCAAATAAATCAATATTACAGATAAATACCCTTATTTATAAAACTAGGATATTTTCACTAGAAATGTCACAACATAAAATCCACCCTCGGTACAACTCTAAAGACGAACAATAAATACTTGAGGTGTATTTTGAAAAGTATATAAAAGTATTTTTAAATAAAACCCCCTCAAGTTTTATAAATTACCCTAAGGACCTCAGCAATTATAAGACTTCGATTCACATTTCTGATTGTCTGACTCGGGTTTAAGTCTGATTAGTCTGACTTGAATATGATTCAAGTCAATCTATAATCTATAAGTTTCCACTTTAATATGAACTCATGAATTCATGAATCCAATATCAATTTATACATCTTGACCGAACCGAACCATGGATATACCTATTCCTTTTATATGATTCTCAGTTATTCCATTTACATGACTCTATGGTTACAACCGCTTACTGATATCATGGTTTCGGTCAGTCAATCAATCTTACAATCAATACAATTTACAAGATAACAATACAAACAAGACATCGTGGGGTTTAAGGGGTAGACTGGTACGGAATATGTTAAAGGTGGCACGAGGTGGTCACTTAAGACGTAATTACATCCATGCCGTTGTTCCGTGGTATTATCGACGGAGCCTTGTACTACAGGTTACCAAGGTCCCCGGTGTAAGTGGGACTCCCCTCGTATACACCGGCATCTTCTGTACCAGGCTACAAACAACAGCGTTAATACAACATTACAACAATAAAATACAACATTAAAAGCTACTCTCTCTCTCCTACTCTTTGTCTATTTCTCCCCAGTCTTTAGGACTTACCGAGCGACCTGTTCGCTGACGACATTCTATTTCTTTCTTCTATGAATGTCGTCAGGTGGTTTGGACCCTGCGGAGATCGAGCCATCTGCAGAAGACTCAGAGCAGTTTGCTGAAGACCCTGCACTTTAGTTTCATTGTACACTTTTCCTTTCTGTATTTTTCATTTCCTGTTATGCCACTGTTTAGGCATCTTTTATTTCAGTTGTATTTCCTTTTCATGCATTGTACAAAAGAATGTTAATAAATAAAAGTTGTTGTTCCTTTTATATCTTGTCTCTTGTGTATTTATTTTATATTGCTTAGATACGCTTAGCGTATGTACTTCTGAGTATATACGTAGCGGGCCTCGTCGCGTCCCCTTCACCGTATACCGGGAAGTGGGGCATGACATTTACGATATTTGAAACTTGGATTTTGGATTTTTATGTCTTGACTCGGTCGTTCGATATTTGTACGTCAACGTCGGGGGGTATTTTTTCGTTTTAGCACGCGTTGACCATAGGATCTAACCTATGTGCGCTTCACTCATCATATCGGTTTTGATATGGATTTTTATGCGATTCGATATGGTTTCGAATGTAGGTATAAACACGGGGACTTTCAGGATGACGAAGAAGGGCAAGGTGTTCGTCGGCCTCGACTAGGGTGAGGTGTATAGGTGAGTAGATGCATATCTACGGGGGAAGTCGAGTGGATGGAGTATAGCACCACCGTAACCGTAGTAGCTAGGATACTATATATATTAGAATCATATACCTAGACTAACCATATGAGTATATTTGTATACTTAGTAGATTATATACCTAGTCTCTATTCCTTAGTCATATATATATATTATGATATAAGTATATATATGACATGATTATATATATGATATAAGCATACATGATATGGTATGATATGATATGAGATGGGTTGGTGTACGCGACTATAAATCGTACTGCTTGATTAGATGATATCGTATGAGGGAGATTCCGTACATGATATATTGAGGATAGATTGCCGAATACGGACGATATTCATTTCGACTCAAGGAGTCTTACTAATATTTCAAAAAGGAAATTTATGAGATGTTTAAAGTCATACTTACTTTCAAAACTAACGATTCGTTACGTACTTTAAAATGATAATGTCAAGAGTGCACTACGAATTTTCAATTGATATCTATTTCAAAAATATCGTGATCCCTTATATCTAAAACAATATTTCGTGCTATTTTAAACTATAACTGTATAGCTAATACGTAGTTGGATATTTCAATACTCGTTCACGTTATGATTTCAGTATTCTGTATACGCTCGCATTTCGATTTCTTATGATATATACCGCGTTTATACCTTTAACTCTATTCAACTTCACTTGCATAACCATTACCGATGATTTCATATTGCACTTGCACATACTCGCATGTAACGCCTACACCTCATCGGTAATTGCCATGTTACGTACACATATAGAACCTGCTATGCCATCCATATCACACTATACCCTGTTACCATTATAGACTATTGTTTAGTACTCAACACCACGTACTGTTCCGGATATTATACTTTCTTTACATTGCTTATATAAACACGGTTATAGTACACTGACTTGTATGTTTTACATACACATTGCTATTTCGCATCATACTATATTTCTGACAGTACCTTAGATTACTGCTCATTTCACATTAGCATGCATTATATTACTGTTCTGTGCCTTTACATGTTGTTCCATTATTGCCATGTTTTTATGAGACGATGCTTTCATAGGATTTCTGAGATTTAAGAAACCGTGGATACGATTTTATAAAACCTGTGAATATTTTAAAATTTTGGTTTTTTCTTGATATGATATTTTGATGTCCACCATGAGTTTTCTGAGTTTCGAGATATAAATACTATCCGAATCGAGGGAGGGGAGGAACGGATTGTGGATACATGGTGGACCCGGTACGGTACCAAGGGGCAAGAAGATCGTATAGAAAGGCGTTGAGCCTGGCTGGGAGTGATACCTACCGGTGACAGTATGGAAACTCAGCAGATATCCGGAAGATACCGACCGAAGATATATGATTCATATGGATATGAGGCCAATCCGATGAGACGGCGCCTGAGAGAGGGCCGATCCGAGAGAAGGCGCCTAAGATATGAGGATTTCGAGTGTCGATGTTGGACATGGAATTTATGATGATTTTGAGTGTGGATGCTGGACACTCAGTTGTTTTCATGAAGATTTTGAGCGTCGTTGATGGACACTTTTTGGATGATATATATATATATATATATATATATATATATGTATATATGTATGTATGTATGTATGTATGTATGTATGTACGTATATGTATATGTACGTATATGTATATGTATGTATATGTTATGGATAACATATTTCCATATATTGATACTGACACGATATTATATATATACATGTTCACATTCGTTATCGCAGAGTATGATATTATTATTTCAGTATGACCTAAGTAGATCGTTATGCATTCGATTTCTACCTGATAATGTCTTCTACTCACGATTTAGCAACTCACCCCCATTGTGCCTTAGTTTTCTTCTAGAACCGACCGCTCGGATCAGTAGTGGCTTGCTGGCACGTTTATTCTTTTGGGTGATTGCTTGGTAGGTGTGTTACATTATAGATCATAACCGCTGCTTGTATATTATATTCATTTTAATCTAGTTAAAAACTCTATCGACCGGACTTGTATATTTAGTTGACTTAGAGACCAAACTTGTATATTCTTTTGGACTTAGAGGTGAGACTCGTATGTTATTCTTTATAGTTGAGTTGATGATATTTTTGGTATTTCTTTTACTTTTTTGTGTTGATTTTCGCCTTGGACGTCGTATATACTGCGTGGTTGTGATTTCGCCGATTGGGCGATGAGATAGCTCCCGATTGGGGATGCTGATATTATTTATGTTTATATACTGGTTTTTATCAAAATTTACAAAGGAGGTGCTGCCAAAATTTCAAATGACGAAAATGTTTTCAAACCTTAGTCTAAAACCCACTTGTATTTCAACGAACTTTACTTATATTTAAAAAGAAGAACTTGATTTCATTAATAACCATTTTCCAAAACTTCACCTCCAATAATTACTTAAAAGGTTTAGATTCCTAGTTTTCAGCTTACTTGGGTTACGGTGGGGTTCTGTAAACTTCACGTGATTCAAATGCCAGCTACGTGTCGTTTCTGGATCGTGACAGATGCCCAATCTCGATATTCTCATGACTAGGGACATTTAAGGATTTGCTTATAGACTACCCAGTTCTCACAAGTGTGATCGCCATAATAACCCTAGTAGTCAAGAAAGAATCTTATAGGCTCTATCAACATGTAATAGTGATCTGTAATACCATATAATACATGTACATGATGAAAGAGATGAACCAAATAGTATACTATCATCTCGAATAAAAATATTCTACCCGTATAGGTCCTCTCTCAATCATCATAATCGCTTGCCTGCGATTACAATAATTGCCTTGAGAGCACTATAGCCAACATAAGGGTTGAATGTTTCTAATTTAAGATAATAGAATTTCTAGCTAAGATACTGAACCTTAGAATTAGAGTTGACGGTTAACTTACGAAACTAGCTTAATGGGATTTTGTGGTTGTAATCCGCTGAAAACCCTCACGAGACAACACTCATCCTCTAGGGTAACTTAAGGTTTTAACGGCTTGTTTAACATGTTAAGTGCAACCGTAACGCCTACGAAAGTGAGATAGGATTTTTCTTTTTCTTTGAAAATAAAACGGTTTTGCTCGGGACGATCAAAAGGTAAGTTTGGGGTATTTGTTCATATCATAATATTGTATCTTAATACCACTCATTCTTAATTATATTGCAAGTAAATAAGTGTTTTTGATCCGTGTTTACTATATAAGTGCAGGGAAACATGTGTTGGAGCAGTTAACGGACTATTTAAGCTTAAATCAGACTGGTTGGACCCAAGCAAAGTCAATGGTCAAACAAGTCAACCTGCAAAATTTGAAGTTACCAAAATCGAGATATCAATTACTAAAAGGCTTCTAAAATTTTAGAGAAGAACAACAAAAAATTCTAGAAGCCCAACTCCACAACTTGACCGCTAAGTCACGGCCAAGAACAAAAGATTTACCGCCAAGTTGTGGCCATGTTAGTGCTGCACAAGTTAGGGTTTTGGAGGTAGTTTTGAGCTTCTCTGTGCTTCAAGAAAAACCCTAGGGTTTCATCTTCCAGCGTCTATTTAAACCACAGATCAACAGCCAAAGAGAGCATCTTAGGTTTTATTTTTACGTTAAAAATGTTTTAGAATTTGTAGCCTCCTTTTTTTATATTAGCATTAAAATTCTGTAAAAGCTTCAAGTTATCAATAAAAGTTTTGTTTTTTTTATCTTGTCTTCTTATTTTAATTTTCTTGCAAATTTTAATTCATTAGATCAATTGTAGTACACTCTAAATTGCTTGTAATAGATAGATGTAGGTTTTCATTGATGTTCTTTTTCTCTTTTCTCCTTGATCTAATTTTTAGAGCAATGATACTCAATGGTTGCTCCTCGTTTTCATAAGGGCCCAAGTAGTTAAGTCTTCTAATATTTTTGATCTCCTTTCTCTTCCTTTCTCTTATTTTATTGTTTTGTTTTATTTTCATGGATGAGTAATTTCTCACTTGTTATAGTTTAGGAAAGGGTAGTATAAGGGATGGAAAAATCTCTTATACTCTACTTTGTTTATCATTTTGTAGAACTTTGGAAAAGTGAGCATAAAACTCTCTTTTTGGACGCTCTATCCCTTCATGATAGTTGCGGCCTAGATTTGAAACAAGTTGTGTTTGCTTTGTTGAAGGCTTGAGATAAGGACAAGGAACGAAAGGACAAGGGTCAATAGAGGGAACTTAACATGTATTCCCTTCTAAGAACCCTAATCCATGTTGTTTGCAATTACTCTAGCATCAACTCAATGAGAGGATAAAAAGAACGTATAAGAGAAACCATCGCTTAATCTATCTAATCCGAAAACCCTAATAAGTTTATTTTCTTTGATATTTAACATCTTATCTAGTTAAATCAAACAACATCAAAACTTTTCATTTAGCTCGTCTAAAACCTGATCTATAAATTATCATCTCTCTGTGGATGACCCAAATTCACCTTGTCTAGCTTCAAGCTACACCGTGTTGATTGCGGTTTCTAGGACTTAATTGAATACACTTTTCCACACCAATCAATGACTCCTCCAAAGAATCTGATGCAGCTAAGGTCTTTTCAAGGCAAGCTCGCTTATATTCGAAAGTCCATCTCGAAGTTATCAAAGAGATGCCAACCTTTCTCAAAACTCATGAAGAAAAATGCTCCTTTCGTTTGGGACACAGAATGTCAAGATACGTTTGAAAGAATCAAGTGATACCTATTGCATCCTCCAGTGCTCGCTACCCCTATTCCAGATAATCCAATAATTCTCTACACTGCTACATTAGATGGGTCACTCGGTGTACTCCTTGCCCAAAATAACGAGAACGGAAAAGAAAATGCCATCTACTATCTCAGCCGAACACTGGTTGGAGCTGAAAACAATTACTCTCCGATCGAGAAACACTGCTTGGCTTTGATATTTTCCATGAAGAATCGGAGGCACTATCTGCTCGCTCGCCGGGTTATGTTGATCTCCAAGATTGACACGCCATGACAAAGGTAAACTTGACAGGTAAGATGGCCATATGGGCTGTCATGCTGCTTGAATTTAACATAGTCTATACTCCTCAGAAAGCAGTAAAATGGCAAGCCCTGGCCGACTTCCTCACTGCTCACCCCATTCTTGAGGGGTCATCGCTAAATTGCAAGTTACTCGATGAACAAGCGCTGCACCTCGAAAATAATGAGCCATGCTGGGATCTCTACTTCGATGGAGCTTCATCGATGGAGTCCTCTAGCAAATCAAGCATCCTGTAGATAAAAGAAGAGGTAGGATTGGTGTTCATTATGCCATCGGGGGGACCCTACGACGTTCTTTTACTCTCACCAAACCTCGCACAAATAACGAGGCTGGGTATAAAGCGCTAATAGCCAGTATCAAGCTCGCAATAGAGATGGGGATTATCCGATTGCGTGTTTATGGAGATTCCCAGTTAGCCATCAACTAAATAAGTGGCAAATACAAAGTATACAAGCCCGAGTTGGCTCGATACAGAAGCATTCTCATAAAACACATGAAACAATTCATCTGCATAGAACAGGTGAGAATTTTGAGGGCATTGAATGGAAATGCTGACATACTCACTCACCTAGCCAAAGAATTGGCAGATCCCGATATGGATCAAATTTTAATTTCGGTTCAAAGACGGCAAATTCTACCACTAACTTCTGTGCTTGAAGAAGGATTAGAACAAGAAAGTTGTCCTGATGAAGAAGCCTTGATCATTAAAGATGAGTCTGATTGGAGAGAACCCTTTGTAGAGTATCTCCGATATGATAAGCTATCAGAAGAAAAATCCATGAGTGTTCAGCTGAAGAAAAGTGCTCTCTGGTATGTGTTCATAAATGACACACTATATCGAAGATCATACGACTAGCTCTGTCTCAGGTGTCTGTCTTCGGCTGAAGTCCAAAAAGTTATGAAAGAGGTACACTCAGACATCTGTGGAGCACACCAGTCTGGCTCTAAAATGCACCTTCAAATCAAGAAGCTAGGATATTACGGGATTACCATAATAAGGGACTGTGAAGAACATGCGAAGAAATGTCATCTCTGTCAAATACACGATAACTTCATACACAACCATCCCAATCTACTGCATCCTACCGAGGCGTCATGGCCATTTGAAATGTGGGGCACCGACATAGTTACCCCAATTTATCCTTCGTCGTCTAAAGGACATAGGTGTAGGGTTCCTAGGCACACTCAAGAGGTTCCACAAGGTATCAACCATGCCAAAATCAAAAATTTCCGGTGCCGAGAAACCCTAATGCGATCGTTGACTAGAGAATAGGCGAAACTACAAGCTAGTAAACTGCTTTACTAATAAGTGAACGGAAATACAACCTTTGTAGATCTGGTCCTCCACCTCCATAGCTCCATGATGAAGTCCCTCCGCTGTACCCATCGGATCCCGGACTCTAGCGGTGGTTTCATCGAAAAAATGATCGGGCTAGGTCGCTGACTTCGATGCCGAAGATGATCTACATCGAGGCAACACAAGATCAAGTTCCAACTTCACCAAGTCATGAAACTTGTGAAGAAAACACCCTATACTACTTGGAAAGTGGTAGAGGATGAAGAAATAGGAAGTGGGTTCACTTTAGAATTGGATTTCTCACTCTTTTTCTCATTTCACCATTGAAGCTAGCAAGCTTCTTTCTTCTTGAAGAAGAAGAAGAAGAAGAAAGAATATGATAATAATTATTGGAAAATAGAAAATAAGTCATTCTTATCATATAGCAACCATGGTCAAGTGTAGAGAATAAACTAGGGTTAGGTTTAATGGTTAGGTTTAAGGAATAAAGCAAAATGGTCAAAGCTTTTTCAAAGCTTCATGAAGCTTCAACAAAATCCAAATAAAGCCACCATTTTATCTTAAGCCAAAATGAAATAAATAAATAAATCAATCAAATGAAACCCTAACCATTAACTAACCATGGTTTAATCAAACATACACCCAAGTTTGCATGTATCATCAAACATGATACAAACAAGTGCACAAAAATATATCACATATACAACTTGTGCAATTTAAGTGAGAAAATCAATCTTGAGTGAACCAATACTAGTTAATGTAAAGTAATATATCAAATATATAATTATACATTAAATCATTAAATCAACACTTGATTTAATGATCCGGTCATGTAGCACATAACCGACTAGTATCAAGTGTATCAACGTATCGAATCAACACTTGATTCGATAACCCGGCTATATCACATATAACCGACCGATGATACAAATCGCGAGAATAGAATTCAGTATCACATACTGGTATTATTCTCGGTCCCGCACATATCTCATATGCGCTCCTATTTCGTTTCGCTTGAGCCAGGAAACCTCTGTGTAGGACTCTAAAGACTCGTCAATACGCCGGCAGCAGGTGATGATCATATCAAACACCCACAAGCCGCAAGCGGTCTGCTAAACGTAACGGCCACCCGGGTATTGAGCGATCAGAAGATCGACGAGCAAGCCCGCTCACACTCCTGTGAATCCAACCAGTAACACTTACCGTACAGTCCGGTCTGTTCGTCTGATATGTCGCATATCTCGTCTAAGGGTGGTAAACATCAGACCCCAGTAGCTCGATAAGTCGTGTCGATATGAGGTCTATAACAGTTCGAGATACTACTGATAACACTTACCAGTAAATCTCAGGAACCCTGGCCAGGGATTTCCGATTATAGCCAATCGAACACAGCGCAACATCAACTCCCTATACTGGGAGAGACGAATCCCTTCTTATCGCTCATTGCCTCCATGTGATTCGGGACTGTACCCAAAAACCACCGTTTTGCACGCCCTCTTGGACGTGGTAAGGTGGAAATCAAAGCACAGTGGGAATCACACAAGACTCTATGACGATCTCGGGTCTACAGACTAACCTGTACCAGTGTCACCAGAGAACTGCCATCTGACGTAAGGTATAATACCATCTGGGAGTTCTCGGCGAGTCCGTCCAGTGTACCCAGTCTCCACTGAGCACCCGTATATCATCTCTGATGTCGAACACTAATGGATATGGGATCATCCATCGCCCATCTGTATGGATCGAGAAGGTATACGCTAGTCTATTCTGGTATATCGATGCCCCGTCTCGATATACCCACGACTAGGGACCTTGAAGGATGTACTTATGGACTACCATGTCCCCACTAGTATGATCCGCATCATAGTCCAGGTAGTCAAGTACACATCCTAAGGGCTTTACCAACATGCAACAGAGAGACAATCAGTAAACACATTAAGGCAAAGAGTAACCAGATAGCATACTATCATGTCGAGCAAGAAAGTCCTCCCTATATATATCCCAGCATCCACTACAATATACATCCAATGTATAGTAATGGCCTCTAGGGCATACATATAACTAACAATAGGTTCATATTGGTTGCCACCGACTACTTCTCTAGATGAAGTCAAAACAAAAAATATCCTAACATTCTTCCAACATAATGTTCTTTACCATTTTGGCAAACCAAGGAGAATCATTTCTGACAACGGGCCTTCTTTTAAGAGCTTCAGAGTCTCAAGATTCGTCTCTCGGTACAAGATAGACTGAAGATATTCCTCCATCTATAATCCAACAGCCAATGGGTCGGCCGAAGACTTCAACAAAACTCCATGCAAGCTCTTAAAGAAAAATACTTCGACCAACAAAAAAGACTGGGATCTCAAGCTCCACGACACATTGTGTGCATATTGTACCACGCACCGCACTCCAACACAATCTACCTCATACTCGCTACTTTTCGGGGTGGAAGCAATCTTCCCCCTTTTAGTAGAAATCTCAAGCTTAAGAATGGTCGTCCAGCACTGTCTGAAAGAAGAGGAAAATGCTCTCGTTTGGCTTGAAGAGCTCGAAGCGCTCGAAGAGAAAAGACTTGTCGTACAGAAAAATCTGAAGTTATACCGAGCCCAAATGTCACATGCTTATGATAAAATGACACGTCTTCAAAAAAGGTGAATTGGTGATGGTCCTCAAAAGGTCAATCATTCCTAATCGACATACAAAAGGAAAATTTGAACCAAATTAGGAAAAACCATGCGTCATCAAAAAGGTGTATGGCGGAGAATCCTACTAGTTGATAAGTGTCGAGGGAAATAGGACCCTGTCGCCCATCGATGGCCGATATCTGAAGAAATATTATACATGAATGCTCTGAAACATGGACAAGTTGATTTCAAAAAGCCCTGCAAAAATGCACCGACATCACCAAGAAAGAAAATCAAGCCAAAAGATGACCCAAAATCGTTAAACTAGGAACAAAAGATGACCCCTAAATGGTTAAACTGAGAACCAAAATCCTCTAAAGGCAAATTATGAGTCGCTCCTAGCACTATGCTTTAGTGCTAGCGGTGTTGATGCCGACCAAAATCCTAAACCCCAAATCCTCTAAAGGCAAATGATGAGTTGTTCCTAGCACTATACTTCAGTGTTAGTGGTGCTGATGTCGACTAAAGACCAAAGCCCAAATCCTCCAATAACAAAAAATGAGTTGCTCCTAGCACTTGTGCTTCAGTACTAGCGGTGATGATGCCGACCAAGATCCTAAATTCCAAATCCTCAAATTCCAAGTACCCACTCGACAGTATTTCCAAGCTCAAAAAATCTTACAAAAAGTTACCGGAGCAAGTCAAATCAAATCAACTAAGTCAAGCATCGACCTCCAGGTCGCAAAAAGGGAACTAAATCAAAGCATCGACCGTTCATGTCGGAAAAATGGAAGGATCGACAGTCCACATTGTAAAAAGGACAGCATCGACCGTCCACATCGCCAAAAAGGTAGCATCAGCCTCCACGACGCTAAAGGGGAACTAAATCAAACTAACCTCTCCACGAAAGAAGATCTATCAATCTCATGCATATGACCCATATATGTGGTGTGCATTTATTGATGGGGGCACTTTGTTGGGTTCAAAAAATTATTCCCTTTTGATCAAGGTAAAAAAAAGTCAAAGTCAACCTGAAGGCCGGGCCCAACCCGAGTCAAGTAGGCCTAAGCCCAAACCCAAGTCAAGTGTGCCCAAGCTCGGACCAAGCCAGCCCAAGCTTAAGCATCGGGCCGGTCCCATGCTAAGAAAAGAAATAAAAATGTAATAGATAGATCTAATATGTAATAAATAAGAAGTTAATGTAAAAGGAATAGGCAAAAAACCATTTTTTTGTAAAACCCAAGGGCTAAAATGCAAAAGATGTGCACATGTGTAAAAGAATGCGCAAAAATCTAAAATTGTAAAGCCCAAGAGATTGTGTGTAAAGTGTAAAGGCTATAAAAGCCAAACATATATGGAAATAATAACAACATTCATTCCCTCTCAATCTTTCTAGGGTTTTGAGCCTCCACCAAAAGAGTTAAGTTTTTCTCTTTTCTTCTGCTTTCTTAAGAAAGATCCAAAGAGAAAGAGAGTCCTTTTGGATCTCTCTCATCTCCTCTATCTATTTCTTTCCAAATATAACCCATTGAAAGAGAATCCATCACTTGAAGAAGAAAACTCATCTCAAAATTCCAAGATCCAAGATTAAGACCAAGAAAAGGATCAAGATTTTTTCATCAAGTTTGAAGAACAAGAGAGTAAAAGGGTTCTCGGGGTGAAAGTCATGTGCTTTCATCCCGAGCAAACATATTTTTCAAATAGGAAACTCGATGAAAGCCTAAGGCTTTTGTGACCGGCGTTGCCTCCGCTTGTTGGCGGGGATCTCCAAAAGGATCTCCACTATGGACATACCTGCAAAGGGGAATGCCCACCTCGAAAATCCCCGCAAAGGGGATTTTCCGCTTTGTAAATCCCTGCAAGGGGATTTTCTACTATTCAATACCTGATCGAAGATCCCAAGAGGATATCCACGGCGGATATCTCAACGAGATACCCGCGTGCGGATATCTACTTTGGAATACCCGCTTACGAATATCTTCAAAGAGGCCTAAAAATTATTTTCAAACATATATGCACACTTTCACAAAACGAGGTCGCATGATTCACACGACCTATTAATCGGAGGTTCGCTCGCTTCAAAGAAAGGGGTAATTAACTGCAGGTTTGTCCGCGGCTGTCAGAGATTAGAATCTTGATAATAAATAAACCCATGACTACCCTAAGCAGGGGGAATCTTTATATGTCTGACAAACAAGCACATCTTATCTTAATGGAGTGACGAAAAACACTCTACATATACACTCTACTATTCACACAAGCGCATGTTTTTAGTTTTGAGATATAAAGAATAATTAGAGTTATCTTTGTTGAAATGTTTTCGTTAAATAATAATAATAATAATATATAAATAAAAAATGCACTTAGTAACTGGAAGGACATGCCTTGGCAAGCATTTGATGCTCACCTTAAAAATGTGAACAATTTTTTTATTAAATAATGAAATATGTGTTGTTTTGTGGTTTCCAAGGATAAAATTGGGTGATTAAGTCTTTTAGAGTGTTTTCTTACTTAATGCCCTAAAACCATCTAGTTCGGAAGCCACTGACTTAAAGCTTATTAGGATGTCCTAGATAGCTTAGCAGAACTAGACATACTAAAACCCACACACTGAGTAATTGGTTGGTTGGTGCCTCATGAAGCATTAATGGCCGCACTAAAAGGTGTTGTGGGTGTGTATAGAGAGCTAATCCTATGAGTTTCGGCATCATTTCTTATTTTGAGGTCTACATTTTAAACACACAATACGTTGTGTTTTTCATCGATCTACACCGATCATCGTGATCTACACATGTTAGATAAGTTATGTATCAACTTTACGAGATTTGAAGACATCCAACTAATCCATCAAATAGATTGAAAATCAACGGCTTTACGATGCATGAAAAACAAGATCGCTTGATAGATCTGTTAGAGGACTCCAAATCTAATGAAACTTTATACATAACCTATCTAATACAAGTAAATCAAAGTGACCAGTACGGATCAATGAAAAACACAGGGGTTGTGTGCTTAAAAGTTTCACCTCAAAATTTAACAAAATAAGAACCAGCCTCATGGGATCTCCCTAGTTTTGCCTTGTGAAGAATTATATCATTTGCCCACCATACATGCATAAAGAAACAGTATTTTTTGTCATTTCTAAAGAGAGAGAAAGTAGAAAATTTTGTAAATATCCTATGAAACTTTCTCTCTCCTGATGATAATCAATTTCCTATTTAATTACGAAGATTTTTTCATTCTCTCTACTTAAAACAACAAAAAGTACCCCTTCTTTATCCATGCATGAGGGGTAAATTAAGTAATTATTCACATAGCATAATTAAGTTGGTTATGCTTTAAGAGTAAATTATCTTTATATATATATATATATATATATATATATATAGGGAGGGAGAGAGAGAGAGAGAGAATAATGAAGAAAAGAGGGCCTAGGGGGCTTTTTCGTTAGGTGGCATCAAAAATTTATATCCTCCATGATTTTTTTTAACGATCAGCACTCATCATCATCTTTATCATGTAAGATGTAGATATACTAAATTTCATGTGATTCCACCATTTTTTCACCGTTCAGTTGGCAATGTAAAAAGTCATATTGTCGGTAAACCGTTAATTTTACGCCCACTAAATCAATGGTGAAAAAAATGATGAAATCGTATAAAATTTGGTGTATCCGCATCTTAGATGATATAGATGGAGGCGATGGGTGCCGATTGTCGAAAAAATCATGGGGGTGTATTTTTTCGACGCCATAGAAGGTAATTCCCTCTTATGGTACCTTTCACCCATTATATATATATAAGGATAACGGAGGAAATGTGCCGTAGGAGGGAATTCCCTCTTATGACGCCGACAAAATACATCCTCCACTATTTTTTGACGATCGGCACCCATCATCTCCATCTTCATAATCTAAGATGTGGATACACCAAATTTTATATGATTTTATCACCTTTTCACCTTCGATTTAGTGGGTGCAAAATTAACGCTTTACCGACAATTGAACTTTTTACATTACTAATTCAACTATGAAAAAGTGTTAGAATCACATGAATTTGGTGTATCCAAATCTTAGATAATAAAGATGGAGATGATGGATGACGATTATCACAAAAATCATGGAGGATATAGATTTTTAACGCTGCCTAACAAAAAAACCTCATATGGTCTCTTTTCTTCGTTATTCTCTCTCTCTCTCTCTCTCCATACACACACGGGGATATGAAACAAGGATATTATAGTTTGAATTGAAATCTCAAGATCAAAAGACGCATTATAGATACACATAGGGTATAAGATCTATAGTTTAAGAAAAGAGGGGCGTGAAGAATATGATCAAGTTCTATTGAGGGAGGATAGAATTTTTGGTTTCGAAATGATTCTTGAGAATGATAATTCTTGAAAAACTCAGGAACAGGCGATATTCTTCCTTTTTCTGGGTTTTTATTTTTCTTTATTTTTCTTTTTTCATTTTCTTATCTTTTATTTTTCTTTTTCCTCCTTTTCTTTTATTTCATCTCCTTTTTGTTTTCCTTTTTTTTAGACAGTTTGTGGGTAGAATCTGCTGAAAACTCTCACGAGACAACAATTGTCCATTAGAGTAACCTAGGGGTTTAACGACTTGTTACACGTGCTAAATGCAATCGCAATGCTTACGAAAAGGAGCAAGAATTTTTCATTTTTCTTAGGTTTTTAGTTTTGCTCGAGCACTAGCAAAAGATAAGTATAGAGGTATTTGATAGGTGTAATTTATTGCACGTTTTTATATCCATATTTATCTCATTTTGATATATTTAATGCTGATCGAGTTGTTTTTTGTTAATAAATGCAGGAAACATGGTTAATTACAAAAGGACAGAAAAAGAAGTGAACACGTGCATTTCAGACTTCCAAACAAGTTAAATTGAGTATTGAACGCACACGGGTAATAGACGGAGTTCAAAAGGAAGCTTAAGTAACGGAACTCAAGACCTGACACGAAGCCAGACTCAATCAGAGCAAGTCAACCCGCCAAAATGCAGTCAAAGGCACAAATTTAAGACCGGGTTAACTCCAATTGGGTTGGGTTTTTGTGTGTGGATTTATATTCATAGTTTAGTTAGGAATAAGTCTTGTAACCCGAGAGAATCCTTATATATACTACTGTATAATTAGTTTAGGGCTTCATCTCCTTCTTTTTGCTTCTTTGCCGTCTAGGGTTTTTGTTTTGGAGAAGATCAAGACTATTTGTAAGGATAATTATTTTATTTGCAATTTAATTTTAATTATGCTCTATTATTTGCATTGCTTTCTTTTTAATTATGTCCAGGTAATTTTCCTTTTACCGGAAGCAATGTAGCTAGATTATTTCATGTGTTTGATGTTCAATTTATCTTGATCTCATTTTGTGCTTAATAAATAATTAGATAGACCTTAAGTTAATTCTAATTTTATTAGAATTTTGATAGATTATGTAGCGTTTGCATATAGCATATGTTTAAATCTCTTTGATAGGTATGTCGTATGGCATATAGTTTATTCTTAGTGGAAGTAAAGTTAGGAAAGACAATAGATTTATATAATTAATGAAAATTGAATCTTTTTAATAATTGTGATTTATTTAGTTTGATAGATTATGTTGAGAATCGTTTAATCTATTTTAGTATAAGTTTGATAGATTAATATGAAAGTCAGATAATTTATCCTTATTAAAAGGATTATGATTGTTAGATACAGAAGAGAGCTAGGTTAATTAGATTGATGACACATGTTTAGATCTAGTGAACTGGTAAACCCTATCTATGTCTTTTCTTATATTAAAATTCCAAGTAGGTTAGTAGTAATATTTCTCATAAAAAAACCTATTTTTAATTCGCCTTAGTTAGATTCCTTCTTCCCTACGGATCGCAATTAGTTTTTGTATCGGTACTACAATTGTACGCCGTGCTCTTACGATTATATATAACATATAAATTATCTTAACAACCACACCCCAATGTGGTTTATCTTTTTTGAATGCTAACTATTTGTGATAATCCTGGGCCCGGTGACTATGTTGATCGCTTGTAATAAATAGGCTCACTCTTTGAGAATTGTAATATTTGGTTGGTCTGGTCTTTAGACCAACCCTCAGGATTTGTTTATGATATTCGGCGCCTTTATTGTTTTAATGGAAATGAATAAGGCCGACCCGTTCGCCCGAAGCCCATTTTTGAGTATCCATGAGTATCTACCGTGTTGCATGTTATAGGGTTGAATTCTTTTAGTAGGATTGTTCTTCCTTCCTCTACAAATAAGATCAATTATTTAGAGAGACGCAGTTGCTGAAACAAGTCGTTTTTGGTTTAGTGCGGCCCATTATCATAAGACAGTAAAATCATGCAACAGGTCTCAAATATATATTCCTTTTATCTTAATTGCAAGAGTTTTATTTTTTTTGGTGGATACCACTG
The DNA here is from genome assembly GCA_030015575.1 of Agapanthus africanus. Classification (NCBI taxonomy): domain Eukaryota; kingdom Viridiplantae; phylum Streptophyta; class Magnoliopsida; order Asparagales; family Amaryllidaceae; genus Agapanthus; species Agapanthus africanus. The sequence goes on from JASDDO010000010.1 coordinate 338,982,025, forward strand.
TTTTCTGAAAATGAAATTAATAATTATTACTAATACATTTCTATTTATTATTAAAGAAAGTGACCCCTTCTACTTTGATAAAGTAAATACGAATATATAATTTGTGTTTTTGGTTGTGGAATCTATACAAAAATATATCGGATCAACTTGGACCCATGCTTTAGTGGTCCATACTAGTGAAGGTATAATTTTGGGTAAATTGTTAAAACACCCCTGCCCACTTCTGCCTGTTCAAAACTCTGGTATTCTCAAAATGGTTGGAATTAAAACACCCCTGCCCACTTTCGGCATGTTCAAAACTCTGGTATTCTCAAAATGGTTGGAAAGCTCTTAATACAAAAAGTCTTTGTGAAAAAAGCTTTAGGGTGTATTTCATTTAGGCCATGTATTATCCCCCCACCCCCACCCCCACCCCCACCCCACATTGTTCCTTCTTCTTCATCCGCTCCTCCTCCCTCCTCTCCTCCTCTCTCCTCTTCTCTCCTCCCTTCTTTACTTCCTCCGCTGCTCCTCCCTTCTTTCTTTCCTCCGACCACTTCAAGATGGTTTCATGAAAATGATCAGATTTTACAGGCAACTGTGTAGATATTACATGCAACCTCTTAATATGCTTAGATATTACGAGCAAGTCCTTAGATATTACATGAAACTGCTTTGATATTTCAGACAAAAAGTTGGTAGAATCATTTAATGCTTGGACTTTAAAAAATGTACTAAAAACAAGATAAATATTACATGCAATTCTTTAGATATTACTGGAAAATCATCATATATTATAGAAAATTATTCAGTACTGTGATAACTGTATAAACTAACGGTGCACATGGCCAAGAACAGTTTTGGAATATACGAAATTAATAAAGTCAAAAGGTACAACATAGGTTTTTGGTGGGCCAAGGGGTTTTTTAAGCAGAGGAAAAAAGCCCAAAAGCCCAGGGTTTCTTGACATTCTTAGAGTGGGCCAAGGTGTTTTAACAATTTCCCTATAATTTACTCCTTTTTCATCAAAAACCCCAATTGATGCATGTTAGCATTCTCGAAAAAAGATCAACAATATTCTCATTAATATATATATTTTGGGGGGAAACGCATTCTATGTACAAGTATAAGATGTATATATGTGGTTGGATTCTCCAGCAACCACACAAAGAAATGAAATGAAACAAAATAATAAAGGAAAGGGTGGACGATATCTCCGAAGGATCCTGTCTCAATCCCAATTTATATATGAGAATAATGGAGGAAAGATGCCATAGGAGGGAATTCCCTCCTATGGCGTCGAAAAAATACCCCCTCCATGGTTTTTTCCGACGATCGGCACCCAACATCTTCATTGTCATCATCTAAGATGTGGGTATACCAAATTTCAAGTGATTCTACAACTTTTTCACCGTTGATTTAGCAATGTAAAAAGTTCTATTGTCGGCAAACCGTTAATTTTGAACCCACTAAATCAACGGTGAAAAAGTTGTAGAATCACATGAAATTTGGTGTACCCACATCTTAGATGATGACGATGAAGATGGTGGGTGCCGATCGTCGGAAAAAATTAGGGAGGGGATATTTTTTCGACGCCATAGGAGGGAATCCCCTCCTATGGCCTCTTCCCTCCATTAATCTCTTTATATATATACAAATGCCTCATCTCCCTTTGGTTTTCTTTTTTCCTATTTTGCCGAAAAAAAAGATATAAAATGCCATAGATATGGAAGTCAAAAGTCAACTCTGCACCATTTCTTTTGGTTACGGAATATAAGTTTTCTTACTCCTCCACCCTAATATCTTTCAAGCCCATTTCCGATGTTTCGATTTCAGAAGACTCATCCGAGGTCAAATGTGGATTCACAGAGCCATCAGAGGAACGGAATCTATTGCTACAATGAGCTTCTACGGCCCATAAAACAAGAAGAACCACCATGAGAGTCGAAAGAGCGGCGAAAGATGCCCATGTCATGTGCACATACTTCTTTAATGGCTTGCATTCGTCGAATAGGATTTTCGAAAACGCGTCTTTTACTAAATGGCAGTCTACTAGGCTTTGCATCCCAGGATAAGAGTCGAGTATGTTCTGTATCGAGGTCGTGTAAAGTACGGCCCTTCTGTAGTCTCTGGAGGATATGAACTCTCCTTGTTTACATGTCTCGTTGTTCGAGCATGCGTACATATTAAGTACCTTTAAAAATGAATAAAACGGATTCAGGCTATAACTGTAATTTTCAAAACAGATGAAAATATCCTTCGCTATATTCGGCCTAATTACCTTACAAGTATATTTCACAAAATTTTCGCGTGCTTTGTAAAATAGCGTATACCACCAAATTAAGCCTAAATTATATAAATGTACTGCAAAGAAAAGATTGGCAAAGCTTACCGTTGGAATATTTCCTATCTGAATCGTATTTGAAGAGCAATTTTCTGGATGATAATTATAATCGGGTGGCCCTGAGAATGGATTGCACACATATTGCACACCAGGAAGAGACAATGGCTGTATCCTTGATATAATTGCATTTACCTGCAATTTTTTTATTTTCAGTAAACTCGATATGAGTATGATGTATTCGAGTACAGATCAGAACACCAATCTGCAGTAATTTTAGGATTCAATTACCTGTGCGATTACACTGTAGATTCCTTGCCCGACATCACGCAAAGCAGTTTTTGCTGTAGCTTGCTCGCTGCATGGCAAGATCGAGCTTAACGTGCTGTTTTGGGGATCTTGACGAAACTCGTCAAGAGCTGCACATGTGTCACCGGCAAATCTAGTGAAAGAAGAACGAATAAAGTTAGTATATCGATAATTTGGTGTTGGGATTGAAAAGGGAGTGCGAAATCGCAAAATGTTGCAGCTTACTTGTTTAGAAAATAGTACAGGCCAAAGTATAACCAGAAAAGGAATGTCAGTACCCAGCAAATGATGATAAACCTGTTAGAAAACACTAATCATTTAATATTAACACCCATTTTTTGATATTTGAAGTGAAATTGAGAGTTTGTTTTGCATCTTACGTGCGGAAGATGCAGCGAAATCTCAGAAGAGGCCCTACTGCTGCAATAAAGAAATTTAGCTTAGAAGTTAAAACATTTGAGAAATACGATATTTATATGACTAAATTTCTCTAAAATACCATAAGCTATCAGCTTTTTCAGATAAATACCATAAGAGTCAGTTCTAATTAAACACCACAAACTTTCAGCATTTTTTAACTTATTCCATACATCATTTTCAATTTAGCCTTCATTTTCAATACCATGTGAACAATTAAACAAGGCTTAATTCCAAAGAACTGCCAATTACTTTGGCCCAGTTATGAGAAACTACGAAATATTCTCAAAACTACGAGAACAACAAAAAAAACTACAACAAAACTTTTAAAAACTACCATAACTAAGGTACCACGTCAACAATATTCGTAAGAAACTACCACAAAACTTTCAAACTTGTAATTATGATTATGAGAGATTTTGATAGATTCTCGTAATCGAGCCAATGTATTTTGTAGTTTTTTGGAATTAAAGCCATTAAATAATGCTAAAAGTATTTGGTACTTTCTTGTGTATGCCTAAGTTCATGGTACTTAATCACAATTTGTAAAGATTATCATTTTTATTTTTTTGAACTTTGCCTATATAGATTGATGATACACTACCACTCACCAAGTAAAGAAAGAATAGCAACTAGATTCACTGAAACAGTGACTATAGTCACCACATTCCTGCACAAATTAAGTGCACACAAACATATCAGCTTAGGTTATCGGATAAAATGAGTGTATCAAAATTCTCGCAATAGAAAATTTGACTTACAGAATATTGATACCCGTATTTAAACGACGCATATTCTTCAAGGCCTTGCTCTCTATGTTATCGGCTTCGCCGTCGAGCCTTTGCAGCGTTGAATTTAATTTGTTCGATCCATCAAGGCCGGAAAATAATTGCAGATCGCTTTGCATGGCCCTTACTGATTTTGTGACGGTATGTATCGTTCCTGATGCGTTGTTGGCTGCATCCATGATTATATTTTTTGTAGTTTTGGCAGTCGAGTGAAATTTCGTGGTACCAGCTAGCGCGACCCCAGATGCAACTCTGCGGACATATATTTATATATTTAGTTATTATGTGAAAAGATGCATAGCTATAAGGAAATATTATAATCAAATAACATGGACCTTCAGCATTTTTCTTGGACAAATTATACTAAAATACCATAAGCTTTGGGGATTTTTTTAATTTTAGTACCATAATATTCGTTTTAATTCATAATGTTTGTTTTACTTTTACTGCAGATTTGGGAACTGTTTCAGTCATTTTCCAAGAATTTTGCAGTAAAAATTAAAACAATTGCTGACGCCTTTATGAGTTAGAAGTTGAAACAAATATCACGGTATCAAATGAAGTACAAGGTAGTTACTTGTCACACTTAAAGTTCATGGTATTTTAGTATAAAGAAGCCTAATCGCAATTTTATGTCAAGTAAATCATGCTTACATAGCTAGAATGGTGAAAATAATCCCAAAGAGAACAGGCCAAAGATAGTATTTCCTATTGCATGGAGATCTCTTGTTCTTTGTCCTCCTTTTTTTGTTGCAGCAGAGAGTTGCAACAAGTAGAATTATAGCATAAATTATGCCAGCAACAATCCATAGTGCAGCAATTATGTATCCAAATTTCCCTGTAAATATTGCGGACTGGAAAATTTGAAAAAAAAAATTATGCTTCAGTCACTTATACTCAAATTATTTCGCTAAGTTACACTAAACTACCTTAAAGTTTTTCTTATTACAGTAAACCTCGGAGTTTTTTCTTTTCACTAAAATACCCTTAAGTGTAGTACTTTAAGGGAGTAGTGTAATAAGAAGAAACTTTAAGAACAGAATTCGCATAACTTAACCTAATTATTCTCATCTAATATTATTTTGTTTAAATTGGAAAAAGAGAGGATAGATAATCTTACACTCCAATAATGCTTGTTTGTAATGTTATAACCTCCTTTATATTTCTTCAAGTCATCTAAAGGATCAACTCTTTCTGTTCTAAGTATCAAAGCCGATTGTGTATTGTTTTCTGCTTCAACTAAAATCCTGTCTAATAAGGAGAACAAGCAAACAAACAAAAAGGAAAATGATATATATTTTGAGATGATTGTTTCGAAGAATTCCTATTTGATATTTTAAATTTACTTTGTATACAAATTAAGGAAGTAGACTTGGAAAGTAAAACGCTTCCAAAAATTGTTACCGCTGTTTCTTTCAAGAGTTAAGATTGGCATATTCTTAGTATCAAGTTGTAATTATTCCAATTAGAAAAGCAATCCATTTGAATTTACAAACAAGATTAAATTGTGAAAGCTTGGGAGAAATTCTCTTCGTAATTGACTTATCTCATATACGATGCTATATTGCAGAAAACATCCCTTACTTTTCGACTTTTATTGTATAACACAAATATCGCATTATGTTATAAATACTTTTCCGCCTTCACTTTTGATGGGAATTAATTTTTTAGATGAAGAGAAACAACAATTTTATGGGAACAAAAGGTTGCCATAAAAGGAAAAATATTACCGCACCTAAAATAAGGGCCATATGCAGGTTTTTAGAACAAAATGCACATATAAAGAAGATCCAGAGTATAAAGTGCCACCATAGCTTCTTCGTACGGTGGCGGGACACATGGCAAAAGCCGTGAAACACTAAATATTTATCCATGACTTTTTACTTTTTCCCATGCCAATCATAAAGATATTTGAAGTGGCAAAAAGAACCTACACATTGATCAATAAATGTGTTATCATATGTTGCACCAATGCAGAAATCTCCTACGGTGATAAGGCATACTCTGCTTACTTATATATAAATACAAAACTAGTTTAAAGATAGCAATTTCAAATAAGAATTCATAAAATTATAAATCCTAACTATATTAAGAATTCCAATTCCAGTTGTGTTGCAGGATACTAAACCCAGTTGCATTTATAACTTAGCATTCACAAACCATAATAAAAATCTCAAAGTTTTGGCATCAATTATTTTTCTCACCTGAGCGGGTTCCAATATTCTGAGCCCCGGCTTCTCCGAGCCCGAATCCGAAGACGGCGACAAATATTATGCATAGAAGCAACACCACCTTATTCAACTTTAAACCCATGGCTTTGTTCTGTTATGAAATTATAAGGGAAAAAGAAACAGGTTAGAAATAATATTGTAGCTTGAAGCAAAAGTGCTCTAATATATTTATATTAGCCAATAATCTATGATATTTTAATTATATCTGTTTATCCATTATGAAACTGAGGTAGAAAACTTTGGACCAACTTAGTAATGCACCATCAAATACACATGCATTATCTATAAGCATGACATTAAGCTAGTTGACCACTGCAATTTGCAAGGGGCTAAGCTGCATATGTAGGATTAAAATTAATTGAGAGAGATTAATTTTAGCTCAAAAGGGAAGCGTTTCAATTAGTTAACCAAGAATTTGTTTATTTTTAAGGATCTTCATGTCAAATTGAACAATGTAACAAAGATCATACCTGTTACATAATTAATAAAATACACAAACAGAGATCATGAATGACAAAAAGCATTGGCAAGGCCTATATTGATCACAACTCACAAGTGTCTTGCTACATCAATCAAATTGAATCATAATAAGATTTTAATTGGTGGCTAATATATAGAAATGAACCAGGATTTACTAAACAAAGATCCTAATTGATATTAGAAAAAAGCTTCTCTTTTTGAAATTATATTCTGATTTGTTAAAAAATTGAGGAAACAATCAAAAGCCCATCAAGCACATGAATAAGATCAAAAAGAATTCAATGATGCAAAAAAAAGACAATTGAAAAGGAAATTGAAACATACCAGCAATCACTCCCTCCAAAATCTTATCCTTGGCATCCAAAACAATATAGCACACAAAACTCTTGAGAAATCCTTGAAATTTGAAACCAACCCAAGTCCTATATTTCAACAACATACACTGGTCAAAGACAACATCTATATATAACGTCACCATATCTTCTAGATTAATTGAAAATGACAAATTCTATAAATATGTACACCACCCTCACAATAACGGTCCCCTTTGATGTATTGGGCTCGATTTTCTATGGTGTTCTGTTGTGGTGTTTTTTGGCTTTCAAGTTATGTTTGATTAGCCCAGTTTGCATGTGATGTTAACTTTTCTTTTGGGGCTATTCGGAGTGTTTCGTTGTCGTGTTTTAACATCGTTTCAGATTTAAGTTTGATATGCGATACAATAGTTGAAATCCACATTAAATTAGTTTTGTGAAAACTAGTTTGATTTTTATAAATCTAGCGTTTTAGTCTCGGTTCATCGATTGCCACGGAGTTTCGATTCGGATCAAAACTCCGTCGCAATCGCGTATAGTACGCGAACGATAGTCGGGAATCTTGTTGAATTTTCCGACTGCTTATTAAAAAGAGTTTTCAGTTTGAGACTAAAATGCAAGGTTTATAGGTTAGGCATGAAATTCGGAATATGAGATATTCCGAGTTTATGATGTCTAAAGAAATACGGATTCTAATTATTGTAGTTTTTCATTTCTTTTATGCGACCGTAAGTGTAATATGCGGGGTATGCCAGATCTCGTTGCTATATGTCAGCGACATTCGGGATACGCGTATTTACTTACGTTGATGACATGAGATGTGATGTGTTGCTGGGATATATAATATTAGATTGTCGTGATTGAATAGCCGGGGGGTTTTATGTATGATGAGACGTTTTTAATTTTCATTCATGTACAACTTGTATGTAATATTCTTTTATTGGGACACTTCCGGATTGAGAATGATGTCACCATTGATGTATATTATTTACTTTTCCGCATTAGGATAGACCTAAGACGGGGAACACAAGTAACCGGGTTCTAGAGTCCAGTGGGAGACCATCTCGAGGAGTCGAGACCGGGTCTCCTAGCTCTAGAATTGGTAGGGTTACTTGCCGCTCTCGTAGGAGCCTAAGGATGTGGGTTTGGTTATTCATCACGATCGTGGAATCCGTGTTTTTCATTACTGGCTGAATTTAAAACACGGACCTCCTAATATATCCAATATTTCATATGTTGACTTCTGCTGCTGAGTTCTGTAATATGATCATATAACTGCGTGAGACGAATGCTATATATATATATATATAAACGTTGCTTATGTTTTGCACCCGTGGTAGTCCAGCCCCCGCTCTGCCGTTAGTTAAGTAACCTAACGGTGCATGACGGGGCCCCGTGGCGAATGCGGATGGCATGAGCGTACTATCTATTTTTGTTTCTTTTTTGTGATGTTTAAGAAAACATAAATGATGGGACTTTATTAATGAGATTAATGAAAAGAAAAGAAACCTAAAGATATTGTAGAATTGAAATTTTAAAAAGGTAGCTCTAGTTCTTGATTTGCATAGTGGTATTCCTTGATGAATATCCAACACCTCATTCGATGAGAAAAAAGCCGAGATCCCTTCACCGGAGTGAGCTCTTTAGAAAAACTAGCAAATATTACAACCCACTCGGTTTTGTTTTTATAGCCTCTCTACTTCTTACTTTGTATAGTGGTATTCCTTGATGAATATCCAGCAGCTCATTCGATGAGAAAAGAACCGAGTTCCCTTCACCGAGAGTGACCTTTTTAGCGAAACTAGCAAAATCTACAAAAAAACACTCCTTTTCAAATCACTAGATTCTACAACGATATCAAGTTCTTTACGTTAAAGATTTTCTTCAAAACCAGTTGTAACCCTCCGTCATTATAGATAAGTGCTATTTAATATTCGTGCTGCGTTTGTTGACCTTGTCAAGACGTAGTGTGCGGTAGCTGATTAGTACTTATCTGCCGCATGTGATGCGATTGGATTAGGGTAGTCGTACGATTTTATTGACCTTGTTAAGGGCCATACGGGTGGGTTTATTTCAATCACGAAATGACTAGTTGAACTTGGCTAGCGTTTATGATTTGTTGAGCTTGTTAAGGTCATAAGTTGCTAGGGATAAAAACGGATATTAAGAATTTCAATTATTGAAATTTGCAATGAGATTGCATACCTTCTATAAGATAATTGGATCCCGATATCCACTACGACTAAGAGTTACTCTTGAGAGAGTTTTCCACTTTACAATTAGCTGATCTATTAGGTGTGTAAAAAAGGTGTTAACGGGGTTATGCCTCTGCGGAAACGAAATTATTTAATTTGTTTTATACGAAAGCATGGGGAGACTCTTTCGGAGTACCAATATCTGCCTGGCTGACCGATTGACGAACTTATAAAGTGTAATTAATCCCGGCTAATTTTATCTTTTATGGTTTGAAGGAAGATTTGATAAAAACAGTGGGAGCTATTCTGATTAGATAAAATAATAACAAATCTAATCTTGCAAAGAGCGTACGCTAAAGCGTTTCCTTCTCTTTCTCCGGGTAGTGACCAATGACACGTCTTAATCAAGATAGTAATATGGATGTATTGACCGAACCCACTTATTATACTGAGCTGGGGAACGTTGGTTCTGCTTTTTCTTATGATTGTCATATGTCTGAGAAAAGAATAGAGGAATACCCGAATTCCCACGCCACCCGAACGAAAAAGGAGCATGCTGATGCATCTTCTTCGGGTGTGTTCGTTACCGAGAACTGTTTCTCAGTTTGCCCTACGTCCTGAATATTGGATACCGGATCAGGATCCCATATATGTAATTTGTTACATGGGCTAAAGAGAGGTAGAGAACTGGGAAATGGTGGTATGTCTCTAAAAGTAAGGAATAGAGTAATTGTTGCAGCCAAAGCAGTTGGCGAATATCATCTAGTATTACCAAATGATAATACAATGATTCTGAACGACTGTTATTATGTACCAAATATGATGTGCAATATTATATCAGTTTCTTTGTTGCATAAAGAAGGATATAACTTTGTATTGGAGGATAATGTTATGAACATTTTCCTAAATCAAGTGTTGATTGGGTTTGGTACGTTGCGTAATGGTATATACGTTCTAAATCAAACGACGGTTCTAAACGTACAGAATACACATAAGAGAAAAAGTTCAGAAATGAACGAAACCTTCTTGTGGTATTGTAGACTAGGTCATATCAATGCGACAAGACTGGCTAAGTTGCATAAATATGGATATTTGAATCAGTTTGAATTTATATCTTATGAAACTTGTCAGTCATGTCTCAAAGGTAAAATGACCAAAACTCCGTTTACTGGACATGGAGAAAGAGCTACTGAACTTTTGGGACTGACACATATTGATGTATGCAGTCCTATGTCTACACATGCTAGGAATGGTTCCTCGTACTTTATTACATTTAGCGATGATCTTTCAAGATACGGACAATTGTTCCTGTTGAAACATAAGTATGAAGTTTCTGAGAAATTCAAAAAATATAAGTGTGAAGTAGAGAACCAAACGGGTAAAAGTATTAAAATCTTTCGATCTGATCGAGGAGGAGAATACTTAAGCACGGAGTTTCTGGATTATTTAAAAGAGAATGGAATTCTCTCTCTGCTTACTCTACCGTATACACCACAACACAATGGTGTATCGGAGCGGAGAAATTGCACCCTATTAGATATGGTGCGCTCTATGATGAGTACTGCTAAGTTACCTATTTCTTTATAGGGTTATGCGTTTGAGACAGCCGCATACCTATTGAATCAAGTTCCATCAAAATCAGTGTCTGAAACACCATATGAGATATGGAGTGGAAAGAGACCATATCTTAAACGAGTTAAGATATGGAGTTGTCCAGCCTATGTTAAAAAACAGAATCCAAACAAACTCGAGACACGATCAGTTCTTTGCAAGTTTATGGGATATCCTAAAAATTCACATGGATACATCTTCTACCACACTGAGAAACAAAAGGTGTTTGTTTCTCAATATGCCACCTTTTTAGAAAAGGAATTTCTTGTGAAAGAAATTAGTAGTAATGAGGTAGAACTGGAAGAAGTTCCAACCGCACAAACTACAACTGATGATTTGATAGAACCGGAGGATCCAATAGTCTCTGACGAATCTCAGCCACTCCGCAGAACTAGTAGGGTTCCTCATCCACCTGAGATATACTACGGTTTTCTCATAGACGGTGAGATCGAGAATTACATCATAGAAGATGATGACCCAACTAGTTTCGAGCAGACCATCTGTAACATTTCAGAAATATAAAATATTATTTTTGGAAATTTAATATTAAAATAATATATTTCGCAAAAACTATTTGATTTGCGAATAGGTATTTTTCGTAAAATGGTATAAGTATATACCAATATTTGGAAATTAATCGGAGATTAAAATGATTTATTTATTATAATGATATTTATCGGATTTTTTGCCAAATCCGTATTTTTTACATTTTTTCCATGACTAGTGCCATGTCATGTGCATGTTATACATTGTGATTGTGACTTGTGTATTTGTGAGTGGTATGAATGAGAAAAGAAAAGAGAAAGGAAAAGAAGAGAGAAGAAAAGAGAGAATGAGTTATGAGTGAGAAACAAAAGAGAGAAGAAACAAAAGGAGATATTTTGTTGAAAGGGTGAGCATAAGAGAGGAAGAGTGAGACTTAGCCGCCCATTCCTTCATCCTCCATTGTTTTTCTTCATCTTCTCCATACTTCTTCAACCTCCACTACCTTCATGCATAATCTCCAATTCCTTCTCAAAACCTCATGCCCCCATCACATAAAACATGCACAAACCTATTCTAAACCTTTTGAACCATCCAAGTTGGATTTTGAAGACTTTGGGCAACTCTGTAGGGTTACTAGGCACTCTAATAAAGTTCTACAAGGCATCAACCATGCCGGATTAAAATTTTAGCCGTGCCGAATAACTCTAAACAAGATCTTTGCTAAAAAATTAGGTTAATACATGCAAGTTAAACTCTTTAACACTAAGTGAATACGGAATACAACCTTTGTAGATCGGTCCTTCACTTCTTAAGCTCCTTGTAGTAGTCCCTTCGCTGCGATGATCAAACTCCCGGACTCTTGGACGGCTCCATGAGAAAGTTGCAACGGGATTGCTTGAAATCTTCGAGGCCGAAGATGATCTACGTCGAGGGAATACGAACTCAAGCTTCTACTTCACTAACCAAAGAATTAGTGAAGCAAACACCCTAAACTAAAGTGCTAGTCTAGTAGAGGATGGTGAGATAGAAAATGGGTACACTTTAGAATTTCTTTTCCCACTTTGTATCTCTCTCTTTTACAAACCCTAGAAAGAAAAATGAAGGAGGAAGAAGATGAGCTCAAATGAGAATGAAACTTATCAAGAGAGAGAATGAGCTAACCATGGTGAGTGAGTATCATATACTTAACTCATGTAGAGACATAACCATGGCTAAATATATTGGTTAGGTTAAATAATATCCAAAGCAAAACAAAAAGGGTTGAATTTGTCAAAGCACTCACAAGCTTCTACAAGCTTCATGCATTTAACAAATATTCACTAATTTTGTATTTACTTTGAATATTAAAAACCATACCAATATATATATATAATGGTGTATGTCTCATACACCCATGACAAGTGTATCAACAACCATGATACAAATAGTAAACACAAATAAATATATATCACATATATATCAAGTTGTGCACAAGTGAGAAAAAAATGAATGCTTAAGTGAACCAATGTTAGTTAATGTAAATTAGTATATCACATATACAATTATACACTAAATTATTAAATCAACACTTGACTTAATAATCCGGTTATATCACATATAACCGACTAACATCCAATGTATCGACTTATCGAATCAACACTTGATTCGATATCCCGGTTATATCGCATATAACCGATCGATACAAACATCGCGAGAATAGAATACGGTATTACATACTCGCATTATTCTCGGTCCCGCACATATCACATATGCGCTCCTATTTCATTTTGCCTGAGCCAGTACAACCTCTATGTAGGACTCTAAAGACTCGTCAATACGCCGGCAGTAGGTGATGATCATATCAAGCACCCACAAGCCGTCAGCGGTACTAGCTGGACGTAACGGCTACCCGGGTATTGAGCGATCAGAAGATCAGCAAGCAAGCCCGCTCCAACTCCTGCAAAAGCCTGACAGTGACACTACCGTACAGTCCGGTCTCCTCGTCTGATATGTCGCATATCAAGTATAGGGGTGGTAAACGTCAGACCCCAATAACCAATAAGTCATGCCGATATAAGGCTCATAACGGGTCGAGAAACTACTGGTAACACTTACCAGTAAATCTCTAAACCAGCCCTGGCCAGGGACTTCCCTATTATGGCCAATCGAGCATAGTGCAACATCAACCCCCAATACCGGGAGAGACGAAACCCTTCCTATCGCTCATTGCCTCCATGTGACTCGGCACTGTACCCAAAAACCACCGTTTTGCACGCCCTCTTGGACGTGGTAAGGTGGAAATCAAAGCACAGTGGGAATCACACAAGACTCTATGACGATCTCGGGTCTACAGACTAACCTGCACCAGTGTCACCAGAGAACTGCCATCTGACGTAAGGTATAATACCATCTGGGAGTTCTCGGCGAGTCCGTCCAGTGTACCCAGTCTCCACTGAGCACCCGTATATCATCTCTGATGTCAAACACCAATGGATATGGGATCATCCAACGCCCATCTGTATGGGTCGAGAAGGCATACGCTAGTCTACTCTGATATATCGATGCCCCGTCTCGATACACCCACGACTGGGGACCTTGAAGGATGTACTTATGGACTACCATGTCCCTACTAGTATGATCCGCATCATAGTCCAGGTAGTCAAGTACACATCTTAAGGGCTTTACCAACATGTAACAGAGAGACAATCAGTATACACCTTAAGGTAAAGAGTAATCAGATAGCATACTATCATGTCGAGCAAGAAAGTCCTCCCTATATATGTCCAAGCATCCACTACAATATACATCACATGTATAGTAATGGCCTCTAGGGCATACATATAACCAACAATCTCCCACTTGCATTAGGGCCATCTAAGAACAGTGGTTGTAGTATCTCATACTCAACCATCCCATAATAGTCTCTCTCTGGGAAATGGTCTATGTGAGTGGATCCGCCGTGTTGTCCTCTGAGTCTACTCTCCTAACCTCGATCCCCTAGAGATCAACCATCTCCATGATCAGGCGACACTGCCTTAGAATATGTCTGGATCACTGATGGGACGGTAGTTCCTTGGCTAAAGCCACAACTCCATTGTCACACATGGTAGGAACGAAGTTCATCTCATGAACTAATATACACCCAGACTTCCTCTTTGGTAGCATCTTTGGTAGCGATGTATCTAGCCTTTATCGTCTAGTATGCCGCGGTATATAGCTTGGAACTCTTCCAACATACCGTCCCTTTACTGAGGGGTAAAGACAATACATGTGACTGACTTTTAGCCGTCCTTATCATCCTGGAACACTTCCAGTGATTCTCCCCAGGATCGATTGATACCATCTCATTACATTTAGTGAGTATCCTAACATCCAATTAGATCTATCTCATAGATCCAAAACCCAGGATTTAGTAGGTATCACTTTGATCCTATATGTAGAATCCTTGTGATAAGAGGAGATTGACCGAGCGTAGCATAGGAAACTCCTTCCCCATCAAGAGTATGTCATCCACGTACTCTACGAGGATCGTCACCATACTCCCTACTACCTTTTTTTATATACAAGGTTCATCTACCATTTTGATGAAGTCAAACTCTTTGACTACCACATCAAAACAGACGTTCCAACTCCGCGATGCCTGCTTTATTACATAAAACATCTTGCACACATTTCCGCTGCTCCCACTGTCTACGAAGCCCTCTGACTGTGTACTTATAGACTCTCTCTTCTAAAACATCATTTAGAAAAACAGTCATGACACCCAACCGCCAGATATCGTAGTCATGGTATGTAGCAGTGGCAAGTAGGATCTGGATGGACTTAAGCATAGCTACTTAAAAAAGGTTTCATCATAATCCATACCTGGTCAATGATGCAAACCTTTAACAAGTCTAGATTTGAAAGTCTCAACTTTTCCATGTACACCAAGTAATCTTCTCAAGATATACTTGCTCCTGATGGGGATTTAACCCTTCAGATAAAGCAACCAAAGTCCATGCTTTGTTAGTGTATAAGGATTCCATCTCAGATCACTAGGCATCTGTTCACATCATAATATTGCAATTCATACGCCCCACTTTTGTGCATTTTATAAGTAAACAGGTACTTTTGACGCTCGTTTGTTGCATGTTACAGGATACAGGATTTCGGAGCAAATACAGTGAAAAAGACAAAGATGATACAGAAAATGGACTTTTGACCAACCAGCAGACGGATCTTACTCAAGTCGAGATGAAGAACAATGCAGGGTCCAAAAAGACGAAAGTGAAACGGTCAAAAGATCCTTACAAGTTTCACTGAGGATCTGGAGAATACTAAGAAGCCCAACAGAGAAAAGAACAATGAAAATAAGAAGCCCAAGAGAAGAAAAACCAATCACAGAGAGTTGGTGAGATAAACTCACCTAATGGCCGCGGAACCGCGGCCAAAGGCATGTCTTTGCCGCGGAACCGCGGCCATATGGTGCCCGTGTCGGCACCGACTTCTTGTGTCGGTGTGTCGGTTCATATGTTGGGATTTTTCGGGGGCAAATCAGTAATTTCATGTATACGAGAGTCTGTAACCCTAGCTTCACTGGTTGCTTATAAATTGTACTCAAGATCTGTAAAATGTATGCCTCTTATCAATCAATAAAAGTTCAGACCTGTTGAGAGATCAAGAGCATCATCTTTTCTTGTAAGTTTTTAATTTATTTAATTCCTGCCTTAGTTTAATATCATTACTTGCCCTAGTTATCCATTTGTTTGCTGTAGTTCACTAGTTTAGCTATTTTTAATCTGTCGTAAGAAGTAAGTAATTACACTAAAAACATAAAGCAACAAAAATGTCTCTTTGTAATAATTCCCTAATGAGCGAGTAAAATCCTCGCTTGTTAGGGTTAGGAACAAGAGAGGGAGTGAGAGATGGATGTCTCTCACCTCCTTCAATGCCAACATATTTTCAAAACGAAACCTTCATGCACGCATGTATGATCCGCCCCCTACGGCACCCTACCTACAAGGTAACGGTGAACCGTAGTATAAAAGGCCGGACATATATGACGTCCATGAAGATCACATCAATTAATAGGAAAGGACGGACAAGGATCAAGAGGAAGAAACTTTGTTTCTTCCCGATCATCCTAATCCCCTTTGCTAATAATTGTTGTGATTTTTCTAAAAAGCTTAAATCAACGGCATTGAAAGAGGTGAAAACATTGATCTCAACACCCCTACCTTCGACCTAACCCTAACGAGTTCTTTCATATCATATAAATTAGTTTTTAAATCAATCGACAAAAACCAAACAACAATCTGAATCAACTCGTTATAACACAAAAACAAGAAATTACACATCTTTGCGGATCGACCCGTACTCACCGGCTAGCTGCAAAGCGACGCCGTTTCTGATTACGGTAAACTACAATTTTTGGATTAATCAAATGGCGCCGTTGCCGGGGATGGCGTAAATTTTTTTGGATTTGTATGATTTCGGGTTGATATAAATTTTGAAAAATTATAAAAATCAGAAAATACAAGAATACAAAAATTATCTTTTCATTATTTTTATCTGTTTGAAGGGTTTCTCGTTGGAATCTTGCAGGAACAGCAAAGACTTTTGGATCGGGAGTTTTACAGAAGGTCAAAACAGAAAAGGAGCATAAGAACAGAGAGGAATCACCAGTACAGAGCTACACAATTTTTTCCAGAGCTTGATCTACTCATAAAACCGCGGAACCGCGGCCAAGGAGCACTTCAGACCGTGGAACCGCGGCCATTAGGGCTCTTCACTGTTTGAAATTTTCAGGGTTAGTTTTCTCTCTCTCCCCTCTGAAACCTCCATATCTCCACTGTAAAAATTTTCTGCAGGTTTCTTTGCGCTAAAAAAATTCTTCTTCCCCCTTCTAAATAACAGATTTGCTGCAGGTTTCTTTGTGCCGCGCTAAAATTGATTGCAAGTGAATTTTTGTTTTGCATAATTTAATTGGACTTAAGGGGCTATTTGACCAAACTCAGATTGGGTGGGGATTTCATCACCCTTCCCAGGACCCCAGAAAACACCTAAAGCATGTGCATTGACCACAGTTAATTAAAAAAGATTAGACTCAGACCTAAGAACAGCGAGCTCAATAGGAAAAGGACTAGGGTAGGCATCGGCCGTTTATCCTAACCGACATTGCGGTGTCTAGGCTAGTGGTTATTAATTAGGCCCACTGTAGTGGTGGTTCCTTCCCACTTACCTGGCCGTACTTGTCCGTGAAGAGATGGTTTGAGGTCCTATTTCTAGCCCTAGTTAGGAGCTGTCTAGTAGACCTAGGCAACCCTAGATCTAGGCCTGATTGTGCATGTGTGGTTGATACAGTTGTGTCACGAGTTTTTTTTTTCAAAAACCTCTTTGCAAAACTCTCACATAAAACAAAAAATAAATAAATAAATAAAACTTTTCAAAACTTGCAACTTGTCGCAAAAAGAAAACCTGCAAATTCACCACACCACTTTCCCTCACTGACGTTATCTTACCCCCACATTCTGTTTTTCTTTTTTTTTCTGACTGCACTATCCCTTTTAGTGTATGTCACTTTGGACTAGGGATACAGACGCCCGATTAGTCCGCGTTTCGTTGGTACCGACCAACGAACCTTTCGACACCGAAGTCGAAAATCCGTCCACTTTCTTACCCTCACCTTCAATTTCTTTCACCGAAGGTATGTCGGGATTCGACCCCAACAATACCTTACCGACGGGAAGGATTCCACCTCCGTTAGGTGCGACTAACCCGAACCAGCCGCCTGTTGAAGCGCCCGCACGAGTTGCGCTCCAGGACCTCTTTTACCCCATCCGCACTTCTTTACCCACCTGTCTTTCACCCCCACCGGCAAATGGGGACAATTTTGAGATTAAACCACATTTCATCAATATGCTGCCGAAATTTCATGGTTTGGAAACTGAAGACGCATATATCTTTATTAATAAATTCCAAAATGTGTGCGCTATGATAAAAACGACCCAATTGAGTGATGACGCTATAAGGCTAAGGATCATTCCTTTCACCTTATGTGACCTAGCCGAGAAGTGGCTATATAGCACCGCATCACATTTTATAAGAAATTGGGACGAGTTTGTGAAGGCTTTTCTGAAAAAGCTCTATCCTCACCATAAAACTGCCAGAATTCGAAATGAAATAATTCAATTCTCACAACTTCCTTCCGAACCATTTTGGAAGTGTTTCGAGAGATTTAAGGACCTACTAGTTCAATGCTCTCACCATGGGATAGAAAGTTGGCAACTTTGCCAAACATTATACGAGGGATTGAACTCGGCAACGAAGCAGTTGCTAGAAACCATCTGTCAAGGTCATTTTCTCTCTAAGTCTAGTGATGAAGCGTGGCAGTTTCTCGAGGATCTTAGTGAGCAGACAATACAGTGGGAGAGCACCAAGACCACATCATTTTCTAGTGGTCAATCTAGGGCAGGCATACATCAAGTAGAGATGTCGATTGCCATGAAGGCCGAGATGGCCGCTCTTACGAAAAAGCTAGAAGCGATCGAGACCAAAATCTCATCGTCTTCTCCTGCCCCTGCTATGCCTCCACGAACTGTCTGTGCTTGTTGTGCGGATCCATCGCACCTGACCGAAGAGTGTCCTTATAATGCATCTACACAAGGACATGATCAAGTCAATGCTGCATTTCAGCAACGACAAAGAAACGATCCGTACTCTTCGACGTATAATCCGGGGTGGAGGAGTCACCCAAATTTCGCTTGGAACCAAAATCAACAATTCCAAGGAAATAATAATAATTTTCAAAGACCTCCTCCTCCACAACAACAACAACAAGCACCCTCGCAAACTCAATATCAACCGCAACAATTTCAACAACCTTACCCTAATCAGGTGAACAATTTTGTGCCGAACAATGCTTACCAACCAAACAATTATGTTCAACCTAATAATGATAAGGTTAGCTCGCTCGAAAGAAGTCTAGATGCGTTCCTTAAGCAATCTACACAGTCTACAGCAAGACTTGAGACTTCTATTCAATCTTTAGTACAAAATAGTGCCTCACACGATCAAAGCATCAAATCTATTGAGGCACAAATTGCACAACTCAATGCAGCTTTGAGTGAGCGCGAAAAAGGAAAACTCCCGTCTCAACCACTGCCCAACCCCGGTCACGCACATGCTGCAGTTCAACAGCAAAATCATAACGTAAATGCCGTGACCACGTTGAGATCGGGCAAAGTGTTGCAGAAAAATGTGGGCATGAACAATGACACCCCTGCCGGTGGGGCTTCTTCATCTTCTTCACCTTCTTTAGAGACTATTCTCCATCCTTCACATGGCTCTACCTTTTCTAGCTTGAACGGACTCATTTCTCACAACACGAACACATCCACACGGGGTGCCGTTCCAGCTCGACAATCTGATCCGCAAAATTTGGACTCAACCACCTTTCAAAATGTTCCTTTTCCTAATCGATTGAGATCCAATAAACCAACTCCTCAAATGGAGAAGATTGTCGAGTTGTTCAAACGGGTTAGCATAAATATCCCTCTTTTGGATGCAATTCAGCAAGTTCCTTCATATGCCAAAATTTTAAAGGACTTGTGCACCAAAAAGAGGAAGTTGCAAGTGCCAAAGAAAGTTTTTTTGGCTAGTGCTATTAGTGATGCTCTTGTAAATTCCCTCCCCCCAAAACAAAAGGACCCCGGTTGTCCTACCATTTCGATAACAATTGGGGACAAGAACATCAATAGAGCACTATTAGATCTTGGCGCGAGCGTCAATTTGCTACCCTATTCTGTGTACGAGCAATTGGGCGTTGGAGAGCTTAAGCCCACTCACTGTACTCTCCAAATGGCTGACCGGTCAATAACCCATCCTAGGGGAGAACTGGAGGATGTGTTAATAAGAGTAGGGGATTTCATTTTCCCCGTTGACTTTATTGTGATGGACACACAACCTGTCGCTAACCCCCGGAACCAAATTCCGGTAATACTAGGTCGACCATTTTTGGCAACTTCCAACGCAGTAATCAATTGTCGTAACGGTTCAATGAACCTATCTTTCGACAATATGACAATTGAGCTCAATATTTTCAAGTTTGGAAGTCAGCCTGTTGAGCCCAATGCTAGCGTACTTGATATTTGCTCGATCAACGAGATCGCGGAGGAGGACTGTGAATTCGAGAATTTTTTGTTCGATCACAGCAATGTTAACGCCACTAGTGCGTTCCTCCTAGAATCCGACACAGCTTTCACCACGGATAATGATTTTGAGTGCTTTACCTTCGTTGATGACTTTGAAGACTCATCACCTGAATTGGAGTCTTTTTCTTTTTCGGATGAGTTAGTTGAACCATCCGACACTGTTGCGTACACTCGGTTCGAACCTTTGATGGAATCATTCGAGTTTGAAATAACTACCCCATTGTTACCATCTATTGTTTCACCTCCTAAACTCGAATTAAAGCTTTTGCCGACACACCTAAAATATGCATATCTAGGTGATAATGAGACCTTACCCGTCATTATATCAGCCTCTCTAGCTCTTGAGCAAGAGAAGGCTCTCTTGATGGTCTTACATAATAATCGGCAAGCTTTCGGCTGGTCTATGGCGGACATTAAGGGGATTAGTCCCCTCATAGTCGAACATCATATACACTTAATGGATGATGCCAAGCCAGCACGAGATCCACAAAGGCGCCTCAACCCCATCATGAAAGAGGCGGTTAAGAAGGAAATTGTCAAGTGTCTGGATAGCGGTATCATTTACCCTATCTCGGATAGCTAATGGGTTAGCCCAATCCACGTTGTGCCAAAGAAATCAGGCATTACGGTCATTACAAACGAGGCAAATGAGTTGATTCCCACTCGCACCCAAACTGGGTGGCGAGTCTGCATAGACTATAGGAAACTCAATGCCGCAACAAGGAAGGACCACTTTCATTTACCTTTCATTGACCAAATGCTCGAGCGATTGGCAGGTCACGAGTTCTATTGCTTTCTCGACAGCTATTCCGGTTACAATCAAGTCCCCATCGCCAAAGAGGATCAAGACAAGACAACATTCACTTGTCCCTTTGGCACTTTTGCTTATCGCCGCATGCCCTTTGGGTTATGCAACGCACCCGCGACATTTCAGCAGTGTATGATGGGGATCTTTTCAGCCATGGTTGAAAAGTTCTTGGAGATTTTTATGGATGATTTCTCCATCTTTGGCGACTCCTTCGACGAGTGTTTACGCCATCTTGACGCTGTTCTTACCCGCTGCAGGGATAAGAACCTAACATTGAATTGGGAGAAGTGACATTTCATGGTACGAGAGGGCATCGTCTTAGGACATGTCATCTCGCAAAACGGCATCGAGGTTGACCGAGCTAAAATCGAAGTGATTTCTAACCTCCCTCCCCCAAAATGCGTCAAAGATATTAGAGCCTTCCTTGGCCATGCCGGTTTCTTCAGACGGTTTATCAAGGACTTTAGCAAAATTGCTAGACCCTTGACTCTATTACTGGCCAAGGACACAACTTTCGCTTTCGACTCCACATGCACTGAAGCATTCGAGTCTTTAAAACATTCACTCATCACTGCGCCCATCCTCTCATCTCCCGACTGGACGCACCCTTTTGAAATCATGTGCGACGCATCAGACTTTGCTATTGGCGCTGTTCTTGGACAACACATTAATAAGATGCCGCACGTGATTTATTATGCTAGCCGAACACTAAATGAGGCCCAACTTAACTACACAACAACAGAGAAAGAGTTTTTAGCTGTTGTGTTTGCACTCGAAAAATTCCGGCCTTATTTAATCGGCTCTCCAGTCGTTGTTTATACCAATCATTCGGCTCTTCGCCACCTTTTTGCGAAGAAGGATGCTAAGTCAAGGCTAATACGTTGGATCCTTTTATTGCAAGAGTTTGACCTTGTCATTAAGGACAAAAAGGGATGTGAAAACGTAGCGGCTGATCACCTATCACAACTTCCTTCTTCGCCCACGCTCGATCTTCCAATCACTGACGTTTTTCCCGACGAGCAACTCTTGACTGTTTCGTGCGAACCATGGTTCGCCGATATTGTAAACTACTTAGCCACCGGCCTGATACCTAATGATTGGTCGAAACAGGATAAGCTTCGATTTTTGTCCCAAGTAAAGCATTTTTACTGGGATGAGCCCTATCTTTTTAAATACTGTTCCGACCAAATCATTCGTCGGTGTGTGCCCGAGAGTGAGGTCAAGAGCCTGCTGTCTTTCTGCCACGATCAAGCATGTGGCGGGCACTTTGGCCCAAAGAAGACAGCCGAAAAAGTTTTGCAGTGTGGTTTCTATTGGCCACGACTCTTCAAGGATGCATTTGAATACTGCAAAACTTGCTCCCGGTGCCAACACTTGGGCCGGATTTCGCGGAGAAACGAAATGCCACTCCAACCCATTTTGGTAGTGGACATTTTTTATGTTTGGGGTATAGATTTCATAGGACCATTTCCTAACTCTTTTGGAAATGTGTATATTCTGTTGGCGGTTGACTACGTTTCTAAGTGGGTCGAGGCTGTGCCCAGCCGAACGAACGATAATAAAGTTGTCGTTCGATTCCTTAAAGAACACATATTTTCTCGATTCGGGCACCCTCGGACGATAATAAGTGATAATGGTTCTCACTTCTGCAATAGGACTTTCGAATCCTTAATGCGTAAATACTCTATCACCCACAAATTGTCAACGCCATATCACCCCCAAACATGTGGGCAAGCCGAGGTTTCAAATCGGCAAATAAAGCAAATTTTGGAGAAAACGGTTTCCAAAAACCGTAAGGATTGGTCACTTAAACTGATAGATGCACTATGGGCTTTCCGTACTGCATATAAGACCGATCTTGGTATGTCTCCATACCGGCTTGTGTACGGGAAGGCTTGCCACCTCCCAGTGGAGATCGAGCATAAAGCATTTTGGGCTATCAAAGAGCTGAATTTGTCTTTAGGAGATGCGGGCAGCAACAGAAAGCTGCAATTGAATGAGTTGGAGGAGCTAAGGGATGAGGCATATGATAATGCCATAACTGCTAAAAACCGAGCCAAGGTGTTCCACGATAAACACCTTTTACGAAAAACTTTTGAACCTGGTCAACAGGTTCTACTTTATGACACTCGGTTACATTTTCATCCTGGTAAGCTCAGGTCCAGATGGAGAGGACCTTTTGTAGTCCGCACCGTTTATCCGCACGGTGCGGTGGATCTTGAGAACCCTGAAGACGGTACCTTATTTAAGGTAAATGGGCATCGACTAAAACCGTTCTTCACTGCGGATCCGTCGGAGGAGCTCCTGTTTTTGCAGGAGCCGATTTACACTGATTGATCTTCCTCTGCTTTCACCCCCAAACTTCGTTTCCCAATGACACTATTTCAAATAAGTTTGGGGGTGTGTATATTATTTGTATATATTTCCAAAATACTATAAAAAAAATTTAAAAAAAATAAAAAAAATATATATAAAAATAATTTTTTGACCTAATTGCAAATTTGCAAATTAAGAGCTGCTTTTACAAATAAAACCCTAGTTTTAGAGGGTGTTTTGTGCAAATAACCCTCTCATCCCCTATTTAAAGGACCCCGACCCCCCCTGTTCTTTTAACCTAAAAATTTCCTCTTCATCAAACCCTAACCGCCGCCCCCAAGCGCCTGCATAAAATTTTCGCCGCAACTCCACCAGAGCGCCGCGCTTCCGCCGCCGTAGCCGCTCCCCGCCGCGCAACCGCCGCCGACTTGCCTCTTCACCCCCCTGAATTTTTCAGGGGAGGTAAATCTGAACCCATACTCTCTGTTTCTGCATATATTTTCTCTGTAAAATCGTGATGGCACACAAAATGCAGTATGAAAGGGATTTTTCCCCGGTTTTCGCACACGAGATTTACGGTACATATTTCCCACACGAAATCGCACAAAGGGGCTGGAATTTCCTCCTCTATAATCATGCTGCTGCATTTGCTCTACCAAACCTAGTTGCTCTATTTTATAAATCCATGGAAGATAATAACTTAGACAACTTAGGGTACATTAAACTGAACTGGGGAAACCGTGAAATCCGCATCGATAGGGACATGATACACGAGGTTACACTCATACCACATGTACCTGCACATGAACACCCACTTCACTTTGAAGATTATATGCCATTAATGGGTAATGACTGTGCACGAGAACCGCGTAAGGGGATCCAAGCACGGACCCTTTTCGCAAATGTTTTAACTGTGTGCCGGTGGGCACAAAACAATATTTTTGGAAGTTCTCACAACACGACCTTTTTCACCCCATCGTTACATGTCGTCCACACTTTAATGACGAAAAATCCTAGGTTCGACATGTGCACGGTTTTGCTCCAATCCATAGGTACGGGGAAACGAGGTAGTGTATATCCATGTCCCATGCTCGTTACCCAACTCTGCCGTTATTTCCTCCCAGCCGAGGAATTTGACTCATATTCGATAGACGGTGTCCCGGTTCGGCCACTTTTAGAGGGCGTCTCGTCGTCCTACTCTAGACTCACGGATATTTGGACACGAACAGAACCGGCAAAGAATGTACCTGCACACACCCCTAGCTCGAGCTCGACTTCGAGTGGGGAAGAGCTAACTCCCCAGGAGCATGCGCGATTAATGCGAAGAACAGTGAGAAGAATAGACTCTTTGAGAGATGAGTTTCGGGCAACTACACGAGAGCACGACCGTCGGTTGACGGAAATTGAGCGGGGGATCCAAACACTTTTGGCTAGAGGGGAGAGATCACGTTCACGCTCACGAGCGCGACGTGGGGCTGGGCAGTGAGGGCACTGCTTTGCTCAAGTTTGGGGGTATTAGAGGGTGATGTATATAGTTATCCTTCGCATTGCATATTGTATATATCTTTGTTTTCCTTTTGCATATTTAATTTCTGCATTGCATTTTTATATAAAAATCATAAAAATTTAAAAATTTGAAAAATAAAAAAAATTAGAAAACTGAAAAACCCATAAAAATTGAGAAAATTTCAAAAAGTATAAAAATTATTGTATTCAATTTTGGTTAATTGACTTCAATTGATAAAAAGGTTAACTTGCTAGGAAAAGCTAAATCTTAGACTTAGTAAATTAAAACCCCTAAAAATAACCTTGCTTAAAGTTTAACGGTAGAAAGTGTATATCTTTGTAGGTTATTTAGGAATAGGCAAATTTTGGGTTCACTTCGTGGGTTAAGCCAAAACGAGGGAAGAGTATTAATGTTCTTATTAAAGTATAAGTTCGAAAGATAGTTCCTAACTTGAGTTTAGATTCTGAAAACATGTACCCTACAAAATGCACAATCACGCACCTTGAAACTTGGATTAGTAGAAGAGACCTTGAATTGCTCTTGTCTAAAGTCCTTAGCACAATGGAAAAAAAAATGTGAATAAAAAAAAATGGACACTGGTTTTTGTGATTACTTAGGGCTAGAAAATTAATTAGCGAGGGTGCTTCATCACCTAGTGCCTTAGACCAACTGGTTTGGGAGTCACTGCTAAAAGCCTTGGGTGTTGCAAAACTAGGAAATACGCTTTAAAAGCCTAACGCATCTTGTAATCGGCTGTTGGTACCTCAAGAAGTATTAACGGTCGCATGAAGGATGTGTAAGCGAAAGTTAAGTGCTTTGGACAATGGACGAGAGTACGATTGCTTGATTTGAATTTCCAAGTGTAGGGGTGACAATTACACACACGTGGGGATATGTGATTAGAGTTTAGATAAGAGAAATGAATGAAAAATAAAACTTGTATCTTTAATAGAGTTGATAGAAATTCCTAAGTGGAGATGAAACTCTAGAAGAAAAACTTAAGAAATGCTGAATTCTAAGTAATTCTATAGAACATGTACAATCTTAAGTTACATAATAAGGAAGTGTGAAGAATATGGGTGGATAATTTGCGGGGCGACGATAATAGAATTCCTTGTTAGAAAACCTAATTGGAAAACAAAAGTCGAAAAACCAAATTGATAGGATTTTGTGGGTGTAATCCGCTGAAAACCCTCAGGAGACAACACTCCTCCTACTAGCGACACCTAGAGGTTTAACGGCTTGTTGCACGTGCTCAGTGCAATCGCGTTTCCCTGCGAAAGTGTGGGTAGGTTAGAATAAAATAATAAGTTTGCTCGAGGACGAGCAAAAGGTAAGTTTGGGGGTATTTGTTCACATCATAATATTGCAATTCATACGCCCCACTTTTGTGCATTTTATAAGTAAACAGGTACTTTTGACGCTCGTTTGTTGCATGTTACAGGATACAGGATTTCGGAGCAAATACAGTGAAAAAGACAAAGATGATACAGAAAATGGACTTTTGACCAACCAGCAGACGGATCTTACTCAAGTCGAGATGAAGAACAATGCAGGGTCCAAAAAGACGAAAGTGAAACGGTCAAAAGATCCTTACAAGTTTCACTGAGGATCTGGAGAATACTAAGAAGCCCAACAGAGAAAAGAACAATGAAAATAGGAAGCCCAAGAGAAGAAAAACCAATCACAGAGAGTTGGTGAGATGAACTCACCTAATGGCCGCGGAACCGCGGCCAAAGGCATGTCTTTGCCACGGAACCGCGGCCATATGGTGCCCGTGTCGGCACCGACTTCTTGTGTCGGTGTGTCGGTTCATATGTTGGGATTTTTAGGGGGGAAATCAGTAATTTCATGTATACAAGAGTCTGTAACCCTAGCTTCACTGGTTGCTTATAAATTGTACTCAAGATCTGTAAAATGTATGCCTCTTATCAATCAATAAAAGTTCAGACCTGTTGAGAGATCAAGAGCATCATCTTTTCTTGTAAGTTTTTAATTTATTTAATTCCTGCCTTAGTTTAATATCATTACTTGCCCTAGTTATCCATTTGTTTGCTGTAGTTCACTAGTTTAGCTATTTTTAATCTGTCGTAAGAAGTAAGTAATTACACTAAAAACATAAAGCAACAAAAATGTCTCTTTGTAATAATTCCCTAATGAGCGAGTAAAATCCTCGCTCGTTAGGGTTAGGAACAAGAGAGGGAGTGAGAGATGGATGTCTCTCACCTCCTTCAATGCCAACATATTTTCAAAACGAAACCTTCATGCACGCATGTATGATCCGCCCCCTACGGCACCCTACCTATAGGGTAACGGTGAACCGTAGTATAAAAGGCCGGACATATATGACGTCCATGAAGATCACAGCAATTAATAGGAAAGGACGGACAAGGATCAAGAGGAAGAAACTTTGTTTCTTCCCGATCATCCTAATCCCCTTTGCTAATAATTGTTGTGATTTTTCTAAAAAGCTTAAATCAACGGCATTGAAAGAGGTGAAAACATTGATCTCAACACCCCTACCTTCGACCTAACCCTAACGAGTTCTTTCATATCACATAAATTAGTTTTTAAATCAATCGACAAAAACCAAACAACAATCTGAATCAACTCGTTATAACACAAAAACAAGAAATTACACATCTCTGCGGATCGACCCGTACTCACCGGCTAGCTGCAAAGCGACGCCGTTTCTGATTACGGTAAACTACAATTTTTGGATTAATCAGCATCCAGCCATTCTTACAGAGTCCCACTCCTGATGGCCAGCTCGAAACTAGTTGGGTCATCATCTCATGATGCAATCCTCGCTCCCACTGTCATAGAGAAACCAAAGTATCTCTCAGGTGGGTGAGGAACCCTGCTAGATCGGCGGAGAGGCTGAGGTTCGTTGGAAACTATTGAATCCTTTGGTTCTACCAAATCATCAGCTGCAGTTTGTATAGCTGGAACTCTTTCCAGTTTTACCTAACAGACCTTGCCTCGAGCTTGTCCACATTTTTCTTTTAAACATAGTCCGGACAACCCGAAATCTTAACAAACTTAAGATATGGGCTCTTCTCTTTCCATATCTCATATGAAGTGGTAGGCAACTGATTTGATCAGAACCGTATTCAATAGGTATGCAACTTCACAAGTGCATAACTCCCTAAAGGAAATAGGTAACTCAGTAGTACTCATCATAGAGCGCACCATATCAAATAGGGTGTGGTTGCTCCGTCCCGATACACCGACATGCTGTGGTGTATACGGAGGAGTAATGCTGAGAGAGAATCTCATTCTCCTTTAGAATAGTCCAGGAATCCCGTGCTCAAGTATTCTCCTCCTTGATCGCATCAAAGGACATAATACTTATACCCGTTTTGGTTCTCTACTTCTAACTTATATTCTGTGAATATCTCAAAAGGTTCGGACTTGTGTTTCAACAGGAACATATGTCTGAATCTTGAGAGATCATCAGAGAATGTAATGAAGTACAAAGAACCGGTCCTGGCATGTGTAGACAGGGGACCTTCATACATAAGTATGTATCATCCCAAGAGTTCACTAACTCTTTCTCTATTTCCAATAAATGGAGCTGTGGTCATCTTATCTCTGTGACATGACCGGCAAGTTTCATAAGATGTAAATTTAAACTAATTTAAATATGCATCTATATGTAACTTCAGCTAGTCGGGTCACATTGATATGACCTAGTCTACAATACTTCAAGAAGGATTCGTTCATTTCTGAACTCTTCCTCGTTGTTGTTTTCTGTATACTAAGAATTGTAGTTTGATTTAGAACGTTAATGCTTTTAGATAACGTGCCTGAACCGATCAACTCTTGATATAGGAAATGTATAAAATATTATCCAACAATACAAAATTATATCCTTCTTTACGAATAAAGAGACTGATATGATGTTGTATATCAGGTTCGGTATCTAATGACATTTGTTCAGAATCAATGTATTCTGCTAATACAGGGTGATAGTGACCAACAGACTTGGCTGCAATATTTGCACCGTTTTCTATCTCATGAAACTTATCATCCGTTCTCAGTTCTTTACCTATCTGTAGCCCATGTAACAGATTACATATGCGAGATCCTGATCCGGTATCACATACCCAGGACGTAAAGGATACTGAGAAACAGTTCACTGTAATGAACACACCCGAAGATGATGCATCAGCATGCACTTTCTTCGTATGGGCAGCACGGAAATTCTAATAATCCCCATTTCCTGCTCTGTATTATAACAATTATAAGTTGGAGCGGGACCAACGTTCTCCAACTCAGTATAACAAGCAGGTTCGGTCAATACATCCTTATTATTATCTTGATTAAGACGTGACATGGTCGCTACTTGGAGAGAGAGAAAAGAAAACACTCTGCGTGCGCTCTTGCAAGATCAGATTGGTTATTATTTTATCTAATCAGGATGACTCCCACTGTTTTTATCAAATCTTCCTTCAAACCCTAAAAGGAAAGACTAGCCGGGATTAATCACACTCTACAACTTCGCCAATCTTTCAGCCAGGCCAGTACCGGTACTTTGATGAAGGTTCCCCGTGCTTTCGCACGGACCTAATTAAAGTAAACCTCGTTTTCCCAGAGGCGTAACCCCGTTGACACCTTTCTAGACACCTACTTGATCGGCTAATTGTAATGTGTAAAACTCTCCCAGGAGTAACAATTACTCGCAGTGGGTATCGGGGTCCAACTATCTCATAGAAGGAATGCAATCTCATTGAAAATTTCAACACTTGAAATTCCCGATAATTTTTCCCCTAGCACCCTATGACCTTGACGAAGGTCAACAAACCATAGGCTACTAGTCAAGTTCAACCCGTCATTTCTTGATTGAATCAAACCCACCCGCACGACCCTTGACGGAGGTCAACAAGGTCGTACGACTACCCTAATCCAATTTGCATCATATGCATAAGCAGATAAATACTAGTTAGCTACCGCACACTACGCCTTGACGGAGGTCAACAAACGTAGCACGAATACTGAGTAGGACTTATCTGAAATGACGGAGGGCTACGACGGGTTTTTCTGAAAACCTATTGCGTAATGAACTTGATATCGATGTAGAATTAAATGATTTTAAAATGGAGTGTTTTTGAGGCTTTTGCTAGTTTCGCTAAAGAGGTCACTCCCGGTGAAGGGATCTCGGCTCTTTCCTCGTCGAATGAGGTGCAGGACATATTATATATATCACCGTGCAAAGAAAAAACTAGAAAAGCAATCAAAAGACAAAATTGAGGGGTGTAGCATCTGCCAGTCATTGCTAAAGGGGTCACTCCCGGTGAAGGGATCTCGGCCCTTTCCTTATCGAATAATGTGCAGGATGTTCTACAAGGAACACCGCGATGCAAAGCAAGAACTGTAGCTACCTGTTTTTGAAAATTCGATTCCACATCTTTTAGGTTTCTTTTCTTTCATTAATCATATTAATTAAGTCCCATCATTTAAATCACCTAAACATCACAGATAAATATGACGTACACTTATGCCATCCGCATTCGCCTCGATGTCCCCTCGTGCACCGTTAGGTTAGGTAACTAACGGCAGAGCGAGACAGGGCTAGAGTGGGTGTAAAACATAAGTAACGTCTATATAATATATCATATATACTATATACAGTATCTATCACAACATATCAAATGATCACATCACAGATATCGCAGCAGAAGAAACATATGAAACATTGGATATACTAGGACGTCCGTGTTTTATTTTGAGCCACTATAAAACACGGATTCCACGGTCGCGATGAATAACCAAACCCACATCCCTAGACCCCTACGAGAGCGGCAAGCAACCCTTCCAATTCTAGAGTTAGGAGACCCGAACTCGACTCCTCGAGTTGGTCTCCCACTGGACTCCAGAACCCGGTTACTTGTGCTCTCCTCCTTGGGTCTATCCTAGTGCGGAAAAGTAAATAATATACAAATGGTGACATCGACCTCATCCCGGAAGTGCCCCAATAAAATAATATTAGATACATTTAATTTTACATGAATGAAAATAAAAACTCTCATCTCACATAAAAACCCCCGGCTATTCAAAACATGACGATCCAATATAACATATCCAGCAACACATAACATCACATGTCATCAACGTAAGTAAATATGCGCATCCCAATTGTCGTTGACATATAGCAACGAAACCGGCGATATCACATATTACACTTACGGCTGCAGAAAAGAAAGTGTAAAACTACAAAAGTTGGAATCCGCAACCTCCTTAGACATCGCATACCTAACAATTATAAACCCCGCATTTTAATCTCCATATCGAAAACACTTTTCAATATTTAGTCGGGCAATTCAACAAGATTCCCGATATTTTGATCGAATGCTCGTCGCAAACTTTAGCAGACGGCCGCTCCCCCGGATCCGTCGACGAAGTGCACTAAGGCGGAACACCGCTGCCGCGAGCACTCGAACGGATGCTTTTGGCTACGGGATTCTCCTACAGTCACTTGGTCGGGGCTATGGGGTGTGGCTATCTATTAAGTTTACCCGGCGAGTATCCGCGTACGCTACGTGATTGCGACGGACTTTTGATCACATCAAAATTCCGTGGCAACCGATCATTAGAGACTAAACTGCTATGTTTATAACAACCAAATCAGTTATCTTATAACTACTTGTGGATTCCAAATATTGTATCACATTCCAGATAAATAGACAATGTTAAACTTTCCGATCGAATGATCAAACATCCAAGTTTTCCCAAATAGTTCTAAACACTTGAGGGGAGTTTAAAAACATCCATCACATGCTACAGTACCAATGGTCCAGCCGTAGAAGGGTCAAGCCAACGCCTCATATGTGGCACGTCGTACTGCCTCAAACCCTAAGGTTCAAAAGGCAGTTCAAGACGGTCACATAATCGAGATAAGGTTTGTTGTCTTCTAGAGGGTCCATTGCGTAACTTGCACGATTTAGACGTTCTTAAACAACGGAAAAATCCAACACTTGGAAATTTTCCGGGTCAGGAAAAAATGAGTTATTGATATCCGTTCGAACTTTTTAGCACGTTCTAAATATCCGGAAAACACAACGAAATTAAATCTTCCGATCGAAACGGCGATTTCAAAATAAACCCCAAAATACTCAACACTTGAGTTAGAATAAAAAATACCCAGAAAGATATACTCACAGAAATAGACATTACTGTAGAAAACCCAAAGCCCATTGCTACAGTACGGCCGCGGATCCGCGGCCCAAGAGAGGTATGGCCGCGGTTCCGCGGTGGGTCTTACTGTTCATGGGTTCGTTTTCTACAGTAATATTTATATTTACCTGCTAATTTTTTTAGGTATTTTTAATTCAAAAAATCATAGATTTTAAAAAATGTACAGAGAGGGGTATAATTTGACATATTCGGGTTCGTTCGGAGTTTTAACTTCGTTAACACATCGCCTAATTCTCTAGCTAGGCTCTGATACCACTGTAGGGTTACTAGGCACTCTAATAAAGTTCTGCAAGGCATCAACCATGCCGGATTAAAATTTTAGCCGTGTCGAATAACTCTAAACAAGATCTTTGCTAGAAAATTAGGTTAATACATGCAAGTTAAACTCTTTAACACTAAGTGAGTACGAAATACAACCTTTGTAGATCGGTCCTTCACTTCTTAAGCTCCTTGTAGTAGTCCCTTCGCTACGATGATCGAACTCCCGGACTCTCGGACGGCACCATGAGAAAGTTGCAACGGGATTGCTTGAAGTCTTCGAGGCCGAAGATGATCTACGTCGAGGGAATACGAACTCAAGCTTCTACTTCACTAACCAAAGAATTAGTGAAGCAAACACCCTAAACTAAAGTGCTAGTCTAGTAGAGGATGGTGAGATAGGAAATGGGTACACTTTAGAATTTCTTTTCCCACTTTGTATCTCTCTCTTTTACAAACCCTAGAAAGAAAAATGAAGGAGGAAGAAGATGAGCTCAAATGAGAATGAAACTTATCAAGAGAGAGAATGAGCTAACCATGGTGAGTGAGTATCATATACTTAACTCATGTAGAGACATAACCATGGCTAAATATATTGGTTAGGTTAAATAATATCCAAAGCAAAACAAAAAGGGTTGAATTTGTCAAAGCACTCACAAGCTTCTACAAGCTTCATGCATTTAATAAATATTCACTAATTTTGTATTTACTTTGAATATTAAAAACCATACCAATATATATATATATAATGGTGTATGTCTCATACACCCATGACAAGTGTATCAACAACCATGATACAAATAGTAAACACAAATAAATATATATCACATATATATCAAGTTGTGCACAAGTGAGAAAAAAATGAATGCTTAAGTGAACCAATGTTAGTTAATGTAAATAAGTATATCACATATACAATTATACACTAAATTATTAAATCAACACTTGACTTAATAATCCGGTTATATCACATATAACCGACTAACATCCAATGTATCGACTTATCGAATCATCACTTGATTCGATATCCCGGTTATATCGCATATAACCGATCGATACAAATATCGCGAGAATAGAATACGGTATCACATACTCGTATTATTCTCGGTCCCGCACATATCACATATGCGCTCCTATTTCATTTTGCCTGAGCCAGTACAACCTCTATGTAGGACTCTAAAGACTCGTCAATACGCCGGCAGTAGGTGATGATCATATCAAGCACCCACAAGCCGTCAGCGGTACTAGCTGGACGTAACGGCTACCCGGGTATTGAGCGATCAGAAGATCAGCAAGCAAGCCCGCTCCAACTCCTGCAAAAGCATGACAGTGACACTACCGTACCGTCTGGTCTCCTCGTCTGATATGTCGCATATCAAGTATAGGGGTGGTAAACGTCAGACCCCAATAACCGATAAGTCATGCCGATATGAGGCTTATAACGGGTCGAGAAACTACTGGTAACACTTACCAGTAAATCTCTAAACCAGCCCTGGCTAGGGACTTCCCTGTTATGGCCAATCGAGCATAGCACAATATCAACCCCTAATACCGGGAGAGACGAAACGCCTCCTATCGCTCATTGCCTCCATGTGACTCAGGACTGTACCCAAAATCCACCGTTTTGCATGCCCTCTTGGACGTGGTAAGGTGGAAATCAAAGCACAGTGGGAATCACACAAGACTCTATGACGATCTCGGGTCTACAGACTAACCTGCACCAGTGTCACCAGAGAACTGCCATCTGACGTAAGGTATAATACCATCTGGGAGTTCTCGGCGAGTCCGTCCAGTGTACCCAGTCTCCACTGAGCAACCGTATATCATCTCTGATGTCAAACACCAATAGATATGGGATCATCCATCGCCCATCTGTATGGGTCGAGAAGGCATACGCTAGTCTACTCTAGTATATCGATGCCCTGTCTCGATACACCCACGACTAGGGACCTTGAAGGATGTACTTATGGACTACCATATCCCCACTAGTATGATCCGCATCATAGTCCAGGTAGTCAAGTACACATACTAAGGGTTTTACCAACATGTAACAGAGAGACAATCAGTATACACGTTAAGGTAAAGAGTAACCAGATAGCATACTATCATGTTGAGCAAGAAAGTCCTCCCTATATATGTCCAAGCATCCACTATAATATACATCACATGTATAGTAATGGCCTCTAGGGCATACATAAAACTAACAAACTCAAGAATTTTCTTTAGTTGCAAATGAGGTAATCTCTTCACTTTAGATTAGTGTTTATGTTAAAATATCCTAGTTTAGTTTAGAATTTGATATAATTAGGATATGTGATCTTAGAAAATTCCAAGTTGCTGTTAATTGGTAAATAAAGGTTTAGTTAGTGTTTTCAAGACCATAGAGATTGATTTCATGGCCTGAAAATGAGTTTAGAACCCGATACACGAAGTTAGAATTTTCCCGTGTCGGTTTTGTGAAACCTAAAGGCCTACAAGGTATCTGGAACTATCTGGGGTATTTTTAAAAAAATCAAGTAAGTCCATTGACCTAGATAAACCAGTAGAAGACCACCACAGAAATACGAACTCATTTGCTCCTACTATGACCGGCGAGGTGATTAGCTGAGTGTTATAAGTTCACCAAAAATAATTTACCGTAATCAGAAACGGCGTCGCTTTGCAGCTAGCCGATGAATACGGGTCGATCCACAGAGATGTGTAATTTTCTTACGTGTTTTTACGAGTTGATTCCAATGATTGTTTGGTTTTTGTTGATTGATTTTAAAAACTAAGTTGTATGCTGATTAAGGAACTTGTTAGGGTTAGGTCAAAGGTAGGGTTGATAAGATTGATATTAACACCTCTTTCAATGCCTTCGATTAAAACTTTTTAGAAGTCATAACAATTATTAGTAAAGGGGATTAGGATGATTGGGAAGAAACGAAGTTTCTTCCTCTTGATCCTTGTCCGTCCTTTCCTACTAATTGCTATAACATTCATGGACGTCATGCATGTCCGGTCCTTTATACTACGGTTTCACCGTTACCTCGTGGGTAGGGTGTTGTAGGGAGCGGATCATCCATGCGTGCATGAAGTTCTACTTATGAAAATTTATTGGCATTGAAGGAGATGGGAGATATTCATCTCTCAATCCCTCCCTTGTTCCTAACCCTAACAAGCAAGGAAATTACTCGCTCATTAGGAGATCTTCTAAAAATAGCATTTTTATTATGATTAATGTGTTTTGTTTTTTATCTAAAGAATTAATTATCTACTGCAGATTAAAGGAAGACTACACTAGATTAAACTAGGGCAATGAAAGGATTTATCTAAGGCAAGAAAATAATTTTAAACTAAGGCAGAAAAATTAAAAGAAACTTACAATAAATGATGCTCTTAATCTTACAAAGAATTCTGAATTTTCTTTATTGAAAAGAGGCATAGGGTTTACAAATTTGTGATTACAATTTATAAGTAAACAGGGAAAATTAGGGTTACAGACTCTCGCGCATGCGATTTTACAGATATGCCCACGAAAAATCCCAACTCTCGCACCGACGCACTGACACGAGAAAATTGCACCGACACGTGCACTTAATGGCCGCGGAACCGCGGCATTGGTTGGCTTAGGCCGTGGTTCCGCGGTCCTTTGGTTAGATCACATGCTGAATTTTTAGGGTTTTGTTCTTGGTCCTTTTTGGCTTCTGTTTCTTTGGTTCTTTTACAATTTGGGCTTCTATATTAGTTCCAGATCTTTCAGTTAAAAACTTGTAGCGATCTTTTAACCGTTTGCCTTGACATTTTGGACCTTGCACTGTTCTTCGTCTAGGCTTGACTAGAATCCTTCTATTTGTTGGTCAAAAGTCCTTTTTTCTGTCGTCTTGTGTCTTTTTCACTGTTTTCGCTCCAAAAACAAGTAACCTGTAACATGTAGCAGACATGTGTCAAAAGCACCTGTTTAGTTATAAAACGAATAAGAATTGGGGAATATGAATTGCAATATTATGATATGAACAAATACCCCCAAACTTATCTTTTGCTCGTCCTCGAGCAAACTTATTATTTTATTCTCGATAAAACTTAACCGCACTTTCACAGGGAAACGCGATTGCACTGAGCACGTGCAACAAGCCGTTAAACCTCTAGGTGTCCCTAGTAGGAGGAGTGTTGTCTCCTAAGGGTTTTCGGCGGATTACACCCACAAAATCCTATCAATTTGGCTCTTTCGACAATAATTCTCCAATTAGGTTTTCTAACACAGAATTCTATTATCATCGACTCATAAACTATCCACCCATATTTTTCACACTTCCTTATCATTTAACTTAAGATTATATATGTTCTATAGAATCACTCAGCTTTCGGCATTTCTTAGGTTTTCCTTTTAGGGTTCCATCTCCACTTAGGAATTTATCTATCAACTCTACAAAAGATATAAGTTTTATTCTTCATTCCTTTCTCTTATCTAAACTCTAATCACATATCCCCACGTGTGTGTATAGATCACCCCTACACTTGGAAATTCAAATCAAGCAATCATACCCTTGTCCGTTGTCCCAAGTACTTATTAACTGGTGAATTTCGCTTACACATCCTTCATGCGACCGTTAATACTTCTTGAGGTACCAACGAACGATTACAAAATGCGTTAGCGTTTTAAAACGTACGTCCTAGTTTTGCAACACCCAAGGCTTTAGCAGTGACTCCCAAACCAGTTGATCTAAGGCACTAGGTGATGAAGCACCCTCGCTATATATTTTTCTATTTTTAGTCTTAAGTAATCACAAAACCAGTGTTCATTTTTTTTTATTCACTTTTTTTTTCTTTTATTTTCATTGTACTAAGGACTTTAGACAAGAGCATTTCAAGGTCTCTTCTACTAATCCAAGTTTCAAGGTGCGTGATTGTGCATTTTGTAGGGTATACATTTTCAGAATCCATACTTAAGCCAGGAATTATTTTTCAAACTTATACTCTAATAAGAATATCAATATTTTTCCTTAATTTCAACTTAGCCCAAAAAGTGAACTCAAAATTTACCTATTTCTAAATAAACTACAAAGACATATACTTTCTATCGTTAATCTTTAAAGAAGGTTATTATTAGGGTTTTTAATTTACCAAGTCTAAGATCTAGTTGTTCATAGCTAGTTAACCTATTTGTCAAACTCAAGTTAAATATGGCAAAAATTGAATACAATAATTTTTATAATTTTTTCAATTTTTTCAATTTTTATGGGTTTTCAAATAATATGCGAATGCAAAAAATATGTACAAATGAATGCGAAGGTAGAAGACGTACCGAGCATACCCCCAAACTTACACTGGACAGTGTCCTCACTGTCATGCTGGACCAAGTGGGTCAAAATGTCGGCACTCCCCTGTTTATTTATTTATAATTTTTTTTTATTTTATTGTTAAAAGAAAAACAAAATTATGTACAGAAAGGCCCCCCCAAACTTCAGTGAAACAATGTTAGACATTACTGCCAGACTTTGCACAGACCAAATATCAACACCAACCAGTCGAAAAATTTATCTGTAAAGAGTGTCGGTTGGTAGAAGAACATGTTGTACCGATCCAAAAAGAATTAGGGAAGATAGGAGTGATGGTAGTGAAAGTGTGGAAGTGAATAGATATGATGTGGTGATGAATCAAAATGAGAATGAGAATGATTAGCAGTCAGTGGAATATTGGCATTCTCATAGCTTATTAAAAGAAATGGGGATGGTTCAACTTCTAAAGGAGGAGGTTGACTCACCACAATACCCCCAAAATGTTTCTGTGGGTCCTTTATTGACTTGGCATCATCCATCAATTGTATATGATATTCAATTATGAGGGAACTAATCTCCTCGATGTCCGCCATAGTCCAACCGAAAACTTGCCGCCTATCTTGTAAGACCTTTAAAATAGCGTTCTCTTGGGAAAGGTCTCATTCTCACCTATGTTAGCATATTTAAGGTGAGACGGCAAGGACATGAGTTCGAGTTTCGGAGGCGAAAGAATCATTGCGGAATCTACCTCGAACTCAAAGGACTCCAACACAGGTTCGAAATCACTGCAAACAACCGATTCGGATGGTTCAACTAACTCATCCAAAGATTCAAAAGACTCATATTCGAGTTGTGAGTCGTCGTCATCCGAAAAAGTGAAACTTTCATAATCAATATCGGTTGTGTCAACTGTGGTAGGCTCAAGGAGGGACGCACTAGTGGCGTCAAAACTGTTCTCATCAAACAAGAATCTTTCAAACTCGCAGTCCTCCTGCGTGATTTCGTGAATAGAGCAAACTTCTCGTGTACTAGTATTAGGCACGGGGGGCAAACTTCCTGACTTATAAATATTGAACTCACTAGACGTCTTCCCGAAGGATAGAGTCATGGAGCCATTGCGACAGTTTATTACAGCATTAGAAGTGGCCAAAAATGGTCGACCGAGAATCACCAGAATTTGGTTCCGTGAGTTAGCAACAGGTTGTGTATCCATAACAATAAAATCAACGGGGAATATGAACTCCCCAACTTTGATCAACACATCCTCTAGCTCACCCCTTGGATGGGTGATCGATCGATCAGCCATTTGGAGAGTACAGTGAGTGGGCTTAAGCTCTCCAATGCCTAATTGCTCGTACACAGAATAAGGTAGCAAATTGACACTAGCACCAAGATCAAGTAGTGCTCTATTGATCTTCTTGTCCCCAATTGTTATCGAAACAGTAGGACAACCGGGGTCCTTTTGCTTTTGGGGTAAGGAATTGACAAGAGCATCGCTAATAGCACTAGCCATAAAGACTTTCTTTAGTACTTGTGACTTCCTCTTTTTGGTGCATAAGTCCTTTAAGATTTTTGTATATGAAGGAACTTGTTGGATTGCATCCAAAAGAGAGATATTTATGCTCACCTGTTTGAACAACTCGACAATCTTCTCCATTTGTGGAGTTGGTCTATTGGATTTCAACCGGTTTGGAAAAGGAGCATTTTGAAATGTTGTTGAGTCTAATTTTTGTGGATCAGATTGTTGAGCTGGAACGGAACCCCGTGTAGATGTGTTCGTGTTGTAAGAAGTGGGTCCGTTCGAGCTAGAAGAAGTAGAGCCGTGTGAAGGATGGAGAATAGGCTCTAACGAAGAAGAAGGTGAAGAAGAACGTGATAAAGAAGGGCCATCGGCAGGGGTATCATTGTTAATGCCCACATTGTTTTGCAACTCTTTTCCCGATCTCAACGTGGTCACAGTGTTAACGTTATGAGTTTGCTGTTGATTTGCAGCATGTGCGTGACCGGGGTTGGGCAGTGGTTGAGATGGGAGCTTTTCTTTTTCGCGCTCGCTCAATGCTGCATTGAGTGGTGCAATTTGTGCCTCAATAGATTTGATGCTTTGATCGTGTGAGGCGCTGTTTTGCACCAAAGATTGAATAGAAGTCTCTAGTCTTGCTGTAGACTGTATAGATTGCTTTAGGAACGCATCTAGACTTCTTTCGAGCGAGCTAACCTTGTCATTATTAGGTTGAACAAAATTGTTTGGCGGGTAAGATGTGTTAGGCACAAAATTGTTCACCTGATTAGGGTAAGGTTGCTGTTGGAAAGGTTGCTATTGAAATTGAGTTTGTGATGGTGCTTGTTGTTGTTATGGAGGAGGTCCTTGAAAATTGTTATTTTCTTGGAATTGTTGATTTTGGTTCCAAGCGAAATTTGGGTGACTTCTCCAACCCGGATTGTATGTCGAAGAGTATAGATCGTTTCTCTGTCGTTGCTAAAAGGCAGCATTGACTTCATCCTGTCCTTGAGTAGATGCATTGTAAGGACACTCTTCGGTGAGATGTGAAGGACTCGAGCAACAAGCACAAACAGTTCGTGGAGGCATAACAGGGGCAGGAGAAGACGATGAGATTTTGGTCTCAATCGCGTCTAGGTTTTTCGTAAGAGCGACCATCTCGGCCTTCATAGCAATTGACATCTCTACTTGATGGATGCCTGCCCTAGATTGACCACTAGAAGAAGATGATGCGGTCTTGGTACTCTCCCACTGAATTGTTTGCTCACTAAGATCCTCAAGAAACTGCCACGCTTCGTCACTAGACTTGGAGAGAAAATGATCTTGACATATGGTTTCTAGCAACTGCTTCGTTGCCGAGTTCAATCCCTCGTATAATATTTGGCAAAGTTGCCAACTTTCGATCCCATGATGAGAGCACTGAACGAGTAGGTCTTTAAATCTCTCGAAGCACTTCCAAAATGGTTCGGAAGGAAGCTGTGAAAATTGTATAATCTCGTTACGGATTCTAGCAGTTTTGTGATGAGGATAGAACTTTTTCAGAAAAGCTTTCACAAACTCGTCCCAATTTCTAATGGAATGTGATGCGGTGCTGTATAGCCACTTCTCGGCTAGGTCATATAACGTAAAAGGAATGACCCTTAGCCTTATAGCGTCATCACTTAATTGGGTCGTTTTCATCATAGCGCACACATTTTGGAATTTATTGATAAAGATATAAGCATCTTCAGATTCCAAACCATGAAATTTTGGCAGCATATTGATGAAATGTGGTTTTATTTCAAAATTGTCCCCATTTTCCGGTGGGGGTGAAAGACAGGTAGGTAAAGAAGTGCGGACGGGGTAAAAGAGATCCTGGAGCGCAACTCGCGCGGGCGCTTCAACAGGCGGTTGATTCGGGTTATTCGCACTTAACGGAGGTAGAATCATTCCCGTCGGTAAGGTATTGTTAGGGTTGAATCCCGACATGCCTTCGGAAGAAGAATTTGAAGGTGGAGGTAAGAAAGTGGACGGAATGTCGACTTCGGTGTCGAAGGGTTCGTCGGTCGGTACCAACGAAACACGGACTAATCGGGCGTTAGTATCCCTAGTCTAAAGTGACATACACTAAAGTGGTAGTGTAGTCAGAAAAAAATGAAAGACAGAATGTGGAGGTAAGATAACGTCAATGAAAGGAAGTGGTGGAAGTGAGGTGCAAGTTTCCTTTAGCGACAAGTTGAAAGTTTTGAAAAGATTTTTCTTTTTTTTTATGTGAGAGTTTTGCAAAGAGATTTTTGAAAAGAGACTTGTGACACAAATGCTATCAACCACACATGCATAATCAGGCCTAGATCTAGGGTCACCTAGGTCTGCTAGACAGCTCCTAACTAGGGCTAGAAATAGGACCTCAAACCACCTCTTCACCGTCAATTGCGGCCAGGTAAGTGGGAGGCTCCCCGCTACAAGTAGCGGTCCTAATTAAGTAACCACTTGTCTTGACACACTTGCCTAGACACCGCAAAGTCAGTTAGGATAAACGGTCGATGCCTATACTAGTCCTTTTCCTATTGAGCTCGATGTCCTTAGGGCTGAGTCTAATATTTTTTAATTAATTATGGTCGATGCAAAATGCTTTAAGGTGATTTCTGGGGTCCTGGGAAGGGTGATGAAATCCCCAACCAATCTGAGTTTGGTCAATTAGCCCCTTAAAGTCCGATTAAATTATGCAAAACTGTAAATTCACTTGCAATCAATTTTTTAGCGCGGTGCAAAGAAACCTGCAGAAAATCTGTTATTTAGAAGGGGAGAGAAGATTTTTTTTTAGCGCAAAGAATTCCTACAGAAAATTTTCACAAAAGATATGTGGAGGGTGACAGAGGAGAGAGGAAGAAAACAAACCAACTAACTTTCAGGTGCTGACGTGGCCAAAGCGCGGCGGAACCGCGGTCTTGGGCCCACTTTTGCCTCGGAAGCGCGGTCTTCTGGAGGGATCACTCTCTGAAAAAAATTGTACTGCTCCTTTGTCCCAATCCTCCTCTGTTCTGATGTACAACTTTCTGTTTTCCTCTCTGTAAATTTTCAGATCTGAGATTCTTCGCTGTTCCTGCAAGATTCAAACGAGGAACCCTTCAAACAGATAAAAATAATGAAATTTTTTTTGTATTTTTTCTATTTTCATAATTTTATGATTTTTAAGATTTATATCAACCCGAAATTACACAAAAGAAATTTTACGCCATCCCCGGCAACGGCGCCATTTGATTAGCTGAGTGTTATAGGTTCACCAAAAATAATTTACCGTAATCAGAAACGGCGTCACTTTGCAGCTAGCCGGTGAATACGGGTCGATCCACAGAGATGTGTAATTTTCTTACGTGTTTTTACGAGTTGATTCCAATGGTTGTTTGGTTTTTGTTGATTGATTTTAAAAACTAAGTTGTATGCTGATTAAGGAACTTGTTAGGGTTAAGTCAAAGGTAGGGTTGATAAGATTGATATTAACACCTCTTTCAATGCCTTCGATTAAAACTTTTTAGAAGTCGTAACAATTATTAGTAAAGGGGATTAGGATAATTGGGAAGAAACGAAGTTTCTTCCTCTTGATCCTTGTCCGTCCTTTCCTACTAATTGCTATAACCTTCATGGACGTCATGCATGTCCGGTCCTTTATACTACGGTTTCACCGTTACCTCGTGGGTAGGTTGCCGTAGGGAGCGGATCATGCATGCGTGCATGAAGTTCTACTTATGAAAATTTATTGGTATTGAAGGAGATGAGAGATATTCATCTCTCAATCCCTCCCTTGTTCCTAACCCTAACAAGCGAGAAAATTACTCGCTCATTAGGGGATCTTCTAAAAATAGCAATTTTATTATGATTAATGTGTTTTGTTTTTTATCTAAAGAATTAATTATCTACTACAGATTAAAGGAAGACTACACTAGATTAAACTAGGGCAATGAAAGGATTTATCTAAGGCAAGAAAATAATTTTAAACTAAGGCAGAAAAATTAAAAGAAACTTACAATAAATGATGCTCTTAATCTTCCAAAGAATTCTGAATTTTCTTTATTGAAAAGAGGCATAGGGTTTACAAATTTGTGATTACAATTTA
Organism: Agapanthus africanus; assembly: GCA_030015575.1. NCBI lineage: Eukaryota > Viridiplantae > Streptophyta > Magnoliopsida > Asparagales > Amaryllidaceae > Agapanthus > Agapanthus africanus. The sequence goes on from JASDDO010000010.1 coordinate 339,025,281, forward strand.
TAAGTAAACAGGGAAAACTAGGGTTACAGACTCTCGCGCATGCGATTTTACAGATATGCCCACGAAAAATCCCAACCCTCGCACCGACGCACCGACACGAGAAAATTGCACCGACACGTGCACTTAATGGCCGCAGAACCGCGGCATTGGTTGGCTTGGGCCGCGGTTCCGCGGCCCTTTGGTTAGATCACATGCTGAATTTTTAGGGTTTTGTTCTTGGTCCTTTTTGGCTTCTGTTTCTTTGGTTCTTTTACAATTTGGGTTTCTATATTAGTTCCAGATCTTTGAGTGAAAAACTTGTAGCGATCTTTTAACCGTTTGCCTTGACATTTTGGACCTTGCACTGTTCTTCGTCTAGGCTTGACTAGGATCCTTCTATTTGTTGGTCAAAATTCCCTTTTTCTGTCGTCTTGTGTCTTTTTCACTGTTTTCGCTCCAAAAACCAGTAACCTGTAATATGTAGCAGACATGTGTCAAAAGCACCTGTTTAGTTATAAAACGAATAAGAATTGGGGAATATGAATTGCAATATTATGATATGAACACGAGGCCGGATTTTTGCATGATGTCGCCGGACCCCCTAATTCCTATGGTGATGTGGTTTTGCCTGTAGCACACTTATCCTATAACCTATCCCTTGTACTTGCTTGTTTAGTTCCAATTTACCTGAGCCAAAATCTGGGAGTTTTTTGCGAGTGTTTTGGTTATGTTTTTAAGATACTTGAATTCGTAGTTTTGGTATTTGGATTTGATTCCGTCGTTGGACATTTGTATGTCAACGGACGAGGGTTATTTGGTTGATCTTTCATGTGTAAGCTATAGGTTCTAACCTATAAGAAATTCGTGTACCGTATCGGTTTTCGGATATTGGTTTTAATAGAATTGCGTTGCGATTGTGTATTGATTGTAGGTACCTTCGCGTGGACTTCCGAGACGACGAAGCACATCGACTTCGGCTAAGCGAGGGGTTTAGCAGGTGAGTAGATTTATATCTACGGAGGAAGTCGGATAGATGGCGTATAGCACCCCCGCAAACATTGATATGGAAGATTGCGCTATAAATTATAATCAAATTAAGGATATGCTACGAACTTAAGATAACAAAATTATAGGATTTAGTAAAAGATGATACGATAAAGGTTGACACTAATGAATATATTGATATATGAGAATATGAAACGAGAAAGTGAATCATGATAAGTATAAATTGAAAGAGAACAAGTATGAGTTGATAATGGTATGATAGAAGATCGAGATCGATAAACACGATATGAGATTGAGATAGAGGTGTTGTGAAATTAATAAGATATGACGTTTATACAAATGTGATTTGAATTATATGTGTATATATATTTATGAGTATAATGAGTAATATGCCGTACGAGACTTAGATCCGTACCCTCATTATTGTATAGGTCGATAGATTCTCTATTTTGTTTGATGACCCCGTACGATGGATTACCGTACGTGATGAGATGTACCGGATGATTGATCCGCGCTAGTGATTTGAGGATGATGATCGATGATTATTGTCATATCGGATGTTATGAGGCGGGATCGCCGATATAAAGATTTCCACATGTACCATACCTATTTTCAAAACGATGATGTTTATCATTTAAAAGTGACCATATGATTCTTGTGTAGATAGATACACCATTTATTATTCATGTTGTGTAGGATATTACCCCTCGTGATGTACATATCACGTGTCGGTATTTAATACTATATGATATCATTTGCTAGTACACCTGCACAATTACCGTTGATGCGCATGTTACACATACACAGATTTGCCGGCTCACACACATTCTTCATCGGTAATTGCCATGTCACTTATCCAGTAGAATTGTCGTGCCATTTACACAGGAGAACTGCCCTATCATGATATTAATCTTAAAAGTAAAAGTACATTCATTGTTCAGTACTATCACTTGACATGCTTGCTTGATATACCCGATATGCTCATATTACTATTCTATGTTGCATACATCGTACCTTATGGTTATATGCTTGCATGATATACCCGATATGCTCATATTACTACTCTATGTTGCATACATCGTACTTTATGGTTATATGCATTGAGATGCCGTTTTTATGAGATCTCTGGATTTGAGAACCGCAGTTAATTTCAAAGGAAATTGTGTATTGTTTTAAAAATACGGTTTCTCTTGATATGATATTTCGAGGTGTCCACCATAAGTTTTCTCGGTTCTGAGCAGTGAATATACCCGATTCGAGGAGCGGTAGGAACCGTCTGTGGGTACATGGTGGACCCGGTGAGGAATTCCGGGGGCAAGAAGACTCGTATTGTTAGGCGGTGAGCTTGGCAGGGGAGCACTACCTACCGGTGATTGTATAGAACTCGGAGGATATCCATAGAATACCGTTTTGGAGTTATGATATGAGATGGATATGAGGACCGATCTGAGAATGTGGCGCCTGAGATGAGATAGATATGAGGGCCGATCTGAGTATGCGGCGCCTGAGATATGAGGATTTACTTGTCGATGCTGGACATGGGTTTCATGATGTTTCGAGTGTCGGCGTTGGACACTCAGGTTCCATGATTTTGATGTGTCGTTGATGGACACACGGGGTTGATATCCTCATATATACAGTTATATGTTTTCATGATGTTTCAAGTATCGGTGTTGGACACTCAGGTCCCATGATTTTGATGTGTCGTTGATGGAGACATGTGGTAGATACTCTCATATATATACAGGCTTATGTTTTCATGATGTTCGAGTGTCAGTGTGGGACACTCAAGTTCCATGATATTGTTTGTGTCGTTGATGGATACGTGGATGATATCCACATGCATACAGACATGTGATGTCAGATATTTATTTATATATGTCATTGCATTGACTTGATTGTTGACATATATGTGTACTTGGTCACCCTAGATATCATAGTATTAACTTCAGAATATAGTGACCTAGGAAATCGTTGTTTTATTCGATTTCTATTTGCTGATGTTTTCTACTCACGAGTTGGCAACTCACCCCGTTGTGTCATAGTTCATGCAGGTTTGACCGCTTGGGATCAGTTGTGTTATTGCTGGCACACATCTTCATCCAGGGTATTTGCTTTGGTAGGTGGGACACATGTTGGATCTTGCCCACTCTCGTACTTTTATATTCTGTTGTATCTAGATAAACTCTATCAGATCATATCAAATCAAATCAGAGACTAGACATTGTATATTGGTAGATCTAGTCAGACTTGGGTTTTATGCGAGACTTAGAGCGATGGGTTTATGATCACTTTTCTTGAGTTTTGATGTCTTGCTCATTTATTTGTGCTTTCTGGGTTGATTCTTCGCTGTTGGGCGTCGTATATATGTTATTGCGTAGTTGTGATTCCACCAGTTGGCGAGGAGCTAGCTCCCACTTGGGATGTCTATATATTGTTGTGTATATGTTTTTTGATCAAAATATACAAGGGAGGCGCTTCCCGAAATTTTAAAAGACAAAACATTATTCATTCTACATTTATTTCAAAACCGCACCCCCACTATTTTCCGCAAAAGGTTTAGATTTTTGGGGTTTCGGCTTACTTGATTTACGTCACGCCTTTAGACGTTGCGTAATTTAAGTGTCGGTTACGTGCTAAATTACGGGTCGTGACAAAATTGGTATCAGAGCGTTAGGTTTAACCTTGGTTTGAGTCTGGGTTTGACTATGCGGAGTCTAGGGCGTTTATATTTCGGAACCTAGGCTTGACCTTACGGAACTTAGACTTAACAGGGGGAGGGGGTATTGGACCCGAACTTTCATTTTATAAGTTGACTTTGATTGATAGAGTAGGTAGCTTGAGTAGAATGATGTACTGTACGTATGTTCCATGACATATTTACGATACGATACTCCACTTAAGAAACCTTAGGATGTACTTATCTTGAGATCTGTGATACTATTCGTTCCTATGATCATATATCCATTTGGGATCTGTTGATTTCTTTCGTTCCTTTGATTTATTTTCATCGATACCTGCTTAAGGTTCCTATCACCATGGTTTGAGCACAGATTGAGCTGCTGCTAGTGTTGCGGTCAGAGCGGGCTCATCACGGACGAGGGCTGACCATGATGTTGTTTCTGGTGACACAGGAACGTGTAGGTATAGTGTTGTGATCTCTCGTTTGACGCGAGTGTTCGGTTTTGCACCGGATGATCGGGCCATTGATAGAGACTGCCAGATTGAGAGGACTGTTGATGTACAACATACCTCAAAGATCGTGATGTTTTCTACCGTGCAGACAAATGACCCAGCTGTTGCTGAGATTAATGGGATGTCGTTTTCAGAGTCTATTAGCTGAAACCGCTGGAGCTTTCAGGCAGAGATGTAATAGGAGGTAGTTAGTCTATCTCGAGTGGAGCGACTATTATGATTCGTCAGATTTGATATGTCGATGCATGCTCAGTTGAGTCTTCCAGTTGAAGGATCTTACTTTGATCTAGATTAAATCGAGTAAGAGAGGACGTTGTTCGTTGGATGCTCCGATGTGAGCTCAGTAAGTTAACCAGTTTCAGATAGAAGGACCTCACCCAGATGCGTTGTGAGTTGATCGAGAACGGATGCATAAAGTGTATTTCTCCGATGATTGGATGAGTTCCCGACGATGTGTTCGGCTAGATATCTTCTACAGAGTGATGAAGATACCGAGTTCGTAATTTCAAGTCCGTGTGAGAGACTCCGGATTAACCGTAGCCGAGAATGAATTGCAACATGCAGATAGCAAGAGATGACGTCAAAGTGGACAATAATAAAGACAAGTGGAACAAGAGGTTCGTGCGAGATATTAACGAGAGGTTGTTACTCTCTGTTGATGCCAGAGGATTGATATGTGTGCAGAGGCGTTAGATACAGCCAAATTTCCAGAGGAAAGCCGTGCTAAGGACACAGCTGTCCGGTTATGAGAAAAGAGTTACGCAAGAGTGCCAATTTTCGTATAGTTCGGCATAGGTGAGATCGGAAGAAGCCGTGAGCAGGTTCTTTCCAGGACACCGCAGCGATAGAGACTTGTACCCAGGGTCAGTTATATTATGCGTATTCAGAGGGCCAGATGCCGCCGTCAGTAATGTGCAGTTTGAGAGTGGTCATATTGATTGGCCAAACGGTGATCATAGGAGTTCCGGACCGGGACTGTTCCGTTAGTACACCTAACCGAGCTAACGAGCCGAAGGATCATGAGATTGGTAATCCACAGAGAAAATGAGGACCCAGAGACCGAAGATGCCAGACCGTGAGCAGGAGGTGTAAGTATATGGTAGCGCCCCGGCCGTCTTTCGGACGCCAAATACGGAACAAAAACCTTTTATAACTGGCGCTATCGCATACTATAACCCGGATATGCCATTAACGCTATACTAACAAACTACAAAGTGGGTAGAAAGGTTATACCGAACGATCCGAGTCCTTCGTTCTTTAACCATCATCCCATGCTCCGTTGCGGCTGCTCCAATCTCCTGGCTCGTCGTCGAGGTGGAACCACATCTACGGACCTTTAAACGGGCTCCCGCCTCTAAACCGAGGCAACTCAATCATCAAGTTTGCTAAAAGAGATGACCAAGATTGATTTAGAGAATGAGTAGAACACTTTGTCTCACTTCATCCAAAGCCATGGACGAACGGTTAATGAAGTTGTCTTTTTGGAATCGGGTGATGGAAAAATGAGCTATATGAAGTTACATGAAGTAAAGCTATCATAATCTTTTTCCCAAAATCAATCATCTATTTTTCCAACTCTATCTCTCTCACCAAGAGCAGCCGGCCACGATATAGAAGAGGAGGGGTGAGTGTAGGAGCAAAGGGGGTGACCACAAGGAAAAAGATCAAGAAGAAATATCCTAAGCAAAACCAAAATTCATTAATGCAAATGGTGACTCATAATAACACCTCATCAACCATTAATGCAAACAATGAATCATTAACCTAGTCATCATCCAGAAGCTTCCACACTCATGACTCACCCTCATGAAGAAAAGATAAATCCGCATTAAACCGAATGTTTAAGACGGGTGATAGAAAACTGGAAACTGGCAACTTCCAAAAGCGATCCCGAAACGAATTTCAGGATAACCCCGTAACTGTATAAATATACCCGCATTTGTATTACGACCGAATACAAATGCAACTGAGACAAAGATATTAGATGGATCCGGCTTAAACCAAAGCCCACCAGTATTATCTGCCCGTAATATGACACGTGCGTAAACGCACGTGCATTTCCCGAACCCTGCCATAAAACCATACGGCCTCTATAACGTTTCGCCCGAACTTGGAAAACTATCTGTGAGGGACTCTAATGACTCGTCAGTACCCTGTCAGTAGGTTTAACCACAAGCCGTCAGCGGCACTAGCTGTGCGTAACGGCTGCCCATGTACTGACCTCAAGGGAGGCCGATGAGCGAACTCATCCTGAAACCCTACTGAGCCTAACAGTGACAATGTATATACAGTCCGGTCCGTTCGTCTATGAGTATCGCATATCGGGCCTAGAGGGCTAGTAACGTCAGACCCCCAATAGCGGTATAAGTCGTGTCGGAGACAAGCCCTGAACACCCTGAGAAACTACCGGAGTACCTACCAGTAATTCTCACCTGCCTTGGCCAAGGACTTGGTGTAATGGCTTTCCTAGACACTGCGCGATCTCTACCCCCAATACCGGGAGAGACGAATCCCCTACCGATCCGCTCACTTGCCTCCATGTGGCTCGGGACTGTACCCAAAAAATACCTGTTTGCACGACTCCTTTGAGCCGTGGTAGGGTAGAAATCAAAGCACAGTGGGAACTCACACGAGACAAATGACGACCTCAGGTCGATGAACTAACCTGTACACATGTCACCAGGGAACTGCTATCTGACGATAGGTATAATACCAACTAGCAGGTTCCCGGCGAGTCCTGTCCGGTGTACTCATAACCCAATGAGCACCTGTATACATCTTAGGTGATCCAACTAACACCGGTGGCTTGTGAGACCGGCCACCGCCCCTCGTCGGGGTCTCGACCGTATACACTAGTCTACTCCGGAGTATCGATGCCCTGTCTCGATACTCCTACGACTAGGGACCACTATTAAGGATGTGCTTATGGACTACCCAACTCTCACGTATATGATCGCCATCATACTGTTGGTAGTCAAGCAAGATCCTAAGGGCTCTATCAACGTGTAATCGTGATCAGTCGCCTGAACCTATACACGACTGATAAAGGCAAACCAGATAGCATACTATCATCTCGAGTAAGACTATCCTACCGGTATAGGTCCTCCTCAATCATTGCAATCATGTACCTGCGATCCAATAATTGACTTTGAGGGCACTATATACAACAGGAGGCAAGTAGATGATCTTGCTCTTCCAGTTTGGACGCACCGGCATATTTTTCGACATTGTAGGAGGTGTACCTCAATGTCAGTTATTGCAATTTGCGTTTTATGATCCGAGTATCACACTTTTATCGCTTGGACTTGAGTTTCGATGATTGGGTTTCGTGATTATGTTTTCGTGCACCATGGCTGCACTTACTGGAGATTTATATTGTGCACAGTTATTGCATTTGATTTATTTTTTATACACCTCTACATTGGTTTATGATTTATGCATATCTATTGCACTTGGTATAGATTGTGCCTTCATTGCACATATTTATGGTTTCATGGATTCGATACTGTCGATTTGATTTCGTGCATGTTGTATGCACTTGCTTTTACTTATGCACTCAGTATAGCTTATATGTGCTTGCAGTGCATTGATTCATATTTTGTGCACACAGTTGCATACGTTTATGATTCTATACACCCAGGTATACTCAGTGTTGTTTTTGAGAGCATTTGAGATATTGATGAGTTTTCGTGCATTGGTTGCACCAGATTGGTATTTTGTGCATCGGTTGTACCTGATTCGTATTTCGTGCATTGGTTACACCGAATTTGTATTTTGTGCATTTGTTACACCAGATTTATGTTTTCGTGAGCGTCTGCACTTGATGTTCATTCTCGTGTATACTATTGTACTGGATGTTTTATACAGACCAGACGCACTTGATTTGGATTTTCGTGCACATTAGGCGCATGATATGAGATTTTGTGCACACCGGGTGCACTTGATTAAGATTTTTATTCGTGCATGTTAGTCGCACTCGATTGAGATTTTTATTCCTGCATGTTGGATGCACTTGATTGGGATTTTCTTTCGTGCATGCTAGTTGCATTGGGTTGAGATTGTCGTGCACATCCGTTGCACTGGACAAATACTTTCGTGCACATCTGTTGCACTTAGTTTTGCTTTTGTACATATTGTGGCACTTGTATTGGATTTGGTTTTCCGTGCGCACCAGACGCATGTGATGTTGGATACGTCTTTCGAGGTTGATTTTATTTATGAGTTTCGCTTTCTGATGATGGAAACCATATTATATAGTAGCCGAGCAGGACTGGTCTGAGGACAATGCCTGAGTACTTTTGCATGCATAAAAAGTTACCAAAGGTTTTCAAAAGGGGGCTATAGTCTCACTATTTCCTATGTGTCCATGAGTGACACAAAATTTTATAAAGAGAACCTTTTGGGATATTTCAAAAAGGAGAGACATATAATTTGAGCAAACCATATATAAGTATATATTTACTACTTTACAAATGATCGTCCGCCACTTGTGCCGTGAGCTACGCATAGCACGGAGATTTGGAAAAGATTTGGTATTAGATATTCAGCTTTTAAAATAGTTTTACAAATATGCCTGCTATATACGTATTATGATTAGACTATAGTGCATTTGGATTTTAGTAGTGGAATTCGATATTCGTATTTCCTTTATAACTTCGATGATTGCGTGATACTTTACGGAGTTTGATTTGAGTTTCGTACTCGTTTTCAAGCGCACATGATGCGCTGTGGTATTTCTGTATCTTCCGTGATTTCGGAGCCCCGTTGATTTGAGCTAATTATTGAAATGTTTTAGCATTGGGGATTTAAATTTAAATTTGGGGACCGAATTTATTTAAGGGGGGAAGACTGTAACATTTCAGAAATATAAAATATTATTTTTGGAAATTTAATATTAAAATAATATATTTCGCGAAAACTATTCGATTTGCGAATAGGGATTTTTCGTAAAATGGAATAAGTATGTACCAATATTTGGAAATTGATCGGAGATTAAAATGATTTATTTATTATAATGATATTTATCGGATTTTTGGCCAAATCCGTATTTTTTACATTTTTTCCATGACTAGTGCCATGTCATGTGCATGTTATGCATTGTGGCTGTGACTTGTGTATTTGTGAGTGGTGTGAATGAGAAAAGAAAAGAGAAAGGAAAAGAAAAGAAAAGAAAAGAAAAGAGAGAATGAGTAATGAGTGCGAAACAAAAGAGAGAAGAAACAAAAGGTGATATTTTGTTGAGAGAGTGAGCATAAGAGAGGGAGAGTGAGACTTGGCTGCCCATTCCTTCATCCTCCATTGTTTTTCTTCATCTTATCCATGCTTCTTCAACCTCCACTACCTCCATGCATCATCTCCAATCCCTTCTCAAAACCTCATGCCCCCTTCACATAAAATATGCACAAACCTGTTCTAAACACTTTGAACCATCCAAGTTTGGATTTTGAATAATTTGGGCAACTCAAGAATTTTCTTTAGTTGCAAATGAGGTAATCACTTCACTTTAGATTAGTGTTTATGTTAAATATCCTAGTTTACTTCAAAACTTGATATAATTAGGATATGTGATCTTAGAAAATTCCAAGTTGCTGTTAAGTGGTAAATAAAGCTTTAGTGAGTGTTTTCAAAACCTTAGAGATTGATTTCATGGCCTGGAAATGAGTTTAGAACCCGATACACGAAATTAGAATTTTCCCGTGTCGGTTTTGTGAAACATAAAGGCCTAAAGGGTATCTGGAGCTATCTGGGATAATTTTAAAAAAAATCAAGCAAGTCTATTAACCTAGATAAACCACTAAAAGACCACCACAGAAGTACGAACCAATTTGCTCCAACTATGACCGGCAAGGCCGGATTTTTGCATGATGTCACCGGACCCCCTAATTCCTATGGTGATGTGGTTTTGCCTCTAGCTCACTTACCCTATAACCTATCCCTTATACTTGCTTGTTTAGTTCCTATTTATCTAAGCCAAAATCTGGGAGTTGTTTGCGAGTGTTTTGGCTATGTTTTTAAGATACTTGAATTCGTGGTTTTGGTATTTGGATTTGATTCCGTCGTTGGACGTTTGTACGTCAACGGATGAGGGTTATTTGGTTGATCTTTCATGCGTAAGTTATTGGTTCTAACATATAAGCAATTCGTGTACCGTATCGGTTTTCGGATATTGGTTTTAATAGAATTGCGTTGCGATTGTGTATTGATTGTAGGTACCTTCGCGTGGACTTCCGAGACGACGAAGCACATCGACTTCAGCTAAGCGAGGGGTTTAGCAGGTGAGTAGATTTATATCTACGGGAGAAGTCGGGTGGATGGCGTATAGCACCCCGCAAACATTAATATGGAAGATTGCGTTATAAATTATAATCGAACAGGGGATATGGTACGAACTTAAGATAACAAAAATATAGGATTTAGTAAAAGATGATATGATAAAGGTTGACACTAATGAATATATTGATATATGAGAATATGAAATGAGAAAGTGAATCATGATAAGTATGAATTGAAAGAGAACAGGTATGAGTTGATAATGGTATGATAGGAGATCAAGATCAATAAACACGACATGAGATTCAGATAGAGGTGTTGTGAAATTAATAAGATATAACGTTTATACAAATGTGATTTGAGATATATGTATATATATATTTATGAGTATAATGAGTAATATGACGTACGAGACTTAGATCCGTACCCTCATTATTGTATAGGTCGATGGATTCTCTATTCTGTTTGATAACCCCGTACGATGGATTATCGTACGTGATGAGATATACCGGATGATTGATCCACGCTAGTGATTTGAGGATGATGATTGATGATTATTGTCATATCGGATGTCATGAGGCGGGATCGCCGATATAAAGATTGTAGGGTTGCTAGGCACGCACACAAGGGTCTACGAGGCATCAACTATGCCCGATTAAAAATTTAGCCGTACCGAACAACCCGAATACGGATCTTTAAACTAGAGATTTGGCGAAAACTAGCATGCTAAACACTTTAACACTAAGTGAGAGGGATTACAACCTTGGTAGATCCGGTCCTTCACTTCATATGCTCCGTGTTGTGGTCCCTTCGCTGCGATCATCGGGTTCCGGACTCTCGAGAGGTTCCACGAAGAGAAAGATGCAACCTTTGCTTCCGATCTTCGATACTAAGATGATCTACCTTGAAGTTTCGTTAACACAAGCTAACACTCATGAAATGATGTGAACACCCTCATCTAAATGGCAAGGGAAGATGAGGATGATGAAGTAGGATTTTTGCTCTCTTTATTTATCTTTTTCTCATATTTATTCATCACCTTTGAGAAATCTAGAAAGCTTTTTCATGAAAGCATGAAGGAAGAAGAAGATGAACATGATAAGAATACTTTTGTGATGAATAGGAAAAGAATAATATGATGAATTATGCAACCATGGTCAAGTAAACCTTTATAGAGAATTAACTAGGGTTAGGGTTTGGGTTGGGTTAAAGCATGAGTCACTTATAAATATCTTTATCATGACAAAAAGAAAACCTTCTAGAAACATTTAGAAAGCTTAACCCTAATCCAAACCCTAATCATGTTTAAACTCTACTAAATATGTTGCATTAGTTATCATATCATGTTACAATATTATATATCACATATATAATATTTATCGTAACAAAATAAAATAATACAATTAACATATATCGCATATATATCAATGTATTACCCGAGTGAGAAAAAGAATCTTTTAGTGAGCAAATATTAGTTAATGTAATTTAATATATCATATATATTATTATACATTAAATTATCGAATCAACACTTGATCCGACAATCCGGCTATATCGGATATAACCGACTAATATTTATCTGTACCGATTCATCGAATCAACACTTGATCCGATGACCCGGCTGATATCAAATATCGCGAGAATATAATACGGTATCACATATCGCATTATCCTCGGTCCCGCACATATCACATATGTGCTCCTACTCCATTTTGCCTGAGCCAAGAAATCTCTGTGTAGGACTCTAAAGAATCGTCAATACGCCGGCAGTAGGTCATGATCATATCAAACACCCACAAGCTGCAAGCGGTTAGCTAAACGTAACAGCTACCCAGGTATTGAGCGCTCAGAAGATCAACAAGCAAGCCTGTAACTTCTCCTGTGAATCCAAACAGTAACACTCCCGTACAGTCCGGTCTCGTCGTCTGATATGTCGCATATCTCGTCTAGGGGTGGTAAACGTCAGACCCCAGTAGCTCGATAAGTCGTGTCGATATGAGGTCTATAACAGTTTGAGAAACTACTGATAACACTTACCAGTAAATCTCAGCAACCCTGGCCAGGGATTTCCGGTTATAGCCAATCGAACACAGCACAACATCAACTCCCTATACCGGGAGAGACGAATCCCCTCCTATCGCTCATTGCCTCCATGTGATTCGGGACTGTACCCAAAAGCCACCTTTTTGCACGCCCTCTTGGACGTGGTATGATGGAAATCAAAGCACAGTGGGAATCACACAAGACTCTATGACGATCTCGGGTCAACAGACTACTCTGTACCAGTGTCACCGGAGAACTGCCATCTGACGTATGGTATAATACCATCTTGGAGTTCTCGGCGAGTCCGTCCAGTGTACCCAGTCTCCACTGAGCACCCGTACACCATCCTTGATGTCAAACACCGATGGATATGGGATCATCCATCGCCCATCATATGGGTCAAGATGCGTATACGCTAGTCTACTCTGGTGTATCGATGCCCTGTCTCGATACACCCTCGACTAGGAACAGTTATAGGATGTACTCGTCGACTACCGTGGCCCCACTAGTATGATCTCATCATAGTCCCAGTAGTCGAGTACATTTCCTAAGGGCTTTATCAACATGTAATATAGAGACAATCAGAGTACATGTTAAGATAAAGTACAACCAGATAACATACTATCATGTCGAGCAAGAAAGTCCTCCCTATATATGTCCTAGCATCCACTACAATATACATCGTATGTACAGTAATGGCCTCTAGGGCATACATATAACTAACAATCTCCCACTTGCACTAGGGCCATCTGTTATGGTATCGCATACCCAACAATTAGCTGCGGTTGAAGTATCTCATACTCAACCATCCCATAAAAGTCTCTACTGGGAAAAAGGCCTTTGTGAATGGATCCGCGCTGTTGTCCTCTGTGTCTACTCTCCTAACCTCGATCTCCCTGGAGATCAATCATCTCCATGATCAGGTGATACTGCCTAAGAATTATATCTGGATTTCTAATGGGACGGTAGTTCCTTGGCTAAAGCCATAACTCCATTGTCATACAATGGTAGGAACGAAGTTCATCTTATGAACTTATAAATATCCAGACTGCCTCTTTTGTAGTATCCTTGGTAACGATGTATCTTGCCTTTAATCGTCTAGTATGTCACGGTATCTAGCTTGGAACTCTTCCAACATACCGTCCCTCCACTGAGGATATAGACAAGCCTGCGACTGACATTCAGTCGTTCTTATCACCCTGGAACCTTTCCAGTGATTCTCCCCAGGATCGATTGATACCATCTCACTACTACTAGTGAGTTTCCTAACATCCAATTAGATCTATCTCATAGATCCAAAACCCAGGATTTAGGAGGTATCACTTTGATCCTATATGGAGAATCCTTGTGATAAGCGGAGATTGACCGAGCGTAGCATAGGAAACTCCTTCCCTATCAAGAGTATGTCATCCGCGTACTCTACGAGGATCACCACCATACTCTCTACTACCTTTTCGTATATACAAGGTTCATCTACCATTTTGATGAAGTCAAACTCTTTGACTACCACATCAAAACAAATGTTCCAACTCCGGGATGCCTGTTTTATCATATAAAACATCTTGCACACGTTTCCGCTGCTCCCACTGTCTACGAAGCCCTCTGGCTGTGTACTTATAGACGTTCTCTTCTAAAACATCACTTAGAAAAGCAGTCATGACACCCAACCACCAGATATCGTAGTCATGGTATGTAGCCGTGGCAAGTAGGATCTGGATGGACTTAAGCATAGATCCTTAGAAAAGGTTTCAACATAATCCATACCTGGTCTATGATGCAAACCTTTAACAAGTCTAGCTTTGAAAGTCTCAACTTTTCCATGTACACCAAGTAATCTTCTCACGATATACTTGCTCCTGATAGGGATTTAACCCTTCAGATAAAGCAACCAAAGTCCATACTTTGTTGGTGTATAAGGATTCCATCTCAGATCGATAAGCATCCAGCCATTCTTACAGAGTCCCACTCCTGATGGCCTGCACGAAACTAGTTGGGTCATCATCTCATGATGCAATCCTCGCTCCAACTGTCATAGAGAAACCGAAGTATCTCTCAGGTGGGTGAGGAACCCTACTAGATTGGCGGAGAGGCTGAGGTTCGTTGGAAACTATTGAATCCTTTGGTTCTACCAAATCATCAGCTGTAGTTTGTATAGCTGGAACATTTCCAGTTCTACATTACAGACCTTGCCTCGAGCTTGTCCGGATTTTGCTTTTAGACATAGGCCGGACAACCCCAAATCTTAACAAACTTAAGATATGGGCCCTTCCCTTTCCATATCACATATGAAGTGGTAGGCAACTGATTTGATTTGAACCCTATTCAATAGGTATGCAGCTTCTCAAGCGCATAATACCCAAAAGGAAATAGGAAACTCAGTAGTACTAATCATAGAGCACACCATATCACATAGGGTGAGTTTGCTCCACCCCGATATACCATCGTGCTATGGTGTATACGGAGGAGTAATGCTGAGAGAGAATCTCATTCTCCTTTAGAATAGTCCAGGAATTCCGTGCTTAAGTATTCTCCTCCTTGATCTCATCAAAGGACATAATACTTATACCCGTATTTTGGTTCTCTACTTCTAACTTATATTCTGTGAATATCTCAAAAGCTTCGGACTTATGTTTCAACAGGAACACATGTCTGAATCTTGAGAGATTATCAGAGAACGTAATGAAGTAAAAAGAACCGGTCTTGGCATGTGTAGACAGGGGACCTTTCATACATCAACATGTATCAATCCCAAGAGTTCACTAACTCTTTCTCTGTTTCCAATAAACAGAGCTATGGTCATCTTATCTTTGTGACATGACCGGCAAGTTTCATAAGATGTAAATTCAAACTAATTTAAATATGCATCTAAATGTAACTTCAGCCAGTCGGGTCACATTGATATGACCTAGTCTACAATGCCTCAAGAAGGATTCATTCATTTCTGAACTCTTCCTCTTGTGTGTGTCATTTATACTAAGAACTGTAGTTTGATTTAGAACGTCAATGCTTTTAGATAACGTGCCTGAACCGATCAACTCTTGATATAGGAAATGTTCAAAACATTATCCCACAATACAAAATTATATCCTTTCTTTACTAATAAAGAGAATGATATGATGTTGTATATCAGGTTCAGTATCTAATAACATTCGTTCAGAATCAATGTATTCTTGTAATACAGGGTGACAGTGACCAACAGACTTGGCTGCAACACCTGCACCGTTTTCTGTCTCATGAAACTTATCACCCGTTCTCAGTTCTCTACCTATCTGTAGCCCATGTAACAGATTACATATGCGGGATCCTGTTCCGGTATCACATACCCAGGACGTAAAGGATACTGAGAAACAGTTCTCTATAATGAACACACCCGAAGAAGATGCATCAGCATGCACTTTCTTCGTTTGGGCGGCACGGGAAATCTGGTATTCCCCAATTTCCTGCTCTGTCTTATAACAATTATAAGTTGGAGCGGGACCAACGTTCCCCAGCTCAGTATAACAAGCGGGTTCGGTCAATATATCCGTATTATTATCTTGATTAAGGCGTGATATGGTCGCTACCTGGAGAGACAGAGAAGAAAACACTCAGCGTATGCTCTTGCAAGATTAGATTGGTTATCTAATATATCTAATCAGGATGTCTCCTACTGTTTTAATCAAATCTTCTTTCAAACCCTAAAAGAAAAGACTAGCCGGGATTAATTACATGCTACAAGTTTGCCAATCTTTCAGCCAGGCCAGTGTCGATACTTTGAGGGAGGTCCCCCATGCTTTCGCACGAACCTAATTAAGTAAACCTCATTTTCCCAGAGGCGTAACCCCGTTAACACCTTTCTAGACACCTACTTGATCGGCTAATTGTAATGTGTAAAACTCTCCCAGGAGTAACTCTTACTCGCAGCGGGTATCGGGATCCATCTATCTTATAGAAGGTATGCAATCTCATTGCAAATTTCAACTCTTGAAATTCCCAATAATATTTTGCCCCTAGCGATCTATGACCTTAACTAAGTCAACAAACCATAAATCGCAAGTCAAGTTCAACCCGTACATTTCCCGATTGAATTAAACCCACCCGTACGACCCTTAACTGAGTCAACAAGGCCGTACGAATACCCTAATCCAATCACATCTCATGTTTTAGCAGATAAACATTACTTAGCTACCGTACACTATGCCTTAACTAAGTCAACAAACATAGCACGAATACTAAATAATATCTATCTGAAATGACGGAGGGCTACGCAGGTTTTTCAGAAAACCCTGAGCGTAATGAACTTGATATCGTTGTAGAATCGAGTGATTTTAAATGGAGTGTTTTTGAGGCTTTTCTAGTTTTGCTAAAGGGGTCACTCCCGGTGAAGGGATCGTCGGCCCTTTCCTCATCGAATAAGATGCAGGATATATCATATATACCGCTGTGCAAAGCAAGAACTATAGAAGCAATCAAAAGACAAACTGAGTTTGTAGTATCTGCCAGTTATTGCTAAAGGAGTCACTCCCGGTGAAGGGATCTCGGTCCTTTCCTTATCGAATAAGGTGATGGATGTTCTACAAGGAACACCACTATGCAAAGCAAGAACTAGAGCTACCAGTTTTTAAACAAGTTTCTACAACATCATTAGGTTTCTTTTATTTCATTAATCTCATTAATGAAGTCTCATTTTATTATGCTTCACAAGCATCTCTTTTGAAACGAAATCTGCAATATAACATATATCTCATATATATAATATAAACATTCGTATCAGGCAGTAATATGATCTCATCACAGAACATTGCAGCAGAAGAACATATATGAAATATTGGATATACTAGGACGTCCGTGTTTTCAATACGAGCCTGTATAAAACACGGATTCCACGGTCGCGATGAATAGCCAAACCCACATCCCTAGACCCCTACGAGAGCGGCAAGTAACACTGCCAATTCTAAGGTTAGGAGACCCAGTCTCGACTCCTCAAGATGGTCTCCCACTGGACCCTAGAACCCGGTTACTTGTGCTCCCTGCCTTGGGTCTACCCTAATGCGGAAAAGTAAATAATATACAACGGTGACATCTTCCGCTACCTGGAAGTGCCCCAATAAAAGAATATTACATACAAATGAATTTTACATGAATGAAAAAGAAAAACTCTCATCTCACATAAAACCCCCGGCTATTCAAAACGCGAAGATCCAATATAACATATCACAGCAACACATAATATCACATATCATCAACGTAAGCAAGTATGTGTATCCCGATTGTCGTTGATGTATAGCAACGAAGCCGGCGATACACCACATACTACGCTTACGGTCACAGAAAAGAAAGTGTAAAACTACAACAGTTGGAATCCGCAATCTCTTTAGACATCGCATGCCTAACCAAATGAATTCCTTAGACATCACATGCCTAACAATTATAAACCCCGCATTTTAGTCTCATTATAGAAAACCCTTTTCAATATCAAGTCGGGCAATTCAACAAGATTCCCGACGTGCTGATCGAATGCTCGTCGCAAACTTTAGTAGACGGCCGCACCCCCAGATGCCGTCGACGAAGTGCACTAAGGCGGAACACCGCTGCCGCGAGCACCCGAACGGATGCTTTCGGCGACGGGGTTCTCCTACAGTCACTTGGTCGGGGCTATGGGGCGTAGCTGTCTATTAAGTTTACCCGGCGAGTATCCGCGTACGCTACGTGATTGCGACGGACTTTTGATCACATCAAAATTCCGTGGAAACCGATCATCTGAGACTAAACTGCTATGTTTATAATATTCAAATTAGTTATCTCATAACTACCTGTGGATTCCAAATATTGTATCACATTCCAAATAAATAGACAAAGTTAAACTTTCCGATCGAATCATCAAACACCCAAGATTTCCCCAATATATCTCAACACTTGAAATCAGTTTAAAAACATCCATCACATGCCACAGTACCAATGGTCCAGCCGTAGAAGGGTCAAGCCAATGCCTCACATGTGGCATGCCGTACTGCCCCAAACCCTAAGGTTCAAAAGGCAGTTCAAGACGGTCACATAATCGAGTTAAGGTTTGTTGTCTTCTAGAGGGTCCACTGCGTTACTTGCACGACTTAGAACATTCTTAAACACGAGAAAAATCCAACTTTTGAAAAATTTTCCGACAGGGGAAAAAGTGAGTTATTGATATCCGTTCGAACTTTTTAACAGTTTCTAAAATTATCCGGACAAACTAAACAAAGTTATAAAATCCGATTGAATCTTTAAGTCCCCAATACAACCCAGATAATTCAACAGTTGAATAGATATTAAAAATTCCCAGAGAACTCAGCATCAGAAAATAGGAATTACTGCGCAAATATCAATGCAATAGGAGACCGTACGACCGCGGAACCGCCGCACATGCCAGGACAGTGCCGCGGTTCCGCGGTGGTTTAATTGAATTAGGCCCCCGTATTTCATAGTAATTCATATTAGACCCTGCTTAATTTTCTGCATATTTTTAATTGACAAAAATCCAAAATTTCAGAAAATTTCCAGAAAGTGGGTTTTATCGGGTTTTCCGGGTTCGATCGGACTTTAAACTTCGTCTAGACTTCGCCTAAAGCTCTAGCTTGGCTCTGATACCACTTTAGGGTTTCTAGGCACGCACACAAGGGTCTACGAGGCATCAACCATGCCCGATTAAAAATTTAGCCGTGCCGAACAACCCGAATACGGATCTTTAAACTAGAGATTTGGCGAAAACTAGCATGCTAAACACTTTAACACTAAGTGAGAAGGATTACAACCTTGGTAGATCCGGTCCTTCACTTCATATGCTCCGTGTTGTGGTCCCTTCGCTGTGATCATCGGGTTCCGAACTCTCGAGAGGTTCCACGAAGAGAAAGATGCAACCTTTGTTTCCGATCTTCGATACTAAGATGATCTACCTTGAAGTTTCGTTAACACAAGCTAACACTCATGAAATGATGTGAACACCCTCATCTAAATGGCAAGGGAAGATGAGGATGATGAAGTAGGATTTTTGCTCTCTTTATTTATCTTTTTCTCATATTTATTCATCACCTTTGAAAAATCTAGAAAGCTTTTTCATGAAAGCATGAAGGAAGAAGAAGATGAACATGATAAGAATCCTTTTGTGATGAATAGGAAAAGAATAATATGATGAATTATGCAACCATGGTCAAGTAAACCTTTGTAGAGAATTAACTAGGGTTAGGGTTTGGGTTGGGTTAAAGCATGAGTCACTTATAAATATCTTTATCATGACAAAAAGAAAACCTTCTAGAAACATCTAGAAAGCTTAACCCTAATCCAAACCCTAATCATGTTTAAACTCCACTAAACATGTTGCATTAGTTATCATATCATGTTACAATATTATATATCACATATATAATATTTATCGTAACAAAATAAAATAATACAATTAACATATATCGCATATATATCAATGTATTACCCGAGTGAGAAAAAGAATCTTTTAGAGAGCAAATATTAGTTAATGTAATTTAATATATCATATATATTATTATACATTAAATTATCGAATCAACACTTGATCCGACAATCCGGCTATTTCGGATATAACCAACTAATATTTATCCGTACCGATTCATCGAATCAACACTTGATCCGATGACCCGGCTGATATCAAATATCGTGAGAATATAATACGGTATCACATATCGCATTATCCTCGGTCCCGCACATATCACATATGTGCTCCTACTCCGTTTTGCCTGAGCCAAGAAACCTCTGTGTAGGACTCTAAAGAATCGCCAATACGCCAGCAGTAGGTGATGATCATATCAAACACCCACAATCTGCAAGCGGTCAGCTAAACGTAACAGCTACCCAGATATTGAGCGCTCAGAAGATCAACAAGCAAGCCTGTAACTTCTCCTGTGAATCTAAACAGTAACACTCCCGTACAGTCCGGTCTCGTCGTCTGATATGTCGCATATCTCGCCTAGGGGTGGTAAACGTCAGACCCCAGTAGCTCGATAAGTCGTGTCGATATGAGGTCTATAACAGTTCGAGAAACTACAGATAACACTTACCAGTAAATCTCAGCAACCCTGGCCAGGGATTTCCGGTTATAGCCAATCGAACACAGCGCAACATCAACTCCCTATACCGGGAGAGACGAATTCCCTCCTATCGCTCATTGCCTCCATGTGATTCGGGACTGTACCCAAAAGCCACCGTTTTGCATGCCCTCTTGGACGTGGTAAGGTGGAAATCAAAGCACAGTGGGAACCACACAAGACTCTATGACGATCTCGGGTCAACAGACTACTCTGTACCAGTGTCACCAGAGAACTGCCATCTGACGTAAGGTATAATACCATCTGGGAGTTCTCGGCGAGTCTGTCCAGTGTACCCAGTCTCCACTGAGCACCCGTACACCATCCTTGATGTCAAACACCGATGGATATGGGATCATCCATCGCCCATCATATGGGTCAAGATGCGTATACGCTAGTCTACTCTGGTATATCGATGCCCTGTCTCGATACACCCTCGACTAGGAACAGTTATAGGATGTACTCGTCGACTACCATGGCCCCACTAGTATGATCTCATCATAGTCCCAGTAGTCGAGTACATTTCCTAAGGGTTTTATCAACATGTAATATAGAGACAATCAGAGTACATGTTAAGATAAAGTACAACCAGATAGCATACTATCATGTCGAGCAAGAAAGTCCTCCCTATATATGTCCTAGCATCCACTACAATATACATCGTATGTACAGTAATGGCCTCTAGGGCATACATATAACTAACAAAGATTTCCACCTGTACCATACCTATTTTCAAAACGACGATGTGAATCGTTTAAAAGTGACCGTATGATTCTTGTGTAGATAGATACACCATTTATTATTCATTTTGTGTAGGATATTACCCCTCGTGATGTACATACCACGTCCCGGTATTTAATGCTATATAATATCATTTGCTAGTACACCTGTATAATTGTCGTTGATGCGCATGTTACACATACACAGATTTGCCGGCTCACACACATTCTTCATCGGCAATTGCCATGTCACTTATACAGTAGAATTGTCGTGCTATTTACACAGGAGAATTGCCCTATCATGATATTAATCTTAAAAGTAAAAATACATTCATTATTCGGTACTATCACTTGTCATGCTTGCATGATATACCCGATATGCTCATATTACTACTCTATATTGCATATATCGTACCTTATGGTTATATGCTTGCATGATATACCTGATATGCTCATATTACTATTCTATGTTGCATACATCATACTTTATGGTTATATACATTGAAATGTCGTTTTTATGAGATCTCTGCATTTGAGAACCGTAGTTTAATTTCAAAGGAAATTTTGTATTGTTTTAAAAATGCGGTTTCTCTTGATATTATATTTCGAGGTGTCCACCATGAGTTTTCTCGGTTCTAAGCAGTGAGTATACCCGATTCGAGGAACGGTAGGCACCGTCTGCGGATACATGGTAGACCCGGTGAGGTACCCTGAGGAAAGAAGACTTGTATTGTTCGGCGGTGAGCCTGGCAGGGGAGCACTACCTACCGGTGATTGTATAGAACTCGGCGGATATCCGGAGGATACCGTTTTAGAGTTATGATATGAGATGGATATGAGGACCGATCTAAGGATGCGGCGCCTGAGATGAGATAGATATGCGGGCCGATCTGAATATGCGGCTCCTGAGATATGAGGATTTACGTATCGATGCTGGACACGGGTTTCATGATGTTTCGAGTGTCGGTGTTGGACACTCAGGTTCCATGATTTTGATGTGTCATTGATGGACAGACAGGGTTGATATCCTCATATATACAGGCATTTGTTTTCATGATATTTCGAGTGTCGGTGTTGGACATTCAGGTTTCATGATTTTGATGTGTCATTGATGGACACACGTGATAGATACTCTCATATATATACAGGCTTATGTTTTCATGATGTTCGAGTGTCAATGTGGGACACTCAGATTCCATAATATTGTTTGTGTCGTTGATAGACACGTGGATGATATCCACATGCATACATGCATATGATGTCAGATGTTTATTTATATATGTCATTGCATTGACTCGATTGTTGATGTATATGTGTATTTGGTCACCCTAGATATCATAATATTACCTTCAGGATATAGTGACCTAGGAAATCGTTGTTTTATTCGATTTCCACTTGCTGATGTTTTCTACTCACAAGTTGGCAACTCACCCCCTTTGTCCCACAGTTCTTGCAGGTTTGACCGCTTGGGATCAGTTGCGGTATTGCTAGTACACAACTTCATCCAGGGTGTTTGCTTTGGTAGGTGGGATACATGTTGGATCGTTCCCACTCTCGTACTTTTATATTCCGTTATATCTAGATAAACTCTATCAGATCAAATCAAATCAGAGACTAAACATTGTATATTGGTATACCTAGTCAGACTTGGGTTTTATGCGAGACTTAGAGCGATGGGTTTATCATCGCTTTTCTTGAGTTTTGATGTCTTTCTCATTTATTTGTTCTTTTTGGGTTGATTCTTTGCCATTGGGCATCGTATATATGTTATTGCGTGGTTGTGATTCCGCCAGTTGGCAAAGTGCTAGCTCCCGCTTGGGGATGCCTATATATTGTTGTGTATATGTTTTTGGATCAAAATGTATAAGGGAGGTGCTGCCCGAAATTTTAAAAGACAAAACATGATTCATTATACCTTTATTTCAAAACCGCACCCCTACTATTTTCCTCAAAAGGTTTAGATTTTTCTGGGTTTCGGCTTACTTGATTTACGTCACGCCTTTAGACGTTGCGTAATTTAAGTACCAGTCACGTGCTAAATTACGGGTCATGACAGAACAAGTGGAGACTCTGTGAAATGGCTGGATGCTATGAGATCTGAGATGGAATCCATGTACAACAACAAAGTATGGACTTTGGAAGTTGCTCCTGAAGGGGTAAAACCTATCGGGAGTAAGTGAATCTTTAAAAAGAAAATTGGTGTAGATAGAAAAGTTGTTGCTTTCAAAGCTAGGCTTGTAGCGAAAGATTTTCGTCAACGACCTGGTGTCGATTATGATGAAACCTTTTCTCCAGTGGCTATGCTTAAGTCCATCTGGATCTTACTTTCCATTGCTGCATACCATGACTATAAAATCTGGCAGATGGACGTCAAGACCGCTTTTTTAAATGGTGATTTAGAAGAGAGCGTGTACATGACACAGCCAGAGGGTTTCATAGACAGTGGGAGCAGCGGAAGAGTGTAAAAGCTGCTTAAATCAATCTACGGATTAAAACAGGTATCGCGGAGCTGGAACATCTATTTTGATGAAGATGTCAGAGAGTTTGACTTCATCAAAAATGCAGATGAACCTTATATATACAAAAAGGTTGTAGAGAATAAGGTTATCTTCTTCGTATTGTATGTGGATGACATACTTTTGATAGGAAACGATGTTTCTATGCTACACTCGGTCAAGCTCTTCTTATCACACAAGTTCTCCATGAAAGATCTAGGCGATGCATCCTACATCCTGGGGATAAAGATCTATAGATATAGATCTAAACGGATGTTGGGATTGTCCCAATCCAGGTATATAGACACCATACTAAAGAGGTTTAGTATGGAAAATTCTAAGCATGGTAATTTACCCGCTTGCTCAGGAATCACTCTCTCCAAAGAGATGTCTCCCAAGACTGATTTGGAGAGGGCTCGCATACAAGGGATACCCTATACTTCGGCAGTCGGGTCTATCATGTATGCGATGTTATGTACTAGACCAGATGTAGCTTACTCACTGGGTGTAGTGAGTAGGTATCAATCGGATCCTGGGGAGAAACACTGGACAGCTGTGAAGAACATTCTTAAGTACTTGAGAAGGACTAAAGAAATGTTCTTGGTGTATGGTAACGGTGAACTCCAAGTGGAGTCCTTTACCGATTCGAGCTTCCAGAGTGATAAGGACGAAGTAAGTCGATCTCGGGTTTTGTCTTCACCCTCAATGGAGGGGCGGTATGTTGGAAGAGTTCCAAGAAAGATACCGTAGCAGACTCGATGATGGAGGCTGAATACATCGCTGCCAACGATGCTGCCAAAGAGGCTGTCTGGATGAAGAAGTTCATTACTGAACTTGGTGTGGTTCCATCTATTGAGCGTCCAATACCTGTGTATTGTGATAACAATGGAGCTATGGCATTGGCCAAGGAACCTCGGTCCCATCAGCAATCCGGACATATTCTTAGGCGGTATCACCTGATCCGGGAGATAGTTGATCGACGGGAGATCGAGGTCAGGAGAGTTAACACGAAGGACAACGTAGCGGATCCACTCACGAAGGCCCTCCCCCAGATGCAGTTTGAGAGACTTATTGGGATGTTGGGTATGAGTTACTACAACAACTGGCCTTAGTGCAAATGGGAGATTGTAAGGAATACATATGCCCTAGAGGCCATTATTGTATGATATAGTGGATGCTTGGACATATATATAGAGGACTTTTTTGCTCGACATGATAGTATGCTATCCGGTTGCTCTTTATGTTAACATGTACACTAGTATTATTATACTGTCTCTCTGATACATGTTGATAAAGCCCTGACTACTAAGACTATGATGCGGATCATACTACTGGGACTTATCTAGTCTACAAGCACACCCTTTAATTGTTCCTAATCGAGAGAGTATCGAGACAGGGCATCGATATTCCAGCGTAGACAAATGTATACGTTTCTTGACCCTGTATGGGGCGATAGTTGATCCTACAGCCATTGGTGTTTGACATCAAATATTGTACACAGGTGCTCATTAGAGAATGGGTTCACTAAACAGGACTCGCCGAGAACTCCTAATTGGTACTATACCTATTGTCAGATAGCAGTTCTCTGGTGACACTGGTACAGGTTAGTCTGTAGACCCGAGATCGTCATAGAGTCTTGTATGGTTCCCACTGTGCTTTGATTTCTTCTCTACCACGGCTCAAAGGAGTCGTGTAAACAGTTGGATTTTGGGTACAGTCCCGAGTCACATGGAAGTAATGAGTGATAGGAGGGGTTTTGTCTCTCCCGGTATTAAGAGTTGATGTTGCGTTATGCTTGATTGGCTATAACAATAAGTCCCTGGACAGGGCTGATGAGATTTACTGGTAAGAGTTATCAGTAATTTCTCGAACCATTATGAGCCATACATTGGCATGACTTATCAAGTTACTGAGGTCTGACGATTCCACCCCTAGACTCGATATGCGACATATCAGAGGAAGAGACCGTACTGTACGGTAAGTGTTACTTATAGGCTTCATGTGAGTTTGGACAAGTTTGTTTGTTGATCTTCTATTCGCTCAATACCTGGGTAGCCATTATGTCCAGCTAATACTACTAACGGCTTATAGGTAACTGATGTGATCATTACCTACTGTTGGTGTATTGATGAGTCTTTAGAGTCCCACACAGAAGTTTCCTAGTTCAAGCGAAACGAAGTTATGGCACATATGCTGAAATGTGTGGGGTCCTGATTAAATACTGTAGGGTTACTAGGCACTGCCACAAGGCTCTACGAGGCATCAACCATGCCCGATTTAAAATTTAGCCATGCCGAACAACCCTTAACAAGATCTTTATACTAGAGATTAGGCGAAAACAAGCATGTTAAACACTTTAACACTAAGTGAGAGGGATTACAACCTTTGTAGATCCGGTCCTTCACTTCATAAGCTCCATGTTGAGGTCCCTTCGCTGCAATCATCATGTTCCCGACTCTCGAGAGGCTCCATGAAGAGAATGATGCACCTTGCTTGAAGACTTCACTAATCCAAGATGATCTACCTTGAAGAATCTCAAACCCAAGCTCTTGCTAGACTAATCAAGTATTAGAAAAGCAAACACCCTAATCTAAATGGCTAGAATAGATGAGGATGATGAAGTAGAAATTTCTCTCTCTTTTGTTTTCATATTCTCATATATAAACATCACCATTGAAAAAGCTAGTGAAGCTTTTTCAACCAAGAAGAAGAAGCAAGAAGAAGAGCTCATCCTTTTGTGATGAATAATGAATTATAGTAGTGGTTACAAATCTAACCAAGGGTTAAGCATGAAAGAGTTAACCCTTGTAGAGAACTAACTAAAGTTAATGGTTTGGATTGGGTTAACATAATATCTCAAGCCAAAGACAAAGTCAAAGCTTCATGCAATAGCTAACCCTAATCCAAACCCTAACCAAGTTTAAACCCTAAACCATTGTTAAATTTGTAACCCTAACATGTTACAATATTATATATCACATATACAATATATTTTGTAACAAAAGAAAATAATACAATTAACATATATCGCATATATATCAATGTATTATCCCATGAGAAAATGAATCAATAAAGCGAGCTTATATTAGTTAATGTAATTTAATATATCACATATATAATTATACATTAAATTATCGAATCTGTTAGTTATATGTATGCCCTAGAGGCCATTACTATACATAGGATGTATATTGTAGTGGATGCTGGGACATATATAGGGAGGACTTTCTTGCTCGACATGATAGTATGCTATCTGGTTACTCTTTACCTTAACGTGCACACTGATTGTCTCTCTGTTACATGTTGGTAAAGCCCTTAGGATGTGCACTTGACTACCTGGACTATGATGCAGATCATACTAGTGGGGACATGGTAGTCCATAAGTACATCCTTCAAGGTCCCTAGTCGTGGGTGTATCGAGACGGGGCATCGATATACCAGAGTAGACTAGCGTATACATTCTCGACCCATACAGATGGGCGATGGATGATCCCATATCCATTGGTGTTTGACATCAGAGATGATATACGGATGCTAAGTGGAGATTGGGTACACTGGACGGACTCGCCGAGAACTCCCAGATGGTATTATACCTTACGTCAGATGGCAGTTCTCTGGTGACACTGTTACAGAGTAGTCTGTTGACCCGAGTTCGTCATAGAGTCTTGTGTGGTTCCCACTGTGCTTTGATTTCCACCTTACCATGTCCAAGAGGGCGTGCAAAACGGTGGCTTTTGGGTACAGTCCCGAATCACATGGAGGCAATGAGCGATAGGAGGGGATTCGTCTCTCCCGGTATAGGGAGTTGATGTTGCGTTGTGTTCGATTGGATATAACCAGAAATCCCTGGCCAGAGTTGCTGAGATTTACTGGTAAGTGTTACCTGTAGTTTCTCGAACTGTTATAGACCTCATATCGACACGACTTATCGAGCTATTGGGGTCTGACGTTTACCACCCCTAGGCGAGATATGCGACATATCAGACGATCAGACCGGACTGTACGGTAAGTGTTACTGGTTGGATTCACAGGAGTGTGAGCGGGCTTTCTTGTCGATCTTCTGATCGCTCAATACCCGGGTGGCCGTTACGTTTAGTAGACCGCTTGCGGCTTGTGGGTGCTTGATATGATCATCATCTGCTACCGGCGTATTGACGAGTCTTTAGAGTCCTACACAGAGGTTTCCTGGCTCAAGCGAAACGAAATAGGGGCGCATATGAGATATGTGCGGGACCGAGAATAATGCGTGTATGTGATACCATATTTCATTCTCGCAATGAATGTTTCGATTGGTTGTATGCGATATAACCTAGTTATCGAATCGAAGATTGATTCGATAAGTCGATACATTAGATACTAGTCGGTTATGTGCGACATGACCGGATCATTGAATCAAGTGTTGATTTAATGATTTAATGTATAACTATATATTTGATATATTACTTTGCATTAACTAGTATTGGTTCATTTTAAAAGGATTTTCTCACTTGATGTGCACATTGTATATGTGATATATTTTTGTGTACACTTGATTGTATCATGTTTGATGATACATGTTAACTTGAGTTTGTGTAAAGATTAAACCATGGTTATATGAGTGGTTAGGGTTTTGTTTATTTACTTATTCATTTATTAATTTCTTTTGTTCATTTTGGCAAAAGAAAATGATAAAGAGAAAATGGTGGCTTTCTTTGTTCTTTGCTTGAAGCTTCTTGAAGCTTCAAAGCATCTTTGACTAAGTGACCATTTTGTCTTCATGCTTAACCCTAACCATTCAAACTAACCCTAGTTCATTCTCTACACTTAACCAAGGTTAGGATATGATAAGCATTCATTTTATTTTCTATTTTAAAAAAGACTTATGATATTCTATCATCTTCTTCTTCATCTTCATCAAGAAGAAAAGCTTGCCTCCATCAATGGCAACTTGAGAAAAAGAGTGAGAAATCCAATTCTAAAGTGAACCCACTTCCTATTTCTTTATCCTCTACCTATTTCCAGGTAGTATAGGGTGTTTTCTTCACAAGTTTCATGACTTGGTGAAGTGGGAGTTTGATCTAGTGATGCCTCGACGTAGATCATCTTCGGCATCGAAGTCGATGACCTAGCCCGCCCATTCCTCCGATGAAGCCGACGCTAGAGCCCGAGATCCGATGATTGCAGCGAGGGGACTTCATCACGGAGCTATGGAGGTGGAGGACCGGATCTACAAAGGTTGTATTTCCGTTCAACTCATAGTTAAGTAGTTAACTAGTTATCGTTTTTGCCTAAAATTCTAGTTAACGATCTAGTCTAGGGTTTCTCGGCACCGTATAATTTGAAATTGGCATGGTTGATGCCTTGTGAGACCTCTTGAGTGTGCCTAGGAACCCTACAGTGGTATCCGAGCCTAGCTAGAGCCTTAGGCGATGCGTAGACAGAGTTAGAAGTCCGATCGAACCGAAACCCTAACTCCAAAATGCTCTCTGGACATTTTTCAAAAACTGGGTTTTTTCCAGATTAAAAATTCTTTAAAAATTCAGCAGGAAATTCTAAGAATTACGATGCAAATTTGACCAAGAGATCCGTCTAAAGCGCGGCGGAACCGCGGTAGAAGCATCGCTTCTACGGCGGTTCCGCGTCCAATTTATGAGATCATCCCTCTATTTTTGCACAGTAATTTGTTTCTTCAGGTGCTGAGTTTTCTGGGAAGTTTTAATTTGCACTCTAGAGTTGTGTTTTCTGGGTTGTATTGGGGACTCGGTGTTTCGATCGGATTGTCTAATTTTGTCTGTGTGCCTTACCGGATAATTACTGAATATGTTAAAAAGTTCGACCGGATATAAATACCCAATTTTTCCCCTGTCGGGAAATTTCCAAGTGTTGGATTTTTCCGTGGTTTAAAGACGTTCTAAGTAGTGCAAGTAACGCGATGGACCCTCTAGAAGACAACAAACCTTAACTCGATTATGTGACCGTCTTGAACTGCCCTTTGAACCTTAGGGTTTGGGGCAGTACGGCGTGCCACATGTGAGGCGTTGGCTTGACCTTTCTACGGCTGGACCGTTAGTACTGAAGCATGAATTGGATGTTTTTAAACTTGTTTCATATGTTGAGCTGTTTTGGGAAAACTTAGGTGTTTGACTGTTCGATCGGAAAGTTTAACATTTTCTGTTTATCTGAAAAGTGATACAATACTTGGAATCCACAAGTAGTTATGAGATAACTGAATGAATGTTATAAACAGAGCAGTTTAGTCTCACTTGATCGGTTGCCACGGAATTTTGATGTGATCAAAAGTCCGTCGCAATCACGTAGCGTACGCGGATACTCGCCGGATAAACTTAATAGACGGCCTCACTCCATAGCCCCGACCAAGTGACTGTAGGAGAACCCCGTCGCCAAAAGCATCCGTTCGAGTGCTCGCGGCAGCGGTGTTCTGCCTTGGTGCACTTCGTCGACGGCGTCGGGGGTGCAGCCGTCTACTAAAGTTTGCGACGAGCATTCGATCAGGATGTCGGGAATCTTGTTGAATTGCCCGACTTGATATTGAAAAGAGTTTTCGATAATGAGACTAAAATGCGGGGTTTATAATTGTTAGGCATGCGATGTCTAAGGAATTCATTTGATTAGGCATGCGATGTCTAAAGAGGTTGCGGATTCCAACTGTTGTAGTTTTACACTTTCTTTTCTGTGACCGTAAGTGTAATATGTGATATCGCCGGTTTTGTTGCTATATGTCAACGACAATTGGGATGCGCATATTTACTTACGTTGATGACATGTGATGTTATGTGTTGCTGTATATGTTATATTGGATCGTCGTGTTTGAATAGCCGGGGGGTTTTTATGTGAGATGAGTGTTTTTCATTTTCATTCATGTAAAAACCAGTATGTTATATTCTTTTATTAGGGGCACTTCCAGGTTGCGGAAGATGTCACCGTTTGTATATTATTTACTTTTCCGCACTAGGATAGACCCAAGGAGGAGGGCACAAGTAACCGGGTTCTGGAGTCCAATGGGAGACCAACTCGAGGAGTTGAGTCCGGGCCTCCTAACTCTAGAATTGGTAGGGTTGCTTGCCGCTCTCGTAGGGGTCTAGGGGTGTGGGTTTGGCTATTCATCACGACCGTGGAATCCGTGTTTTATACTGGCTCGTATTGAAAACACGGACGTCCTAGTATATCCAATATTTCATATGTTTCTTCTGCTGCGATATCTGTGATGTGATCATGTGATATGTTCTGTGATGGATATTGTATATAGTATATATATGATATATTATATAGACGTTACTTATGTTTTACACCCGCGCTAGCCCTGCCCCGCTCTGTCGTTAGTTACCTAACCTAACGGTGCACGAGGGGACATCGAGGCGAATGCGGATGGCATAAGTGTACGTCGTATTTATCTGTGATGTTTAGGTACTTAAATGATGGGACTTCATTAATGAGATTAATTAAATAAAAGAAACCTAAAGATGTTGTAGAATCGAATTTCAAAATAAAACAGGTAGCTACAGTTCTTGCTTTGCACAGCGGTATATATGATATATCCTGCACCTTATTCGATGAGGAAAGGACCGAGATCCCTTCACCGGGAGTGACTCCTTTAGCAATAACTGGCAGATGCTACAACCCTCGGTTTGTCTTTTGATTGCTTTTAAGAGTTTTTGCTTTGCACAGTGATATATATGATATATCCCGCACCTCATTCGACGAGAAAAGGACCGACGATCCCTTCACCGGGAGTGACTCCTTTAGCAAAACTAGAAAAGCCTCAAAAACACTCCATTTCAAAATTCATTCGATCCTACAACGATATCAAGTTCATTACACAATAGGTTTTCAGAAAAACCTGTCGTAGCCCTCCGTCATTTCAAATAAGTTGTATATAGTATTCGTGCTGCATTTGTTGGCTTTCGTCAAGGTGCAGTGTGCGGTAGCTATATGCTGCTTATCTGCAGCATACGATGCGATTGGATTAGGGTAGTCGTGCGGCTTTGTTGGCTTTCGTCAAGGGTCGTGCGGGTAGGTTTAATTCAATCAGGAAATGACGGGTTGAACTTGACTAGCGGGCTATGGTTTGTTGGCTTTCGTCAAGGTCATAGCACGTTAGGGGCAAAATATTATCGGGAATTTCAAGTGTTGAAATTTGCAATGAGATTGCATACCTTCTATGAGACAGTTGGATCCCGATACCCACTGCGAGTAATTATTACTCCTGGGAGAGTTTTACACATTACAATTAGCCGATCAAGTAGGTGTCTAGAAAGGTGTTAACGAGGTTACGCCTCTGGGAAAACGAGGTTTACAATAATTAGGTTCGTGCGAAAGCACGGGGGACCTCCCTCAAAGTACCGACACTGGCCTGGCTGAAAGATTGGCGAACTTGTAGTGTGTAATTAATCCCGGCTAGTCTTTCCTTTTAGGATTTGAAGGAAGATTTGATAAAAACAGTGGGAGCCATCCTGATTAGATAAAATAATAACCAATCTGATCTTGCAAGAGAGCACGCTGAGTGTTTTCTTCTCTCTCTCTCCAGGTAGCGACCATGTCACTCCTTAATCAAGATAATAATACGGATGTATTGACCGAACCCGCTTGTTACACTGAGCTGGGGAACGTTGGTCCCGCTCCAACTTATAATTGTTATAAGACAGAGCAGGAAATAGGGGAATACCAGATTTCCCGTGCCACCCAAACAAGGAAAGTGCATATGATGCATCATCTTCGGGTGTGTTCGTTACACAGAACTGTTTCTCTATATCCTCTACGTCATGGGTATTTGATACCGGATCAGGATCCCAGATATGTAATCTGTTACATAGGGCTACAGAAAGGTAGAGAACTGAGAACGGGTGATAAGTTTCATGAGGCAGAAAACGGGGCAAGTGTTGCAGCCAAGTCTGTTGGTCACTGTCACCCTGTATTACCAATACATTGATTCTGAACAAATGCTATTAGATACCAAACCTGATATACAAAATCATATCAGTCTCTTTATTAGTAAAGAAATGATAAAATTTTGTATTGTTGGATAATGTTTTGAACATTTCCTATATCAAAAGTTGATCGGTTCAGGCACGTTATCTAAAAGCATTGATGTTCTAAATCAAACTACAGTTCTTAGTATAAAGGACACACACAAGAGGAAGAGTTCAGAAATGAGTGAATCCTTCTTGAGGCATTGTAGACTAGGTCATATCAATGCGACCCGACTGGCTGAAGTTATATTTAGATGCATATTTAAATTAGTTTGAATTTACATCTTATGAAACTTGCCAGTCATGTCACAGAGATAAGATGACCATAGCTCCGTTTACTGGAAACAGAGAAAGAGTTAGTGAACTCTTGGGATGATACATGTTGATATATGTAGGTCCCCTGTCTACACATACCAAGACAGGTTCTTTGTACTTCATTAAATTCTCTGATGATCTTTCGAGATTCAGACCTATGTTCCTGTTGAAACACAAGTCCGAACCTTTTGAGATATTCACAGAATATGATTTAGAAGTAGAGAACCAAAATATGGGTATAAGTATTATGTCCTTTGATGTGATCGAGGAGGAGAATACTTGTGCATGGAATTCCTGGACTATTCTAAAGGAGAATAAGATTCTCTCTTAGAATTACTCCTCCGTATACACCATAGCACGATATTGTATCGGGGCGGAGCAATCACACCCTATATGATATGGTGCGCTCTATGATGAGTACTACTGAGTTACCTATTTCCTTTTGAGAGTTATGCACTTAAGAAGTTGCATACCTATTGAATAGGGTTCTGATCAAATCAGTTGCCTACCACTTCATATATGATATGGAAAGGGAAGAGCCCATCTCTTAAGTTAGTTAAGATTTGGGGTTGTCCGGCCTATGTCTAAAAGGCAAAATCCGGACAAGCTCGAGACAAGGTCTGTTATGTAAAACTGGAAATGTTCCAGCTATACAAACTGAAGCTGATGATTTGGCAGAACCAAATGATTCAATAGCAACCAACGAACCCCAGCCTCTCCGCCGATCTAGTAGGGTTTCTCACCTGCCTGAGAGATACTTTGGTTTCACTATGACAGTGGGAGCGAGGAATGCATCATAAGATGATGACCCAACTAGTTTCGAGCTGGCCATCAGGAGTGAGACTCTGTAAGAATGGCTGGATGCTTAGCGATCTGAGATGGAATCCTTATACACCAACAAAGTATGGACTTTAGTTGCTTAATCTGAAGGGTTAAATCCCCATCAGGAGCAAGTATATCTTGAGAAGATTACTCGGTGTACATGGAAAAGTTGAGACTTTCAAAGCTAGACTTGTTAAAAGTTTGTATCATTGACCAGGTATGGATTATGATGAAACCTTTTCTAAGTAACTATGCTTAAGTCCATCCAGATCCTACTTGCCACGGCTACATACCATGACTACGATATCTGGCGGTTGGGTGCCATGACTGCTTTTCTAAATGATGTTTTGGAAGAAAGCGTCTATAAGTACACAGCCAGAGGGCTTCGTAGACAGTGGGAGCAGCGGAAACGTGTGCAAGATGTTTTATATGATAAAGCAGGCATCGCGGAGTTGGAACG